>JAMJFZ010000183.1:1200000-1800000 GCA_026225945.1 Cricetomys ansorgei | reverse complement strand
CATTTAAAAACGGAAGAGAAACAAGCAAAGAAGCTCGAAATAAAAAGATATATGCTTCTTCAGTTCTTTTAGAACATTTTAAAGTCATTTTTAATATGAGGGAGAGAAGTCCCCATGGGTCTCCACGTTTGGCTCCGGGAATGTCACACCACACAGAGCTTGACACGCCTGACTCTCCTGCTTTACGTGACGGCATATCCACCCACTGTGCTGCCTCTCCCAATTTTAATTAAATGCACATATGTTCGTTGTTTTTATTGTTCTTTCTCTCTGAAATCAACATTACCATGTCTGAACTTGAATTGCTACTTTGAAATGTCCTTAGAATAGCAAAGCTTTAAAATATTCTGGTATGGGGTTGAAACAGAAGGCTATTTGGGGTGAGTCCTACATAATTTCCGATGCATTTTCCTCAGACACAGATGACACTACTGGCGTGGACAGAAGAGTGCACAGAAGGGAAGCCTCTGCTGCCTCAGGTCCGCAGTGCTGGAGCAAAACTCTGCTTCCTTTCTCTACGTCTGACTCGGTTAACAGAAGCAGGAGTGAGCATGTTTTCCCACTCCTTTGGTTAAAGCAAGAATACGCCATGAATAAAGTCTGTTCTTGTGTTTTTTTTTGTTTTTTTTTGTTTTTTGTTTTTAGCCTTTTGTTTTAGTTTGGCACAACCTAGTGTTTGAGTGTATACTTTCATACAGTGAGAAAGACAGGAGTGAACAGGAGGGAAGCTGCGATTGCTCAGCTACTGACCTGGAACACGCAACAGAGATAGGGAGGAAGCTGTGTGTTGACTTAAACTGGACTCTGAGGTGTGCTCACAGTCCCCTTTCTGAAGATGATACTGGACTGCAGATTTGACTCCTGTTTCTCAAAGATTAAAAAATCCCAAGACACAGAGGCCTGTAGAATCCCAACAAACATCAATCCTAAATTTGCTTTTGAGCAATGGCAAAGTTTACGAAAAATACGTACTAGTAATACTAAACTAGGTAGATGGTTGCTAGTAAACTGATTATATAGGTCTTTACCATCATTGCCCCGGCATAACTTTTCACTGTTCTTTAGCTACTTTATATATGTTGATGGATAACGCCAGGAGAAAGTGGAACCTTAATCACTTCATCGCCTGTTACGTGACTCTCACAGATGTTTTATTGATTTATTTTTTCTATTTGAGGTAAATAGAGCAGCCCATGAGTGCCTCTGTATTAGTGCGAGTTAACACAGCAGAAGCAGTATTGTTTCTGATGAGTGTCTCTCTGTGATTCCTAAATCTGGAGTTGCTCTATTTAAGAATCCAGACTATGCAATAGTCGGATGCTTTTGGTATTGTGAGAAACACCCGAGGGAAACAGCTTGAAAGGAAAGGTTTGTCTGGATTTGTGGTTCTGAGGTTCCAGCACAGGCCGTCTTGTACGTTTGTGGGCCGTGGTAAGGCAGAAGAGGGGCACAGCGCAGTTGCTCACACCCTGGTGGCCAGGAAGCCTGAAAAGGGGGAAACCTAGAGATAGGATATACTCTTTGAGATATGTCCCCGTGACATTGCTACAGAGTTCTTCACCTCCCAGCAGCACCCTCTAACTATGGATCCGTCCACGGATTACACTATTGTAGGCTGTGAATTAAGCAACTTACTTAAATTAGCTGATAGAAGCAAACAATTTTCATATCACTTTGCTGGTGGTTATTATTTTTGATGCTAATAAAAATTTATTTTTCTGCCATTATCCTCTTTGTGCAGTGTGTCTCAAATGTCATTTTCAGTAAATGCTGTTTAATTCTTACTTTCTTTATCATTACCATTGTGTGTGTACTGTGTGTGTGTGTGTGTGTGTGAAAGTACATGCGATTTACATACCATATGTGCTCTTCGTCTCAGACAGATACTTTAACAGGGAATATGTCTCCTGTGTTCTTGCTGTAATCACCCCAGTCAGCGCAATGCCTGCAGCGTACCACGGACTCAGAAAGACTTCAACGATTTGAATTATATGTCTCTCTCACATTCTTTACTCTGCGCCATGCACATCCTTGTCTTGCCCTATCTTGTGAACCTCCGTGGCCTTTCTATTTCTTGATTCTTCTCTTTGGGCATTACAATTGTATTCTTTCTGGAAACTCTTGGTTATAATCAATTTATGCATAAATAGGCTCTCATGAAAAACAAACAAAGCTCTCATTTGGTAGGACAGGGCTTATTTTCCTCAACGACATCAGATAGGGCTCGTCTACAGGAAAGAAATAAGCCAGATGAAAGAAAAGGAAACTTGTAGTTTGGATGTTCAGTCGTCTGCCAGTTTCAATACTTTCCGAGCAGCAGCCCAAGAGAAAAAATGTCCAAGCCTGTCGGCTTAGTCCAGACTGCTGCCTCAGCACTTTTCTATAACCCCTTACTGCCCACTGTATGAGCTACGAGTGCACATTATCATCGTAACTGCCTTTTAATGGTGATGATGATATCCTGGCTGTTAATTCCTCGGAGATTATAGGCTCTGTAGCTGCTGTTATTAGTTCCAGGATGATTGCCAACATTGCAGCATCACTTGGGATCCATTATGTGTGGTCTTCAGAGCACTGAGCATCATCCAAATCCCTAAGCCATCATGCTTAACTCAGACCAGGGCAATAGTCATGGCAAGCACAATGGGAATTCAGCCAATAGACACTTAATTTGGGAAAGAATTGTCTTTAGAATAAAATATCATTTTAGAAAACAAGCCAGAGTGTTTTGAAAGATTAACACATGGTAGAAAAACAATTGTTACACCCTAGTTCAAAAGACATTATAAATAAGAGAGACAGAAGGAACCCTAGCATATTATCTAACACGGACCTTAGTACGAAACCACCAAGCCTCTCACATGCAGACTGAGTAGCTTGTTCTGTAGTCCAGGTGGAGATCAATCCATCTAAAGACTGAATATGAAGGGGAGCTATGCTTATGGTGCCAAATAGCAGCTTCTGGTTATTCTGCTTGAAGATATTTTTCTATAGTTTAGACTAAAAGATACGAAACTAGAGATGCACTATAGGAAGATATTAACCACATAGGAGGAATATCTGCAAATCAATCAATTCGGTTTGTTTTAAAACCTTTTAGAAGTTTTTCCCTCAAGGGACAAACTGAGACTTTGGTATTAAATTAGACACTTCTATCCAAACATTTTTCTAGATATAAGATGTTGGGGAATTGCCTGTCTGAGATTAGCGTTCATCATATCCCGTTGTTGTTAGGATGAAATAGATGACTTATGCAAAGATTTTCAAGGCTGGACAATTTGTGAAAAAAAAGAGAAAACCAAAAAAAAAAAAAAAAGAAAAAAGACAGAGAGAAAGTGGATTTATGGGTAGAGAAGCAAATTCATTTTTCAATCATTTTAAGGCTGCTGATGCCTAATGCTAACAGTACTCTGAGGTGGAGCCTGATCAATGCAAGGAAAAGTCATGGGAAGCAGCACCACTATGAACTAGCAGCTTCCTTCATTCTAATAAAAAAGTGGAAGCAAAATCCTGCAGTATGTAAGTTCGTAGGGTCGCTTGAGTCTATGCAGTATGTAAGGCCGCTTGAGTCTAAACCATGTCTCTGTTGGAGACACAACTGTGAGGCTAAACTACTGAGCCCAGTAAACATTATTAGGTGACTATGAATATTTCTCCTTTCCATTTAATTTTTTTTTAAAATTTTGACTTTTGGCTTACTGGTCTTTTGCTTGTTTATCTTGACTTATGTCTTGTTTTTAATTTGCTTTTGTTTGTTAGAGAAAGAGAGAGAAAGAGAGAGAGAGAGAGAGAGAGAGAGAGAGAGCACAAAAGAAAGGAGAGAGAGAGAACATATGCATTTGTAGGGAGGCAGGAGAATCTGGGAGGAATTGGGGGGGAGCTTGATCAAAATATATTTTATGGAAATTTTTTCAATAAAAATTATATATATATATATGTATGTATATATACATATATGTATGTATATATACATATATATATATATATATATATATATATATATATATATATATAGTCTATCTTATCCATTTGTCTATATATATGTAAAACCCTTAAAGAAGCATTTAAAATATCTGATTCTATAAATTAAAGAAGAGCAGCATCTGCGTTGTGGATTGAGAGGTCCACGATTGAGGTCACAGTGTTGACTTCACAGAGAGCAGACAGCAGAGCACAAGCAAGTCCCAGGCTTTCCTATTGTGTGTGGGTCTGAAGCTCCAGAGACCAGACTGGGGTCTCCACCTCTCATCTTGTACGATCACCACAACTTTCCTTTCTTCCCTTTTTTAGAATATTGGTTCCCACTTCTCTTCCTCTGGAGGGGCATGAGTTTTAAAGAATTCATAAAAGAAGAAAAAGAAAAGAAAACAAGAAGACAGGCATGCTTTGACAGTTCTGTTGAAATCTAGAAAAATGCATTTTCTTCCTTCTTTGACCTGAAATCCCCCACTCTACTTTGTTTGTATGCACCCAAACTTGGAGGCTAATCTCTGTGTAGTCAGGGCTGTCTTCTTAATTAGTTCTGCTTATAAGAGCACAGCCTGTTAATAGCACTAAAAAAAAAACAATGAAGAAATTTATTATGAATGGGTAGTAGCTGTCAGATAATTGCCATGCGAATGTGTTAGAAATTGATGTCAGGAGATATTCTCCAGAGGAAGAGATGTGTTTGTAAGAACAGGTTGATTTCCATCTATACTGATCAGTACATCTATACTGATCCGGTAAATCCAGCTTTTCCTTTTACCGGACCTGTATCATAAGCTCTGCCTTCAGGCAGATTTCATGTGTTGCCTGAATATCCATTTCCTCATCTGACAATTGGCTCGTGTCATAGTCATCGCTATGCTACTAATCAAGAGAACATATTCCTAACCGCCATATTTGGATACAGCAAAAGGAGCAGCTGTTCAGAAAGCAAACTAAGATTTAACCTGAAACAGAAGCAAAGATTATCAATTAAGAATGGCTCGAGATCAGCAGAGCATCTCCACACTGTTGATTCCGTGTAATGCAATCCTGAGAGAAGCTCACATGCAAGATCCCATACTATTAAAGGTCCAGCTTGATCAATGCATGGTGCTCCTTGATGACGTACTTGTTTGATCTCTAAGCAAAAGCCTAATCACGCCTACTATTCCCTATCACTTTCAAAGTAATGCTATTTTGAAAAAAAATAAAGGATTAAAACAAACAACAACAACAACAAAAACCAACCATTGGTGACATTACTGATTGGGAATGTCATTTGATGAGAAAGTTAGTGGCTTGACGGGAATGATCCTAAGAATGGTTAAGTGACAGTCAAAAGGCAAAGGTCTGAGTGGTCAAGGTACTTTTGACTCAGAAAACGCTTTACTAGAGGTAGCTTTTCCAGGGTGAGTAAATCCCATTGGGGTAGTAAATTCAAATGTCAGTATCACCCCCAAACACCTATAAAAACATCCAGAATAAATCATATGTGAGCAAGCTAAGGTGACACATAAAGTCAGCCGCTGCAGCTTGGTTGGAGGCACGTCAAAAAGTCTTATGCATCTACAGCATGTGCAAAGTGTAAGGTACTATAGTCCACGATGTACAATATAACACACAATGCAAATGTGTGAATCTCTTTTCAATTTCTATCCCAAACATTCTCATGAACCTCTATATCTAAAACATGTTTATAGTTATGTGTATTTGTATACACGAATGTATGTATTTCTGTGTAAAATATCACGTGTAATATGATTTTGCATTAATTTTCATTCCTTCCCATAAATAACTCAGAAAATCTGGAGCCAAATAGTCCAGTTGTGATTGGATCTTTTTGTGCATGTTGTGTTGGACATTGCTACCTTCTTGGCTTTTATTTTTTAAAGCTACTTCTCTTAACTACATTGAAATAGTTTCCCTCGCCCTTTACTGCAAAGGCTGAGTTCAGACACTATGCCACAGCGGGCCATGGACCTGTTCTGCTTTCAGTTCATGGCCTTACTCTGTGCTATTTCAAAGTAGGCCTATGAGAGGAGATTTAGGACATCAGTTTCTTATTCTGTGTTCAGACATCATGATTATTCATACAACTCAGATATTGAAAAATGCTACAAACAGGCTTGCTACTTTTATTTGTCTCAATTGCTCCTGGTTGCTGGCTATTAAAAATAGACCACTGATCTTAATGTTTATGAGCAATATGATCTTGGCCATGTTTGGAATTGTTTTAATATGTCGAACATGAAGAAAATTCTCATAATAGTTTCTTGTATTGATAAATGTGTATTGAATGTGACATGGTACATTGTACTAATTTTCTTAGTAAATGCTTTCTTTTATTGATTTTACACAAATTTCACTCTTTATTTAGAAACCTTAAAGTTGTTACTTTAAATATAAAGGCTTTGTCTGTGACTTTAGGCTTCTCCTCTTCCTCTCTGTGCTTCCTGTCTGCCATCTTTTCTTCATGATGTGTTTGCTCCCTGGCATGATTTGTGATTTTTGCCAAAAAGCAATGGTGCCAGGAAATTATGGGCTGAACCCTTAAGTGCCATGAGATAAAGTGAGTATTCTCTCCTGTTTCTTCAGTTGATTGTATCGGTTTTACTGTCACAGTGCTGAAAAGTCCACTAATATAAGAGAATGGAGAGGAAGGACAACAAAACAGGGTACATATGCAATGTGCACAGATGAATTTGGATGAGATCCTCATGTCTTGTAGCTGTGTTAATGAAAGCTCCAACCTGTAGTGGAAAGTGCAGAATCTGTAGAAAACAGTCATGACTCAAATGACCTCAACAACCCTAGAAAGACTAAGATTTTCACTCAGTGGCAGATGTCCTGACCACAAGAGTTTACCCTTTGCCTTTCAAGCAGCCAATTAGGTTCAGTCTCCCAGGATTTGATCTGAGTTTATTCTTTTTAGGGCACTTACTCTGCCTCAGGTCCAAGCAGGGTTAGCAGAGATTGTTTGCAAAGAGAAAGAGAAGAGAATAAACAAGAGACATTTATAGAATTGCAAAGGGAAATGAGCATGCAAACCCAGGTATCATATCATGGGCTTCATTGGCATTTTCTTGTAATTTTCTAATAACCTCCTATTAACCCTGCCCCTGACCCTTTGAACTTAGCATGACTGTGCATTTGTTTTTCCAGGCAACTAGACAATTCAAAACTAAGAAAGTCCTGTTTGGCACAGATAAGACTTGAGCTAAACTAAGGAGAGGAACACTTACGTCTATAAGCAGCACGACTTAACAGAATCGTGCTGTCCCTTAGACATGTGGAGAATTCCACAAGAGAACTAGGAGAACTAACTGAGCTGCCGTTTGTGGGGACAGTACCTCCTTTCCTCTCCTACTACGCTTGACACTAATATTTTATTTGCTCCTATAAAGATAAATGTTTCAATAATGAAATCCGTCTTTAAAAAATATTCAAGTCTTTCTTCTATTTATCTGCCTTCAGCTCAAAACCTTTCATGAAAATATACTACATTCTTATAAACAATGGTTTAATAAATTAATTGTTTACAAGATATCTTTAGTCTGTATTTGATCGTGCATATAACAAATGCTTATTAATAGAAACAGTATAGGGGGTTGAAATCATTGGCAAAATAATGCATTTTCAACTTGGATTCTTTTCTGAGCCTAAAATCCAGAATTGCCAGAGTATTGTAAGCTGGATCTATCATGACTGATGAAACATTTCTTCAATTCCAAACACATTTTCTCAGAAGAAAATAAAACAATAATTCCTTGTTAGCTTTAACATTTTACCAGTTTCCATAGATAATTAGTAACTGTTGTATGCATTTTAGTATTAGAAGTGATCTTTAGTTACTTACGCTACATCACCTGAGGCTGGTTCAATAATATGTTAAAGTGATAGTTACCCTAACAGCAATGTTGATAGTGGTGTGTATTACATTTTGCTTGTAATTTAATAAATTACAACTTTTGTGATATGGTGAGTTTGTTGTTCAGAAAAAGACTAAATTATCTTTTAAAACTCATTTCCAAATATCACTTGGTGGAAGAATGTGCCACAAAAATGGTAGTATGCAGCTGTTTGAGGATCTGGAGCCAGAATTCCAGGGAACACCCAGAAGGGAACTTGCATAGCAGTGAGCATCTAGTGGAACACCCATGCTGTCTCTGACTTTTCTAAGGAAGAGTTAAACAGAAGAAGAATAGACTTATTTTGGAGAGGAAATGTTGGAACGTGTAAATATCATGGATCAATATATTACCATCTTCCTCGAGAAGAGAAAAATTAATGTGCATTCCTGTTGCTTGAATCCCGGGATATATGAGAGTTCACGGCCTTATCAGATTCTGTCTTAGTAAAAGATCAATGGGCATTTTCCAGAAGAATTCAGATGCCAGTGAGTGAAGGCAGCCAGTGGAACGGAACACGAGTCATTCCCATGGATCTCTGAGTTCTTGGGTGCCACTGCATTTGGAGCTATTGATTCCCTACCTGCCATACCATTTGCTATTGGTGGACACCGCTCATCTGTTAGGGCTTCATGTGTTGGAAGACTGGGGTCTCGTAGTCATGTTAACAGGTGGTGAGATCTTTATAAGGTCGAGTCTAAGAGGGAGGAGGTTAAGACATTGAATAATTGTCCCACAGAAAAGAGCTGAGTTCTCTTGTGGAAGGTGTTGGACAAAGAGTGAGCGTGAGCGCTGAATGACTTCCTGTCTTACTCTGAGACTACATCTTCTCATACGCTCTCTTACCATCATGATGCCATCCTCGAAGAAGTCTTTACTGGAGCTAAGCTCACACTAGCAACGAGTTCTGAAATGTCATCATTTGATCCTTGTAACAGCGTTGGCAGGGTCAAGGTCATGTTTCTTTCTTCAAGAACGAATTAGTGCCATGATCATGTCTATGTGTGTTTGCTTTTGATTTTCACCCAACACACTGGCTTTCGTCAAACCCAGGCTCTTTGACCTTGGAGTCTTCAGCCTCCAAATGTACGAGAAGTAAATTTCTGTTCTTCCAAAAATTACCCACTTTGTGCTGTTCCATTATATAGCCTTACAAGACAAACGAGGAAAACATAGTATAAAATTACAAATTTATAAACGAATTTGCTTTGATTCCCGTTCATTTTTAATGCCATACTGTTTCTTCACATCTGTGTCTCAACGAACGCCATCAGTGACTTGACTCATCTTTAGCAGAAATCTTGATTAATTATTTACTTAGGTAATTTGCTGTGTCTCTCTGAATAAGGAGAGGGGGGAAAAACCTCTTCCTTTTGCTGGATTACTTCTGATGGATGGATTTTATTTTCTTCTCTGCATAACTCAAAAGGAGCACGTGAGCAGCGGCTGAAAGACTACCCCAATTATATTGCACTTAGAGCATCTGCAGAGCTGGTCTTGGAGTCTGGGCCAAGGAAACCACAGCTGTGAAGCTCTACTCTTGCTCCTAGCACAGATGCCAAAGCAGATGGAAGGGCAGGGATCATCTGCAGAAAGGCTGCAGATCTGGAAGCGCGTGGAGAGCGAAAGGCCCAGCAGACCCCGCTGAAATGTTTAGATTGATAGGCTCTCACTCCCGGGAGCAGCAGAGGCGACAAACTGCCCACTCTGAGCCACAGATAGCAACATGATGGATGGTATGCAAGCTGTAGTCTTCGGGCCCTTTACAGCTATGATCCTCTCTCCCGTCAGGCAGCCATTTGGGTGCCCTTGCTTAGAAACTATTCCGAGGCTGCTGGTGTTTCAAATGCTGAGGCAAACAGTTCCAGTCAGGTTACACGCCAAAATACAAGGCTATTCTCAGTGGCAGAAAAGAAAGAATAAATCTAGGGCTACTAATCCCTAAAAGAAGAACATTAAATATGCTCTCCCGGGAGAGGAATAGCACTTTTCACGTTGCTGTGCTAAATTTACCACAGGAGTATGCCTGCTAAGACATCAGCTGTGTAAATGGACAGTTGGGTGGGAAAGGTTGACAGAATGATTATGCTTGAGGGGCCACTGTTATCTATGTCCTTTGGACAGTAGTTTGGAAAAGCTTCAGAGGCACTAATTAATTCTGCCCCACAGTAAGGGGTGGGAGCCATTGGCTCAGTGGGAGACTAAGCTCTGTCTGAGGTCAGAGAACCAGGGAAACTCTTCAGGGTCTGTCTAGCTTGATCCTCCAGAAAAGAAAAAAAAAAACAAACCAAAAAACAAAAAAAACCCTAGCTCTTTAATCTTCCTAAGGGTTATAAAGTATTTGGCCTCGTGCAAAATGTTTCATCTGCAATTTTCAGCGGAATGAAGCAGTAGGGTGGATCAAGGCACTGTACAGACCAGTAGAAATTCTTTCTTTTAAAATGCTGATTATAGATTAAAAATATCAATTCTCAGACTCTCATAATCACCAAATTTTGTCGTGAATACAATTGATACTTCCCTATTGTATTTTTTTACAGCTCTAAATAAAGAGCTGATTAGATACCTCCCACCCTTAAATTCCAAAACAGGGTAGCCTTGGATTCCTAAAGGGTATAGAGGAAAAACTAGCTGCGTGAGGGGAAACCAAAAAAACCAAAATCCCAAAACCAAAAACCAGACTCTACAAATGAAAGAAGCCACAGAGTTTTCACTAGATGAATTTCTGTTTAAAGCTATTATTCTGTATTTTAAAATTTATTCAGATGCAACTTGAGTATTACATACTTACTTATGATGCTTAAAACAACAGTACTGAGAAGCCCTCAGGGGTGGGTGTGCTCTTAAATCACTACACATCTTTGTACTCATCAGAGAAGCTTCTTTTTACCGTCAATGAGGGTTAATGCAGAGACCCACAGCTGGTTAACACAGAGAGAACAAGAGATTCCAGGGCACTCAAATGGGACACCCGTACCACAAACCTTCTTCTCCTTCTGCTCATAGAAGATGGTGTGGAAAGAGTGTGGGAGCCAGCGCTGGCGTTTGTCTACCAGGAAACGGTGACTGCTGGGCAGAGCCGGGAAGCTGCCAGAGACTGTGATAGAATGCACAAGACCGGGGCAAACTCAAGCCGGCCCAAACCCAACATGGCGAAGGGGAGGTTAACATGAAGGGGAGGTTACCTCTAACAGCCAGTTTTCTTGAGTGTTGCCCCTGTTCATATACCCAAGAATGTACTTAGGCAGCACAAATTGGACCTGACGACAAAGACAAAACAAAAACCAACCAACCAAACCAACAAAAACCCCACGAAGTTGGATGAGTTGGGTAAGAGTTGAGTGGAGGTGGAAATGGAAAGAGTGGGGAAAAGGGGGTTAGTATAATCAAAATACATTGTATACAATTCTCAAGGAATAGACAACTAACGTGCATTATGAACTTATCCAAGTGTTGGGCTAAGTATTCCATGTAAGTTATTTTATTTCCCCTTGGCGACTAGATACGATGAAAGAGTAATGAAACCTATATAAGTCTGACAATAGTAGTGTATTATATTGGCATAAGGCTAGGTTTGGTATATTTAGAATATCACAGGGATTATAGTTGCTTATTTGATATCATGGTAGCATTTACTACAGAGTAGAATTATTTATTTAAAAAATTGATTATTTCTTTGCACCAGTAGAAGTTCAGTGGCCAGAACTGTGTGTGCATGTGGTGGGGGGCTCAAGGGGCAAAGGATGGTAGGAGGGTCACAGGAGAAAGGTAAGTGGGAGAAGAGAATTTAATCATAACTTGGGAAGTCAGGATTTCAGGAGACTGAATGATGCACAGCTGTGTGAACATGATAATTTACAGACAACGATTAATAGAGCAAAGTGACAATAGATTTTACAAATTTAACATGTACTAAAAATTGACCTTTACAAATGAATTTCCACCGTATACTCTAATTTATAGTAGCCAACCTTCAATCATTTTGAAAGTTATTGGAACATTATTTGGGTTGTAACTGAACGAACAGAAATTATGATTTGTACCTATCATTTACATAAAATAGACAACATTTTAAAGTGTGTAGAATCCAACTAATGAAAATTTGAGCTGATTACTCCTGCAGTACTAATTTGTTTTCTCCATGATTTGACTAGACATATAAGTATACTATAGATGAATTATCTTATCTGTAAATTGGGAGGTGGGCTAATCATACCGTTTTTTGATCCATTTTATAATGACAAGGTTAGAATAATATTTAAAAAAAAAATCACTCATCAAATCTTTGACATATACTTTTTTTCCCCGAGAGACAATTTCATGATCTTTTAGGTTATATATTTTTTAATCTTCCAGGCTTCAATGAAGCTTTCAAAATAATATAGGAATTTATGACATATAGTTTATGTGCCTGTGATCTTAACCTAAGTACTTACAGATGGGAAAATGCTTGTGCCGTATTAATAAGATGTGGTCTGCCTCACCCAAACCAGCTGTTTTTCCTTTCTCCATCATTCTCTCTTCCCCATGGATATCTAGCCTCCCTGGGGAAGCTCATGATCTAGATCACAGCCTTTAAAGCTCTAGGCTGTGACCCCATGTGGCATCTCGTAACTGAATGTCAGAGTATTAAGTATTAAGCAACAGCACAACATTTCTGAATGTGCAAGACTGCTAAGTAATTCAAAATCAAAGACATAATGAATCGGAGGCGTTCTGCCAGAGCGCTGACCTGCCGTGTTGCTTGACTGCACAGTAGCACTGACTCTGTACACAAGGCAGGTGCACCTTGCTTTGTGCATGGTGACACTACAACCAACTTGCCTGAAACATAATGAATGCTCAGATCTGAAACGCGATAATAGAAATATTTCCACTGCACACAAAGTTCACTGCTCATAGAGAAATTTCATGAATGTCCGAATTATTGAAAACAAATAATTATAATAGTTTCTTTAAATATTACTCAGGGTGTAAGTATCAAATTTGTATTTTCTGGGATTGTATTTTGCTAGAATATCTGAATTTTAAGATATTGCTCTTTGAGTTGGTAGATTAAATTTTATAAAAAATTGTTGAATTAATTTTGGCTTGGGACTAGAATACAGACATAGATAATTCTGCCAATTTGTACTACACACACAAGTGAAGTAGTATTCTCAACATTCATAATTACAAAATCAAAATATAGACAAAATTCTGAAAAACATTGAAGATGTTATAACTTGAGATATCAGACATGCAGAAGAGATTTAATTCTTTACATAAAAATAAACATGCATGTCCATAATCATTAGTATATAAACTTTTTAATCTTACAAAAATGTTGATTATATTTATACCAAATTATTGTTTTAAAGAAAATTTTAATATGACTTGCCATAAGCTATACTTGATTTGTGTATCTATCACAAATAACTTTGTAAGGACGTATAAAAAATTCTTGGCAAGAGGTGGTTAAAAGAGAAAAGTTAAAGGAGCTGTGATCTAGAAACTCAATGATTTTAATTTGGTATGCTCCTACAGCTTTTTCATGAAAATTCATTGAAGACAAGTAACCATTCTCTTTGTGGCCATAACAAATGAACCCAGAGTTATACAGAAGAAACAAAAACTACAAAACTAAGTAAGTTAAAATTCTAAAATTAAAAGTATATATCAGTTAAAAATGCCAGTGATGAGATCACTAATATCTTAGACATGGAAAAATATAAGATCAATCATTATGTAAAAAGAGAAATTGATGCCAAGAAAGGAAAAGAAAGTCCAGCCTGGTTGTTAAGAATTAAAAATAGAAAACCTAAAAACAACTGAAGGAAAAGGAAATGTTTCCAGGTGAACTGATCAATCATTAAGTGCATTTTCTGTGAAGCTAATGCCAGTTCAAGACAATGAGAAGGTCAGAGTTCAAGAGCCAAAGTGGAGTGGAAATTACAATTTACGGAATAAACACCAATGAGAAGGAAAACAAAATACTTACCAAATGATTAAAGTCACAAGTATTTTTATACTAACAGTCCAGCAGAGTAATATAAGTTTTTGAGACAGAGGTAAATGAAACCACGTGATCCCTCGAACCACAAAAGGGGTAAAAGTGTAGGGAATAGCACATGTTCATTAAATATTACCGTTTCTTGAAATTTCAGAAGACAGTTATCTGAAAAAGTACCATGCAATTGGTAACACGAATAACTGGTGCTGACAGTGTCACCCCAAAGGTGAAGAGCTGGGTAGGTTTGGGGTAGATTTTATCCATGACTTCTTCAAGCACATTCTCTTGTCCTCTCTGTTGCTCTCCTCTATGGTTCCTGTTGTTTGTCTGTTACACTGCTCACACCTCTTAGACACTTTGCACACTTTCTTTTAAAAACGTTTATTTCTCTTCAGTATACTAAATTTTGGCTTGTTTCTTCTCCTACATATTCATATTCACTGATCGGTTTTCCATTTTTGTCTCTGGCCTGTGGCAAATCATTGCCTTATGTGCCCTGTCTTAGTCATCTTTGCATGTCAGTTGGATACTCTCTGATTTCTCTCCTATAATGTTCATATTTTCTCTACCTTTTTAGAATTTAAGTATATTTACAATAGCCATATTTGTAATACTGTTGTTAATTTTATCATATTCCTGAGCATATTTTATTTTTCTTCCTTTTTTTTGAACCTTTTGTTTTTTTTTAATTTCCATGTCTAGTGCTAATTATGGCTTACAAGACATTGTGAATTTACACATTATTTGCTAAATGTTAGATATTTTTAACATAATGTAGAGCTTATGTTTGGGGCCAGGTAATTTCTTAAAATTGGTTGGATGTGTTTCAGTTTTCCTTTTTGGATTCTTGAGGCAAAGGGGTTTTATTCTAAAGTTAATTTGCATTACTTTCAAAGCCTTCTGAGGATTCCACCCAATGTGTGTGTGTGTTGTGTGTGTATGTTGTATATGTGATGTGTGTATGTGTTCTGTGTGTGAGTGTATGTGTGTGTGTGTGTTTGTGTGATGTGTGTATGTGTTGTGTGTGTATATTGTGTGTGTGGTGTGTGTATGTGTTGTGTGTGTGTGTGTTGGGGTGTGTGTATGTGTTGGTGTGTGTGTGAGTGTGTGTGTGGTGTGTGTCTGTGTTGTGTGTGTATGCTGTGTGTGTGGTGTGTGTGTATGTGTTGTGGGTGAGTGTGTGTATGCTCTGTGTGTGAGTCTGTGTGTGTGTGGTGTGTGTATGTGTTGTGTGTGTGAGTGTGTGTGTGTGTATGTGTATGTGTTTTGTGTGTGAGTGTGTATGTGTGTTGTGTGTGTATGTTGTGTGTCTGTGAGTGTGTGTGTGCTGCGGTGGCAGGTAGAGAGGGAATAGCAGGGCATAAGTGATTGGAAAGGGGAAAAGAGAAAATGGGGTCCGATTCTAATTAAGGAGGGGAATCAAGAGAAATACAAAAAGTAAATACAGAGGGAAAGGTAAAATAATAGGAAGGATGTATGAAAAAGTCATAAGGACTCACACAATTAACTAATTAAAATGCCTATATTATATGTAAGTTAGAGTATAATATATTGTTTAAATGGCATTTTTCCATCTAGACTAACAACACTCTGCCAGGAGCCAAAGACCATCTAACAAATACTCCAACACCAGGCACAAGCAGATCCTTTTTGAGTTGTTGGTCAGGGTGTCCAAGAGATTCCCAAAGCACTATAGACTGTCGATAAAGCCCTCGCTTGCCTCTCAGAGGTCGAAAGCACATCTCTATTGGTACTATACATTCAGCACACAGGGACCCCAGGGCCAGAGATGGATTTGACTTGGAAGCCTCCTGCAGAGCTGACTTTCATGACACTAGAAGGCACCATCAAACTTCCAAAGGGAAGGAAGCAACCAGTAGCCTTACCCGGCTAAGACGTCTATGAACCACATCAGCAACCAACATGGCATAGTGTTCCTAAAGGTGTACTAGTAGCACACATACCTTGTGGGTAACCAAGAGTTCTCCAGTTAGACTTAAGGACATCTTAACAAGGCTGGTACTGGAAACATAGCCAACTACTCAGGGTTGGTAAAAATCAGGCATTTTGGAGGAGAACCTACAAATGCCAATTTACTAAACCAGCATCATCATCATCATCATCATCATCATCATCATCATCATCATCATCATCATAATCCCTAACTACATTCACAATATTTATCCTTATAATGGCAGGTAAGTGTAGTTCTCACTCTTTGTAAAGGGAACTTCTCTTTGCAATAAATAATAACCATTATGGAAAACCACAACCAATCAAAATTCAGAGTTGAGAAGCCCAGTCCCAGCTGATACATCTACAGCACAACTTCTGCCCCTAAGGCTCAGGGAAGAAGGGGTGGAAAATTCTAAGAGCCAGAAATCCGCAGTTTTCTGTGAGACTGTGTCTCCTAGGTATGTCAGAGGCTGCAGCCATAAAGTCTCACGAATATGATTGCCTGAATATGAGCTGAGAGAGGTTGACCCCAATAGTCATTCTAACTGGAGGGGGAAACTCACAGGCTTCAACCTTAGGTCAACTTTTCAAACCTCGTTCCTTGTCTGCTCTTGCATCAACCCAATCCTCCAAATACCCTGTGTTTCTAGCCCTATCAGGAGGAGAGGGAAGGAAGGACACTGGGCACTGCTTTCATGTTGTCCTCAGCTCACCAGATTCTCCTGTAAAACTGTAAGGGGAAATGACTTCTCCAGAACGTTTTATTAACACATTAAGATGGCTTTAAAATTTGTTATAGAATAAAGGTCCTAACTGAGTTTAGTTCCTGAGCCCTCCTTAGTTTTTTCCTACTAAATATATCCATGCAAACTTTGTAAACTCTTCGTCTGTACCATGCCACATACTGTTGTTTATTTGGCTAGATTTCAAACTTGGTAAGCAATTCCTACTATTTCTTTCTTATTTTACGCTATTATGTTTTATATGTCACTGTATTCTTGATGAGATAAATGCTTTTTCACACTTTAGATTGACATATTCTGTTGCAGAAGTTTATTTTTAGTTGCATTTTAAATAATTGTTTTTGTGCCCTGTTGGAAAAAGGGATGCAGAGCCCTTGGCGTTTTGTGCTGTCTGCAGATGTTGGGTCTCTGTGGGGGTTGTTTAATTGCTAAAGATATGCACATGCTATCAGTGGAACACCTGAGGAGTTCTGAAAGAATAAAAACACCTGAGCTCAGATGCTCAGGGTTCCACTATGAGTATGGTGTTGGCCATGACAGTGGTTCCTTTTGCTGAGGTCTGGCAGAGTTTGCAGATATGAAAGTGCTTCCTTGTCTTCTTGGCTGAACCACCACAGCAGCGAACAACAATATTCTGCTACAGGAAGCTGGTAAAGAAGGAGTTACTTATTTTTGTGAAGTCTTATTCTCAGAAATATCAAAAATAAAAAAATAAAAAGTACACAATATGTTTGTTTTATTTTGAAATTTTATTCAAAGCAACATTTTTGAAGATTGAAATTGTCAAATCCTCATATTTTGTAAAACTACAGCCCCTCTCTGAACAAAATGGCTGGTTTTTTTTTTTTTTTTTTGATTCATCTCATCAGTGATCTTCCTAGGCTTTAGCCATTAACTTGAGACATGAGACATGTGTATCCTGTCAGATAAGTACCTCGATATGTAGTTCCTGATATTTTAAAAGCCTTTTGGGGACTTTATGGAGAATATTGTAGCACATTTTCAAAGGCATAAACTCTGAAATATTTTGGTTCTTAAAAGGTAGAGGTCAGAGAATTCACAGTATGCAGGCCTGATGGGTTTATTTGTGCTTTAAGTTTGTAGCATAAAGATTTAGTTCTAGAGTATATTTTCATAACTTATGTAGGCTTGGGAGACGAAAATATTTATCATCTAAAACTGATACTCTCTGAGTTCATGGAGCACACTTGGCAATTGTGCCAGGCAGATATATATACTGGCATTTGTAAATATTGTTGCATAAAGTGTATGAGTACACATATTTAATTGTATACATTTATGTTAGTATGAATATATAATAAAAATATACAACATGCAAACTACATACACACATAGACACTTAGCACACTACCCTTTAGCACATGTGATTGATGTGCATAGTCATTATAAATTGTTTTTTCCTTTTTCTCAATTCTCTCTTTTTCTCATAATTTGACTTGTGGTTTCTACTGTGCACACATTTAGATAATTTTCCTCTGATAATCCTGCCCTTCCTACCGCCTCTTCCTTAGCATGGTAAGAGTCTTCCCGGATGGTATTGCCAGAGACTCGGGTGCAGCTGACTCTCATTTCTCAGGTAGTTCGTCTTTGAGACCACCCTGTGATCCAAGATCCAAGTGTTATAAACAATTTTGTATTCAAATCTCCACATATTTAAAATGGAAGAGAAAATATTTTGAAATGGCTCTATCTCTAGAGAGGAGAGGGTGGAGGACTTGGACCTAGAATCTCATAGGCTTCAAGGACAAACGGATTCATCGGGAACCTGAGAAACTCTGCCACCCAGCCTTTGTCTCTTCCTCTTGGTGCATCTCAGCTTTATTTTTCCATGCTCTCATGTTTTCAGGTTCAACTCAAGTTAAAAATGTCCAGACTTTGCCCTGTGGATAAGTCCAGATGGCGATGATATTATTTTTAATTGCAATCCTGAATTTCTAGGAAGGATGAAATTTGGATGGCTCATTTGGGGTACAAGTTGCTCTACTGATCCAGTATACGGTGAGAAATCACACACAGCTCCAGGACTCCCACACAGGAGATCTTTGTAAGTTGGGGAGGCGTACCAAAAGGAGTTTTAGTTGCACTTCAACCCTCATAACTTACACACGAGCTGTCAATGTATAGCAGGCAGGTGGCTGTGTGATAAAAGATTCTTTTTAATTCCTTAGTTTTCAATATGTGATGTTATATATGTTTTGCTTTATAAGAATTAAAGCAAATAAAATATTGTCATAAATACTGTTGAAGCGAAAAGGAGTGACGATCAAAATATCCTCAGAAACTAAGAATAGTAGTTTCTGTGCATGATAAAGAAATACAAGACTCGGATATTGCTTTTCCATCATAAAAGCTGAAAAATGGAGGTAAATTTAGTAGACAGAAGGCTGTAAAGGACTCAAAGGACCGAGAAACATGTCACTCTCAACATCAGTCAATGGCATTTTTCAGGTTTAAATTTTAATGCCCAACTGGCAGAGATGCTGTGATTACATTTAATTCAAATGCCATTTGTATTTCCTGGTTCCCAGAAAGAATACTCTGGGGAGTGTGGATGAGCCAATGCTTATGGAATGGAAGCCTTTTCAAGTAAATTAGCACGGGATTCTCATTGCAAGATGGAGCACTAACAACAACTTCGGCGACGTGAACGCTGCCGTATGCCTGTGGACCCTTTTTGCAATTGACTCCCGGGAGCAAAGCTCACGTGCCTAAGAAAAAGCAGTTAGACTCTGCACAGAGCATACAAACCCTGCCGCTGAGCATTTCCTGCTGTTCTGTCCAACGAAAAACGCTGAGAGCTAAGGAATGTGATCAGAAAAACCGTGAATTTGCTATTCATAGGTACAAACTGAAAAACAACAAAACTAAACACAAAAGAAACACAAAGTTTAGGAGCTGCTGTTGGGAGCCTCACATCTGGGAATCATCACTCGCCGGCTCCTGTGTCGTGAAGAATTGACGTATACAAGAATGTGTATGAAAACTTCCTCTAAGGTGAGCCAAGGAATTAATGATAGTAAAACCAATAAGACACAAGAAAGTTAAAAGGTAGAAGAATAGAGTCTCAGAAATGGCCTAAGAAATTGAGGGCTCAGAGACCAATAGTCTACACTCCTTCTTACTGAGTGTTATTACAAAATTCCTCAGAATGACAATATCATCACACCAACCTTACAAGATCCTACAGTATTTATCACGACACCAAATCCTGGCATGCCATTGAAGACAAATGGATAATGCCAGTACATTTTATTCTTTTGGGGTAGAAAGCATGGCATGTAGCTATTTTGAACCTAAACCAATAGGCATTTATTCTAACAACTTCATTGTCTTAAAATTGGTACATATATAAAATTGACAATATGTAATTTGATGAGTTTAGACATGAAAGCATTAATGTTCCTCCATTACATAATGATTTACTGTTGAAAACATCTCAAACTTAAAGCAGTTAGAAGTACAGTGTAAACAATCCATGTCTTCTGACACATTTGAGGAAAAGCTGCTAACTCCCTCAATTCTCCAAACATTTTAATTTCCTATACACAAGCAGCTCCATGAGGCTGCACTGCAGACACACAGTCAGATGTTTAAAGCAGTACAGTGCCACCATCCTCCTCAGACCACATTTTGGCAGAGTATTTCATAAGTGTTTGTTTTGATTGGAAAATGATCCCGATGTCATTGCATGGACATTTGCATGAATTTTTCTGTTTCTTTCATAACCTTGAGGTTTTCTAGCTCAACCTGCATTCCATCATTCAGTTTTGCAGGATCATCACAGACCAGACGATATTTCATATTCTTTTTGCATCTTAAAGAGCAGCACATAGCCCAGCCGCAGTGGCACACGCCTTTAATCCCAGCACTTGGGAGGCAGAGGCAGGTGGATATCTGTGAGTTTGAGACCAGCCTGGTCTACAGAGTGAGTTCCAGGATATCCGGGGTTATGATAGAGAAACCCTGTCTTGAAAAACCCAAAAGGAAGAAAAAGAAAGAGAAAGAAAAAGAACAGCACGTGCCTTCAGCTAATGCGCAACTGATCAGAACCCACTCTGGAACTGGGGAAACACAGCGGCCTTTTCTTCAAACTTTCAAATAACTCTATTCCATGGATTTCTACTTTTATATTTTATTTATCAGGTTATAATCTGTCGTTGTGGTACCATTTTATCTCATTATTCCTGTTAGACTTTTGTTCTGCAAAGTATTTATGAATACTGAGTTAAAGAATACTCAAACAGGTCAACGGGTTCTCTGAGTTTCTGGTTATAATGTATTAATCTGCTGATTATAGGATAACCTATTTTTACCTATAGTGATGATTCATTAACATTGATTTTATTTTATTTTTCTGTTTGTGTGATGTGTGAGTGCGAGGTGTGTGTGTGTGTGTGTGTGTGTAGATGGGCGTGTAGCTGTGTTCATCTGTGAGTGTGCTTGTGTAGCCCACAGGTGTGCAGCCCACAGGTGTGCAGCCCACAGGTGTGCAGCCCACAGGTGTGCACCCCACAGGTGTGCAGCCCACAGGTGTGCAGCCCACAGGTGTGCAGCCCACAGGTGTGCAGGCCAGAGCGTGATGTCAGTTGTCATCTATATCACTGTCCATCTCTGTTTTTTTCTTTTGAAACAAGGTTTCTGTCTAACCTGGAACTCACCGATTCCCAACACTGGCCAGCAGTGCGCTCCTGTGACCTTCTCCTTCTCTGTGACCTTCTCGTCTCTGACTCTTCTGTGGTTGCTCGGGACCGACACTCAGGTCTTCATCCGTCGTCAGGAAGAACACTCTATTCACCTCCAACAGAACACCAAACTCCTGGCTGATCAGAGCTCACGTAGTTTCCCCATAAACATGAGGAGCAGCACAACTTTCTTTTACCCAGGGACACTGGGCTTAATTTAATGATTACATTTCCAGGTCATTTTAAAAACTAAATGCAACAACAGAGATGTGAAAATCATGGCAACAACAACAACAGAAACCCCTGTAAACAAGACATCTGTTGATAGCTTGAGAATGCCAACTATAAAGCAAAGCTTTACAATAGTGGTCCTCAGATGGGAGCATATACATTAAGCCACCCAAATTTTTCCTGTTGTGTTTATGTCTGCTACTGAACATGAAAGATTGACTTCAGAGTTACAAGGAAAGTTTAGTGAATAGGAACACTCAGACATATGGAATCTAAAATAATTAAGATTATGTATTTGGATATCCAAATAGAGCAACCAGCAGTTGCAGTCCGATGAAGGGGGTTTTAAAGTCCCTTTGACATGTTGTCTTCATTCCTTAAGCTCTTCTTCGATTTCTGGGATAAAGATATTCCAAATGTACATTATTTCCCATGTTCTTCGAACTTTATCTATATGTGACATGCATTTTTATTGTATTCTATCAGCCAGAATTAATTCATGTAGAAATTTAGCCTCTATTCCAGGTCTCCAGGTGACAAACTAAACATCTATTCCTGTATAAAAAAATACTGAGAGAAAACAGCTAGTGTTTTTCACCAGAAGAGATTTTATGTGAGGCGGAGATCAGGAAGGTAAAGGGATCAAGGAGCATTCGGAAGATCTCATGGCCGTAAGCAAGGTAGAAGGACTGTAGGAATATAGTCATCGCATTGGAAATTGTCCTTCCTTGACTTTGTGTTTTTCTTTGATTATTTTGTTTTATAGCTTGAGTGTAAGCCTTTTGAGACTTACTGATTCTTTAATTGTCCCTGTGTATGTACTTACATAAGCCTAGTTATTTAGTTATTTGTTTTCAGAAAAAGTACTAGTCCCGAAGTCAAGTCCTCTAAAGAAGCAGATCTATGTTCAAGCTCTCGTCCTGCTGCCTACTCACTCCGATGAGTCATGTGACCTCCCTGGAGGGGAGACCCCTTATATGTGATGGTGCCTGTGAAGTTTACAGTGTGGTAGTTGGAAGACACCCCCTAAAACTCACATCAGCTCTGCATCTGGGACCCATACCAAATCACACACAAGTGAAATCTGAATATGTATTTGATTAGGCAGAAAGCTTCTGCGTTGTTTTCAGATGAGACAAAGCCTGGAGGATCAGGAACTCGGCTGTCATTTTGCTAGAAATGTTATTAAAAAATTAACTTCACAGCTCAGGAACCTGACCTCCCTATCGAAAGATTTCACACCACCTTCACTGACCTCCAAGTACTTGATTATTACCAGAGTCTCTTTTCCAGTTAGGTTATTTCACACTGCAATGAAGCTGTGGGTAGGAGAGTAATGCATAATTCCAAGGAATTTGAGATGAGAAAAAGGAACATCATGTTCGCATCATGGGCCAGTGATCAGACGGTTTATATGCTTGGCCCAGTGCACATGTACTTCCTTTTATCTAGCAGATCTTCCACCCTAAGCTATGCAGCAAATATTCTGTGTGCCCGGAGTTAGCAGGGAGAACCGCATTCATCTGCAGTTCAGGTGAGAGAGAGATAGGACAAATTTTGCCCCTCCCCATTTTCTTCGAGAATGCTTAAAATTTTATATGACAACCATGAGGAAATGAAAATGGAATCCCATTAATCATCCTCTGGGGTGGATCACAAGCAGCTTGATATTTACTCCAGTCTCCTCTTCTGGACCAAAGTTTCTTCATTAGAACGTATTTGATGCCAGCTATCGGCTTGTTTGGTTGGGGCTGCAAGCTAGTTATGTCTGACGTGGCTTGCAAAAGAAATGGCGAGGCATCAAACACATGATTAAAAACTCTAAGAAGACAAACAGAACAAACCAGACCAAGAAAGTGAGGTAAAGATGTTAGATTCTAAACACAGTATTTGTAAATACATTGTAATTCCAGCTCTGGGTAAATACTATTCCGTGGAAAGATCTGAAGTGCTGGCATACAAAGCAGAACTTGAATTAAAGTCACATCATTTACATTATGCGAAATTATCTTTTTTGCTTAAAACTTTTGTTATATATTTTTAGTTTCAAATGAAAGATTTTTGATAGTTTATTACATTGGGCAAATTAAACATCACGTGGTCTTGGTCATTGCTATTCATTTGTGAATGGTATCATTTTAGGTATGTGCCATGGTTGTTGGTGCTAAATATGTTGATTTAGGTAAGTCATAGCGTATGGTACCTACCATCCATATGTCTATAGACATCGTTTATTTGTCAAGTCATGTAGGATTTTTTTCATGACATTTCTGCTCACATGCATAGATGATTCATATGAATTAAATATAATAGAGTTTGAAAGAGGGACGAAATTCAGGCATGGGTGCATGTTTGTGTGTGTGTGTCTGGGTATACATGCATGTCACATCTCCACAGGCTGAGGTCAGAGGACAAACTCGGGTATCAGTCTTCAGCCCCTATTTTCTGTATAGATTGAAGCAGGGTCTCTTGTTCTACCTGAGTAGACCAAACTAGCTGGCCTGTGAGTTTAGAGAGATTCTCCTGTTTCTACATTGTACTGGTTAGTTGTCTGTTAACCTGACTGAAGCCTGCGAAGAGTGAATCCCAATTGAGGAATTTTCTCTATCAGATCAGCATGTTGTCTTGCCCATGGGATAATTTTCTTGATTCCTGATTGGTGTGGGAAGACCCAGCCTACAGTGGGAAGACTCATTCCTGGATAGGTGAGCTGGGGATATATAAGGCAGGTAGCTGAGGAAGCCAGAGGAAGCCAGACTGTAAATAGTGTTCCCTGTGCTTTCTACTTACATTTCTCCCATGTTCTTCCTTCCACGGTCTCTGCTTTAGTTTCAGCCTCCGGGTTCTTGCTTGAATTCCGGCCATGACTTCCCTCAGTGATGGAGTGTGACAAAAAAGTTTAAGATGAATTAAACTCTTTCCTCTCCAAGTTGCTCTTGGTCAGTGTTTTATTACAGCAACAGATAGCAAAGAAGGATAGCCAGCCATCTCTCCTTAGGAGCTCTGAGATCACAGATGCACACTACTTCATCCTGTTGCATGTGTGCTCTGAGATCCAGACTCTGGCACTTATCTACTGAGCCATCTTCCCACTTTGTGGAAAGTATTTTCTTTTATCACACACACACATCATATATGTATATAGGTATATGTATATATAAATATACATGTATATATATGTATGTATATATGTATACATATATACATATACATGTATGTATGTATGTATATACATACACACACACACATATATATATACACACACATATACACGTATATGGTGTATGTATGTGTGTGTGTGTGTGTGTCAGTGCACTTGTTCCACAACATGTGGATGCAGTACTTCTTGCAAGAACCAGTTTCATGTTCCTGTCACGTAGATTCTGGGGATCAAGCTCAGGCCATTAGTCTTGATAACAAGCACGTTTGCCTGCTGCTCCATCTCCTTGGACCACAGGGAATGCATTTTTATGAGATTGAAGGGTTGGAGGTCAATATATAGAATTAAAACAGCATTAAATTTTTTATGATAATTTATTAACCGGAAAGGGTAAACTGCAGAATTTTCTAGTTCACTTGTGATACTTGGAAAACCCCGGAGCTTAGAAATATGCTCTGGGAATTAAACTCCTTACCTTCCAAATACTCAGCCTCTCAGACCATTCAGCAGCAATGATCTGCTGAATAGTTCACACGGTTTTAATTTCAGTAATTACAGAGATTTTAAGAGAAAGAGAATCAGAAATGCTACTTAAAGGTACTATATTCAGGGTTTGAAATACAAGAAGAGTCTAGAGAATGAAATGAAACCCTAGTATTCTCTATATCCTTGGTTCCCAAATTAACTGTCTGTGTTTTGAGTCATTTCTGAAGCTACCAGGGGGTGTTAACAATTACTGTCCATCATACAAAGCAGAGCAGCATAGGACCTGAAATGCAATTGTTTCAGAATCTCTTCTGTAAGGAAACAGAAAGCACAGCACACTGTTAAAAAGTAAGGGGCAGGTTGAAGATGCAGAGGACCAAGGGTTGGGTCTCAGACACAGCACTGTTGCCTTGTGTCCTCATATTGGAATGGTATATATATGGCTATCATATTAAGAAGAATAGATATGTTTGTAATTTAATTTTATTTACATTTGAATATTCTTTCTGTATTAAACCAAGTCAAACATGTCAGGTAAATTTAATAAAATAAATTTACATCCAGATTTACTACGCTTATGTATTCAACATTTTCTCAAAAATTTTAAGACCCGCAATGCAAAACATAATGAGACAAAACTGACACATTAATATTATGAAGAAGAATTAGATCCCATCTTAATGCATGCTTATATTATGATATTGCATTAAGAAATCTAAGGATACATAAAAAGGTTTTATATATTCTGAATCTCAGAGAAAGAGCTCCATTCCATGAATTCTTATAAAAAGCATGTAAACACACCGAGCATGGATCCAAAAAGGTACTCAGAGTTCTAGTAAACACTATAAACTGCATTCCTGGCAATATTTTTTATGCTAAAACTTCTAAGTATCATCAAAGTTTCAGTTGTTTCTAATAACCTTGAAACTATTCATCGTTACTATGTACAACTGTGAGCTTTGAACACCTGGGAAGAATGCTCTTGGTTATACGAATATCAGTAGCCTTACATCTTCCCATTTAATACATTTCCAAATCCGTAGTAAAGTATGTGTTCAAGAATTAGATCAGGTTTCAAACCTCATCCATTTTCTTCCAAGCATTAGGAAAATGACTAAAAGCATTTCATATTTGGCCTTCAGTTCTCAAATTGGGCTATTTTAGCTGTACCTTATGTCTGTTTGTCTTATTAAATATGATCATTTATATGATGTATCTGGTACAAAATAGATAACACAGTAAATATTTAGCTATCAATCCATCATGATGTGCCCAGGCATTTACTAAACACTGTACCTCCAGTAAAATTACTAGATCAGATCTAAAAAATCTGTTAAAAGTAGAAAATGTGGAGAGCACGCTTATGACTTCCATCCTTAAAGTAAATATTGGCTGCTTCAATTCCAAGTTCTTCCATTGTTTTCACCCTGTGCATTTACAAACAAAAGCTATAACTAAAAACCCCATGAAAGGAAAGTGGACACAGATTTTGGTTTCCACACAAAGAATAAGATTTTAAGAAGAAATAATGTGTCCGGTACTCACTACATCATAAACGATTAGTTCTACAATTTGATGCCTCATGTGGATTCTGTAATGGAAGAAACTAAGACAGGAATGTTATAGAAAATGGTGTGAGCGCTGATGTGCCATAGAAGAGGGATTCCAAATGTAATTAGAATTACGTATTCAGTGCCAATTTCCAGATTATCCAGAGTTGGTGGTGGCTAAGAGGAGGGTTGAATGTATCACTCTTCTCTTACAAAATTCATATGTTCAAGTCTTATTTCCAATGTGATGTCTGGAGGTGTGGCTTGTGTGAAAGAGCTTTTCCCACAGGAGGGTAGAGGCTTTAGGACCGGAATTAATGCCCTGATAATAACAGATACTAGGTAGCTTGTTTGCTCTCTGCATCCTCTCATGGAGAAGGCAGCCGTCTGCAGAACAGGATCTAAGCTTTTTATCAGAGACGAGATCTGCGGGCAACTTGATCACAATCTTCTCAGTGTCCCAAAAGGGTAAAAATATACATGTAGTCAAAGCCTCCCTGTCTACTGTGTATTTAGTCCACCAGTCTGAGGTAACACAGGCTATGAAACTTCCAGATGAGAAAGGGAAGCACAGCATGGAAAAAAACAAAACAACAAAAACGGAATAGCGAAAGCAAATTTTTAGTGGGTTCAAATTGTATTTGATAACATAACACTTCCTTTTCTGTATTCATATGTCAATAGAACCTGAAAGTGTTTTCCTTGTATCCAACTACCCTCAAGTAAACTTCAGTAGAATCAGTGTTTGATCCTCTGATATGGGCATCTCTTCTTTGTTTGACTTACAAAACATTGTCTTTGAGCTTTTCTTAGAACAGCTAATGTTCTCAAGAAAAAGAAAACAAGTTAAATATATATATATATATATATATATATGCGATACATATTATTTATGACTCTTTCAGCAAGTATTGGCTACTTTTGAAAACACCAGTGAAGAACCACCCTATTTGTAGCTAAACAGATTTCTTTAGCACATTTCCTAATTGGCAAACCCATCTTACTCTTAAGCAGCAATATTTTAAGTTATTAACAGTGTTTCTAGTTGGCATTTAGTTTCCCAAGCACCCGCCAAACTTAAATCAAAGTAGAGATTTTATGTCAACGTAAAGCAGTTCTGGGATGCTGAAAAGTTAATAGATTTAACCATCACACGGCATCACCCTCCTAAGCAAAGCTGAGACTCCTGGGAATAAGCATTCCATGAATATAACCTAGTATTGTGTAATATTTTCTACAGATTGTCATTATAAAAACTCAGAGGCTTGATTATCATCTAAATTTTACAATCCAGGATTGCTAATATCATTTGGTATTCCCAACCTTTTCCTAATAGTTTCATATTGGACTGCTTGTTCCAAATGCATGCATTGACCTAATAATTGAATGCTGGTGGGAAGAACGATCACATTAAAACCCTAATTTCTACCAAGCAAAAGTTAATAGAGAATAAGACATGCAAAGAGAGGCACCAGGTGGTTCATAGGACCTTCAGGTAAAACAAATGAGATTTTATTAGGCTGACAGATACAATTTTTGCCTGTATGTCAAGGGATAACAGGAGTGTTGATTTGAGTGGCTTATTAAACAGGCGTGTTTAGCTCAGCAATATTACTCATCACTGGGCGTTTTAATCTGCCAAGAGATGGGGACCATTTGCACTCGTGAACTGCGTGTAATTATGGTGATTCAGATTTAGGTTGATAATGAATCTCCTTCCTTCACAGTGTGTGCACTCGGCCTTTTGTTTTCTGTTCTTCTAAGTGAAGAGAGAGCAAAGAGAATTCTACTTTGACCCTGGCTTCAGCGGAATATGGATGTCTATAAAAACATATGGTACGTACCTCTATAAAAATTGTACATGCGTTTTCCCTTCTGTTTTGGTTTCAGAGTGGGTACAGCAAGTGTGTGTGTGTGCTATCTAAGATCAGTGAATGAAGGACATTCTTTTTTTTTATACTTATTTTATAGCAGAAAACTAGAAGAGACTCTCTGTGTGACCTTAACAAGCTGGGACTTCGTGGGTAGACAGAAAGTAGGTTGTGTGTGTCTCTTTTGTTTTGTTTCTTTCACCAATCAGCTGCAGCCTTTTCTGCCATTGCCCACCGTGGCCTCAGCTCTGTGTTGACTCCCAGTTACCCCACAACCGCGTAGAAGTACTCCATGTGCCCTGTGTTCTTAATGAGTTCAACTCATGTTCTTACAGCTGAGTTAACACCATTCCTGAAAAGTCCATGAAACTTTCAAAACTGTAACTGAGCACAGTTATCTGTAACACGCATCTGCCTTGACAAGCGATCTGGTTCCTTCTTATATTCATTAGAATCCCCCTCTCTCCTAAAGCTGTGTTAACCTTGCTGACGTATTAAAGGTTATGAGAACTAAGTAGTTTTGCCTCCTGGGACTGTCTATAACGAAAAAGAAACTCCATTCACAGGAATGTATCTCTACCGCTTTATCTTTCAGAGACCATGATAGACCAGGTGGTGAGACTTTTCTGGTTAAGGATTTGGGAACTGATCCCTGCTCAGTTCTGTCATTTCCTCCCAACTGAACACCGTTTCCCATCTAACTCTGCTCTCTTGTCCTTTGTTAACAATCTAGCAGGGGGGGAGGGTTGGTGGGGGGGGGAGGGATAGGAGGTGTAGGGCGTTGAATGACTTATTCTGATCGCTGTATTTGGAGCAAGTTAATTTGGTAGGCTCAGATTCATTTTATCAAGTTTTCGACTTGGGAGAGAGCTGCCTTCTACAAAGCATGATTTTGCCTGACAAATGGTTATCCGTGCCCTCGCTTCCTGCATCTGGAAGAACAATTCTCTATAATCCTGGACTACCAGCTAGACAATGACTTCTCTCTTAAGTTTCCTTCTACAAATGGGCTTTTCCATGAGAGGAAGGTATATTTCTGTTTACAGTGCATTAAGTTCATAAGTAAAGGATATCTCATTAAGCTTTCTAGTTTGCTTGTTACTCACACACAGAAGCAGTTAGCCAAATATTCTCAACTATATTCCTGTTTGTTACATGAATTGCTTTCTTATTCAACTTTCATACTATTCTTTAAAAAAAAGTGTATTTAAAAATATTTGAAAAGAGTATTTTCTTTTGAGGATGGGAAGGGTTCTAAGTGGAAAAGAGACGAGGGATAGTTCTGCTTGATCCTATCATCTACCTTTAGAAATGTCTTCTCTCATAGTAAAATATTAAGATTGTTTCGTGTCTCTGTGTATAGGTATGTGAAGGAAAGAGAAGATAACCCCAGTCTTGGAGGTGGTTGTAAGAGATTTATGTAAAGACGATTTTAATGTCCTAAGAAAGAATTGATACAAAAAGATACTTTAAGGAGGAGGTTATTGCTTTTCTACAAATGATCTAAAAAGAGAGAACTGGCAGAATTTTACATTCTGGGACAGTTTTAATAAATGATGAAAAGCAAACTGAAAAATCATAACATCTTACCATAGGTGTCAATTTCTACCTAGTGAAAGCACTTCGTAAAAAGACTGAAGTGGGCATGACATGTACCTTCAATTCCAGCAGAGACAGAGGTAGTGAATCTTTATGAGTTTGAGGTCAATTTGGTCAATATATTGAGTTCCTGACCATTCAGGCCTACCTGGTGAGACTCTCAAAAAACAAACAAACAAACAAAAAAAAATCCACCCCCAAAAAACAAAACAAAACAAAAATCCAAACAAAGAAACAAAAATAAAACAATTAAACAACAAAATGACGATGTGACATTGAACCCCATTCCTGAACCATGTGACTGGTTTTAACTGGCAAATGCTAAGTTGACACTATGAGGTAACACATGTCTTTCATCCCAGGCTTTCTCATTTTTCCTTTTTCTGCCTCCTTCACACAATTAGCGAATCAAGTGAGGAGAACCTGGGGAGTGCGGAGAACTCAGGATTTTCCACTCGCAGTGAAGAACATGCTTGCTGTTAAATCAACTTAAGAGCAGCTTGTTACATTGTTTATTTTGTCCCAAATTGTGACCGTGACTCTCGTGTACCTTTTGTCCCCGAGTCTAGCCATTATTCATCTCATACAAAATTAGATTAGATTTGATTAAGTTTGCTGTGAAGAAACACCATAAACAAGAATAATGAGTTTGTTGGGAGCTTACAATTTCAGAGGGTGAGTCCATGATTATTATGATGGGAAGCTTGGCAGGTGGTGTGGGACTGGAGCCGTGGTAAGAGCTCACATCTTGACCCATATGCACAAGGTACAGAGAGAAGCATGCATGTTGTGCACACACACGCGCATACAGAGAGAGAGAGAGAGAGAGGGGAAGAGGGAGAGGGAGAGCGAGAAGAACAGGGAGAGGGAAAAGGAGAGGGAGAGGGAGAGAGAACTAACTGGCCCTGGCATGGTCTTGCTTTTAAAGACTCAAGGCTTAGCTCAAGTGTCACAGATCCTCCAACAAGGCCACACCTCTTAATTCCTCCCAAACAGTTCCACCAACTGGGGCATTCTCATTCAAACCACCACAGATACTATTGATGAGATACATTTCGTTTTTATTTTGAGAGAGGTCAATATAGAAACTTTATTAGTAGACAGAATGGAGGCTCTGAGGAGGCAAGATCTAGTCTCTGGAAAGGTCCCATTGGCATAGTATACAGTTGTCAAAACTCACCGGGGTAGATTCGTGGCCCCCAAAACCTATGCAGCTGCCATTAAGTCAAGTTCACATAATAAATTTTCACCTTTGGTTAGATTATTATAAAATCTCATATAATGTCTCTACCCACTCTAGAAGTCTGAGGAAAACTGTTATACAGAGCTATACAGTTTCAATGATGTAAGAAGCATACACATAGATTTCTGGCTTTTCTTAAAAATATCAGAAAACCTCATGGCCTCTAATAGTTAGCTTTAGGATCTTTTACACTTTATTAAAAAAAATTCCATGCATAGATGGATTCCATACATTTGAAGACAAAATTTTAAGGGAATCCTAGGTTTTAGGCCCTGCCACTTATTTTTAGCTAGAAGAAAGAAGATATGTTTAACAGAAAACATTTAGCGACAATATTGTGATAGGAACTAAAATTTCTCCAGTTGACATATGCATAGGAAAAGAATTTCATTGCAAAATATTTACAGCTTTGTTTGCAAAAAAAAAAAAAAAATGATGGCTAGCAGACATTTTTATTCTTTCTATTATACTAACAGATAAAGAAATGTTGGTAGCCACTCTTGTGGTGTAGAGTTAATGCCAGAATAGAACACTAGAGTGGCAATATGTCCTAAGAAAAAGGAGATTACAGTAGGCAGCACTGTGGTGTATTTAATAAGAAAATGAGACTCCCTCTAGGGTGGACACTGCCAACCCTCTTCTCTATCTTGGTATCGCTACAATTCTTTCTATAAATCTCCCATTTTCAATAAAGCCCACCATAAAAAATGTTTCTTTTTAAAAAAATTTTTTCACCCACTCTTATATCTATTCAAATGCTTTCTGGTCATCTTTTCTGTACTCGATTTTCCACTATGTCTAGAGAAATCGTATGCTTTCAAGACAGTCAGCTTTGAGGGGATTCTAATTTTATCTTAGTCAAGCTTAACAGAGGAATATATTTTATTTATGAAATGTCTCCCTTATGTGAGAGAGGAGGCAGTACATATTTTCAAAGTTAAAATTAACTGAGAAAATGTATCTAGACTTTCTAACTCAAAGACCTATCGCTAAAAGCACTTGACATAATTTCTCCACCTTTCCTTTTCTTTTTTTTTGCTGCAGTCATTTTTGTTTCCTGTGATAGATGAGGAAGGTGTCATTAGGAAAGAGCTAGAACTTTCTGCTGAGCAAGTAAATGCTCCGAGAACCACGCAACTATTTCATGTTAGTCTGGGTTTAAATCTACGTTTAGAGCAACAGTTGTAGTTCAGTTGTTCAGCCACATTTCTGTAACCTCTAACAAATAATAAATAATAAAGGTTTGCTTTATTAATAAAGGAGACATTTTGAATTAACACTGACAGCCGAACTTGGGATTTTCATCGCTGAGTTACAGAACCAAAAGAAATTACAGATGGACAACAATGTCCACTGGCACGTTGAAGCGCGTAGGGTTTCCTTTTCGGATGGGTCTTACGAATAAATGTGTTTCCAGAGACCAGAGTGACGGAGACGGTACGAGATATAGCTGTAAAATACACAAGTGTACTCATTAGGTGTGATTGTTAACTAGATTGAGCGGTGGCTATACAATTGGTGAAGTTTTGGGGGGGTGTCTCTGAGGGTGTTCAGAGATTTCTTTTTGGCACATGGGTCAGTAAACTAAGTGAGAAAGTACTTACCCTGAATGTGCGCATCACCATCTGGTGGGCTGGGGTACAGATGGAGTGAAAGGCAGGATAGCTTGCCAGCATGAACACTGGACTCTTCTCACGCGGGCGAGCTTGCCAAGCGTGCATATTGGTCTCTTCTAAGGAAGGTGTGCTTCTGTCGCTTGCTGCCATCACCCACGGGCTGCAGAATCCTAGATCTTTAGCCTTTAAATGTTACCTACGATCTGTGCCTCTGCAGTAGGCGCCGCAGCCTCCGAGTAGAAGCGTCACCAGTCACATAGTTCTTCTGTGGCTTTTGGCCCTGCGAGCTGAGCAGCTACCATTCTCCCAGGTCCACGCTTCCAGGTGGACATTGTGACACTATCCAGCCCATGATTTTATTAGTCATTGTAATAATGCTGCTCTTGTAATTATGTTCATGGTTCATGTTCTCCAGGAGAACTATGGCTAGCATATCCATCTTCAGTCTTTTATTAAAACATTGTAAATTCTAACCACAAATTCTAGGTCTATCTCTTTCTAGTAATTCCACTCTTAGAATCCAAAGATCTCAGGGATATTTTACCACTACAAACTGATCAAATCAAACTGAAAATGAAAAGCCCAGCAATTAAAAGCTGTATCAGATGGAGTCTGGTATCCATAGCTCTGTCATATCGATGATAAACCTTTCTGAAACATCGATTCTTTAGTCTTGCTTTGGAAATTATTATTCTGTAGGTGAAGTACAGTCACGGGGTCTGGAGTGTGATTGTATCTTAGGCAATCCTAATATAAACTCTTTGAACTTTACTGAAAAAGTTTGCTCTATACCTCACTTTATAAATAACTTCTACAACTGTTTCTTGGGGGCTGCTAAGCAATGTAGTCTAGTGAGATAGTTGTAATTTCTGGAGCTGAGAGAAAAGAAATCCAATTAAGAAATGTAAATTCTTCTTCATGCTGAGAGAATGCAAAGCAATAAAAATATGAATTCCTTTATGTTGCACGGGAGCTTCTGGGAGTCCATAAAGGGTGAGAGATCCTTACTGAGCAGCTGGACCACCATCATCATCGCTGGGTTTTATGGTACACTTTCCTGGAAGCAATCTCTTCAGAGTTTTTGGTTCAGACTGTGAACTTCTTTCTCTTAATGCGCAAAATCTATATTTAACTGTTTAGAATGTGAGGGAGTGTTAAAATGTAAAATGAATGCAATCCTTTCTGGTGATGATTATCTGATTTCTAATTGTTCCATGTAATACAGCTCTACAAAATGATTTTTAAACATCCTGATAGTTGAGTGTGAAGGAGAGATTTTTTCAGTAAGTTTGGTAAAAACTGGTATGTGCAACAAAGAGATATGATTTCTAGTCGTTTTGATGATCCTTCATGATTGTGTGACTTGAAAGCATGCTACAATGCAAAGCTGGGGCCCATATTCAACTATTGAACAAAAAAAGGTACATGAAAGTTGTAAAAGTATGCAGGAGTTTGGTGTGAGTGATTTTGTTGCCTCTGTGCCCTGGAGGCAGAGAACCGAGTTTTGTTTGTTTGGTTTTTCTTTAATGATTAGGAGTGCTCTTTTCATGTTTCTCTGTCTGGGAGGATTCTGTATGTTCTTTCTCAAGTAGAACTCATGACTTCAAATAATGTCTTCCAAGTTTTCTATTGCAGAGAGTGAACTTGTTCAGAGAATCTGAATTTTCAAAGGCATGCCTGGCTAGGTTTCATTCCTCATGTCCCAGCATTTGTATATTCAGTCTCTCCTCAATAATTATAAATCTATACCCATCAGCTACACCTTGTAGAAGCAATCTTCTGACCAGAAGTTAATAAAATGGCAACATCTATTTCTACTCTGTCTTTCACCATTTTCTATAGTCTTGACTTAAAGACTAGCATTTGTGCAAACTGATATGTTGCATGCAGCATTAACAGCTGGGCCCTTGACAAACCTTGCTTGTTAAAATTCATTTTTCTATCGAGTGGTGGTGGTGCACACCTTTAATCCCAGCACTCTGGAGGCAGAGGCAGGTGGATTTCTGTGAGTTTGAGGTCAGTCTGGTCTATAAAGTGAGTTCCAGGGCATCCAGAGTTACAATAGAGAAACCCCATTTAAATTGAAAAAAACGCATTTTTTCCAATAGTCAGAATAACTTGAACAGACAAATCTGAACCTCTCTTCCCGTGTGGAGAGAATTCTAGTCTCCTGGCCGCAAGGATTGCTTAATTAGTGCAGAAAAAAAAAATGGGCAAAAGTGGAGATTCCCAAAACAACTATAAATAAATAATAAAATTTAAAATACCATTTTCAAGTAATTTTCTGTTATTGACCATACTTAGCAAATGCAGAAGTAACTCAATTCTGGTGTGTATCTTAACTAATATTCATTAGTTAAAATGTAATGTTTTCTTTTCATTTACAGTTTAGTATTGGCAGAAATGCCAGAAGATCATGTCTTCAGCTCTCTCCACAGTGGACCTAGCAGAAATAATTAGCTGTTTAGGAGCTCTCTAACAGTCTACATCAGGCCAAATGAAAGCGTATATATTGAACTTTAAAACCCATCACCACAGCTTGTGTTAGGGTCTTATTTAATGAAGGAGAGCTAAGAATCCAACCAAATGCACAATAGGATAGGTTTGGTCTTTCAGCATTTATCCCATCCATAATATCCGACCCATGCCTTTTCAGCATTTTATTCTTGAATTAACTAATTAATCAATTCATAGAAAGTACGCGAAACTAAGAAAAAGTCCATGTGCTGCTCACTAAGTTTCCTGTAATGACAGCACCTTACATAGTCCAGATCCTATCTCTTCTGTCCTTTTGGCTAGGATGCTTTTTTGAGCTTAGGGAATCCACATGCCTCTGCTGATGGGCTCTTCACAGCCTATTCATGGACGTTATCTTAGTTATGTTTTGGCATCTGGGTTATTTTTTTAGAGAATCTAGATTTCAGTGAAAAAACAAGAAAGTCCCTCTTTACCCAGGGTCCCAAGAGCAGGTAATTGGTTTGATTAGATAGTAGAAAAGATACTTCCATACAGATCTTAGGAAAAGAAAGATAAAGTAGAGGTAAAGTTGCAATGTGTGACACAGCCACGGCTTATAAACTTAACATCAGCAGTAACACCCTCCACTAATGGCCGCTAGAAATGTTGGCAGAGCCACTAATAGAGTAGATCTTGAGTCCAGAAAGCATGGACTCCAATACTGTGCGATTTCTCAATAGCTAAGTGGTTTGGAGGAACTTTGAAACTTCTCAAATCCTTATCGTCCCCCTTTTAAGAAATGATTTATTTTATTTTATATGTATACGTGTTTTCTTTGCTTGTATGTCTGTGCATCATGTACATGTCGGGTGCTCACAGATGTCAGAAGAAGGCATCAGATTCCCTGGAACTGGAGTTATGGACAGTTGTGAGTTTCCATGTGGGTGTTGGGAATCAAGCCTGATTGGGACTCTTTTGTGAGAATGACAGATGCTCTTAACCACTGAGCCATCTCTCCAGCCTTCTAATGATCATGTTTATAAAAGGGGAATATTATTAAACTCCACAAGATGTGTGTCAGCACTTACAAAGAGGTTGGGCTCCTCTGTAACGTCCTCCCTCTCCAATACCTTACCCATCTTCTCCTGTCAGCAACAGCACCCACATCTGTCATTGTATAATTCCCCTTCCATTCCTATAATACCCAAAAGACACTTTTCATGACAAAATATTAAAAATCGCCAGTTCTGTTTGATTAATTTGATCAATGCAATTTAAAAGAAGAAGAAAAACTTCCATTTATATTTGTAACGTAAGGTTTTAAATGAGATAATTGAAAGTCGAGTTGTTTATCTTTAGGGGATAATTGGTGATTCTTTTTTCTCTCTCTGAGTAATGAATTGTTATATATTTAATTGCTATTTTGAGAAAGGTATTCCTCCAAATGGGCATTAGGGAGAGGACAGATTTTAATTAAACCATTTAGCACATCCTGAATAACCCCACCAGGAGGCACGATAAAGGTATGGTTAATTGGCTCAGAAAGATGGTAGCGATGTGGGAACTTCAAACAGAAAGTTAACTGCGGAGATAATTCCACATCTATGGCCTAATCCACAGCATGGAGAGCACTGAACATTGAGAAGAGGCTTAGACCATTCTTTTGGTTTTTCACTGGAAAGTTTTACCACTGTATGAACATGGTCTGTTTCATGGATGAGTCTAAGAGGGAGGGCCTTCTTCCTTAAGCTTCCTGACTGTGTTTCTCTTCCAATCCTCTGAACCAGAGTGTCTTGCTACTTTTCCTACTTTCTCATTCCTTTCATTATCTTCCTCATTTATCCTGGAAAATGAATACCTTTCTACAGATCAATGACAGCATAGGCACATATAGGCAGGACAAAACCAGAAGGCTCTACCCTTCCCATGTTCAGGTCTGTCAGCATCAGGCAGTGTAAGAGCTAGGAAGACCTGAAGGGTTGGTCAGAGAGTGGGGCAGCCCTAAGGTCGGTAGCAGGACAGGTATGCAGCTGGGCAAGCCAACGATACAGTGACTAGCTGAAGTTAAATCTGGATGTCTGAAAACCTGGCTGCCAAAGAGCAAGTGCAAGAGCAGTAGAATTGAAGGAGGCGGGCTAAAAAATCATTGACCAAGGTTATGCTTATGTGTTAGGATTTTTTGGTTGACTATGGAACCTTCAGATAAACTGTGGAACTCGGAGTGAAAATAACCCAATACTTACTCTTCTAAGAAATAATTTTAGCAAGCAGAAGGAATGGGTACATGAACAGATTACAGAAAACAAGACCTGGGACCAGGGAATAGTTCTGCAGGCAAGGGCTTTTCACCAAGCCTGCTGACCTGAATTTGATCCCAGGGATCCATGTGGTATGAGGATTTTGAATATCTAAGCCAATAATCTACCCTGCGTTCTTTTATTCATGATTACTGTTGTTCAGGGATAACAAAACCTCTGCAAAACCTTTCTGTCTTGAACGAGATCTTCTAGAAAGACTACTGTTGTTTGGGGATAACAAAACATCGACAAGACCTTTCTGATGTCTTGAAAGAGATCTTCTAGACAGACTGTGTTGAATGAACTAAACTTCCGAACGTCTGATGCTTTACTGCTGACAGTTATCTTCTCCTTTCGTTGTGTTTAAGTGTCACTTGTGTGCCTTCCTTCTGGTAACTGTCCTTACACTTTCCTGAAGCAACCACTACACTCTTCTAACTCATGTTCTCAATCTTTAGTTTTAGTGTCTTTTTAAAAATCAGTTCTTACTGTCGTTTCTATTGGTTTAATTTTATAACTTGTATTCTTATATTGCTATTGTCTTCTTTTTAGTGTATATATATATATATATATCCACCCATGCCAGTGTTCATAGAGTTTCCTGAGTTGTCTTTCATACTTCTTGTTATCATGGTATGACTGCCTTTCCTGTGTGTTCATTTTTTCACATGTAGTGTAGTTACTTGACTTGATAAAGTACACTCTATCGACCTCCTGCTCAGAGATGTCCACGTGACTACAGATAAAGTGCCTGAGTCCCAGAGGCAGAGAGCCCACAAAGTTTCTCTTTGCGAATCCTCTACCAAGTAAAACCTATGGTCTGGATACTTTGTGCCTGGTTTAAAAAGAAGTGAGGTTGAGAAAAACCACTTCCATCCCTCGTAATAAATTTAGAAGATGAGGAACAGTGAAAAGAGTGATTGAGTGAGTCTCCTTGTGAAGAACTAAATTGCTTTACATTCTGTAGGCAACAGTGTTTGTGCCAAAAAATGGAGACAACTTAAAAGTGGATTTTCAACCTGTCAGACTTTCAGGTGAGAGAACGTCACTGGGTGATACAGCAATTATAGCCTTGTGAGAACCCAGGAGGAGGAACTTGTAAAACCATGCCAGGAACCCTAATACACACAATGTAATAGTAAGTATTTTCTAAGTCTCTGAGTATATGGTACCCCGTTGTGCAGACACAGGCCGTCAGTAGCCTTTGTTCTAGAAGTTAATGCATGTAAAAGAGGAGAAAGTATGGAAAAACATGCTTGTCGCTTACAATTTTGTTTTAATTTGTAATTACATGAAGTTGATTACATACACATCATGATCATGCCCCCAACTTCGTCCACATCCTCCCAGCTCCCTCCGTACTTTTGTTCTTTTTCTCTCTTGGAAAAAACGAACAACTTCCACAGATAAGGGACAAAATTAAAAGCAAAATACCCAAAAGAAATAACGAAAACAAAAAAATTCCATAAAAACGCAAAAACGAAAATCAAAACAACCAGGCAAAGATCAATATGACAGAAATGCCAAAACAAAGCATAACAAGACAAAAAAGTCCAAAAAATTACCATTACGTTTGTTTTGCATTGGCCAGTTAATTCTGGGCATGGGTCTGCTCTGGAGTACGGCTGATGCGCCCAGTGATACTCCATTGGAGAGAAGTGATTTTCCCTTTGCCAGCAGTGAAGGTCGAATTATACATAGTCATTCTTAAAGCCTCTTGAGTAGACATGTTTTACTTACTAGAATCTAACATGCACCTGTGTTTTAGGACATTTAGAAGAGTTCATGCTGAGTGGTCTGGACATTTTCCTCTGCTGCGGGTTTGTGGGACTGTGTGTTTGGGTACCATTGTTCTTAAGTGGACAATACTTTGAGTCTTTTGCAGCTTAGGTGCCAACGCCTTTGCTTCTGCTTCTCCCAAATGCGAAACATTCAGAGTCATTGTGTGTAGGTGACAGAAAGTGCCAGCCTGGCGACCAAATACATTTTCCTGCACAATAAGTTTCTCTGTCTTTAATGGAGATTTAATTCTGTTGCAGAAGTAGAAACAAGATGCTAGAACTCTTTTCATCGCTCCAAAAGATCTATTGACGCTCATCAGTAACCGTGATCTCCACGTGTCCTTTCAAAGATAAATTTTTATGAGGATATATATATACAATCCTAAGTAACCAGACTATGTTTGTTTTTAGCAAGACACAAAAGCAAATCGTATGCGTGCCTTTAGAATAGAAAATAAGACAGGTCCAATAATTTATTTGAATAAAAAATTGAGAAGTAAAATCTCAAAGAGAGGAAACCAGCATTCCAAGCCTAATGGGAAGAAAGTCCTTCTCAATTTTTACATGGAGGGTTAATATTTGAAGAGCATAAGATCCGTTGTACCTTTCTATTATAAAGTAGCCAGAGAAATCAGAGCACCGTGACTTACAAACAAAACAAAAGGGTGTGATTTTCTTATGAGTGCTGTGGCGATGTAGTAAAATTGAAATTAAGGCAAAGATGTAAAAAGACCGAAGAAATTTCACCGACAACATAAATTATTAATAGAAAAATACCTTATGCTGAACTCATTAATGGTATTCATATTTGCGACCTACTTAGAATGAGTTTTCCTCTCTGCGTTTGGAACAGGCTGGTATAGATAGAAACAGATTTTCTGTAGTGAATCATTTAAATTGCTTGTTGTGCCTGCTATCAAAAGGCAAGGGAAGAAGATGTTCGTAGGATGTGCTGGTTAGGAATCCTTACAGAAGCCTGATGTTTTTCTTAACACTCAACTTTACCATCTGTAGTGCTCAAATTTTCAACAATCCTTGCTAATGCTAGCAAAGTGGCTGCCTTGGCAGGTCAGTCTATGAGGCTGCCTGGAGAATTGCGTATTTTGAAAAGGTAACTTCAAGATAAATCCATCTCTACAAGGGAGGGCCTCCCTTGCGTTTACAGGTTTCACTAGAGGTTGCAGGTTTCACTGTCTTTCTCATTGGAAGCATTTCCAGTTGTTTACTAATGGAAGGAATGACTAATATCAAAACCAATTTGGGGACAACGTAGGCAAGACTGAGCATATGACCTTCATAATTTCAATCACCAGAACAGAAAATGTGGTTTCAGAGGGGATAAACAGCTCTGTTTTATGAAAGAGCCCAGATAAGTAAGAACTTGGTTAGAAGATAATCCAGTAGAAATGTCAGTCACTTTCTTCCTTCCTCCCTCCCTCCCTCCCTCCCTTCCTCCCTCCCTCCCTCCCTCCCTCCCTCTCTCCCTTCCTTCCTTCCTTCCTTCCTCTGTCATGCATTTTGTTTCTTTTGTGTATCAGGCAGTAGATGAATAAAAAGTAAGTTTAGTTCTGCACCTAAGAATTGCCTTAAAGTCAGAATGGATACAAACCCAACAATGTACAACACCAAAATTTTTTGAGTTTGAATCATAGAGAAGAAGTTCAACAAAACAAACTACACCTTTTATATTTATTAAATATCGTTAAATGCTGTTCACTGAAATGTAAATGTGTCCCCACACCAAAAGAAATATCAAGAGAGTGAACAGTCTACAGGAAGGGAGAAGATATTTGCCACTTAAGCTTGTAGAATATATACAGAGCTGCACAAATCAACCCCCGAAATTGAAACTCCTAATTAATAAATAGGACAACGAACTGAACACAGTCCTCAAAAATGACTACAAAATATTTTTAAAAGCATTCAATATCCCTAGACATTATAGAAATACAAAATTAGGAATATTTTTAAACTCAATCTCACCTTAGCCAGAATTGCTTTCGTCAAGGAAACAAATGACAAGTGCTGGCAAGAACTTGGGGAAAGTGTACAGGAGAACAATGGCTAAATATGTGGACTGAGCTGGGTGAAGAAACAGCTGGAAAAGGGCTGTTGCTTGCCATTAAGATATGATTCACGCCATTGCAGTCAGTGATACTATTTATACAGTTGTCCGTACCTCTGTCTTTGCGTTTCTTCTCCTTGTGTTTTTGAATAGGTTTCATAATGTTTATTTCTTTCACTTTCAAACATTCTCATCTTCCAATAAAGCATTTAACGAGACAAACCTCCTTTAAGGACTCATTTTGACACCACCTGCACAGTTAGTGCCTCTTATTTGTTCAACTAAATAACTATTTTTCCCTTTAAACCCAGGGACCCTGCTAAGTAATTTTGATAAATTTCCCAAGACATATATTTTAATTACAACATTGTTGACATGTAATTGATGAAAGTAATCCTTTTAAAGTATGAACAGAGTCACTTGTGCATTCATAGTTATGCAAATGACATTAGAACTATTTAATTTCAATTTTCTTCAATACTTTCAGAAGATACCTGGTACTCATAATAATTCTTAACTAGCTCTTTGCTCAGTCCCTGGTACCAGCTACTCAACTTCCTTTAGATATGTCCATTTTAGACACTTATAAGTAAAATCACACAATTTATTATCACCTACGGCTCTTTAGAAACAAGCATGATACATTTATTTCATAACCTATATTGGCATTGCATTTCGTTTTTGTTTCCAAAAACCATATGTGACATTTTATTTATCTATTTGCAATACAAACACACACACAAAAAATACTGAATTGCTTCTATTTTTTGGGAACCAGAAATTAATGCTTTACAAATTTTGTATGGTCAAGTTTTGGGGGGGTGTGGTGGGGTGTGGTAAATGTCGAGAAGCTATATAGTTTTTTGCGAAGTGGAAAAGTTCTCATCCAAAATAACCAACCTCATTATGTACAAACACAGCAGCAATGACACATCACTGACACGTGTCTCTTTTAGAGAGTTTCTCTTCTTGGCGCATGCAAAGTGTTATCACCTAGTTTTGATTTGTGTTTTCCTAATAATTAATTGTTCTGAGCCTTTTCCTGTATTCCTATTGGCCATTTGCATGTGTTTTGGATAAAAAAAAATTCTATTCAAATTATTTTGACCACTTGATTTTCAGCAGTATGTGACAAAGTTGAATTATCTTTTATTCTCGAAATGTTAGCAAGGCCATGATTTTGTCATCAAGAACACTTTTTCTGTCAACAGTTGTCTCTCCTTACCAAGAGAGTACATTCAAAGATATCCAGTGGATGGCTAGAACCTCATTTATTGTATTTCCCCTTACATTCAGACTCATGATTAAAGTTTAATTTGTAAATCAGGTACAGTGCAAGATTACCCATGTATTTTATTAGTTACAAAATAGAACAAGTATAAAATATGCTGATATGGAATTGCTAATACCACTACTCTTTTTTATTTGGGAAGTATAAGAATATTGATATGTAAAACTGTGTTTGAGGCCAGTATAAAATAAGGGTTCATTGGCTATAGCACTGCGATACCATGACAGTCAATCTGATAGTAGCCAGGATGGCTGTTCAGTGACCTGATGGCAGGTAGTACAATATAGCATAGATGTAAAGATAACTCATCCCCCATGGGAAGGAGAAGGAAGGAATGGTATTCCACCCCACAGCTAGGACCACACACGTTTATAAGCCTATAGTTTATTTTGAGGACTTCCTTTCTGGAATAAGAGTGGCTTTGAGGTGGGTGAGACTATACTGAAGGGAAAGTTCTGGAGGAGGAAGTGCTTTCCTGCCTGATGCAAGCCTCCATTTGTCTTATGAAGTGTGTCTGTTACATGCTTGCCTCAAACAGATGGTCTTGCCTCTGTCCAGGACTTTTCTAGTTTTACGTATTAGATTAGGGGTCACATCATCATCATGGGTCCATCAACATGGAAAAGGATTTTCCATCTAATTCAGTTAGAAAAAAAAGGAATTCTCATGCAAATTAACTTTCAAATTTAGTTTTCTCATATGCTTTCTCTTACTTTTTAAAGATAGAATGTTCTCACACAATTTCTCTTACTTTTCACTCTTCCCTTTTTTACTTGTTTTTCCCTTGAGCATTCCCTCCCATCTTCCTGCCCAGTATAAACTTTATGGGAGAAGGTCTCTATTGAGTATATTGATTATCACTCTACATTAAATACCTACTATGTGCTTAGCACAAAACGGATAGGTATTTATTTAATTAAAACATGGCATTTGTACAGGATGATCTGAGCTGGAGTGCACTGGCTGAATATTATATACCCAGTGACAATATTTCCATACAATAGCTAAGGGCAAAATTTCAGGGACAAGAAAGTTATATTTATTTTCTCCAAGTCCCAACAAATAGCATCACGGACAGAGGATTTTGTTCATAAACATATTTCTTCAATCTCATGGCGACATGAACAAAAATTGCATATAGAAGGCATTCTTTTAAAATATATTTATCATCTATAACTTGAGTGGTTTCAGACCGTTGTGTATTCATAGGGCAGTTGTGTTAAAACCTTTTTGCACAGACAGATTCTGAACAGAACCAGCCCTCAGAGATAATTATGATGCTCTTTGTCTAGTGGTTGTAATAAAGTTAACTTTGTTGATGTCCAGTTATATGTAAATCCCATGGAAGCTTAATGTAGGCAGAAGAACAAAAACCGGTGTGAAAAAATTGGAGTTTAATTCCTATTTTAATGAATTACTAGGCCTAAGACTTTGGATAAGATTTTTTTTTTCCTTCAGATCTTTCATTTACAAAGGAAACTATTTTGGATGATGTCACTGAAAAGGGGAATTGAGAAGTCCATGAACACTCACATTGGAGATGTTCTTGAAACACAAAATGGATTTGAGAAGTTTGAACACTGATTTGCATAGCGTTCGAGTTTCCTTTCTGTTAATGTTACAGAAACACTCTGACTAAAGGCAATGTAAGGGGAAAGGGAATTTATCTCAACTTACAGGTTATAGCCAGTCATTGTGGGGAAGGCAGAGCAGGAGCTCAAGGTAAACTGCAGAAAGCCTGCTTGCTATTTCATACAACATTACCTGTAACTAGGGAGTGCATAGCTGAAGAAATAGAGAATAAATAGTCAAGTTTCTTGATGACTTGCTCACTGACTCATACTTAGCTTTTTTATACAGCCCAGGATCACCTAGGATGAAACAGTGCCCTCACAGATCACATGAAATTAAGATAATTGCCTACAGACATACCCACAGGCCATTCTAATAAAGGCTATCCCTTAATTGAGATTCCCTTTGCAGGTGACACTAGGCTGTGTTAAATTGACAGCTAAAGCTAACAAGGAAACGCATCATGACTTCTCTGTGGTGGTGGAGAGCTTGAAGCATCAGATCCCAAGGAGAATAACAAAGTTAAGTCATGTGCCTACCAATCTATTTGTTCATCTCCTTCACAAAAGCTGTGATGTCCACGCGGTGGTGGTAGATGCCTCTAATCCTAGCACTCCAGTGGCAGAGGCAGGCAGATCTCTGTGAGTTCAAGGGCAGCCTCATCTACAGAGTGAGTTCCAGGACAGCCAGAGTTACAACAGAGAAACCCTGTCTTGAAAAAAACAAAACAAAAAGCAAACCAAAACAAACAAACAAACAAAAAACCAAAAAAACCAGGCTGTGATGACATTGGTATCACATTTCCCTGATCCACTTGGATCTTTGTTACAGTGTGAAAAAGGTTTCTTTCCTGAAGATGAACTTCTGGTCTCAAGATCTACATAGCTCACACAAGCAGTGTGAGGATAAAGTGTGGCATATATGTACAGATTTTGCACTAATAATGGACATTAGTATTCAACTCCAAAAGCCTAACAAACATCAATTATGTATAAATCCAACACAATTAGATAGAAAGGTTTTCTGAGATTCTTTGGGTTTTTCCATTGTCCTGTTGAAAATGATATTTGTAGAATACAAAGAATCTTTAATTTGGAAAATATATCATTGCGCTTTGTTTTGAGTAATGTGCAAGTGAATGCCCTCCCAGTTGTGACAATTCCCCAACCGACTGTAAAGGATCCTTTGGTGATTATTTTCTTCACTTAATACCTTTCTTCATCTGTGGTTAGACCCGTGGAGCTGCAGTGCCGTGTGAGGGAAAACCATTTGTTTTAGACGTTCTTGGGAGTTACTAAAGAAGGAATTTGCAGGTAAGTAAATACATTGGCACAATACTAACCAGTAATTCAAAATTGTAATGCAAGAAAACCACCATCACAAAAAATAGCCTCACGAAAACTATAGGCTGGTTTAAATTTTTGTTGTATGTAAAATCAAACAACAGAGACCTCTGTGTTAATAGTCTTAAAATATCTATTTTAGGCTTATAGTTTACACTTTATACATCTTTTGGACAGCTGTAATATACAAATACCATAACAATTCATTTAAAATAGAATTTTGCATTTTCTGCATGGTTTGAGCAACCCCAATGTTCATTTAAAAAAGAATTTCTTAGTATGATAATTAGGCAATGGTTCAATTCATGCCAAAATGTCTAGTAAAGTTCTTCCTAACTATTAATTATAGCTTAATAAAAGCTTCCAAGTGAATCAAAATTTTAATGTTTCAAAGGGTTATAATTTCCCTGGTCTTGTAAAGATAAACTAAGTTAAAGGGGACAAACTTAATGGGAAAATAGAATTCTGATCTCATTCTGTTTTTGTGCCAAAATTTATAATAGAGAAAGTATGGAAATTAAGTCACCACCAGGGTTAGTGTTGCAGAAAATATTTATATTATTATCTGGGTGCAATATGGCAGTATCACACCCTTGCAGCAAAGCACTCAGGAGGCTAAGGGAAGAAGATCCATAAGACTGTGAGATCAACTTTGGCTGCATAGAGAGTTCTGTGGCAGACTGAGCTACATAGTGAGAGATCCTGAATACATATATATATATATATGTATACATATACATATATATATATATATTCCATGACTATATGTGTAGTGTAATTATATACGTATGTTATGAATGGGCACCTGCTATTTGTGTTCCATTGTGATTGTTTCCTGCATGCTGCATTATATATCCTGGACTAATTCTTTCCATAGAATCAAGCTCTGTTCTGTAAGTTTCAAAAATGTTTCTAAGTGTTTCCCTAGCACAATATACGTAGCATGATGTTATTTAGATACTTGGAATTGAAATAATTTGTTCGTGTGCTTGTATGTATGTATATGGTTATAATAAAGAAGTTCTGATCTTTTTCTCAGATTCCTGTCATAGAACTTTGAAACTGTGCATTTTCCAAGATGCAAGGATGTCTTTATTATTCATGTTGGTCCCATGGGGTTTACGCTTATGGAGTGATCTCTGGTGTTCTCTCAAATTGCTAACACATTCACAAGAATCAGAATGGGGACAAAACCTAACCACATGATGATAAGGCTGAGCCTTTAGTCTAAGTATCAATCTGACTCCTGGGCAGGGGAAGAGATTGAGTTCACTCATGCCCAGTGATCCAATCATCAGCTCATGAGGCAGCTTCAACAGGGACTGCAGACACTGAGACACATTGAGTTTCTCGGCTGATGAACGTATATTTTTTGCAGGGAGGGTAGCATATCTGCTTGTGGGGAGAAGACATTTTAGGATATTCCAGACATGTTCCTAAATGTCTCCCTCTTCTGTAGCCTTTAAAATAGTTTATATTCATAAGTATAGAGTTGATCATTCTAGTGAGCTTTCAAAAATGAGGGAATTGTGGATACCTGCAAATATGTAGCAAGAAAGACAAAATTTGGGTTGCTTGGATACATACACACACACACACACACACACACACACACACACACACACACACTTACAATTAGTGTCTAAAGTAAGAGCAGTCTTGTTGAGAGCCATATAGTTAGCCAATGAAGTAGGCAGTTCTAATTAAGGATAGCAATATCCATCCTCAATCATCTTTTTCTTAAAACAGAGTTTTGAAACACATGTTTTTAATTAAAAATTTTGAAAAAGAAACTCAAGCATTTACCATTGGTTACTATAATGATGTTGCCAATCTCAGAATAGTCAATCCATAGCTTCAATTTAAAATCCCCTCAGAATATTCTCCTGAATTCCCAAGACTTTCCAGATGTTCTCTGTTCCTTTGACAATGCAAATGCAAGATAAATATTGCATCCACAGGCAGGGACCTTTGAGTAGCCTTTTGGGAAGAAAAGTGGGGCTGGGGTGTGATATGGACTGTGTTTTCTTCTGCTCTGGGTCTCAAATGACATATTTTTCTTACCTTTTCTGAATATCCTTTACTTTCAAAATAATGGCCATTTTAAAAATTAATGGGCCCTTCCCCTTCTTTGTGGTCAAGTCTCTTCTCAAGTACTTTATCACCTCGTTAAGAGGGTGCCAATTCTTATTCTTACCCTATACCATTGTTTCTAGTGATATAGTAGAAAGGCTTGGCTTTTTCAAAATCTCTTTTTCTTTTTTTGTCCTTTTTATTAAACAGATGTAGCAAAGCAGTTCATTATATTAGACATTCTTGTAAATGTTTCTTATGTATTAACTTTAAAAATCCTCTATAAATTAAGAGTAAGGCATAATTTTACTCTAATTTCTAATGTGATTATATGAGACAGTGACTTAAAAACATTTTTTTCAACTAATTGTGGGATGCTCAACCATAAATGCTGTGTCTGCAATGTAACCTCTGCAGCTAAGTTTCAGGATACATCACAGAAGAGGGGGCAGAGAAATTATACAAGTCAGAGGGCCAGGATGTGTGCTGGAGACAGTATCCTTTCTATATAATATAGAAGCTGTGCCCATGAAATCTCAACAATCCGATTGCATAAACAGGAGCTGAGCAATAACACTGGTTAGCATGCTAATAAGGGTAGAAGAAATTTCACAAGGTCCCACCCCCCCCAGATGAAGAGCTACAGCCAATTAATTAATGGCTATTGAGGAAGGAAAAATAAGTCTTCTCCAGGGACATGTCCCCTGATACATTGTCCAATACCACATGGTCAGCCCTAAACATGTATATATATGAACAATACTAAATGGATCTATCTGTATATCTATGTATCTATCTATGTATCTATCTGTATCTATCTATCTATCTATCTATCTATCTATCTATCTATCTATCTATCTATTTATCTATCTATGCCTTGTGTGTGTGTATAAAACAATTGTTAAAGAAAAGGTCATGTATTTGGGGGGCACAGGAGGAGTTGGAGAAAGGAAAGGAAGGAAAATTATGTAAATATGGTAATAAAAAATAAAAATGATAATAGCAGGGATGTATTTTATTATTTTTGCATATATTTATGTAAATGGGGTATGTATATTGGGTAAGAACACCTTTTCCCCCCAAACTATTGGGACTAGATCTGCTCCAGATTTCATGTTTGGATTATGAAATATTTGTATATAATTAATAAAATACCATGGGAAGGAGGCTAGAGTGAGGAAATAAACATTTGGTTGTGACTACTTGGCTAATTAGTGGTGAAATCAAGATGTAGTCATGAAAGTTTGGTGTTGGAGCACACACTCATGATCAGTGGACGACTCTGCTTCAGATAAAATCTCTTCATATGAATACCTGTGCTCTAGTCCTGCCCTAGGATCCTTAATTCATTAAACATATAGCAGCAGGTAACTTCTTTTTATAGTCTTTGTCCTCATTACAATCCTACACATTTTCTCTTTCTACTATTTGAAATTATTTGTCCTTTCCCAAATGCCCAGCGTATCTCCAGCTTCCCAGATTCTTCTGGATCTACTCAAAAAGCTCTTCCCATTGTCTTCCCATCACTGACTCCCACTTACTCTTCAACTCAGTCTGTGACCTTCCCTTGATGCCTAGCATGGGAACACAGCCCTTTCTGCTCTTCTAAGTATTTACAAATGATTGTCATGATCCTTATTCTTCTTAGTATTTACAAGTGTTTGCCATAATCCTTAATGTAGCCTTCTTTGCATCTATGTATATCTCAGGAGACTAAAACCTTTATGGTGAAAGTCTGTCTCCTTACATATCTCTGTCTCTGAGGCTTAGCACAAACTCTAGAACAATGATTATTGTGGTTCTAGTGTAACATGTACACTACAGACTAGTGTACTGAATGGTATTCTTCACTAGAAATGATGTTTTTGGTTTATGGTGAGAGTGGGAAGTTATGAATCTTTTGGTTCATTTTAGGGTGTGATTGACAAATGAGATCACTGTAGGTAGGTTTTTGAAGGACACACCCAGTCTTGACACTAAATAACTAATATGATAATATTTCATTAAACATTTATAATCTATGTGAACAATTCAATGAAACTAGATAATAACACTGAAAATTAATAACAATTTTTCTGAGACCCTAGTATGTAACCAGAGATTTCAGTTTGTTGTATCTTGATAATTTCCAAGCATTGTAGAGAGGCTGGGTGAGAAGACTTAAATCATAAAGGCTTATAGGTTTTACTTCAAAGTTAAATAGTCTCAGACAATGGACTGAAGTTGCAGTGAAAGAAAAGCCAGCTAAGTAATGTCATCTCCTCCCCCATTCTTTCTCAGTTTTATCAAGCTTCAAAATATTTTTTAAGTTTCCAGAATAAAGTCATTATAATCTTATATTCTTAATACTTCACACACATGTATTTATGCACATGCATGTATACTATATGTATATACATTATTTGCATGTGTGTGGATATTTTTCCATATCAACATGTGGAATTTAATGAAGTATCCTATTTAAAATTACATTATACCATAAAAACTGTAGGTAATTTATTTTAAAATCATTGAACATTTTACACTATCATATTAATAGCTACTACTCAGAGGGATTTTTAATGATTTCATCTTTGTGCAATTCAGTAAAATGTCTGAAAGAATGAATAGGTACATAATGGCAAAATGTTTGTAAAATGACTCACCATTGTCGATATTTGCATATCTTGGCTTCACTTATTATTTAGGCCTTTGTATTACAGAAAGGCAGGCTCTCCGGCCTGGTATATGTGAGCTATTCTAACAGAGAGGAAGGTTTACACTAACACTAAAGCCCTGTACCTACATGACTCTGGCCAGGAAAGGCCAACTTGATGTGCTTTTTTCTTATGAATACATACCACTCCTATTTCGTACTTTTCTCCTGATAGCTGATCTTAGTAGACTGACAAGAACCACCCCCAAACCTCCAGCATATTTCTCTGGGAGTCTCAAAGAATGGCAATGGGCTATTGGTTATATGACAATGCTACTTCATCAGTTTTATAGGTTGCTAGCTCTCTCTATTTATATATACATAATTAATGGAAGGCATCTATTACAAAGAAAACTATTATTTATTGAAGATTTAGCATAGAAAACCTTGTGCCAAAATTGAGATACTCTTCTGAGGACACGTACATTGTTAACCTACGTAGTGTGGCGTAGACTGCGGGTGGTAAGCCCACGGTCAACTGGGCTTTCTGTTTCTAGCACTCATGCCTCAACTGTTCTGTAAACTGACTTCTACACATGCGCATCGAGAGGATCACATTACAACACAATGCGTAATGGTGAGTTAATGAAGACTCCGCACTAGAGATGCATTATCCTTTATTCTGGAGAATGGGACTCAATCAGATAGTCTTTATTTTCCAAAGAACAGAACAATTTACAAATCCATCACCAGTATTTCAAAGAAAACCAGATATGTTTACAAAGATAAGGGCACAATTATTTCTGGGAAATGCATAGCTGATATTTGAAGATAATACATATTTGCAGATAATACTTTTCTTGGGGAGTGGTGTTGTCTAGATCTTTGTAGCCGAAAGCTAAGAACAATAGGGGCCAATGCACCCAATGGATGCTGATCAAGTGAAAGTATGAGCAGCCTGATCAAAATAATGGTAGACATACATGTAAAGACTGTAATATGGAATTGATGACTGGAACACAAATTGGGGCCATATGGATCACTGAAGTAGATTCATGAATAATTCAAAACTATGGTGATTAAAAAATGATTTAAGCAGGGCAGCAGCAGGGATAATTTGATTATCTTGTTCTGACAAGGATTATTATTAATAGTTGAATTCAACTGCAAACATTTTTAGCTTCTACACATATGTGTGTCTACACATATGGACTTTGTGTACATATTTACCCCCTCTGCTATATAAAATAAATGTGCTGTACTGGCCCTTTCCTTAATGTGGTCCTATAACAACTGCCCAGAGCTTTTGGGTTTATTATATTGCTAATGATGAGTTGTTACTTGAAGACCCAATTGCTCTCCACATTGACTATCTGGTGAGCTGTTTATATAGTTCCTCACAAAATACAGTTTAAGCTACTCTTAATGTTTTTTTTCTAATTTGACTACCAAATCTGAATAAATCTGCTTTCTTACAAGGGAATATGTAAAGCCCATTTGGAATTAAGCTAATTTATATTTATACATAATGTAGCCATGTTTCAACTTATCTCCCTGTAGCAATTGTTGATGGCACCCACTGTAATCTTTGATTCATTCTTACTTTGTCTGACCATAGAATCATTGTTCAAATCATTGTTTTTCTAGTTGTTGAGCTTATTTTAGTGTGTGTGTGTGTGTGTGTGTGTGTGTGTGTGTAGAGGCCTTAGGTAGATGTCTAGTGTTTTGCTCTATTTCTTTCTACATTATTTTTTACAATGCCAGGTTTCTCACCAAACCCGCAGCTCACTGATACACCTACAGTGGCTGGGCTCCCCAGTATTAGAATTACATATGCATAGCAGTGTACCTAGCTCTTTATGTGGTGCTGGAGATTCAACTCAGGATCTCATGCTTGCATGGTGATGATGTTACCCACTAAGCTGTCTCAATAGTCCCAAGTAGTCTAGCTACTCTTTATTTCCTACTTTGTCTCTATCCATACTCCTCTCCTCTCACTTTTTGACATTGCATTTTTTGCTTTGAATGCAGCTCTGTTTTAGGCAGCTCAGGGTCTATTCCAGACAATTTCTATAACCATGTGTTGGGGTGGTTTATCTTTAGCTATGTTTAAAATGTTTTATGCACTGTTGGGTGAGGGGCTAGCCTAGGTCTTGGTGTTCTGTGTTGTTTGCAGGTGTTGGATTTCTGTGGGGGTTGTTTAATTGCTAATGATCTGCATGTGTTATCAGTAGAATACCTGAGGAGTTCTGAATCAATAAATACACCTGAGCTCAGGCACTCGGGGTTCCACCATTGATTGGGTATGGTGTTGGCCAGGACAGTGGTTCCCTCTGCTGAGATCTGGCAGAGCTTGGATATATGAAATGACTTCTGTCTTCCTGCCTAGCCCACACAGTAAGCTAACTACTACAACCATGGGATGCAGTAGGAATCCCACTTCCACTCTGCTTTCCACACAGGCCTTTTCCCTGAGTCTTATTCATCCCTTCAGTGGGAACTCTCACATATTTTTTCCAGTTCTCTTCACTGCTGGTAAGTCTTCTCAATCTATTGCAGTAGGAAATTCCCATAAAAACCTACCTCTTTAATGTTTAATTATAAATAAATAGAAAATGTATAGGTAAGAAGAGAGCTAGATAATTCATGTGAAGGACGGTCAGAAACACAACAGTAACTCAAATAGGAAAAAAAGAAATAAACAAAAAATTCTAAAAACTTCATGTACTTGCAGAATTTTAACAGTTTAAATAGTAAGTATTAATATATTTAATAATCTCAAACCTCTCCTACTCAGCCACTTATGAGGAAAAGGAATCCTTCACAATACACCATCTACTGTGAAGGAGAAGAAAAGAAAGAAGAGGAAAGAAAGGAGGAGGAGAAGGACAAGGAGGAGAAGGAGGAGGAGGAGGAGGAGGAGAAGGAGGAGGAGGAGGAGGAGGAACAAGAAGAAAAGGGTAATTCCCGTGTAAACCATAGCCTAGATCTGTAAGTGTGGTGGACATTGGAGACAGAACTTAGCAGGCATGAAGTCTGTATTGAGTATATGACATCCTTTCTTTTTTTCCAATCTTCATAAAACTTTTTCATGCAACCACATTATTGAGACTTCTGTCAGAATCATGCGGCCACCTCTCTGTTTCTTTAAAATAATGTTTACTTAATTAGATTATATGTTACATAATTTTGAGTGTCTGGGTATTGTCTACTATTTTTGAGAACTGGCCAATTAAACAGGTATTCATATTTTTGTTACTTTGGTTAGAAACAGGTCAGCTCCATGGTTCTAATGAACAATTAGATTCTTATGTTCCAGTTTCAAAAATCAGTTGAGATGAAAGTCCTTGAAAGTCCTTGTTAGGGGTGGAGATAATGATTGTTAACATCACAGACAAGCAAGTTAAAAAACAATCAAGATGCAGGTGTCTTAAATCCAAATTATCTTCTTTAAAAATGTTAATTATAAATGCTAAACTATAAGTTTTGGGAATTAAAAAATATACTTTTTACACTGCCATTTATCTTTGTAGTATTTGGAAACGTTTATATCTTTATATCTACATACATATGAATAGATGTGGAAACTAATAGCCACTGTGAACCAACGCCATTTTATAATTTTTATCAAGTATGCAATCAGATGGAGAAAGATTAGGCCTTTTCTGTAATTACAGTTTCTCATGGGTAGTTATTGATGAATGGTCATTATTGATTTAGCTTTCTACTTGAATTGGTATCATCACGTTGAGTAGCTGACATTCTAATTCAACCGCCTGAAAAGTCAACTTAATGTTAGCTACAAAGCTATCTGACTGAAATGCATGGAGTTCTAAAAGCCATTAAGTTTTATGAGCAGAGTGAAAAGTTTACTCCATCGGCACATAATTTTATTTTTATAGTCAGGGGATAACAATAACATGAAAAGATTACTACCCATGGAAATATGCTCTGTGAACAATATGCAGTAAAAGGAATGAAAGATTAATTATTCTGAGTTAAGTGGTTCTCTATATGGGATAGAATACAAGAAAAATATCCACTGTATCCCTAGCAATGGATGACTACAGCAAGTAATAAAATAATCTTCACTAAATATAAGATGGACAAAGCACTCAATTCTGCACCTGAAAGCTGTCTGTCCTGAAATCCACTATCATGAAATGGAAGAGGAGGAAGCGAAAGACAATAGTTAATTCCTTAAACAGTGGTTAGGCACTCAGCTCTGTCTGTCAGCATGAAAAGCAGTGCCTGCATCAGTAGCTGGCGAACTGTCACCTCTCCTGGGTTGATCTTTGCAATTGCCTGCCTTAGATTATTTTATGCTGTCACAGCTTCTGTCCACATCACATGGCACTTTATCCGTCAGGTTGTCTACAGAAAACTAATTTTGAGAGGAAAATCTCTTTGGAATATTTTTATTTAATCTACATTTTCACGTATGGAATATGTGCGGTGGAAAAACATAATTTACCCTCCTCGACTACATGCTTCAAAAGTCCCAGTATGGACAGATTTTTTATTTCTTTGATTCTGTTAAACAAGGTAATAAGGATTCTTCCAAGGCCCCAATAATTGTATAAATGAAAATTGCATGATAATGGCTTAGGCTTTAATGTTGAACTTTGAATACTACTTTCTTTGTTACTTACAGGCATGAACTCATTCGCTTTCCCGAGTATCCAGTACTTCCAGTTTCATTATTCATAAACTGAGAAATGGAAGTTTAGAGAGACTAAGGTACTTATTTAAGTTCATACAGCTCGTAAGTCATTCAATTCAGAAGCACACACACATGAAAGTACATACACGGGACCCAAATACATATAAAATAGAAAAGAATCTACTCCAATGAGATACCAAACACAATTTAAATTTTATCTATAGTCATGAGATTAATTTTTAAATATGAAGGCAGGGAGGTAGAATCTCAGATACAGACAGTGAATTGTATTTAAATCAAGTACATGCAGTGGAACCGGTAAGTTCATTGTCTACCACATGATAGAATACTTTACAGAGAGGTTAATGCTGACATAAGATTTTATCCGATCAGCATGGCTTTATCAGGCAAAGCAGCAGCATCGAATGCAGATTCTGAGACCCATATATGTATCTAGCACCACCATCACCATGTTGTGTTCATTTTTAATTGCAGCTGTAAAAATTTATCACAGATTTTGTGATGTCAACAGCACAGATTTATTAACCCATAGTTCCACATGTTGTTAGTGTGACATGAGTCTCTTAGGCTAAAATCAGCAGGTTCTCTGGGAACTGTTCCTTCCCGAGGCTCTAGGCAGAATTTAATTCCTTGCTGTTCAGCTTCTAATGGGTCTCACATTTTTTTGTACTTATGCTTCTCATCTTCTAACCCAGCCACAATAGCTTGAGCCCATTTTGCATGTGTGTCCCTATGATCTGACTTTAGCTGCCATCGTATCTCTTGCTAGGAAAGATGGCTCTTTACCTTTATGGAATTGTGTTATTTTAGTGTGTTAACATGGCTATAACAACATTTTACACTGATGACTAATGATGCCTCCTATTTCCCAAGGGAAACTCAGCAAATAGGGCAGAGGCAGTCAGTGCTCTACACCCTTCCTATGACCTTGGTGCCCTCATTTATTTTTTTAATATTTAACTTAGGAAAGCTGAAAATGATGGAGAGATTTGACCAATCTGTCTGAACCGACTGCCTCAGGAAGCAAGTCTATTTCTTGCTGCTCTATTGCTCTTTCCTATTATCAAAAAGTGATTTACCTTTAGCTTAAACACTGTTGTCTCACAATCCAAATGTCTGATTTGGCTAAACGATTCTCAAAGGCAACATATGCTATGCAGATTGCTGTTAGGGAAGCTATACCCATAAGTCTTTTCAACATGACTGCCCAAACATAAGCTGAACAAGGACCAAGGATGACACCAATAGACATACCAAAATGGATGGGGAAAATCTCACAAACCCACAACTCAACATAAAGAACTACAGACTACAGACAACTAAGGAATTCTGAGAGTAGGAGAAATAGTATTCCTGAGGAAAGAGTAAACTAATTGGTAATACAATATGAAATGGTAAGCACTAAAAACACGCAGACAAGTAACATCATACATACTGATCAGGATATATTTAGGAATATATATATATATATATATTCCTGATATAATAACCTGAATATATAATATATAATTATAAATATATTATATATAACCTGAATAATATAACCTGATATGTATATGTGTGTGTGTGTATATATATATATATATATGTATATATATATATATACATATATATATATATATATATATAGCATGAAACAACAGATAATGAAAAAAAGGGAGACCAGGAATTAGAAGGGTACATGGGAGGGTTTGGAGGGATGAAAGAAAAGAGGGACATGTAATTATAGTATATCCTCAAAAAAAGTTGTTTTTTTTTAAAAAGAAAACACAGGAACATACTGTGACTTGCCAAATGGTAGTTCCCAATCGTCCTGTCTTTGTCTCAACTCCATAAAGAAAACAACACAAAACAAACAAAACTATTTCTACGAACACTAATGAAATTATCTACGGCTCTCTATAACCACCACGTCTTCAGTTTATGATGCATTTACAATGAACTACTAATCCAGCCATTGCGTTATTACTTCCTTCAAGGGTTCGGGATGCAGTGTAAGCACTTCCTCTTAAAGGGCCGCTCACCTCTACCCTTGCTCCTTTCAACCCTTTATGACATGCTACTCATTTCAACCCTTTATGACTTGCTACTCAGTGGGGATAAAGTCCTAAATAGCCTTGACTGAAATTCCCCGAGAGGTCGTGCACTCTTCCAGCTTCTGGTCTTTGGTCACACTATCCTTTCTTTACCCTTTATTTTACTCCCCTTTCTCCACATATTCTGTTTCCCTCTAGGACTTCTGGCTCTTTGTTGTAAAGCTGAAATGCTCCTCTCCTCTAGGAAGCATTTTCCCTTATCCTAGGCTAGGTTCTCCTCCACTTCATTAGTTGAAAAACATATTGGATTAAAAATGTTGAGACAGCGAATGTCAACTGAGATGTCTCCTGTGCTAAGGCTGTGTGCTCAGAGCTTTCCATATAATATTGTCCAAGCCATTCCAGAAACAATGTTGTAAAGTGCTTGTTATGGGAATTACAGATCGCTTCGTGGTACACAAGGTACTTCCTGGAGTCACTGGGGAAGTGCTAGCTGGCTCTGCAGAGGAACCTTGCCCTTGACTGTCATTTATTCAGTCAGGGGTCTGCCTTCCATGCAGGTGACTCTAAAACAAAGCTTCACCGAGCTCCTAGTTTGATCATATTCAGAGAGATGCCAACTCATACTAAGAATGTTCTATGGAAAATAATGAACAAATTTACTAACAGATTTTTTTCCCTCAAGAATCAAAATTCCATGGGAAATCATCAAAACATTTTCTTGGTACAAACAGAAATAGGAGTTCTTAATGCTAAGAGAAGCAGGCTTTGATGATCTGTTGGTCCTCTCCCTCTCCTTCCCTCCCTGCATCGTGTGTGTGTGTGTGTGTGTGTGTGTGTGTGTGTGCATGTGTGTGTGTGTGCGTGTGTGTGTGTGTGTGTGTGTGTGTGTGTGTGTGTGTTAAAGGCATCAGTCAGTCCTTCCGATCCTCCAGATCCAGAATGGAAGGTACATGATTGGTCCCTTGCAATGATGGTCTACAGTTTTCTTTTCCCATACTTTCATACCAATGAACTGAGAACCAGAGAATCTCCTGTTCTTTATGTGTAAGCAATAACTCTGATACAGTCTTTGTAAAGGAGGTCCCAGTTGTATTTTATTTGAATGTTGTGAATATATATATATATATATATATATATATATATATATATATTTCAAATTTATATATTATATATTTATATTTTGCTTTAAAAATATATTTGTATTTTTACTTTAAAGAAAGTAGGCTGTTTGCCTTATTAACAACATTTTTTGTACCACTGTATTGACTATTTTATCCTGTAATTCTTCATCTTTCAGCCGTAGTTGTCAATTTGCTTTTAGAGTTAGATAATCTGTGCTTGAGATTAGGAACTACTCAAGGACTAGCTGGTTTTCACAGAGAGCGGGATACACTGCAGGAGTTGGTACTTCAGACCTGGCTTCCCAACTCACCTGTGTCTGAGCGCCCACGGGCGGATCACTGGTCCCCTCTAACTCACCTTGCCTCTCGTTACAATGAGATGTTGCTCTAGATTATTCCCAGTTCATCTGTTCCATTATTAGGGATAGCAGCATTCGTGGTTTCCCTAATCAACCAAAAATCCCTAGAATATGGTAAAACAGAGGCTGATGAAAGTAGGCATTGTAAGCTGCTGTCATTTTTCTTAGCTTTTTCTTGTTTGCTGCTTTATGGTTCAGTGGGAAAGGGCCTGGTCTCTTTTCTTGTATATATAAAGAAACCCACGGGTGGTCCTGTGAGCTGCTTTTAATTATATCAGAATTCACATTTTAAAGAAGCAATAGTTGCAACTTATTCAAGAGGAAGAAAATTCTGTTACCAACTATAACTATGAGCTATCAAAGACCCCTTTTCCCCATCTGTGCAGGTATAGGGTTTCTGAGACAGAGGAGAATCTACCGTGAGGTTTATTTATTTATTTTTCTTTTTCTTAAGAGACAATGAAATTAAGCTGCTTTCACATATTTGTCTTTGCAACATCTGTGAAGGTGGAAGGTATTTTGCCTTCCCATTTGCTGAAGTGTTTGGTCATGACAAGCCATGTCTGTCTATTTCCCTGCTTATTTTGAAAGCTTTGAATCCAAAGGGATTGAAGTAGCTGAAATACATTGCACTGGTGCCAGTAAATAGTGACTTTGTAGCAGGGGCAGAGTGAGCATCTGCTTTGCTTAGAGTTCTGGAGCCAAGTGCGATGTCTGGGGATGGAGAATAGAATTGGACTGACAGCTTTGTTTCTCTGCTGCGCTGAACTGACTGAAGTCAGCTGTGGACATTTCCCAACTCCATCAACACAGTCCATTTTATCATATCATTGTTTCCTGAGCCACCACCTGAGACTGGACTCGACGCTTCTTCCCTACACCTCAGTGCACACCTAGCCGAGAGATTATTTTTACACACAGAGAGATACATCTCTTTACACAGAGATCTCTCAAGTTACCCTCCTTTAAAGTCTTATGTTGACAAAGCAACCATATGGCTGCTTTGCTAACAATTCTGGATATCACCAGTGCCCAGCTAACAACTGTTCCCTCTCAGGAAGAACAAAAGCAGGGAATCTAGAGATGGTTCTGTTACTGGATAATGAAAATCCAAGTGACTATTTCCCAGCAGGATCCACCAAAGACCATACACAGAAAAAATTACACTGCCATGGCACTGTTAGCATCTAGCCCATTATTTGGTAGATTGTTTTCAGATCAAGAGTGAGTACATCAATGATAGAGGAACCTGATTCACAGTTCTGTATTTTAAAGGATTATCAATATCTAAAATTCGTTAAAGTAGGCCACACCTAGACAGCCTGAGATGTGAGAGACAAGCTGGAAACAGAAGCAATTTTGCTTCTATCTTCAGGTCTTAAGATTGAGGACACCAGGCAGCGTGAAACGGTAATGATGGGAGTTATTGGCATAAAGTCAGTACGTTTTTAGAACTCATCCTCTGCATGCTACCTCCAAAAGTACACAGAAGTGCCATTTATCCCCAGCCAACCATTCAGCCTAGACATCACTCAATTCTTTGTAGAGTTAGAATCCTTCATGGTGTTGCCCTACTAAACAGTAACCAGCTATGTCCCAATGGGAAGGCTGACGATATTTTTAAACTGGCAGAAACACTTGGCTCAGCTGCCTTGTTTTAATTGTATGCCTGCTTTCTCGGGTGTCTGATCCTCGGATCCACAGGAGACCACTTGCTTTTACCAGGACAGGACACACAGCTCAACCAGAGACTTTGCATGCCACGCCTCATCCTGGTGCCTTGAGATTTATTTTTTAGGATAACCTACCTCAATTGTTTGCTCAGTTCAGCTTCTCCCAGATATAGAGAATTGTACTTACTACAATATAAACAACATGCACAACTATTGAAACAGAAAGAATAATCAAAAAGCCCCTATCTTATTTAATTCAAATTCTATTAACGGAGATGTGTGCTGCTTCAAAGACAGGCACAAAGTTGGAATTGGCGTAACTTATTGCTTCCCATCTGCCTGAAAATGGAGACCTTAAAGGATCTCGTCATGCAGCCCAGGTGGAACTGAAACACAATGCCATTCTGCCTCTCCCTCCTGAGTTCTGTGTCAGTGTCCTCCACCATGCTCAGACACACCACAGCATAACATGTTAGAATACATTGTTCAACTGAGTTGTATGAAGTGTAATGAGCATAATTACCACCAATGAAAAGTAATTCCGCTAGCTGCATCCCGAAAGTTGAAACAATAAAAAGTACTTTTAGTCAAAAATAAGCGAGCTAAAAACAATAGAGGCATCATATTAAATGAATAAAATGTGAATGAGGAGAGTTTTTCGGAAATATGCTCACGTCTGTCTGTGTGGATCACGAAACATGCCTTCCCTACAGTGGTGGCTTGAATGAGGATCCCTCTCCCCCTTATAGGCTCATACGTTTGAAAACTTGGCCCCCAGTTAGTTGAACTCTTTGCGAAGGATTGGGAGGTGCAGTGGCTTTGTTGGAGGAGGTGTATCACAGGGAAGTACAAGAGCTGGGTGCTTTGAGGCTTTAGAAGTGTCCTGCCATTCCCAGTGTGCTCATCTGCTTCCTGTTTGTGAATCAGGGTGTGAGCTCCCACCTGCTGCTCCAGCAACATGCCCGCCAGCCTGCTGCCAGGTTTCCCTCCATTATGGTGATATAGCTTCCTGTCCATCTTGATTGCAAGCTCCAATTAAATGCTTGCTTTTATAAGTTGCCTTTGTCATCTCGTTATATCATAGCAATAGAAAAGACACCTACTTTAAAGGAAACCTATTCCTCCTATTGTGTATATATTCATACACTTCAGCTTAGCCTCTGAGAAGTTAGTATTTTGTGAACAGATTTAGCTTTAATTTGGGGTTTTGGAGCAAATAATCTAGGACCCGCTGATTTTGACAATTTCGTCACTGTAGTGACCTGAAACAGGGCACACGGAGAAAAGAAAAGGAATGACAAAGGTCTGAGTATTTATTCAGCCTTTTGAGTCACTTCATGTAGCTGGGAAGCAATGAGTGAGGCTCTTTTATTCATCAATGAGAACACGTCCGTGGAGTATGAAGTGTGATCGGTGGCATGTATCCATTAGGAGGGGAACTAATCTACTTTTTAAAATTAGATTTAAGGCCAGCCCCACAAGATAGAACCCACAATGGACACTTTGAATGTGGCCAAGAACCTGTGGCTAGATAGGTCATCGCCCCCAGCCAAAGCTTCCTACTATTACTGTGTTACAGGATGGTAGCGATACAGAGGTATACCAGGAAACCAATCCGTCAGTGTATCATTCAGTCCTCATCAGAGAAATTTCTTTATGCAGTAGATAACAATTAACAACAACAACAACAAAACCCAACGATTAGTCATTGTTCAGAGAATAAGAGACTTCAGAATACTCACCCTTCAATAGAACATCTGCTCACACCACTCTCCTCAAAGCTTAGGGATGTATGCAGAGAAGGAAATGGAAATATTGTCAGATCCAAGGGTGGTGGATGACTTCAAAGAAATAGTGCTCCCAGATACAATGGAGCAGATGCATATATGAACTTATAACAACCACGATGCACACACTATACCTGCAGAAGCCCAAGCCAGACAAATCCCAGCATGAAGAAAGGAACTGTGCCTGAAGCCCCAACCCTAAGGAGCTGATGCCCTTTGATTGCTGTTGAAAGAAGGAAAGTTAATTTTCTTCAATGGAGTGACACCTGGTCTATCAGCTATATTCTAGGGCAGACCACACATCCATCATCAGCCAGTGCAAACTGGACTTCATGGCTTTTTTCTTCTTTTTTTTTAGAAAGAAGTGGAAAGCATGAAGTCGAGTGAGGGATGCATGCTCTGGGAGGAGTTGGAAGAGGGAGATGAATATGAGCAAAATAGATTTCGTGGAATTCACAAAAATAAATAAAAAACTTTTAAAAAGTATCTATTTGTCACTGTGCTGAATGGTCTCTCTTTCACCCAGGCAGACTTTCATTTTACCAACTCTAATTCTCTTTTTTTTGCTGTAGACTACCTGTGGGAGCCATGCTAGTAAAATACATGGAGTTCAGCAACTAGCCTTGAAGTTCAGGTGAGGGTCAAATGAATGTAAGAAGAACAAGGCACATTTGATCAGTGCCATATGCAAACCACAGAAAATGAGACTGGGGACATGTTTTCATTTCCCTCGGCTGTGGAGTTGCTGCACACATAGTTCATGTCATTCAATCGATAACATAATAGGGCTGAAGGAAATTTGTTATTTTCCGTAGTGCTCCTTTAAAATAATCCACTGAGTTGGATTCCTTTGGAAATGTATGCAGACTCTACATGTTATTTTTTTACCAGACAAATTTAGCATCTTAATGGGATAATAAAAGCTATCACTTGGGAAATATACACATTATTCCCACCAGAGTGCTCAGTGGTGCTGGTAGGAACTCAGAAAGGAACCTGCCACAAAGTGCTGGAAGAAGTCTTTGTCTGGCCTCAAGACATATTTACAATCTTTTGCAATTTTGAGCTAGAATGGAGATGAGCATGAGGGAGGGGCACTGGATATGGCTGGCATCTTATAAGATTTATGAACTGCTAAATTTAGAAATGTCATTTTGTTATTGCCAGTGAACTGCTGGCATCTTTGTATGAGTCACTAAGAAAAAAATAGCAATCACATCCTTTGCAAGAGCTGGTATGAGTAACACAAAATGGGCTCAATTAATCATTTTAACCACTGAATTCACTCTGGATAAACAAAGTGTGTATCAGATGATATGCCCTAGAAAGGTAGTCATCCTTACAAAATGCTACTCTGCAGCTACACTCTTCTCATTATCGTATTGCAAATAGTTTTCTGAAAGAAAAAAAAAACTGTTCAAGCAAAATATTAAACAGCATTCATTTGTCATTTTCCTGCAGGGACTAGGCAGCAACCTGCTGTGGATGAAAATATGTGGTCATTATGAGGCTGGTATTGAATTGTTTGTTTATCTTTAGCAGAGGAGAAGGGTTTTGATGATGTTACTTTTTGATTGGTAATTCCAGACACTCTGCTTTCTACAGGCATATTTTCTGCCCATCATTATTATTAATAGATGGAGATGTAAACATGCTGTTTGTGTGTGTGTTTTTTTTTAATGTTCACATAATTTTCTGTGCCAGAAGCTCTTATCAACCTAAGAAGTGACGAGAAGTTTCATTGCCTTGTTTATGTGGTGTCTTGTATCACAGTGAGCTGGGCTGCTTGCTCTTTCAGAGGTTAGAAGCACTTGTTATAAATGGACTGGGTGAGGATGTCTAAGCCTTGTCACTGGTGACCATAAGGATTTGGCCAATGGATCTCAGGGAAGTAGGTATTTTGGTATCTGTTTCTTCTAGTCCAGGAAATCAACAGGGTTTTTTTTTTTTAGGTCACAGAAATTTTTGTTATATTTCCTTTTTCCCTTCTACCTTCCCTTCTCATTCTTTCCCTGATTCTTGTCCTTCTGCTCTTATTCTCCCTTACCTTGATTAAGACATGACACATTCACAGTACTGAAAAGTGACCCAAGAAAATGTCAAACTGCAGTATCAAAGCCCCCAGAACACACGTGACTAGTGTCTAGTCCACTTGAAGGTGACTTCAGACAACATCCTAGCACCATAACCTTCACCATGTCTTTACTGTGCTATTTAGTATAATTTTGTTTCATGACATATTCAGATAACACAAGAATGTCTCAGCATTTTTATGAAATATTCTTATTCAAGACTTCGAAATCACTATCAGCCTGTTGAGTTGGAAAAAGAGTTTCAGGCCAGTTAACTTATCTATAAACTTGCAGACCATTTATGGTACTCTTCAGCCCTTTCTTCACAATTCTCTAGATCCCCTTTATGTCAGAGAATATAGAATATGTATTTCTCAAAAATATGTCTCTTGGTGAAAGTACATGATAAATGGCAAAGTTAAATGTAAATGGGGGCAATTGGTGTTCTCCAAATTCTTACTGTCGCATATGCCCCAAACAGTACGTTTTATAAGTGTAAATATTTGCTAACCCAAGAGCCTGCTGGGAAAGGAGTTGACTTCACTGCTAGGAATAAATGGATATATGTGGAACTGAATCAACAAGCATGCCCATCCCTGGTTGCTAACTTATTTGTTTCATATTTAGAAAAGAGGGAGAGAAAATTAGAACTCTGAGCATTGGTGGGAAGTTTGTAGCCCTCAAGTGACTGTGAATAACATTTGTGCTCGGAGAAAGTACTTAACCCAGATGCACCCTGATAATACTGATTTGTGACCCTTTCCACAAAAACAGACACTACTTTTACAGACCGAGCACAGGAAGACACAAAGAAGTTTAAGAAGAATCTTGGTTGGGTCAAATCGTACTTGCTCAATAAAGGATAAAGTTTCTCTTCTAGGCAGAAGGGATGCAACTGAAGGTTTTATTCCTGCCTGAATGAAGGGTCTTCATTGCCCACACATACTGCTAAGCCTTTGTGCATCATCAACCATATTAATATTCTGATCCTGCAGTGGGAACAAACATGAAAAAAATTAAATGCGGGTAAAAGTCATACGCTAAATAATTAGTTTAGCCTATCATGCATCTTAAATAGTAGACTCTAAATGGGTCTTCCTTGTCCCTCCCTCCCCCGTCTGTGTGTGTTTGTGTGTGTGTGTGTTTGTGTGTGATTTATCTTAAAAATCTTTACTCATTTCCTCATAAAAATACTGATAACTACCTACCATTAGTAAACTACAGTAATTAATACATAGCAAAGATACTAATCATGAACTGTTCAGTTAGCATGCTACACTTAATGTAACTGAGATATATTTTAAGTTACCAATATAGCTCTTAGAATAACTAAGAAGCTGCCTAGGTTAATCACTCTGGCATTTGAGTTTATAACTGTGAAGGAATGACCAGCTTCCTTATTCTGTAATAAGTATATGAACCCACCAGTGCTGTAAACATCCCTGCATCCCTTCTTCTCTCACAGGAGAGCACTGCAGTCTAGGAAAGTTGAACCTTGCTCAGCTCTCAGTTTGTCAGTGAGGAAACTTAGGTTGCCAGAGCCTCGCAGGGTCCAAGGTGAGTTCTACTCAGGGCATCCCTGCGAATCTGCAGGAATGTCAGGCTTATCTTGCTTCTTGCTTAGGAATGAGCCAGAGTTCTTTTGCCATAACACCACCTCTAGGATAGATGATGGCCCTAAATTTCAGTTACGCAATTAGGTACTTTTGGATATTCTTTCTATCACATAAGCCCAGCGAAGATAATAAGAAATAAATGATAAACATGAATCGAAGCTTCTGGAATTTTAATAGCCAGTCTGCTGTGAATGTATCATCTGGGCATCATCATAGTATCATTGCACCTATTGGTTTTATAATAAAATACAGGGCCTCCACTCTTTAAAGTGTGATTAATGCATTTCTTTCTATGATACTGTTAGGCTGTCTCCCTTCCTTCCTCTCCCCCTCTCCCTCCATTTGTCTTTATACTTTTTTCCTTAGGCACTTTAGATGAACCACAGAATCACAGGTCTGTGTCTTAGTATATGTACTTTATGAATGGGAAAGTTAGGACAGGGTGATAACCCAAGGGGGGGTATTAATAATTCTTGCTTTTAACAAGACTGCATTTATACCATTGTCAGACAGTTAATTGTTCTGTTACACCCCTGGTGTTTAGGATTATGGAGTCATACAAGACAATGGTGGTTAAAAAAAAGTTTTTCAAAAGCTAATTTCCTACAATTTGTGCTACTGGCAAGGAACGCATTATTACTCTGGAATATTCGACTGCTTATTGAACAAGAAAAGGGAAAGTCTTTTATACAGGCACCTGGTAATTCTGTGGTCCAGAGTCTGAAGCACACATAGAAAATGTTTATAAATTCAGAGAGTACCAGAGCCAAGATGCCCAAGTGACTTAGAAAACACTATTATTTTATTACAAATACACATTTCGTGGGCTGATGCATGAACAGCTGCATCCAGGTGGCAAGTTTTACTTTCTGGGAGACTCTTCTTCGTGAGGGGAAGAAGCAAATAATTCCATTTCGAGCTGCCTTCTGTTTCCTAGAGTCTGATGGACATCCTTCTGACCTTAGATTCACATGACAGACGCAAGGACACATGCCAAGGGTCAGGGTTAGGAGAGACTACAAGAGCAGATGTGGATAGCAAATGTGTAAATAATGAAATCCCCTTAAAATTCTAAGGTGATCACTAAATCACACATTCTTTTTGAAGGTGTAATTCAAAGTGTAGTCCATCTGGATTACGGCTAGTTTCTCACCAGTCACTGGGTTATGAGATTAAGGGTTCAGTGACTTGATTTAACTTCTATCACTGAAAAACGGAATTCAACTCATCTACTAGGGGTTCATGTACATGTTTGAGGTAGCTTTTCTCTAGAATGTCAGAAACATGGGCTCTACTTTTTACATCTCTCTGCTTAAAAATTCTTCATCAGAGAGGCTTTCTGCCAGCAGTTGATGGGAACAGATGTAGAGGCCAAACATCATGCGGAGCACCGAATAACTCACAGAAGAGAGGAAGACGGCATTTCGGGGACCAGAGGGGTCAGGGACATCATGAGAGCAGTCCTCATGGAGTCAGTGGACCAGAGCTCTTGGGGTCCCTCAGAGCCTGAAGCTGAAAACAGGGAACCTGAAAGGTCTCCTAGATATATTATGTGTTTGTCTGACGTGGGGTCCTTGCGGAGAATCTACATGGTGGAGTGTATGTGGGGGTTCTCTGATGCTTTAGCATGCCCTTGGGACCTGTTTCCTAATGCTGTGTTGCCCGGTCCACCCTCTATGTGGGGACTAGTGCCTGGCCTTGTCCCATTTGTTGTTTCCAGTTTGGGCAGTAACCCTGGGAGTACTGCTCTCTTTTATGGGGTGAAGTGGAGGGGGTGACTGGGTGGGATGGAGAGGATATATAATGGGAGGAGAGGGAGGATGGCGGCAGCTGGGAGGAATGGAGGGAGGGGAGGAGTGTCATACAACTGACACTTCCTTTGTAAAGATCAGTCATCATGGCATTGTTTATGTATGGCACTTACAAATGCTTTCAAATATCCTTCACATATTGACGAGGATGCAGAGCTATTAGCATGTAGCTGATACAAATGAAAATTTGAACATTGGGGAAAATGTGATATAAAAATGTTCAATACTGGGTCTGGGGAGATGGCTGAGAGCTAAGAGCACTGGCTGTTCTTCCTGAGGATTTAGGTTATATTCCCAGCACCCACATGGCAGCTCGTGACTGCCTGTAACTTCAGTTCCAGAGGGTCTTATACACTCTTCTGGCTTCTGTGGGCACCAGATCCATTTGTGGCATATGGGCAAAATTCAGGCAAAACACCATGCATATAAAATTGAAACTAAATAAATCTTTGTAAAATGTGTTTTTAAAAAACAATTCATTATTTAATAGAGTTCAACATTTCTGTCCTTCATGGCACAATTCCTTCATTCTCAGATACACAACTGCAGCAATGAAATGACATACCAAAAAAGGCACAGAATTGTTAATATGTCTTAAAAGTTTTCTTTTAAACTACAAACAAGATTCATCATCTAAGTTACAGCGCATAGGAAAATAAGTAGATTATCTACATAAGTGCTTTACAGGGATGAAAAATTTTAAAATCTAGATAAATTCAATAATACAGAAGGATCCTGTAAACATAATGATGCTCACGTAGTCTGTGACCATGTTCATTTCACATTCCCAATAGGCAGAAATGCTTGATGGGGACATATGAGGACAGCAATTCTCTTTGAAGAGAGGTAAGCAGTAACAGAAAAAGTGCCTGGGCTTCTAGAGTGCAAGTTATGATATTAAACATTCTGTGTACCATTGAAATTGGTGAAATAGATAGCTTAAATCTGCCCTTTCCTCAAGAAAGAAAAATAGAAAGAGTTCCACGTTGATTCAGTATTTTCCCAACAAGATTTGTAAAACTAGTCTGGGTCTTCAAAGGTTAGTCAGAGTTCAGAATCTCTACTATAAATCAAGGTCAGGTTTTGCCTATTTCTCAATCAGTAATACATTTGATAAGTGGTTTTTTTTTTAAGCAAATCTAACACTCTTTTAAAGTATTACATAAATGCTGTCATATATTATCTTCTGGGATGATATTCGATCTTCCAGCTTCATTAAAATGCAAGCCTTACCTTTTTTGATTTGAAGAAATACAGTAAAAAGTTCCATGAAAACTAACTTGAAATCATAGCTACACAAATTGCTCTTCTTGTGGCTCTGACAAAATACTTGGCTAAGGAAACTTAAGGAAGCAAATGGCATGGGGATATGAGGTGATTTGTCTCATTGTGTCCATAGTCAAGAAGCATGACTTCAGTGCTAGAGCCTCCCGGATGGTGCTTCCCAGAGTCAGCATGGGCCCTCTCTCTTAGGTTGAGCCTCCCTGGAAATTCCTCCTTAGATTTGCTCGGAGGTGTGTATCCTAGATGACTTCAAATCAAGTTGACAATGAGGATTAACCATCACAATGAACACTTTGACTTTTATTCCACACTGAACAGGTTTCAAACTTTTCAGAAAACATATAGGTTCTGTCTTTAAAGAACATGCGATTATCCAGAGTAATATTTTAGGAGGTTGGAGAACTGATCTGCTGTTTATGAAATCCATTATTCTTTCCATCTAAGTCTTTATTTCCAAAATTAATTGGTATATTGTCACTAACTGGAAAACTTACAGAAACCATTATTTTGATTAGTAGATACACAGATTGAGCACATCAGGAGCAAAACTCCAAGATGGAGATTAGCATACAGAAGGTAAATGTTAAAGAGTGATTCTGCAATTAATACCCGCAAAATAAAGAATTGATGGGGAAATTAGCGAGGCTGTAGCTCAGGCTCAGTGCCAATCAGAGTGGATACAATGGAGAGTTCTGGAGTTTGGATCATGTGTGAAGTTGTCTTCTTACAAATCAGATCAAGGCCAACGGCTGTGTTTTCTCATCTATTAGTTTCAGATGCAGGTTACCCAGGGGATAGGAAACATATACCTAGCCCTCTGAGGAAGGAAGTTCTTTGCAAGTAATACAATCCTTGATCAGGGCTGGCAGCTAAAACAGATGGCTACTGTTAGCCCTCTCAGCCTCTGGGTGAACACATTCTTCATTTAACGGAGATTTGAGCAGCAGACTGTCAACTGTAATCATCTACCGCAGTCCATCTGTTGCCTGCTCGGATTGTCTTCTTCATAAAAATTCTGGGAATTGCTCTCATAGGATTCTTCTAGATATATTTTCTTGGAGAAATTGAAAGGAGGGTTAGTGGTAAGCTACATCCACTGCCCCTTCAGTTGCTCTGGGCATACAAAGGCAACTGATTCTCATCTGTTTATCCCATTCTGTATCACATGCTCTCTCTACTACCAACCCTGATGGAGTCTGCAGATTCTAAGGGTCTGGCCATCGTGCCTTTCTCAGGTTAATGTCGTTCTTCTTGTGCATGTAGTTTCATGACACAAAAGAATAAAAGAAGTGTCCAAACAGATCATCTGTGTGTACCCATGTGTCATACAGTGTTCTATGTTCATTGGTACTAGCCGCCACACCCTTTCTTGATTATCACTGGAATAATACGCTGTTGTGGTGGCTCACCAATGAGGACACAGAGGCGTTTGCATAGGTGCAAACCCGGCCAGACCTCGGCAGAGGGAACCACCATCCAGGCCAGTGCCATACTCCATCAACAGTAGAACCCTGAGATCTGAGCTCAGGTGTTTTTATTCTTTCAGAACTCCGCAGGTATTCTACTGATAGCACGTGCAGATCATTAGCAATTAAACAACCCCCCACAGAAACCCAACTCCTGTAAACAATACAAAACACCCTAGACAGCCCCTTACCCAACAATGCATTAAACAATTTCAAACGTAACTAAAAATAAACTTCCCCAACACTTCACATTCTCCTGCTCCTGTCAGGATTATGCCTGATCTTTTCTGCTGATCTTGTTTCCTAGGTGGCAGACACAGTGTATATTTCAATGTGACCATTGGATATCATACAGCAGAAATGTTCTGGGTTTTGGATAATCAAAACTACTAAACACAGAGTGTTCAACTAAAGGGACAACAAGGCGTACAGTACTCTAATATGGCATTTGGAGTAACTCAATTGAGGTCAGAGAAGCTTTCAGCTCTTTGTTTCCAGGCCTAAACATTCTTTAATCAGGGCAGGAACACAGCAGCATATAAAATGCTACGAGCTCTATGAGTATAGTGTAGCTTTGGTCAGACGAGCGAGTTCCATCCTCATTTGGCATTGACTCCAAACTGATACTTCAGTATGTTCTTTCGTTTTCTAGATCGGGTTGTACATTCTATGACTAGCTCATTCCACGTTCACAGGATTTCCTATCGATTGTTTTCCCATGAGCTCCTTTTGAGTCATTATTAGAGGAGATCTTGTTCTCAATGATTCCTAAGTCTTCAGACACTAAAACAGCTAGGTTTCTTCAAGGAGAAAAGGCAACTGCTATCTGAAGTATAGGTCCATTCCTAGCATCATAGTAATACTAATGAATCAATTGCTTCCCAGGATATGGAAGTATAACTTATTATTTGAGGAAATCTACTGTACTGGAGACTCTAATGAGGGTAATGATTTAATTTAGAAAAAAACTTTAATTTTTATGCCCCTTCTTACATTTATTTATATTTTTGCTTTTTTCCCTCATTATGGGAAAATCACTTATTTATTTTCTCTTAAAAATATTTAAAGCTGGGCTGTGGTGGCATGTGCCTTTAATTCCAGCTGGGTATTGGGAATTGAACCTGGGTCCTCTGGACAAGCATCTCATGCTTTTAAACATTAAGCTATTTTTCCAGCCCCAGAGACACTTTAACACCAATGTTTATTACTGACTCATTCACAACAACAAGGAAATGAAAGCAACTCAAGCACAAATGGACATATCACAAAATACGCCATATTTATTAAATGTAATCATTTGTATATTTGCTCATCTTTAAAGAAAACTACAAAAGTTGAAGGAAAATACATTCAGCTGAAAACTATTACATTTAGCTGGGTGGCCCAAACTCAGAAAGAACAGCCTTATGACCTCTTTCACTTGTGGATCCTAGATTGCGTGTGTGTGTGTGTGTGTGTGTGTGTGTGTGTGTGTGAGTGAGAGAGAGAGAGAGAGAGAGAGAGAGAGAGATAGGTAGAGAGATAGATAGATAGGGAGAGAGAGAGAGAGAGAGAGAGAGAGAGAGAGAGAGAGAGAATATACATTCAGCTTAAATAACTAGGAAAGTGACCAATAAAGTCTAAAGGGGTTGCCAAGAAATGGGAGATGGGCCAATGTAAAAGGAAAGATGTGACAGGAAACAGGAAGAAAATGGGGGTCAAGGAGAAAGAAGAAGGAGAGGAGAAAATAAATAAATGTTACATTGGATTACAGCAGCAGAGAGTCAGGACCCCACAACCAATTTTCAGACTTGAGCTGGTTTGTGGACTTAGAGTTCCTTCAGTGAATATTGGACAAGTTTCTTGGAGGAAGGACCATTCCATATTACTTAACAGGTTTTATATTATGTATTCTTGCATCATTCCCAAAGCAACCTGTAGCCTTTTACCAAGGTAATTTTGAACTGATGGAAATGAGAATAATCAGACTTTTAGAACCTACTAGGTTCTGAATTGATCTTAGTAGATCTTAAATAGCATTGTAACCCTCCAGTCAAAGTAGGGGTCAGGAAATCAGTGGTATTTTAGCTAAAGTCTAATGCACAGTGGGTTTCCAGACACAACAGGAATCTCTGGTCTCAGGAATAGAATTCTGGGGCATATATATTTAGAAATTAGTAAAACCCTTCATTAATTCCCTGACCTGTGAAGAGAGGGATATTAGGCTTACAAAGGATGATGAAAACCATTAGAGCTGCCTCCACCTGAGAAAACAGTGGGTAAAAACCAATATTGTATTCCTGGAGTGACTGAACAGAATCGTCCCAGCATCAAGGACTCAGAAATTGCGGAGACGGTGGTTCCCTCATCTATTAGGCTTCTGCAGAAGATGCATGGGTCTTGGAGAATGGCAGTTGATTATTGTAAGGTTAATCAACTGGTGCGATTCTTATTCCATCTGCTGTGTGTGATATGGTTTTCTTCTTTGAGTAGCTTAATACATCTCTCAGTATTTGATATGCAGCTATTGATCTGGCTGTTTTTCTCTTCATGCTTGCCCATAAAGTCCATCAGAAGCAATTCACTTTCAGCAAGGTCAGCACTGCAACTTCACTTTCCTATCTCAAGAGTATATTAATACTCTGTCCCTATAACATTACTTAGTTCACAAGACTCTTAACCACCTGTCTCTTCTGAAAGGTACCAGGATGGTCCATTATATGGATGACTTTATGCTAATTGAGCTGAGTGAGCAGCAGGGAGCTACCACTGTAGCCTTGGCAAAACCCTGATATATAATAGCATGAGGAATAATTCAGATCAAAATGCAAGAGCCTTTCAGTTCAGTAAAATTCCAAGGAATGCTGTGGTGTTGATCATACAGAAATATTCCTTCTAAGATAAAAGATAGGACTGGCATCTCCTTTCACAAAGAAGGACACACAGTGCTTAGCAAATCTATTTAGATTTCGAAAGCAGCACATTCATCACATGGGTGCATTTCTCCGATTCACATACTAATTTTAACTTTTAAATTAACTTTTAAAAAGTTCTGCTTGTGAGTGGGCCCTACTAGAGAAGAAGTCTCTGCAGTATTTTCAGCCTGCCCTACAGTCTATTCTATCACACATACCATGTTACCCTATGAACCCAAGAGTTCATGAGGTGCCAGTGAAAGAGCCGCTATAAAGAGTCTTTGTCACAACCCTATAGGCCTATGGAGAACTTGGAAGTTCTTGAGAAAGGCCCTTTAGTCATCTCAAAAGAACTACTCTCCTTTGACAGGCATCTCCAGCCCTGCTACTGTGCTTTAGTGGAAACTGATTGCCTGACAAGCCATGCAACTTGAACTGCCTGTTGTCATGAGCTGGGTGTTATCTAATCCACCAAGCCAGAAAACTGCTGGACACACACACACACACACACACACACACACACACACACACCTATGTGAAGAATTTTCTCAAATGCCTAATGTCTTTAGTTCTTACTGCTATCATGAGGCTTTTTGTCCCTAAGCACGTATCCATAGCCTCATGGGCTATACATTTTGATTAACTGAGTACAAGAAAAGCTCTCTACACTGTTGATGGGAATGTACACTGCTGCGTTCACTATGGAAATCTCTGTTGATGTTTGTCAGAAAACTAAACATGGACCTAGCATGTGACCTTAGCATACTATCCTCAGGTTGACACTGATGTTTATTGCTGTTCTATTTACAAAAGTGGAGGAAGCAAACCAGTCTATATGTTCATCAGCACATGAATGGATAAAGAAAATGTACACACAATGGTATTATATTCAGCTATGAGGATAAATGAAGCCATAACATATGCAGAAAAATGGTTAGACCTGGAGATCATTGTGCTAAGGCAAATAAGCCAGTCTAAGAAAAACAAAGCATATTTTTTATCTCACATGTGTAAAACTGATGAAGAGATATTAAAAGAGGGTGTAGTGGAATATTTGAACTTAATCTCAAATATTATAAAGCTACATGAACTTCTGTACAGTAATAAGAATTGTGAACAGCTGCTATATCTGACAGCCAGAGTCTCTGCCAGAAGGTCACCTTCCTTAGCTGTTGGAACCAGCTTCCTAGATATGGAATCTGGAATGCAGAAAGCATCGTAATTTGGAGGACCAGCAGTTGTCTACCCAAGTGGCCCATGAATGGAGCATTTGTTGTTCTAATGTTGACTGCCCACTGAGATAACTGTGTTGGTTGTTTTAATGTTGATGGAAGCACATTATGGGATCCTCTCTCAGCCTGAGCACTGGTCAGGGAAAACCTTCCCTGGGGTCTTCACTGGCCTGTAAAACAGCATCATGTCAGTTAGCTGAAGTCAGGGATTGGTTCTATTCATTAAGCATTAAAGCCATTATGTTGGTGGGCAGTGCTTCCCTCAGTAAAATACCTAGAGGCCATGTGCCCCAGTTTGGAGTCATGAGAAGCAGATCCAAACCATAAGAAGCTGAGGTCAGTCAGTCAGCCATGTGAGGCAAGACCCTCTGCCCTAGTCATCCGGGTTTTCCATCTCAGAAAGTTGTCTTTGGTCTTTATTGGAACCCATGGTAGATATTAAAATTTCATTTACAAGAGGGGAAGGAAGAAAATGAATAATAAAAAATCTAATGGCATGAAAGAATATGGGGTACTAGATGGGTGAAGGGAGGGAACCAGTAAGAGGTAGTTAAGAGGCTAAGAGTGGGAAGGGGGAATGAATAAGAACAGAGTAAAATAATGTGCATGTATGAAAATGCTATGATGAAACCATCATTTTCCATGTTAGCTTACAAAAATATTACTGTCAAAGGAAAAAGTCAATAAATGCTACTAAAATTGTATGAGAAAAACAAAAATGGAACAATATTGACCAAGGGTAAATAACTATTAGAACGCTTAAATTGTCAGTGTTGTAATGGCTGAGCGATTCATTTGTGTACGGTAAAGTAGGACAATGTCCTTTCATTGAAACTGTTCCTAGACATTTTCCTTTTTTCATTAACCTTGATGTTTAACGTACAAAGTAATGGATAAATCTAGGAATATAACTTTTGTTCTGCAACAACTGATTTTAAACTCATAAACTTCATAAAGAGATGATATGCTCTGCATCTATGTTTGTACCTATGTGTGAATGAAGTTATCCTTTGACCTGGAGTTGCATATCAATCTTCCCAAATTCACTTCAATTAATTTTATTGTGATTGAGTGCAATTCAGTAGAACTATTTTATTAGACAGAAAATAAAAATATGCCAGATGGACTATTATTTTTAAGAAGTTATCATCTTGTAAGAAGTGTAAAATACACAAATATAAATGTGAATATATTTGCAACACTAAAAAAAAGGTATTTATGATGCCATAATGAAAGAGAAATAATAGTAACTGCAAGTATTATTAAATACTTTAGTGAAGAGGAAGTACTTAAAATATGTCCTGAAAGGTGACTGACAAATAGCAAGCTCTCTGTAAATATTACTAGTAATAGCAGTAAAGCTTTTCCTTAATAAATATCTAGCTGAATAGAAATGTGAAAAGTTGTCGGTTACTGTGCTTTTGAATAGTTTATCACTCTTCAGTGAAGACAATATCAAAGTGAAGAATCTTCCTTTCAGCAGAAAGGGGGAGAAGAGGAAGAGAAAAAGTAAAGAGACAGTTTTAAGAAGATGAGAGTTTGTAGGCGTTAAGCAATGGGTTTGAACAACGCCTGGAGCAGGAGAGAGACACTAGGGTCTAGAAGAGGGAGATGAGATCTGTGAGAAGGGATGTGGGCATGCAGAAATTGGGAGAGGGAGCCATCTCTTTACTCTTTAATGTAAACTATTCTTTTAAGTGTTTTATTTTCTCAAGAGCTACATGAACAGATTTGTATTTCTACTTGAATATAGAGGCTTGGTTTCAATGACAGAGGAGGTCATTATATTTTGAGATTAGCCCAACCACTATGAATTTTAAATAGACCAAGAACCCAGGGGGATTCAAGAGTTCAAGGGCTTGGGGATGAAGCTTTTTCTCCCTTGATTGCTTTTGCAAAGTCATCTAAGTATGTTGATGTGTGCAAAGTATTGTGTTGACATGTTTGGAGACAGCAGGGAGTTATACTGGTGATCTGAATGACTCAGTAGACCACAACTAACCACATTAAAATAAGGTTCTAGAAGGAAAGATTTTGTGTCCATCTATAACTACTGATTCGGGTAAATTCTGACTCTAGCTTCAGAATAGGGATTCCTTCGCTCTGTGCCATTTAAAATATTTCAGATTTCAAGTTACTAATTTGAGGCCAAATACAACTGTTCTAAACAACAACAACCAACAACAACAACAGCCACAACAACAACTAGCTCTAAAAGGACTCCTACTGACATTCTTCTCTACTCATTGATCAGTGCTTTGCTCAGTCATCATCAGAGAAGCTTCCTCCTGGGTCAGATGGGAACAAATATAAGCACCCACAGTCAGATGTTATATGGCGAATGAGAGACCTGGGAACACTCAGCCCTAATGGGAAGTCTTTATCAAATCCTTCCCCTCAGGGCTCAGGGAACTCCTTGGGAGAGGACACAGAAAGAGTCTAAGAGGCAGAGGGGATGGAGGACACTAAGAAAACAAGACCCTTATGAACTCATGGAGACTGAAGACTGAGACGGCAAAGAGCCTACAGTAGTCTGCATTAGGTCCTCTGAATATATACTTAGGCTACCAGTTGAATACTTTCCTGGGATTCCTGAGTGTGTGAACCAGTAGGTCCCCTTTTCTTGTGCACTTTTGGGGGAATCTTTTCCTTGTGATTGTTTGTCTTTTCCAACTCTGATGTGTTAGGTTTTTGTTTTATCTTATTTTATTTTACTATTATCCCTTAGAAGCTTGTTTGTTTTCTAATGGGAGACAGAAAGGGACTGGGAGGGGTTGTGGAGAGGAACTGGTAGGAGTACGGGTAAGGGAAACGCTAATCAGGGTCTATCATATGAAGAAAAAATATTTTCAATAAAGGAAAAAAATAGTGTATTTTAAAGCAATCAGACTTGCAATTAATTCAGCTCAGTGATTATATGAAAAATTTCAACAGCTATACGATTTATTCACTTGTCTCTTTGTTTCTGAGCCTAGCCTTTAACATCTGACCATCTCTTCAGCCCAACTGTATAATTATAATTCTCAGTATGATACATATTGATACACACACATATATGCACACACACACACACACACACACACATATATATATACACATATATTATACATAGATGATATATATTCAACTGTGTCAAGAAAGATCTCTTTCTGATCACTTGAGCTATAACTTATCAAATGAGGATTGTAGATTCTAGTGATATATTCAAGAGTCATTTCTAGAACTTTCTGATGTTTACTTTATCTCTCAAGAAAAATATAGAAAAACTTTGGAGTTAGCTACAATATTATCTAGAGATTCATTATCCACTTAGTCCATTCCAGCATGCTCTGTATGTTTATTCTTCACTTTATTCAATTCCAATGTTTGTTTATTCAATAATGTAAGATGTTCACTTCAACAGAAAACCAATTATCCGATCCAAATTTGCCCATTAGCTACTTCCTTCCTGAGTCTGAACTTCCTTTGCTTGTAGGAGAATTTAAATAACAGGACTGACCATCACCCATTAATTTGTTTTCTTAACACTGGCTTTATTAAGTGAAAACAATATTAAATTGTGCATAAAAGCATTTAATTATGAGAAACTGCTATCAATTACTAAACATTACTACAAATTACCTGTCAAATGGACAAGGACTCTTTCTATTGGTAATGATTTTAAAGTGTAGTTTTACTTAATTTATTTTTTGACTACATTTTTAGGCACAATTTGTCCCTATTTGGGCAGCCACAGCAGAAAGCTAAATGGCCAAATGCACCCAGCACATATCTTGCCTCTCATTTGCAGATATTTAATTGAGAAAAATGCATGCAGCGTGTGGGGGTATTTGGAGGATTTCAATGATTTTCTCTAAGGATATGATTGTATTGCTTTGAATATAAAATGATTAGAATACCTTTACCTAAATACTCCAAGATTTCATAAGCATCATCTGTCACTTAATGAAAATGGGTTGGCCTGGTGGAAAGAACACCAGTCATATGTATCAGGTACTTCCTGCCTTTGAATTCTATTTGTTCAAAGAACTAACTCTTTTATTTATAAATGAACCCGATTTAAAGTGGCATGAGGAAGAAAAACGACCTTTGCTGAAGTATGCATGAAGTTTTGTTTATTACAAATTTTAATACTCCTATTTACTTACAGAAGGATCACAGAGAAGCATGCAGGCATGATTTTTAGTAGATATCAGGGTATAGTGAATGGTCCAAACAGCATGCAGAAGAGGAGGCAGAAAGATTTTAAACACCAGAGGGGATAGAGAATGCCAAGAAAACAGTATCTTCCAGACAAAATGGGAATTTCACAAACATGTCTCACAGAAACTGACAGCATGTATGGGGCCTGCCTGGGTTGGGGTTCTAGCACCAACAGGGCAAGTGGACACAAGCCCCCATTCCTGTAGATGTTGGTTCAGGTTCAAAGGCAGTTTATTCTTTAGCTAATTCAATCCCTGGAATTAGAAGGTTTCAGCCTCTCTACAATCTAATTAATAGGATGTTTCTGCTCCCGAGACTCACTCTTGACTGAGCCACTCAGACTAGCTCCTTCTGAACTCAGAGCTCTGCTGGTCAACTTACTTGCTGTTCTGGTTCAAGTTCTTCTCCAAGCTGACTGGTTTAAATTGAGCTTTTGAGCCAGCTGTTTCTTACTAAACTCTTCTGACTCTGGCAGACTCTGGCTGACTCCACAACTTCTCTGAATGAACTGCTTTCCTCGGCATCAAACTGACTCACTCTTCCGATTTCATACTGACTAGCTCTGCCCAACTGCCTCTGTGTCTGTGCCTCAGACTCCTCAGACTGTCCTTGTCACCTGGATCTCATCCTCTGTGTCTTATCCCCTGACTGCCCGCTTTTCTATCATGAGAGTTGGGTGTATCCTCACTCTGACTCACTCTGCTAACTCATCCTCTGATTCATCACTTTGCCAGCCCTTCACTCTGACACATCTCAGACATCACTTCCTGTTTGACACTGACTCTTTCTGAGCTCCTCTTCCTGTCTCCCAAGTGTTGGGATTAAAAGTGTGCACCACCACTGCTTTCTGAATACTGGGATTAAAGGTATATACTACATTCTTCTACATTCCATCCTGATCACACGACTTCTGAATCATGGGTGTGATCCTTTCTTATAGACCCCTGGATTTAATCCCTACATATAGACCCTTGAATTTGATCCTGTCCTAGCTATCACACAGGCTTTTCACTGTGATTCTTTGCAAGTCATGTTGCTGGATTAAATAATTAAATATTTCTCTATACATTCCTAACCCAGAAGCTATCTCCAGTTGACATTTGCTTAATGAAAGAATATTTAGTTTTCTACTCTGGACCTCTATAGGTAAATTAACTACACCTATGTGTAGATCCCATGCTCAGCAGTAGACAGCCAGCAGAAAATGAACTCAATGGTTTTTTGAAGACTTTCTGTCTTCAAAATGCTTTGCTTAGGCATTTTTTGTATTGCTTGTCTTTTGCTGTGTATTACAGTTTACGATTTTATGTTTTCAGAGGTTTTGTGAATATGTGCGTCTACAAATTCATGTATATGTTTATGTTTCTTCTTTTATTCATTCCGGTTTGTTCAATTTGTTTGACAGTTTGTTTCCTAAAGAGAGAGAGAGAGAGAGAAAAGTTGTATATTCAGGTGTGTGGGGAAGTGTGAATTATCTCAGAGGAGTTGGGGGGTGGGAAAACTTGATCAGAATACAGGGTGTGATTTTTTTCTAAATGACTCCCAAACCACTCTCATTAAAAAAAAAGAACGAGAGAGAGAGAGAGAATTGCCCAAACCAATCAAATTTACCAGAACTATTTGCTCTCTCCCTCTTCCTTTCCTTCTCTCTCCTCAGCTCCTCATTTGTTAATGTGTGTGTACCATATATGAACTCTTGTGACTTAAAAAAATCTACTTAACTTCATTATCAATAACAACAACAACAAAAACTTTCAAATATCTAAGTTTTCTTATGACCAAAAATTTTAAGCTGTACCCTCAAATCTCTGGATTTTTTTTTCTGTAGCATGGGAGATAGAATGTGTTAACAAGTTAATGCAGGGGTATCTAATATGTCTTTACGTGGCATGTGGGCTAAGCGTGTACAAGTCTCTAAGGAAGTCAGGAGTCTGATGATTAAAGGTGGAAAGAAAGCTGGGCTCAGATAGTCGTGGATGTCTGCAAAATGAAGCTTTATGGATTTGCATTTTTCCACCTGTCAAAGGCTTTGTACTCATAGGGATTCAAGGAAGAATGAGATACAATCTTCCAGATGTAAGCCTGGACCTAGAGGGCCTCAGCCTCCAAGACTGATCTAAACTCTGACTACCTGCCTTCTCCACGGCCTCTTTTCTGCATGCCTGCTTCTTCAGTCTCCTGCTTCTTGCTTCTCACTCAGTTTCTACCTCTGCTTCTTCTCTCCACTCTACTCCCCCACACCCCTCCCTGCCCCACACTTCTCCTGACTGTTTCCTTTTATTTTGCTAGAGTTGGGATAAAAGTCATGTGCCACCATTGCCTTCCGAGTTGGCTAACTTAGAGGCCTGTACTCTGTTGCCTTCAGATATAAAATCTTATTTTGCATTGATAAAGAGACTCCTATAATTCACTTCCTAAATGCCAGACCAGTCAGCCTTGCTGCTAATAGGCAAAAGTCAGACTGAGAGACGCAAGGTGTTCCTCATATCTCCATGTTAGTCTCGGGGGAGGAACTGCAGAATTCCCTTTCATTTAGCATTAGCACAGACAGAGGACAGGGTTAGTCCGACTAGCATTCTTTCTGTCCTAGAGCAGCCATGCTGCTGGATGAGAGATCAACTGTCTATCACACAGGCCTTTGAAGGTGATCCTTTCCCCGAATAGCTATGTTCCTGGATCAAGGATCAAGTGTTCCTCTACAACCACCCACCCAGCTGCTATTAATGTTCAGGGTCAACACCAACCTTGTCTCCATGCCACTTACAATACACAGATAAGAAATACATTAAAAAAAAAGCCTACAAGGAAAGTTATTGTATATACAGCGCTCATGAGATCTTTTGAGCTATGGCGCTGAACATGGCATTATTTTTTAATCTAAAAATACAATTTTCACTTGCACATAACATCACTTCTGCTCCCCTCCCCCCCCATAACATTTTACAGATCATTGGCACGAAGCAAATTTGTGTTATCATGTCCAAACTCTGGGTGAGTAATTTTCCCTGAAGCTCTCCTCTGTTACACACAATTGGAGAAAATGATTTGAGTTTACCAAGTATCAGTCTGGCACCATGTGGAAAAAGTAGAGGCAAAACAAGCAAACAATAAAATAAAAAATAAGCTGAAAACAAAATCGTCATTCTTCCAGCAACTACACAATTAAATTATTTTTCCTCAGGTTTAGAAATTATTTGCCTCAGTTAGTTTACTGAAATAATTATTGGAACTTTGGGGGGAAGCGGTGGACTACACATATTGCCCCCATTTGTTTAATCAGAGAAGAATGGATTCTTCTTAACTTGAGGTTTAATGTCACAGCGAATGTGCAGCTCAGGAGTGGTAACATCTGCACTTTTGTAACACATCATTTTTTGATTGTTGTGATAGGCAATCTGTTCCTGGTGTGTGATTTTCTGACCTTTTCTTATCAACAAGACTGTATTACTATCTTTGAATTTTAATCAGTACAGGCTATCATATTTCACATTTTTATGTTTGGGTATTAAGATGGTAGAAAAAAGGCTTAAAAATATTCATAGCACATCATCGTGTTTGTGTCCAGAACGAATCCATAGGGACAGAAATCACCACGGCTAGTTAATATGAAGTTGGGTGCAATGTCTTGTAGTTCCAACTTCTGGTGCAATGGTGGGAGGTTAGTGAGGGATGAAATGAAACGAGACCTTGGCTGCTGTAGAGCAATCTTTTGTCAGTACTTGGCATAGAAGAACTGGCAGATGTGTTTGCAGCTAACAATTAATAGAAATAATTTTTAAAAAGGTTCGTTTTTTTTGGAGGTTCTTGAAAAAAAAGGAATATTTATGTCCAAACTGGCATAGATTTCCCTCTGTTAAGAAGATTCATAGAATACTTAGACCTTTTTAAGAATTTTCAATAAGTAAATCCTTTATCCACATGAAAATGTAAAGGATTCTTGTCATACCACTTGTTGTGAGCGTCTGAGTCAATAAAACCTTGGCTTATGGAGTTCAGATCCTGGGTCAGATACTCAAGTTTTATCAGATATCCAATTTGGGTGGAGGGTGGCACGCTTTTATTTAGTATTCTTGGTTTGTGGGGGCTTTATTGTGTTGGTTTTTTGTTTGTCTTATTATGAAACTTAATTGGGTGGGCGGGGAAGGAGTGAAGATCTTGAGGGATTTGGGAGCAGAAGAAAACGATCAAAATAGGTTTAAATTGTAAAATTGTTTTAAATAATTAAAAAAAAAGACCTAATTTAAAAAGAACAGCAACAGCAGCAACAAAACCCTGAAAGCATTGTCAAAGCATTGAAAATAAGAAAAAGGTGCTCAGTACTAATTGGTACATCTGTTCCCACCCCACCCCACACCAATCCACATTCACTGCCCTGCCAAGGCCTTGTGGAACATTTCTGAAGAGCGGTTGGAAAGATCATGAAAGCAGGAGGGTGGAGAGACGGGTACTGTGACATCACATCCATGAATTCACAGCAGCTGGGATAACCCGCATACGATCATAGCAGCCGTGTTTCCAACAGAGGTGGGTAGATTATCTCCAGGCACTGAAGCTCACTGAGGAGTGATTTGCGGTGCCGGTGGTTGGTGAGAGAGAGTCGGGCTCCAATCCCATGCACATATGTGGAGCAGTAACTGTAGTTGGTGAGTTATGAACAAAACAGAAGCAACAACACAAACAAACAAGCAAAAATTAACCACACAAGGGCATGGAGTTGACAGAGGGAGGCGCTGGGGCGAGTAGGGAATTGAGGGGAAATAGTAATACAGACAGCCCCGTGGTATTTCATCGCACAAATGTATGCAGTTCTCGATAATAAAGAAAAATTAAAACTAGCTGGAAAGTACCCTTTTCTCTCCATACCTAAATCCCTCAGCCCGCCATCTTTTCCTCTGATTCAGGTGAACCATAGTTGGAGTTATTTAATTCTCCTCGAAGGACAGTTAACTTTCTCTCTGCCATCGACAATATTGCAAATTCGTGCTTGTCCAAGGCACATTCGGTCGCTGAAGGGCAAATCCGAAACCAGATGAAATGAAAATTCTCGTGATCGTTTGGCTAAACTGTCAATAAACTTCCTTTGATCTCCGTGGTTAGCTTAATTGGAGAGAGGAGCTCTTTGACCCTCTTGCCCTTTGGGTGTGTTTGGGAATGGGTGACCTCGAGAATCATTTCTTGATTAGTTGTGGTGAGATTTCAAGAGGGTAGAAAATGGAAACGGAAACCTTAAGGCAAAAGTCTGAAAGTTATCTTCTTAATTCTAAATACTTGGAGACTTGAATATCTCTCTGCATTATATTTAAGTCTCCACATAAAACTAGCTCAAGCGTTTGAAGATTGTTGATGTGATCTGTTGTCAAAAAGCCCATCACTGGTGTGGGACAGGGAGTTGGCAACGAGGAAGCGGGACCCCTCTGTAGGATCTGCAGTGGCCAGCTCAGCCCCGCTGGCCTTCTGCATATCAAGCTTTGCTGGCAGAGCAATTGTGTTTCATTTAATTGCTTTCATTCCTGCTGTTCCTATGCTTGTGTGTATTCATTTCTGGTCACACGGGGTAATATCGGATGACATTTCATTTGAACCTTTCACATTCTTTTTCTCGCCAGGCTGTACACAGATAGCACTTAGAAAATGCTCTCTATGGAAGAATTTCCCCTGAAGTTTGCACTGTGCTCCTCAATGTACTCTGCAAATTGTACTACTGTACTGCACTTACTCCTTGCTACTTAGATATTTTCTGAGATCTTCTATATAAAGAATGTTTTCACTCCTATATTTTTATTTACAATTGCATTTGTGAGGTTGAAAACCAGTTGAGTAGCTATGAGAAATAATTTTCCTTAGATTTTTCTATGTTTTACTTTTTCAAACTCAAATACAAGAATACTGGGTGGGAATGACAGTTTATGTTTATAATCCCAGCAGTCAGAGGCTGAAGCAGGAGGATTCCCATTACTCCAAGGCCAGGCTGGACTACATTGTGAATTACAAGACAACCTGCGCTACGATATGACATTCTATTCAAAGAATCCTCTCAATTAATAGCGCTTCACTAATGTTGGTATGGTTACTGTTTTATTAACAAAGTCCAAATGCCTTGGGAGACACAAGTCTGGAGGCGTAAAATGTTTGCTGGTCTTAAGTTACCAGACTTGGGGGTCATTACTGGAAAAAAAGAAACATTAAAACCAAATTACTCAAATCTTCTCAGCCATACACTTGAGTGACAATATTTCTTATATCTCCAAAGACTGATTGGAAAAACAACCAATCACACAATAAAGGGCTTCTCACTTGAATTAAATGTGGAAATCTCCAATCACGCTCACTGTGATTATCCAAATTGACAGCCATGGGATAGTGACTAAGAGCAAAGATTTGTTGTTGAAAGACAAGAGTTTAGAAGACATGTGACCCAAGATAGTTTGTGCTTCTTTTTCTGAAGATGTGAAATGGGAACAAATTCATTGACCTCACACAGAGATTCACTGGGGATTAAATGATGTAATAAATTATAAAACATCTGGAAGCGCTTGGCAGGAATGAGTTCAATAAATGTTAGTGAAACTAGAATCATTTCAAAACTCCCAGAACTTTTAATTACATAATTTAAATGACGCTCCTTCCGAATGGTTATGGACACATAGCTCCTGAGTTACAACAACAACAGGAACTACCGGCAAACTAGTCTCCTCTGAGGACTCCCAGATACATCATACATCCTGTTCAAAACTAACGTATCAATTAAAGATGCCATAGCTACCATAATGAGATCCCTGGTGTGTATTCTTATTTGAGAAAGAAAGAAAAAAGAGTAGATCCGTCCTATCCCAAAAGCAACACTCTGCATAGTAAGAGAGAAGGGAACTAGAGAGAGGCCAGCTGTGGTAAGTGAAGGCAGTGAGCTGTGGATCTGATGGGAGGGTACCGGCGACCAAGACGTGAAGAGGGAGTTTATGCTGGGCTCTGGGGAAAACTGGAGTCTCACCAATATGGGGACATAGCAATTAAAAGTGAAAAGAACGTGTTTTACTGTACAGTGTGAAAGGATGCTTCAGCCTCTTAGGGAAATAACCCAGACTTTTTTTTTTTTTTTCTTCCATCCTGGCAAGAGGAAACAAGGTCAAGGACATCTTCCTTGTTTATCTTCTCCTTCGATTAAATAGAACATCGACAAGGAAGGAGACAAAACGTTCAATACTAACACTAAGGAACTGTGGAGTTCAGCAGAGCAGGTGAGAAATGGGAGAGAGGGAGGAAGGGAGAGGGAGAAGAGAGAGAGGGCAGATGAAATGACTCACTTAATTTTATTCTACCCTAAAGTGTTGTTACTGAACAACCTTATACAATCCTTTAAGTTTTCTCTAATGTAATTTATTGCTGGATGTCCTGGGTCCCACCTATAATTCTGGGAACTTGAATGGGAGGATTGCCTTAAGTTCAAGGTAGTTCTGGTTTATAAAGTATATTCTAGGACAGCCTGAAATATGAGGGAAAGATATTGCCTCAGAAAAATATGGCTATTTATGTCCTTTTCTTCACTCTTTGTCCGTATTATCCTTCTTCCCTCTTGTCTGATAATCCCCTTAACCAATTTTCCCATCCCCCACTCAAGTTAGTCTCCTACTAACCCACTCTCTATAACTCTTTCTTCCCCATATCTCCATGGTACTTCTATAACACCACCCCACACCTAAGGCTCAGGGAAATCTGTGAGGAAGGTGTGGAAAGATTGTAAGAGCCAGAGGACTAGAAAGGAGGCAGTGAAATGATGTTTTCTAGACATGGCAGGGAAACTGAACCCATGAAACCTCAGCAAAATGGCTGCCTACACAAGGCTGTCATAATCACATACCAGTGGACATGTCAGCAAATTTGGGAAAATTTTCACAAGGTCTGAACACTAGATGAACTGTAGTCAATTAACAGCTCCTAAGAGAGGAACAATCAGTTCTCTCCAAGGTCAAGGATTGTTTATTTAATTCCAAGAAATCAGCCCTAAAAACATGTATGGTTGAGTAACACTAGATGAACTCAGTAGATTATGTGTTTGTATATATATGTCATTAATCTGAAGATGTCATAAAATTTAGGAGTTGGGACTCCTTGGAGGAGTTGGAATAGGGTGAAAGAGAGATGGTAATGACATAAGTATAGTATTGATATATAAAATCCTCAAAAAAAAGTTTTGAAAAAAGAACATAGTGACTTCTCTATGTGTATGATAAAATGACTTTCCTTTTAAAGTCAGCTGACTTAATTACATGACATATCAGAGTTGGCTGATGCAGTTCAGTATTTTATGTGTGCAGCTGTGCACTTCTGATGTGCAATTTCAGTTTTAAGACAAAATTTATTAACATAAAATTCATCTCTTGGACTATTTTAAAATTGTACAATTCAGTGATTTTATTGTATTACAAGAATTCAAAAATCATCACCATTATAGAATTCCAGAACAATTTTATCACCCTGATAATAAACCTGATAGACATTAAATATTCACTTCTCATTCTTTTCTTTCTGAACCCTCCACACTCTGACTCGATGGGTTTTATTAATCTGCCATTCAAGTAAATGGAATCCTACAACACCTGACATTTTATAAGTGTCTTCTTTCAATTAGCATAAAGTTTCAAGGTTCATTGTACTGTAGCATGTATCAACGCTTCCTTTGTTTTAAGTAATATGCTATCTCCCATATATCTATATCTATATCTATATCTATATCTATATCTATATCTATATCTATATCTATATCTATATCTATATCTATATCTATATCTATATCTATATCTATATAAAATTTCTGATAGGTCCATTAATCCATAGATGGATATTTGTTCTTTCCTACTTTGGGCTTGTTGTAGGTGGTGATCTGAATATTTAGGTATAAGGTTTTTATTAAAACATTTGTTTCAATTCTATTGAATATGTATAAATAGCCAGAATTAGAGAATCCCCAAAATTTTTCATAGAAGCAACATCATTTTGCAGTCCTACCATGAATGTATGATATTTCAAATTTCTTTACATTCTTATCAATACTTATTATCTTTGTTCTTTTTAACGATAGCACACTAGCAGGTGTGAACGGGAAAGTCATTGTGACTTTAATTTGCATATAATTAGTGATTCGTGATTTTTGAACATTTCTATGTCTTTTAATTGGTCAGATGTATAGCTCCTTGGAGAAGCATTTGAGTTTCTTTGAGTTTCTTTTCTATTCAAGTAAATTCAGTTGTTTGGAAGTAAGTACCCCACATTAATGAATAAGACTGCCCCAGAAAACATGGATTATTAAACAAAAATCTCAATGCCAGGCATGTTTCTTTCCCTAGAAGTTATTAGTTGAGGAAGCCACAGGAGCACCCCAAATAGGCAATTATCATTGCTCTTGGTTTCCCCTTTAACTAAATAGTAAGATACTATGGTGGAAAATACCCAGCATTTGGTTGCAGGATGCATAAAATTCAAATTTAATCAACCAGGAAACTCTCCCTCTGGCTCTTACAGTGCTGGAAGGTACAATGCAGACTGCTAGTGGGGACACAAAGACCATCAATGACCGTATCCAGTAATGGAGTCAGTGTGTTACAAAAGTGACCTCTGATGCAGGAGGTGCCAGCTGGTGCAATAGTGGCCTACTGTTAATGGGACTGTAGTAGTTCATCCACTGTTAGGCTCAGCAAGGAAGAGGAGGCATCATCAAAGATGCGAACTCTGCCAGATCCCATCAGAGGGGCTCATCACCATGGCCAGCACCATACTTACAGTGGAACACCAATCGTCTGAGCTCAGGTGTGTTTATTGATCCTGAGCTCCTCAGGTGCAGATCATAAGCAATCAAACAACCCCCACAGAAATCCAACACCTGCAGACAATACAAAACGCCAAGACCTAGGTAGACCCTCACCCAACAGTTGAACAAATCAATATTTTGTACTTAACTAGAAATAAACTTTTACAGAATTTCCCCTTTTCTGTATAAAAATTTTGCTTTGCCTTTATAACACAATAGACCTCATAGACCTCAAACACAACACCCACTTTGGCTTCACACACATATAATGGCAGCATTCAGAAAACTCAAGTTTGTGAAACAGTAAGCTACCACCAGTGGCAGGAGGGAGTGTTGGCTCCATGATCAGGAAAAGCAATAAGAACCTTGGTTTTTCCTGCTCCCAGTTGAATTCTTTATCTCCCAGGGCCTCCATTCTGTGGCTCTCACCTTGGAGCTTTTCCCCCTCATTTATTTATTAATTTCACAGCCTTTTCTCATCATAGAGGCTTATTTCCTTTCTCTCTCTCCTATTTCTTCAGGAGCCTTCAATTAATACCTTAACCTCTATATTCTGGTAGCTTCTCTGAACAAACTTTACCGGACTCTGTAAGATCTGGAATTTCTTTCTCTTCTTCCTTGACTCTACCTTGTATTAGCTGGCTTTGGGCCCACATAGCAGGTGCCATTTGTAGTGATACACTGATGGGTGGCTCATCGAAAGAAGACATGAGGCATTTTCATAGATGTAAACCCTGCCAGACCTCAGCAGAGGGAACCACCATTATGGCCAGCACCATACTCACAGTAGATCCTCAAGCATCTGAGCTCAGGTGTTTTTATTGATATCAAATTCCTCAGGTGCAGATCATAAGCAATCGAGCATCCACCACAGACACCCAACACCTGCAGACAACACAAAACACCAAGGCCTAGGCAAACCATCACCCAACAGTGTACAAAACAATATTTTGTACATGACTAAAAGTAAATGTCTATTACATAAGAGTAACCTACAGTTCTCTTGACTGGATTTGAGGCCTGATCCACAGGAAGCAATCTTTTCCTGGTACTATAAATATAGTCGAAAAGCACAGCTAAGGAAGGCATAGATTCTAAGAGGAGAATCCATTGATGCTGCTTTCCTCAATGATGATGTTGTCAAACGGACATCTGAACGTTAATGCTTATAACTATAGATTTGTGCTGCTCCCTACCTTGGCCAGAGAAGTTTCTTATGACAGCGTGTAATGGCTAATGTAGAGATGCATTACTATTCAGAGTGTTGAGTGCTCAACCACAAACAGGACATCTGTACCACCTATGTACTTCCTCCCAGGGAACACAACAGAAAGCGGGGCAGAAACATCAACACACTCTCTGAAAATCCAGAGGTGAAACAGAAACCATGGAACAAAACACCCACCCAACAAAGGCAAATGTAGAAATTAGTGCCTGGGCCTATAATCACCCCAAACCCAGATACCTAGACAACAGCATAAGAACACAATCAATAGCAGTGAGCGCAATATGTCGCTCTGCTGTCCTGCCACAGTGGTCCTGAACATTCCCACACAGCTGAAGCATAAAAAAAGACACTAAAGTCAACTGTATGAAGATAATAGAGGTCCTTATAGAGGAAATGAATACATTCTTCAAAGAAAGAGAGGAAAATGCAAACAATTGGAGGAAATGATTAAATCCCTTAAAGAACTCCAGGAAAACACAAACAGAATAAATTGAGTAAATCCCCTAAAGAAAGCCAAGAAAAACAAACAAACAATCAAAGGAAACTAATAGAACTGTTTAAAATCAGACAATGGAAATAGAAGCCATAAAGAAAACACAAATCAAGGGATTTCTAGAAATGAAAAACCTATGTATCAAAACAGGAACTACGGAGGCAAGCTAAACCAACAGAATACAAGAGCTAGAAGAAAGAATCTCAGGTGTTCTCAGATCTCAAAAATCTTCAATCTCAGATCCTCAAATCAAATTTAATCAAAAGAGATGGGGAAGGACACTTCAGACTCATCAAAGGAGAATCCACCGCTTTGACATTTCAGTTCTTAACGTCTTTGCCTCAAGCTCGAGATCTCCCACATTTGTAAGGTAAATGCTACCAAAGCTTAAATCACATATGGAGCCTCACACACTGATAGTAGGAGTCTGCAGTACCACACCCTCTCAGACGGACATGTCATTCAGACAAAAACTAAACAGAGAAGTACTGGAGCTAACAAAAGTTAACTGGACATTGAAAAGACCTAGGGGAATCCCAAACATTACTGGAAAAAAAAACATTCCTAATGATACTCTTCTATACAGATAGATCTGTGTCTAGCCCAATTGTCACCAGAGAGGCTTTCTCTAGCAGCTGATGGGAGCAGATTCAGAGACCAAAGCCAAACATTAGGTAGAGAGACAGCCCAAATTGGGGATCTCCATCTCACCTCTTCCCTAGGAGTTTAAGAGCTCATGAAACACCACAGACAAATGGGAAGAATGATTATAAGAACCAGAGATGTTAAGATCACACACACACACACACACACACACACACACACACACACACGCACACACACACTCATTTATACCTACATGTACATGTGTACATATAAGCATGTACACACACATACAGGCACAAACGCACTGGTATCATTATCATACTGAGGCTTTTAATAGAGAATAAAATCCCTTCTTTTAAATAGTAGCTCCACGTACAATGTTTCAAATAGTGACATTTTTAATTACTAGGTATCCATGTGCATTAATATTCACGTGCACAAAATATTTGAGTCAATGGAAATCTCTTTAGAAGTTGAGCTGTTTAAAGAGAATTCTTATCCTTTAAAACACATTTTTAAATTGTATCTATTTTTGTGTACAGAGGTGTTCTACCTGCATGTATGTTGTGTATTATATCTGTCCGTGATGCCAGTGGAGGACAAAAGGAGGGATCGGATCCCCTGAACTGGAGTCACAGATGTTGTAAGCCGTGCTATGGGTGTTGGGAACTGAACCCAAGTCTTCTGGGAGAGCACCAGTGCTTTCATGTGTTGAGCCGTCTCTCCGGCCCTGAGAGTTATGTCCTTACTGATGATCTATTTTCTATACTGCCTCTTTCAGGTTGGTCATATCACCCCTGCCCATTAGAAAAGCTACCCCTGTGTCAGAATAGCTCCTTGGAAATGCAGAGCACACTACAGTGTTTCTGCTTCACCAAAGTCAGAGATGAAAGTTCATTATTGGTTTTGTGTTCTAAACATGATTCAGCTTACTATCGAAAGGACTCACTCTGCCCAAAGACTGTCATACATCTTTGATAATGACATGAGTAGTGTTCTCCCTTGAAGAGTAAAATATTTCAGGGCCTCCAAAAGAGAAAGCTGTCAAAATTCTAAGAAATACTTTTTGAGAAAAATGAGATACCTTCAAATAGTTTTACAAATACCAAGGGATTAACACATTGATTGGGTAGTTTTGATTTAATTGCTTGAGAAAATAATTCATGTGATGCAATTACCGACTTGAATTGGCATATTCCTGTTTAAAATAATGTATTTATGCAATTTTTGTCAAGAACATGTTTTATAGCAACAGAAAACTGCCAAAGTATATGATGCATTTTAATATGCATTGAAGATCACTAGAATGTGCCTTTGTTAGCTTATTAGCAACAAAAATATGAACAAATGTGACTAAGAGTGTACCATGCTTGGCAGAGTGCTTGTCTTATATGTATGGAGAACTGTGTTCAGTTTCCAGCACACCTATAATCTCAGGATTTGGGAGATAGAGGCAGAAAGATCATAGGTTCAACAGCATCCTCAGACAAATGGCAAGTTCAAGCACAGACTGGGATACATGAGACTTGAATCAAGAGAAAGGAAGGAAGGAAGGAAGGAAGGAAGGAAGGAAGGAAGGAAGGAAGGAAAGAAGGAAGGAAGGAAGAAGGGAGGGAGGGAGGAAATGAAGATTGTGAGCAACCAATGTATCCTTATTTCATTGGCTGTGTGTTGGAAGAATGCTCCAAGCATTCCATTTTCCTCTCTGCTTCCATCTATCTCTTCCTTTTCACTTACCTTCCTTATATTTCAGCGTTTAAAATGAAATTTAAATTACCACATACAGCACATAATTATCTAAGACAAATGCTGCTAAATGAATCCACACAGGCCATTCGGGGCATTTGCTCTTTGTAAAATTTAAAACTTTAAGTCACTGGAATTGATCACAATGGAAACCAAAGGAAAAGAAACATTACTATGAAAAATAGTAATAGAATTTAGAAACTTAAATTCATTAACAATTACTTATGCAAATAATCTAACATATTAATCTTAAAATAAAGCCAGTATTTAGGCTAAATATGTACATATATGAGAAATTTTCATTTTGACAATCAGTAATCTAAACAAAGTAATACATAGCTTATTCTTTAAATGTGCTAAATATTTAAGTTACAACATCATAAAACACACTCAATACAAAATACCACAAAACTAAATTGTGTCACTCCTTAAAGAAAGATACACAATGGGCAAACCATTCATAAGGAATATGAAGGACAGTATGGATAATGCCACTGGGAATTTAATGTAATTAGTTTTAAAATTGCCATATGCAAATTGCTATTACCATATTTTCTTTTTTGTTGTGAAAATTTTGAAGTCATATAATTGGTTCCAAACAAGTGAGACATAAAGTAATTAACTCTTATGTAATTTATTTTTAGCTATTGCCCCTAGAGATACTGATAAAAGCAAGTGACATTTTGACCAATCTCGTATAAATCTGTATGAGTTTTTAGAGTTTTAGTGCGTCTTCATGGAATTTCAGATAAGAAGTACTGAATAGAATCCTTATCAGAATTATAAATATCCCCGTCATGTGCTATCTATCCTCCCAATGGATAGGGTTCTTAACAATATTGATGATCAGAGGTAACTGTGGGTGAGGAAACACAGAGAACAGGAGTTGGATAGATGGTGATACAGCATTAGGTCAGTGAATCCCCATGCTACAGTTCATCCTCCCTGGGCAGAGAGGATGCCCCTTCTGTCTTCATGTGTTAGCTATGGGGTTCTTGACTGTTTAGCACTGTTACTTCAATTGGGAAGGTCCATTTAATTAATTTTAGACAAAAAATACAGTATTTACTGGTAAGCCCAGAATTCTGCATGAGACTTTTAAGACTTGGTTTTTTTGTTGAAAGATGATTATAATAATTACTTGGTTATAAGGATATCTACAACATTTTCCTTCTTGAGATTTTGTACCTGCGCACGATGGTACCTGGTGACACCTCTTCCCACTTCTGCACTCCATCTCCCCCGTGTTCCCTCCCCACTTCTCCCTCCAAACTTCATATATTTTCTTTACCTTTTATTCTCTTTTAATAAGCTGCTAAGTCCAATTAATGCTGCTAATCCTTACATGGGTATGGAGACATTTTCTGGAGCAGAGTTACATAGAAGTGGCTCCACCCTAAAAAAAGAAAAAGATTCTCCATCCTTCCGTAAATCTCATAACTTTTTAATTGCAAATGAACTGAAATATGCACAGCATTGCAAATGTTTTAGCAACCAGTTTATTTCCATTACATAGGTACCAACGAAAGGGTGAATGGCTTAGAGATGAGAAGATGAATGGCTTACACAGGCCCTGAGAGGCTCTCATCAATTCTCTTGACAGAATTAGAAACAGCATTTCTATTTTCGTTGGCCACGCTAGTAACCAACGTGCGGATTGAGAAGAAAGCAGAGTGAAACTCTGAACCCCCTCAACACCCTTGTAGGTGTTGTTACTCAGAAATATCACAGGAGACCGCAGCTGATATAATAACTATTAGAGGTCTATAAAAGAAAGTCTACAACTGTTTAAAAAATCGGAATGTCAGTGAGATCTCTTCAAGTGCATAAACTGTTTTACCTTACCGTCTATAAAACACGGGTAATAAGTGCCGCCCACGCGTCTCAGAGGAACGCAACGAGGAAAGCGCTCGTCGTTTTGTCACATTGAGCCTTCGTTCTAATCATCCCATTAGTCTGCCTCTTAGTCGTTTCAGAGCCCTGGTAACGTGACGTGCCATTGTTAAAACATGCGTGTTAAGCTGTCACTCTGCGTCCCGTTGCTTTGCAGAAGAATCTGTGCCCAGGTGGGGTGCTGGCGTCTGACTTAAATGGATTTTGACTTAGGCTTTATACTGTCAAATATTAGAGGCCTTTCAACTCCTTTATTCACAGATAACACGCTTCAAGGAATTTTGTCAACAAATTGGGCTTCCTTAAGAACTCATAATTTCTCACGGAAGTAATTCCTCTAACTGGTTGTACTCGGATCCTTTAGGTTGACCTAAAAGATAAAAATTCACACGCGGAATTATGCATAGTTCTACATGGTAAATTTGCTATTCAGGTACTGTCTAAGCAGAAGTAGGAATGCAATGTAGATGGGCATGGGTCGCTGGGCTCAGTGGATAAAGCACTTGCCACACAACTTCAAGACCAGAGTTTGCACCCTTACAACCTGTAGAAAGTTGAATTCAATATCTAAAGCCCGAGATTCCAGTGTTCCTGTGTTAAAATGGGAGGGAGAACCAAGAGAAGCTTATGGGCCTGCTAACCTAGTATACACGGAAGTAACAGGAGACCCCCCACCCGAAAGCTCCACGGGCAAGTTGCTGAGAGGTGTGCACCCACTCTCTCACGCTCCAAATAGGCACCTGCACGTATTCATACACACAATACACACAGGAGGAGGAAAAACCACAACATAAAGTACTCACATTTTCCTAGTGATGTACTGTACATTCATCTTGACTTGTAGAGAATGCTATAATAGATATTGCATTCAAAAGAATTTTTAAATTCTAAACAGCATATTCACTGTGGATTTAGAAGCATGTATCATTTGGCCAAAAGATCCAATTCCTATTCTAAGCATGTACACCAAGCTGAAATTTCTGAGCTTCCTGTGCAGTTGGTTTTGGCTATGTGGCTGGCTTCTAATCCAGGCAAACTGAGCAAACCTCGGGCACATCATTTCTGACCCTAAGGTAGGACCACCGTTTCTCTTTTCTCCCGTACTGACTTGAACGTCACCATGTCTCTAACAGACTCTAAAATTTCATTACTATATGGGTGTGCATGCCAGTTTTATGAGTTTGTTCTTTTCTTTCACCTTGCAGAGCCTGAGAATTAAACTCATACTTCAAGGCTTGTGGCAAATGCCTTTACACATTGAGCCAGGTTAAAGGAACCTACACTTTTAATTAAACTAACAATTTTATAATTTGAGAAAATATTCATGAGTCTTTCTCTTTTTTTACTTTTTCTAAACAAACAAACAAAAAACAACAAACAAAAACCCAGAAATCAATGGTAAGTTACCCAATGCGACTGGTTGTTTTTAAGGGAAGACCTAAGGATATAAAGTTCAACAAATTCAACAATTTTCTGTACTATGGCTGTGTCATTTTCTATTAACTGATCACACTCATTTTAAATTAACATTCAAACCTCATAGAAGCAAATTTGATTTTACAAAAGTCAGCTCATTCCTTAGGTGCAAAACTCCCCCAATACTCAGAATTATCCCATTTTGAAAAAATAAATACGTCATATCTATCAAAGTACTTGGAGGAAATCCTTTTATTCTGTTCTGACCTTAAGGTTTGGGTATAGGCTAGAATTAGAATTAGAGACATTCTGGAAAAGAGGAACTGTGTGTTTAGAATACGGTGTGTATCTCCTGAATCAAGCAACCAACTAAGCCAGGATTTACTTTAATCTTTAAAAAAAAACTCTTCTCTCTCTCTCTCTCTCTCTCTCTCTCTCTCTCTCTCTCTCTCTGTATGTGTCTCTGTCTCTCTCTCTCTGTGTGCATATGGAGGCTAGACGTCAGTATTGAATGTCTTCCTCTATCAGTGACCTTCCTTGAACTCACTAAACCCATTGCCTAGCCAGGGAGCTCCATGCTTCTCCTTTCTCTGACTCTCCGCCCTCCCAGGACTTGAACTACAAGTTTACCAGTGCAGGGAGCTGTGACTGAATTAAAAACAGCATTAACAACATCAACAGCAGCAATACATGGGACGAAGCTATAAAAGTCAGAACTCTATCAACTGAGCTGTCTCTCCAGTTTCAATCTCAAAGTTCTTTTAAAAATCATGAAGCAAAAATGTAAGTCTGAGGACAAAAAAAAAAAACAAGTTCAGAAAGTTTCCTGAGGAAGTATTTCCAAACTGATACCTTGGAGCGTTAGTATTAACAGTTGCAGAAATCACGGAGGATAATTCCCTTCACCTTATTGAGGAGAAAAATAGCAAGTTTCCACGTAAATCTGGTACCCCCATGATGCCTTGCTTTCAAGAAATTGTTAGCAAAAGGAACATTGAATTTCTCAACCTGGTAGACAAGAAAAAGTAGAGAAAACGAACTGTTGAGACTCTGTAAATACACACTGTTGTTCACAGAGGTTGTCTGGTGGTGGCGCCTCAGGCAGGTGGCATGGGGTAACTCTCGGTTGACAGTGCTCTCAAGTAACTGACAAAGAGGATGGGAAGAACCTTCAGAGAAATGGAGCTTAGCAGATAAAGACTAAAGAATGTGAACCGTAGCAAACTAGAAACCAAAGAGAAGCATGATCATTCCTCATTATGCCATGCCTGCGAATATGGATTAGGAGACGCTGGATCACAGGTGCCAGGAAAATGTGAAGTCAGCCCCTTTGCTGCCTCCTATTGCAATGTGTTTGTTAATTGTGCTACTGAGTTGTCTCTCTATTATAAAATGACACCTGAAATGATTAACTAGAAACTAAGAACAATTGCTCTTGGCTTCTGGCTTCTTTCAATCATTGTTCTGGGTTCATTTTGAGGCAGAGCATCATGATGTAGAAGAGGGTGGTAGAGCAAGCCTGTTATGGCATACAGGAAGGGAGGTGAGGAGACAAGGTTCTAGTTTATCCTTCAAGGAAAGACCTCCAGTAACCTACCTCTTCCAGTGAGTCTTACCTCCTGAATGTCCAACTGTTTCCCAATAGCACCTTCACCTTCTAACTAAACCTTTGGGTAGCATTTATGCCCGAATCATTATATAAGTAACCTTATAGTTAATATTTTTGTTTAAAGATACCTTAATTAGTGCATATAGTCAGAGCATAAACATTGAACTTATAGTCAATGGGATTATAATTAATACCTGAACAAAGCTTATCTAACACAGGAGTTTCTCCATAAGGCACATAACAATGTTCTTGCATTTAGGAATCCCAATACAATGGCCTTGTAAGCACAGGCTGAAGTAGCACGAACACATAGTCTGTGTTATACACTGATGATGCTCAGGCATTAGTTATTTGATGTCCTCATTACCACGAGAGTGGGTATTTGCAACAAAGGAACATATATCGTGTTAAGGAAACTAACGTTAAGATTGTCTGTGTCTCCCTTTACAAGGAATGCCACAAACATACCGAAGTAATGCTAACTTTATTCTGCAGCACAGAAGACAGAGAAGACAAGGACTGTTATATCTGCTCCAGAAGGGATTTTAAATGAGAAGCAAAGAGGGGGGAGGAAAGAAAGAAACAGAAAGTTTACCCTGAAGACTTTTAAGCCTGGCAGAGAATAAACACAGCCATTACCCAAGTTCACAGCTGTAACCTTGGGGAGCTGAACTGGAACATGGAACACTTGCCACCTGTGCAGCTAAAGAAAGACTAATAGCATCAGATTGGTGCTTTCTTTGCTGGAAAAAAAGAAGGTGGCATCTTTCATAAAGCAAGCTGTTTTCCCACTTCCAGTGCCTCCAATTCTACTGAAGATTGTTGCTTTATAATGGAGAAAAACCCTTGCTGGCAACATTGTCTGTATACTGATCTGTCATAAAAGCCCCTAACAGATGCTCCTGCCTGGTCCTCCCCCTGGGACAGAACACTCATTGTGGAGGATGTTTGCTGTGCTTTCTGCCCATGAGGAGCTACCACTGATGCATTTCTTCCAAACAAGCATTGTGTGCCAAACGTTTGGAAGATTTTTAGCTTACAGCCTTTCACAAAATAGGATTCAAGTTCAGTGGTTGCTGAGTAAGGGGGGGGCACAAAAACTGTACACCCCTTTCACAAGCAACCAGTCACAGCATAGCAATTAGATTTTTTTTCCTGATATTTAATTTCTTCTGTATAAAAAGCTAATTGTCTCATAAAAAGCTCTGCATTTGGAGCTTAGAGAATTATTTCTGCATGATTAGGTCTTGATTATGAATTTTTGGCAAGCATAGTACCAGGAGAACTTTTACTGCATTGCATGAAGTGTGTGATGTCAGGTTCTCCCACTGTTCTTCATGACGCCTTTAATCACTTGCTTAATGTGGCAACAGCTAGATGCTAACTCTTCCTCGTTTTAAAGACCCTTTTTTTCTGTTTTAATTAGCTAGAAGAACCATCTAAATAGTTGAGCATGTGATGTGCGACTGAGGCAGAGAGGTGCTGTCAGGGAGTGATTAGAATAATCACAAGAAATTGCGGTGAGATAGAGCATTAGTCAGATGTTAGAAGCATCTTTGAAGAACCAAAGAGCACCTAGCAAGAATCCCAATGCCGGACATGAGGAGTCCTCATTTGAGTTATAGCTTATGGTTGTCCGAGAGACTCCTAAAATACATACAGTCTCTTCTTATGGCCTTTGATTGCACCACAGGACTGAAAAGTCAGTCCCCATTTGCTGAAAAAATGATATACTTCACAATCAGTGCCCAGGGGCACCTGTGCTAAAACTGTCCTGAATGCCTCCTCCCTGAGGACTAGCTTTCCTGGTCTGATAAGACGTCATGCAAACTTCCAAAGCAAGGAAGCAACCAACACTCCGACCCAGTTATGCTGCCTGTGGCCACCTCAATGGCCAGCATAGCATAATGTACCTAGGATAGCCGCAGTGACACAGTGACCCTAAGTGTTCAAGAGAGTCAACATAACATGGTGGCAATTGACATCTTTCTAATTAGACTAAGACCTGCTCAACAAGGGGAAATGATGTCTAGTACTGGGAGGGGAATCTATCAACTACTTAGTGCTAATGAAGTCATGTGTATTGAAGGGGAGGCTACAATCACTACTTTGCTAAAACAGCATAATCTCCAAGAGACATCCAAGAATTTGTCCTTATACCCACAGATAAGAGTATCTTCACCCCTCCTCAAGGAAATGTCTCCTTGGAATAGAGATCATTACAGAAAACCACACACTATCAAGATGCAGAGCTGTGGAGCACAGCACCAATGGATCCATCTAGAAAACACTCCCATACCTAAAGCTTAGGGAATATTGTGGAAAATGGAGAAGGAAGATTATAAGATTCAGACGCGTGATATATATATCAGAGAGATATATGAGAGAATTTAGAGGGAGGAAAGGGTAGAGAGAAATGTAATCATATTATGAATCTCAAAAAAGGGGGTGGGGGAGCAAAGAAGAATCCCACAGGTATTACAGCTCTGGAACCGACAGGAATTCTAGTTGATCAGACACATAGGATGGGATCAGACATAATGAATCCATCCCAGCCTATAAGATGCACCCTGAGTTTGATGATGAAGATGAAGGAACTGAAGTTCATTCTGGATCTGACAAATGGTGTATTTCATGGGAGAATCGCAGTGTTATTATGTGGGCATCTGAAACAAAGTACTTGCTTCTCTTCTCTCTCTCTGGAGGGAAAGAGATTTAGTGCTATTGCATACGAATATTTGAGAAAAAAGAAACCGTTATACATTAAAAATTATTTAAGCCACATTACAGCTTGTGTTTATATATTCTCTAAAAATTATACTATATATGTATGAAAAGTAACCTTACTGCTTTCCCTTGATATCCCATGAAAGCAGCTCTAATTCCCACAAAACAGAAACTTTTAGTTTCTTATGCTTTGAAAACTTGTCTGTGTTCCTGTCATGTGACAATCTTTAGATAAGTCGGCACTATGTCCACCCATTACATTGCACTGATTTTGAAGGACGCATCGCTCCTATTGGGTTATGCACCCCAAGAGTTAAAAACCAAGGCGGTGGCCCAGTGGGTAAAGACACTTGTTGCCAAGGTATGAATTTAACTCCAGGGACCTGTATAGTAAAAAAGAAAACTGACTTCTGTCCTCCAACCTCCTCACACATGAGGTTACACCCATCAAACAGTCAATCAATCAATTAATCAATCAATGCTGTTTGTAAAATGTAGCTATGCTTACTATTCTGTAAGGATTTCTGACAGGAAATTCTAGCAAAATTGATGACATTTTATCGAAAATGATGCATTTCACGCAAAAAATTAGGATACAATTGAGCCAATACTTTTGTTTACTGATAACTATCATAGTCTAAATAAGGTGTTTATTACTGTAGTCCCCAACATCCTGCAGATTAATCCATATTTTCTTCTAATGCTACAACATAGGGCATTCTTTTAGTATAAGGAGACTCTCAACAGGGCTGTGGTGGCACACGCCATTAATCCCCACATTCGGGAGGCAGAAGTAGGTGGATCTCTGTGAGTTAAAGGCCAGAATGGTCTACAGAGTGAGTTCCAGGACAGCCAGAGTCACAACAGAGAAATTCTGTCCTTACAAAAAATAAAATAAAATAAAATAAAAAAAAGGAATCTCTTGTTTTATGGTAATTTCCCAAATTCCAGCTATCTTCTCTAAAGTTAGCATAGCTACAGGAAGATCTGTACTGTTTGACATGTTGGTTATCTATATCTTATTATGATTTCCAGTTCTGTCGTGTTCAGGGTCAGGGACTGTGCTCATCATCTGTCATCCCCATCTGGCGTCACCCTGCAGTCTTTGAGTGTTCAAATAGTTGAGGGAAAGAAAGAGGAAGAGAATGATAGAGTCTGATAATTAATATGTTCGAGTGTGAATTTATCATATAGTGTAAAACTCACACAGATGCTTTATAAGGGCTGGATTATAGTAGAGTCTATGGTTGTAGTATGTAATACATTCTGGCTTATTTAAGGTTGTTTACGCAACCTTCTAAGAACAGAGAAAGAATGAGAGATAGAAAAGAAATCACATTGTCTGAAATTTTGTGTTGATAAATAGCAGTTGATAAAGACACCACTGGAAAGGAATTAAGGTTGTCTAAGAAACTCAGAGAAATGTGATGGCCTATTTAAGGTGCTCCTGAAGGTGTGATTTCTATCGGCAAGAACATAATTTATAAATGTCAGTTTTATTCATTACTATCTTCGGATTCATAGTTAATATTTTATTAATATTGATTCAAGTAACACCCTGTACCTTTGTTAAGTTGGGAAAGTGACTCTTTTTCACAGAATCAAAAAAAAATAATTTCAGGTTGTAGAAATTAGTAGCTAGCAAATTATTCCCTTGTCAGACACTAACAAAATGAGAGACGTGCAAGGTAAAAGAATAAAGGAGCCACAGTAAGGCTTTGGCTTAAGTAAATTCTCAGCATTTTTGGTTTGGAGAATAAAAATGAATGCTCAGAATCTGACAGCTTTCCAAAACTCCACTATTAGCTATTCAGTTTTCCTGGCAGAATGGTTTATTAAGTCAGCATGTGCTTGAGTCTCAGGCAAGAGAATTCTACTGCCAGAAGCATGAGAAGCGTCAGACACCAGGTAGCCCGTGTCTCATGAGGAAGCAAGGTTTTCTTTTGATTTTTATCAGAATGAGGCAAATGGAATATGAAATGATTAATGGACTGGGTTTGGGAAACCTACTTTAATGATCCATATATGATTACAACTCACTGGTTTCTCTGTGAAATTAGTAGGGGTTGTATGAAAATGACCATGAAAAGGAATCACAGAGAAGATGCTTTCACATTACACACAATAAAGTGACATAGCGGAGTTTTCATGGTGGAACATACTCGTGGCTGAGAGGAATGAGGCCCTGCCTTTTTATTATCATCTCTAGGCCTAACAAAGAGATACCATCTTAATTCGCTGAAGAATGCACCATTAAAGCGGTCAGAGTTACTCCTTAGGCATTGTTTTCAGTTTTATTTGCTTGCGAATCACTTAGTGTAGAAAGTTTATTTTACTCTTAATCAGATTTTAGTTCTCAGATTATTAGGTTCTGAACTTTTAAAGGTCCTTATTTTTCCTCCATATAAAAAAACCTCAGCAAGATGCCAACAGACGGCGGGGAGAGGGCCACATCAGAGTGCTCCCTGGAAGGTTCTACGGAGGCCAGTGCTAAGCATAATAAAGTGTTTCCCCAAGACTGAAAAAGTTTGAACTGTGAACAGAATCAGATTTACAGTTGCAATCCTCCCTATATTCAAGCCGGGGCACTAGCCAGGATGTGAGCATCCTCTTCATCTTTACAACATCTATAAATTCTGTGGGAAAATGTCTCTGTAATTATTGCTCAGCCTCTCCACGCATAGAGAAAATGGGGTTCCCTTTTCCCATTTGCCATCATGTAGTTGCTTGATAAATCTATAACATAACACATTTGAGGTTCTTAAGAGGGAGTACTTACTGACAATATTCTGTTTTCATTACAAGTATAGTCTACCTAATTATGCATCTTAGGCTCCTACTTATTAGTGACAGTAAGACCTCTGGCTAGGTATTATACTTCCTGGTTCTGTCCCTCTCATCGTGATAGTAATGAGAAGCCTGCATCTCTCAGAGAGAAGGGCTGCCTAAGGGCTGCCAAAATGCAGTATAGTGCATTTTGGTTTGTTAAATGCACTGCTTTGGTCTTTTGACAGTTGTTCTGGGAGTAAATAACATCTGCCATACAATTGGCTGGCAAAACTCATTTGTAGTATAATTAAACAGCCATCATTTTGTTGGAGTATAAACATGAAGATAAATAGTCAATGAATTAGCAAGCGCAGAATCACTCCATGGCTCCCAGCTAGGCAGGCCAAATATAGGTTTCATATATATATATATATATATATATATATATGTATCTGTGTATATATATATATGGTGTATTTATCAGGACAGTTAACAGTCATAAAAAAAGTCCCACAGTACCTGCAGTTTTCAACTGGAAGCAAGTGTTCAGATAGCTTTGCAATCTTCCGTTTGACTTATCTGAGCCCTTTTCTTTATATGTCACCATGGCAGGTCCAGGTGACCTTCATTGTTTTTAAGTTATATTTTAAATATAGTTTTGGCCTTTCCTTGTCTGGAATTGTCACATACTTTCTTCATTACTGGATGAAAGTTCAAACTGGAAACAGAAGCAGGTCCAAGTTAGTTGTTAGACAGAATTATTTATCTTTTCCCCAGGGGTATCCAGTAGTATGGCTTAATTCATGTAAAGGTCGCAAAATAGTAAAAATTTTATGGCAATTTATACTTTATTGTGTGATTTTTCTCCAATGGCTGGAAGGATTACCTCTGCACAGTAGGTCATTTTCATGCAAGTCTTCAAGTTACAATCAATTCTTTGTCTAGAACAGATTACGCAACAGAGCTGTGGTAACCTTTCTCCCTGTCCTTTCCTTTGGCTGGCTGCCTGTGGGCAGTTCACTGGACCTTAGGACCATTGCAGAGAGAAGGGAAAGAGAAGAAAATGGAAATGGTTGGACAGTCTGCTGAGTGAGAGGCAGAGACTCAAATCATTATTTTTCTTAAATCTTACTCTTCTACACAATTTCTGAGCAGTTTCATTACAGATATAGGAATATTTATGCCATTATTCTCTTAAGAACTGGGACTATTCTGTTCTAGAATAGGATGTAGACAGCTGTCGATCAATACATATGGACTTAAAGAACAACCAAAAATAATTGATTACAACGTACTTTCTTGGAGAAATTTCTTTCGCTACTGCTTTAAAGATAGGATCTACGGGTGTTAAAGATTGTAAGATAGTAAACAAAATTGTTCTATGGGCATCATAATGCTTTTGGTCTCATGTGTTGTTGCTATTGACATTTATCCAAATGCACACTTCTGTTGTGTCTGTGTTACTAAAGCACTCCACTCCTCTTTGTAGTTATCCATTATTTAAAATTTAATTTTCAATTTGCTGATATGCATGATGTTTAAAGTCAACCTCAGCCTAATATGAATATTCTATATTGCAATAGCCAATGGCCTCAAAGCCTTGCTGGCTTTGCTGACATTTTAAATTTTGTTTTTGTCAAATGCGTAATATACACCACTGGAGAATTTGCCCCTTGAAAGTTTTGGTGCGCTGCGCTGAGATTTGCACCATTTTCCGAGGAGGAGTAAGAGTGAGAGGCATGCATCAGCTCTTTCCTGGCTGGACAATGGCACAGTGATTTGCATTCACTGACTACTGTGTATCATAGAGCCCTACTTAATGTCAGAGGCAAAGAAAACAACAGAAAGAAGGAACGTGCCAACAACGCCTTTTGAGAACTGTCACACGTGAAGATAGATCTGGTGATACCATTGTGATTGTGTCGTTTTTACCCCAGTCAGTACCCCCTCCCCCATATTATTTCAAGTTATCACAATAAAACTCATTTGTTCACCAACACTCAAAAACAAACTTTAAATCATCAGGCCATAGGATAAGAGCATGGTCACAGAGTGACCTTCTGGCACAACTGTGGACAGGGAAGCGTGGATCAAGAAACACTAGACTCCTTTCACTAACTCGCATAGTGTTGACTTTATATCCTAGGTTTAAAAAATCAGTGGTTTCCTTCCATATTCTGTATAGGTAAAAGCCATATTTATTTAGCAAATGGAATATATTTTCTACATTGATATTTCTTACTATTTGGAAAGCAATATCTTTGTAAATATGGAAAAAAGCAGAATGCTTAGTGCTACTTTTTCAACGCTTTGATAATTCAAGTGAGCATCCTTGTCAGAACTGAACTATTCAGGATGACAAGTGGCTTTGAGAGCCCACTTAGATGTAGCATAGATTTTAGATTATTTGTTAACTTTTTCCAGCTAATTTTGACAGATAATTATTTTTAAATATTAAATTTTAATAATAATAATTTAAGTTATTTCATCTTTACTCAAGACACAACGCCTGATGTAGATGTCCATTCCCAGGCACTTGTGAGTTTGTAATTTATGCCATCTATTGATGATAAAATAAAGAAAACATGGAAATTACTGACTATTTATATGACAAACTATTAATAGAAGCAGTTATGCTGGTTACAAATAATCAAATACCACTAATACTTTTACATAGTATTTTACTGGGTACAGGCTACACATTGTAGTCATCTCTTCACATTTATATTATGATTAAATTTTTGCAGTTTAAAGCACTATCTTCGTTTTAGTCTTTCCAAAGCTGATATCAAACTGCTGGTTAATTTTTATCAGCTCGAAACAAACTAGGGTCACCTGGGAAAAGGCAATTTCAGTTGAGGAATTGCTTCCATTGGTCTGCGAGCGTAGCTACGTGGTGTCTTCTTCATTAATAATTGGTATGGGAGGCCTCGGCTTTGGATGGCACCACTCTGGGAAGATGGCAGGGACAGAAGAAAAGAAGCTGATCAAGCCAGTGTGAAACTTTCCCCAGGATCTCTGCTTCAGTTCCTGACTCTAGGTTCCTGGCTCTAGCTTCTTCCCTGGTTTGCCTTAGCAATGGGCTGTAACCTGCACGCTGAAATAAACCCTTTATTTCCCAAGTTGCTTTTTGTGGGTGTTCTAGAATGGCATCAAGGGGGACCTAGGACACTCAGAAACCACAGAGTTTCGCTCAGGTGTACAGGTAGGATTTGATTTCAGTATTGTCTTCGTTTAAATTGACTAGTCGGAAAGATCTCATTGATTTTATCATTTAGGCTGCTCTTTAACATACTACTTGGAGATTTAGAAAGTTTTCAAGATCTTAAAAATATTGATCTATATGATGACTCTTTGTTCCCTACAAATCTGTAGAGCTGTGAACCCTAAACAGTATTCCCTGACTTCCTTTATTTCTCCATTGATTCTTGCTTCTTACAACCTCCCAATATGTATGATACTAGAGAAAATTAAAATCAGGTGCATATCTTCTACATTGTTCTGTGCTTTATATTAAAACTTCACTTCTCATTTATTTGCATGTGGTCATTGGCAGCTTGTTTTCCAAAGGAAATGGTCAGGTAACCAAATCATGCTACAATAAACTCTAATTTCTTTGAGCCAGTGCATTAAAAGCTATTCTAATAGTACAGTCTAGAAAACTTTGAAGCTTCTCAGAAATATTTTTAAAAACCTACATGCAACCAACTATATGATTTAAAAGAATGTATTCTCTTTTTTGTTTTCTCAGAGAGTAACAAAATGATTAGTAGGGCGAAAACTGAAACACATCAAGTTCATAATGCTGACACCATTGACTGGCCAATTCTGTGATTTTCTCCCAGAGAAGTCAGTTCAGCAATGGCCCTCCCTCTCCAGCCTGATGAGATAAAATCCCTTTCCCTTTCCAAGTGGAGAGAGTCCGGGTACAGTGCATTTAACACAGAAATGCCCTCTGTGTGCCATAGTCAAAGTTAATTCTCAGATAAGTACAATTTCTCTACCCTGCCTTCTTGTGAGGAGAAAGGGAGTAGAAAGCAGCTATATTGGCTTCAAAATAAAGTTCAAAACCAAAACCAAAATAGGCACTGGGCATGGCATAAGGTTGGGTGACAATGTGGTCACCGAACAGCTTCTCAAACATCAAGATGACCAGAAATGGCCCAATCCAAGTGGATGTGTTCTCTTACTAAACCATGACGAGAACTTGGTAAAGAGAAACGGCTAAATTCCGGAAAGGGGAGGGGCATGTGCCATCAGCAGGAAGAAAGCCCAATCTAGAATTAAATATAATTGGAGAAAAGCAAAACTCACTTCATCTGCATTAGGAAAAAAAGCATCATTCAAAATACTTAGCAAAGAAGATATGTTTAAGTTAATAATTTATAACTTGACTTTTAAAAGATTTGTTACTGAAGAAACAAATTTGAGGAAAACTATAAGTAAAGGACTTAAATGGAAACTGTCAAGGGATTAGAATTTAGTTAGCTTTAGGGGAAGAAGATTGAAATAAACTTCCTGAACAGATATTTGGAAGAAAAGAAAGGGCACTGATGAAGGTATATTTGAATATCTGTAGACTGTGTCCCTGCATTAGAGATTTGCTCAGGGATGGGAAAAGCATAATGGGTGTGAAGGTGACATAAGATAACAGAATATATGAACTAACTATCCAGAAGATTTTAGCATCCTTTTAAGCTAGGTGATCCAGAAAAACATGACCTTGAACTTTACAAAGCCAAACATCTTTCTTCCTCTACATTTTCAGACATTTAAGGAATAATACAACAAAACAAAACAAAACAACAACTAAAGAAACCAGTCTTCCACACATAGGAAGAAGGAGGAACAAGGTAGAGTGTGGGATGGTAGATGTCTCCCTTATTCATTCTATTTCATATAGTCTGTAATAAATAAGGATTTTTTTGGGGGGGGGAATAAGAATAGCCTAAGAGTCAGTCAATGTGTCATCTGTGTATTGTGGGCACATAAATATAGTTCTCATCTCACTCAGATAACAGATATCTTATTGTAGATTCAGATATGATGACCATGGCCACTGAACACACTTTCTGGTTTCCCTCTATTCCCTGTTTCACTATGCAAATAGCTACATAATGGGTAAGTCAAGGTGTTTACAGAAAAAACAGGGAGAACTCTGCTCCAGGCTCAGATGGCCCTGAGGACATTCTTCGTCCTTGGATGGAAGAGAGCTGGTGTTTCGCTAAGAATGTATTGTAAGTTTTATAGTAACAAGGATGGTAGGTTAGACGTGAATGGAAATGAATGACTTTTAAAGGAACTGAAACTATCCCTAGATAATTTGGTTCTAGTCGGTAACATTTTAGCTCTGCATAATCTCAAAGTTCAGTCATTCGGCCTTATAGAAATGTTGAAACAGCTGTAGTCAGTCCGTCTCTTCCTCTCTCCTTCCCTCCTTCCCTCACTCTCTCCCTTCCTTTCTTCCTTCCGTCTTTCCATCCATCATTTCTTCTCTCCTTCTATTCTTCTTCCTTCCTCTCTCCCTCTCTCTTCTCCCTCTCTCTTCCCTATGTTTGCTTACAATATCCATCCTCCTGTCTACCTATCTATGGATACACGAAAACACTCCCCCAAAGATATCACTTATAAGGTGATTTCTCTTTTTAAACTCCTGATTTTGTAATTGTGCAACACTTTGGTTAAAAAAAAAAAAAGAATTTGAAGTGATTATCTTCTCTTAAGAAAAACTTCTTTATTTGATGGCAAGCCATTCAACTGTAACTTTCTATTCTAATCTCTTGCTACAGAATGCTTCATTGGTCAAACAAGTTCTGCTAGTGAATATAACATTTCATCTATATCCTTCAAGGTGCAGACATTTATTCTTCTACTTTCTGTTATTATATCTAGCCTAGATGTACTTGATATTTGATTACTGCACAAATAGATACACATAAAATCAATGAATGAATGGAACTTTTAAGTGATAATATATAATCATCCCTTTACATAGGTGTATATTATAGGTTCGGACAAATCTATTTTAGAATAAACAATGGTATACTTCAAATAAAATCTTTAGTACACAAGCCTTAAAGAGATTATTATGCATATTTTTCTGTAGTTAGGGTTATACCATTTCAAAACATAGAGGTTGAGAGACTATAATTCTCACCCATCCAGAGATGTGCTATTTGGTCACTGTTTCATAGAATTATCTTTTCCCGTTTTGGGGCATTGGGGTCTGGTGAGCTTTTGCGTGTGTGTTTCATACCACAATGATCTGCCTTTATTTTGTTAATAGTTGTTACTTGTCTTCCATGTGTCTTAGGCTTTCATGGTCTCTATCTTAACAATTCATCTTGCAAAAGTTATCTGTACGCGCACGTTCTCTCTAATCAGCACAGAAATCATCATGTATCTTTTCTAGGGCTCGCACTGAAGAACAGCCTTGGTTTGAGTACAATAGCGACAATAGCAAGGCTCAAAGGTTGAAGACAAAAGATGCAGACGCAATGAAAGGAAGCGCCTTCAAAGGGCACGACAGCTCTTTTTGTTATTTCCTGGGCTGTAATTTATGAAATCAGTTTTCATTTTGAAAGTTCCCTAATTTTCTCCCACTTCAGTCTAAGATACCGCACACATGAGTGGTGAAGACGGACAGCCCCTCCAAAGGACTCAATCAGGTGGTCTTTGTGATGAAGCTGCAGGCTGTCGCTTGGATTTCTTAGTACCAGTTTTTATAATTTCCTGTCCTCAGCTACAGAAAAACCTGTTTTCTTCCCTAAGCTTGCTTCACTAACATGAATGCAACAAATTGTTTTTAAAGTTGGCTATTCTCTCTGAATTCTAGCTAGAAAGGACTTGCTTATAGCAAATTCAAAATCCTGTCCAGTTCCCGCAGAGGTCTCTTGAAACATATCTCTCTGCAGGCTCAGGTGTCTTTAGAAAGCAGTGATTTCATCATGGTCTCAGATATTAAAATATACTTTTGAAATTTTTGCAACAAATGTCGGATGTCACAGATACGGAAATAATGCAATTGTGTATCTTGAACAAACCTGTGTATACGCACACCAAAATATTATCGGTGATAAGACTATAAAAGAAGCTCGCCCTTTGGAGAAACACAGGCAAGACTTAAGAGCCTGCTAATCGAAATGCACCAGACATAGCAAAGTGAGCTACGTGACTTTCACTCGTATGGGGAATCTCAGGAAGTTGAGGCTGAGAGGCTGCTTGGAATCACAGGCACTGAGATCTGGCTTCGTGGGAAATGGAGAGATGTTGGTGAAAGAGCATAGACTTTGAGAGTAAGATGGTAGACATTTTGGAGACTTGATAAACGCCATGGTGACTGCGATCACTAATGATGCACCATGAACTTAAAATCTGCCAAAAGAAGAGATTTTAATTGTCACTGTCCATGCAAAGGGTAACTTTGTGAGATGTGGCTGTGCTAATTACCTTAATTGTAACCACTTAATAGCATCAAATGATCACATTTTAATACATGATGTAATAATCAGTTATACCTTTGTAATGCTGGGAAGAATAAAATAAAAACATTAGCAGGCAAGATAGTGGTGAAGACTACAGAAATCACAGTTACACAGAGAGAAGTAGGATGTGGGTTTAAGAATCTGAGTCCCCTGTGATCTTTTCAGTTATTAATCTGTATTTAAAATCTGAAGCACGGCTACCCCACTGGCAGATGGGTCCTTTGAAAATAAAGTTAGAAGAAACTGGGAAAGTTCTTGATGTTCTTATAGAGCAACCAAATGGAAACCTAGAGAGTCAGTCAGAGATGATCTTTCCTTCAGGATGTTGTGTTAATTATTAAAGCAGTGACAGGCAGGAGGCTAAGCAACTAAGCCCGAAGTTAAGAAAGGAGAATTCAATTCTTCAAGGTCTCATAACACATAGGAACAAAGACTCACTTAGAGTTGAATCTATGTGACAGCAGGGGGCAATAGAGATTGTTCAGGGAAGAGGTGGAATAACCAGTTTCTTTTCACGCTGGAGTCCCTGCAGAGACTGAGAGAACCGGGGAATCCTGGTGTGGGCTGCTCAGAAGGTTGGTCACAGGGGTTAAGAATTAACAAGAATTTGACTACAGATTATTCTGGTGAGCTACTATTTCATTATTTCTCTGTCTGCCAAATCCATACGAATGAACCATAAAATTCTCATGCTTTTCTGCCTCTTTATACCTTGATAGAGACGTCATTTTCGGTAGTCTGTGCTCAGTATTGCATAATATTACATTTTATGACAATAGCACAATTTACTCATCCCACTGACATTTAATTGTTTATAGATATTAGCTATTATGAAGACTCTCTTGGCTGGGGAGACGGCTAAGATGTTAAAAGCATATACTGTTTTTGCATAGGACCCCAATTGCATTCTCAGCACCCACGTTGGACAGCTCCCTGCAACTTCAGTTTTAGGAGATTTGATGCCTCTAGACTACACACATACACACACACACACACACACACACACACACACACACACACACACTCAAATGCATGCGTGCACCACACAATTAAAATTAAAATAGAAATTCAGAAAACTCTGTATATTCCTGTACAGGTGCTCTGTGGATGTAGGCACAGGTTTTCCCTGTGAATGTGCTCAGGGGAGGGATTACTAGGGACACATTCATCTGTGTTTTATTTCAGCGTTTGTTAAGGAGTCTTCCAAGACAATTGTTCATGTTTTTTCCCTTCCATTAGCAATGTATTATACTGCACTTTCTCCTCATCTTCTGAACAATCAGGATTTAGCTTCTTTTATTTCATCGTTTTGGTGACTCTGTGGCTATAATCCTAGTTTAGATTTAATTTTTATTTTCCCAGTTGGCAAGACAGCTGATGTTGAATTCCCTTTTACACACATCCCTTTTGGCTCTGTGTGTTCTCTGTAAATAGCCTGCTTGTCTGTGACACTGTTGACCTGGCAGGCAGTGTGTGCTTACTGGTTATTAGTGGTGTGACATAGGAGGTAATGCTTTCTGACTGGATATGAAGCCCATTCTACAGGGGATATTCACATTTGGAATTGCTCACCTGATCAAAGCCCATCTCTCAGAAGATTTTATATTCTAATGATGAAGCTACTTTTTCTGTTTTGGTAATTGACGTGATGTGCTCATGTTGGGGAACTTTGTTTTTCAGATATGTTAAAAGATTGTTTTTGTACTGTTGGGAAAAGGTTTACTTAGGTCTTGGCATTTTGTATTGTCTGCAGGTGTTGGATTTCTGGGGGGGGGGTGTTTGATTGCTTATGATCTGCATCTGAGGAGTTCTGAATCAATAAAACATCTGAGCTCAGATGCTCAGGTTTCCACTGTGAGTATGGCACTGGCCATGACAGTGGTTCCCTCTGTGGAGGTCTAACAGGGCTTACACCTATGAAAATGCTTCCTTGTCTTCTATCCTGAGCTCCCACAGTAGTCTTACAACTATATACCCATATAATTGCCTTCTAAATATTTACACGTATATTCATAGATTTCTGCTACCTTTTAATTTGATTACAGCCATCTCTCTAGACATACATATTATTTATAGTATAAATGGTGTTTTACCTCAAATCGTATACTGCTGACACTTATATCTCTGTATATACGTAATTGAATATTCAGTATTATATTGTATCCAGACAAGTTTCTTAATGCCTTTATAAAAATCCGATGATGTGTAGATTCTTCATACAAAATTTTACATTCTATGTACAAACATTGTCATCAAAATTTTCTCTTCTGTTATTAATGGTTATTATCTCAATAATGCTGTGTATAAGACTGCCTTAACATTCTCTAGTCTGGTAATAAATTGTTTATAAATTGCTTTGAGATTCAGATCTTTAACTCTAATGTCTTTTCCCAGTCCTACCAGGTCACCTACTAGGTCACCTCCCATGTCTTAAACTTGCTGATGTTTGAAGTGGGCAGCTCTTTGCAGGTGTCATGCATCTGGCCCATTGGTTCTCCCATCTATCTGTCATCCTAACAGCGCAGGTACAAAGGAAGAAACGCTCAGCTGTGAAGTCCTCACTCTGTGCTGTGCTAACTCAAAGATCGTTCCTAAAGGTTGCCATGTGACTAAGAAGAATTTAGGGCTGGGGAAATCCCTGGCTAATCTTTTAGACTTCTTACAATTTATATGCAGGGGAATCATGTAAGAAGAGATTTGATTTACTGTGCTTTCCAAACAGGATAACTTCTGTTTGGATTGCTTGGGTTGTCAGTATTGCATTGATAGGAAGATATCCAAGTTTATGCCCCATCCCTTTGTAGTGGGGAGGCTATGAAGGGCATTTTTTTTATAGAATTCCAGGTTGACTGTTTTGTCTTTTAATTCTTTAAACAGTTTTGCCTCCTGCCTAATGTGTGGTTGACATTTACATTTACTTTTCCCTATTTATATGAGTGCATTAATTTTCTGTTGTAAAAGTAAAATTTTAACTTTATTGCAGTTTTAAATACATGGAAAAAACATGAGGGTGTTAGGGCTTGTACTTCCACATTTCCGATTTCTCCTATTTTAACTTTTTACACCAGAATGGTGCAATTCTTAGAATTAATTAAACAATATTTATACATCATTAGCTAACTATATCTCTACTTTATTCCAATTTTCTTAGATTTTACATAATGTCCTTTTTCTGTTCTATGATCTCATCTGAATACCAAATCACCTTTAGAGTCTTATCTTTACAAGCTCTTCTTGGCTGTGACAATCTCAGTCTTTCTTGATTTTGAAAACCACTTGGTCAGGCACTTCTCAACAACATCCCTTCATGAGGATTTGTCTCCTAATTGGACCTGAATTATGGGTACATAGTTAGGGAAATCAGAATTACGGCATGAGATAAAAGCCTTACCATTATTACATACCAAGGGGAACTGCAGTCAAGAGGACACATGTTTTTCAAGATGTTTGCTTCACATTAAGTTTTTATGGGTGTGATAAACTATTGACCAAAGCAACTGGGTAATGAAATCATTTACTTCAGCTTATAATTCTCAGGTCAAACGTCATCACTGGCCAAAGCCAGGGCAGAAATTTAAGGGAGGAACCTGAAGGCAAGGATAGGTAGAGGGGCCATAGAGAAACTCTGCTTACTGACTTGATTCCATGGTTTGCTCAGCTTGCTTTGTTAGCCAGCTCAGGCTCACTTGCTCAGGGCTGACACCACTCATCCTGAGCTGGGCCCTCCCACGTTAACCATCAATTGCAGAAACATCCCACCCACTTGCCCACAGGTCAGTTTTGTAGGAGCATTTTCTCAACTGAGATTCCCTCTTCTCAAATAACTCCTGCTTGTGTCAAGCTAGTAAGAACACTCACATTAATTTCCTAAAACTCTTAAGATGTTGAAGGCTCTTCTTATTAGTTAATTACTGATGTCTGAAAAGTAGATATTTCTGTAGTAGTTCTGGATCTTTTGGTAGCAGTTACTGAAGGTTTCTGTAGTTGTTCCAATCTATGTACTCATATATGAAGATTTGGAGCTAAGACCTTCTGATGGGGGGGTGTGGGGAGAAGGAGGGAGAAAATATGTAATGTTTGTCTTTCCGAGTCTGAATTACCTCACTTAATATGACTTTTTCTGGTTCCATAATTTTACCCACAACCTTCAAGATTTTATTTTCCTTTACAGATGAATAGTATTCCATAGTGCATGTGTATCCCACATTTGCCTTTGAATGAACTTTAGAATGAGTTTGTCAATGTGAATGTTAGCGTTCACTCTATTCATTGAGGAAGGGGCTGTAGTGTTTCTTTACTGTAAAGGTGTTTCCTTTTTTCTCGTTACTGTATTGTGCACTATTTGCCAGAAAGTCACTATGCATAATTCATACTTACAAAATGAATATTTATGAACTACTTCTTTAAGTATGGCATACCTAACTTTATTATTTGCAATCTGTAATATTTCTTTACTCAAGCATTTACTCCTAGAAGTATGAACCCCTGGAGAAGCAGACACATATTTACTTTATGAGTTGGCTTATAGACTAACACCACTTTATATATTTGACTCCAACTTTCCTCAGTGGCCATGCTTTCAGTTGGCCCTCACATCACTTCAGAACAAGAGCTCATTGTCTTCAGTTTTCCACGTTTTTCTCTTCTTTGTGACCAAATATGAGGTACCAAGCTCCGTCTTACATATGAGATGCCCCACTCTGAGAATGTGACTTTTCTCTAAGTATCCTGCCCCCCAGCATGGGTAGCATGTAACCTCAATATTTGTTTTTACTAAGTTAAGTTTTAGCTATTCTATTTTTTTTTGTCTTTTCATATAAACACTAGGACCGCGTTGCCAATATTAAGAACACCATTTCGGTAGTCTAATGATATTATCTTTGCTCTTTAGCAAATATCCCCTTCGGCTTTTGCTTTTTATCAATATTTTCTCTTTGTCTGAATTACTTTTAGTTTGAACACACTCTGCCTTGCTGTAGAATTTTTTTATTTCCTTTCTTGGTATTCTATGATCTCTTTGCATCCGTGATCTGATGTTGACCACTCCATGTTTGTTAAGAAGACAGTTATGAGTGTTTTAAAAAAAAGGACTCTATTTTGTTGTTCCTTGTTGTTAATGTTTTTCTCTTCAGAGCTCATCATCTCCAGCTCATTCCTCACAGTAGAACGGGGTTTTGACTAGTTAGAAAGTTGGAATGAAATTTTTCTCACTTAAAACATAAAGGATCTTACTTTGTCATTTACTCTTGGTGATGGCCACGGTGAACCCAACATCAGTTTTATTTATCCACTTTTTTATCCATTTATCATTATTTCATTTTCAACAGCAGAAGAATCAAAACATCTTGATGTTGAGTGTCTAACTTCATTTTCTTGAAAAGCTTTAGTCTCTTAGTTTGTGCCTCTGCTTCATTCCTCATATTAGATAAAATGATGATAGATATTTGAGTTTACGTTCTACTTAATTTGCTAAGTTTTCTGCTGAAAACTCAGTTTTCTTAAGTGAAACTCTGTTTCATATTTATCATGTCTCAAGAAATGCCTTAATCAATTTGTCATTTTCATGTACACTGCTAAGAGGTACCATAATCTTTTTCTCTATGATAAGGTCCCAGTTTTAGTATAGATTAATCATTCCTTCCTGTGTTTAATTTATATCTCAGGTGGGAATTAATATCTTTGTTGATTCTTTTGTTTTCACACATCTGCATTCTCGAACATGTATACTTTTTATCCTCCTGCTCAGAACATTTACTAAATGATCATTATCAAAGTGTCCTATATTTTGAAATGACTGGGTAAAACTCTTGATTCTTGACCTCTTCCCGCTGTGTCTCCTTTCTGCACACTGTACCCTCAAAGCATTTTTGTTCTTATTTGGTACCCATGGAGCAGAGTGCCATACTGTTTTCCTGTACATTATGTAAGAGCAGTTTCCTTGTTTTATTTTTTCTGGACATTGTTTGCAGACTGTTGTCTCTCTTCTCCATTGATCTGACCTCTATTTCCCTGAAGTGAACTTTTTTTTGTGAGAGATTGCTTTGTGCAGTGTCACTGCTTCCAGCGACTAATGGAGATGGAGGCTTGGGAAATGATACAGGAAAGACTGATAGTATTTATTTTTAGAATGTCTTAAATGTATAGATCTGGTTGTGTTCTGTTGTTTGTTTTGTTGTTAATGTCCTGACTTAGCATGTAGTTCATTTTGCCTGGGAGGTGAAATCGCAGCATTCTAGGAGGAGTTTCTCAAACTGAAGATCATCCTCACACTTTCGTGTCTAAGTTTAATGTGTGATTTTCATCAGGGACCCAATTCTATGCTTTGTTCTCAACCCTTCCTCCCCTTCCTCCCCACTGCTCTATCGTTTACGTTAAGCATAAACTGTCGTAATTTCACTGAGAGTTCCCATTGTAAGATCTAGTTTTGACAAATTCCGTGCTTACATTAGAGATGTTTATTCATGGGGATGGGGAGAACAAAGTGATTTGAAAAAGACAACATCCATAGTTTATTAAACCATTGTATGTACGTAACTATGTACGTATCATCTATCTATCTGTCTATCTGTCTATCTGTCTATCTATCTATTTATCTATCTATCAGAACCTATGTTATTAACATTTTTCAAATACATATTTCAAACACTTATTATCTTCATGGTAGCAAATGCCTAGATATTTAGAGATACCTGAGTATGCAGACATACCCTGTTGTAGCCAGAAGTGCCAGAGCTTTCATTTATATAAATGAAGTTAAACTTAGCTGATGCATCTTACTGATACCCCAACAGGGAAGGGTGCCCTGAAGAATATTACCATGTAAGGGAACTGTCTGATTTTCCTTGTATTGGCAAAATTGCTGATTACAAAAACAAAATAAAACAAAATGAAATCCAGCTAACTAGTTTTGCAAGGCTAAAAGGGAAAGTAAATTATATAACACCCAGATACTGTAATGTGCCTTAGTAGCATCCCGTCTCCATTATCCCCACTTTGCTCTAGATTTCAAAATGCTCCTTCAGAGCCATGTATGCTACACTGTGAACTGATTCTTTGTGAAGTTTCTTTTCCATTAACTTGGAAAGAAATCCATGTTATTTTACTTTTAGGAAAGATAAAAGGAAGTTTTTTTGGGGGGGAGTTACTTTTGTGTCATAGTAGTGGCATTTTACAGTATTCCCAGTCTGTTAATGCATGATTCACTTAAATTGAAGATTTATTACAGGAAATGTTTTTGTTACTTAACACACTCTATTCTCACAGTTAAAGAGTAAGATATGGCTCTATTTGTAAACAAGTGAAGCATAATATCTGCAATACATCATGTAAAGGTATAATCACTGTCAAAGTGCCAAGGCGCCATCACAGAAAGTGACTCCTGTAATTGACAGAGATGGTGCTCAGGCTGCAGAACCATTTGCTGATTGCATATTCATGATCCCACTTTGCAATGTGCTACAGTTCCTCTGTGAGTTATTCTAAATGGATGTTTAAACATCACTAGACTGACACTATGTATTTTGAAATTTGCAAGTCTAATCTTTAACACCTCTCTTGCTGCTTTGTCTTGGAGTATCTAACTCATGGAATGAGAACGTAGCGATGGGCCAGAATAATTGGTTTGTATGTTTTTGCCATTGTCATAGTGAAGTCAGATGGATTCAGCCTCTTGTGAACCTAGTTCTTAAGTGTTATCTTTTCCATCTTTAAAGTAAACATTGACAGTCAGTCAAAATTAACTTATGAATGCAACGGTCCTTCTGTTACTCCTTATTGAGAAGAACTTATGTAGTTGTGGGTAATAATTATCTTCAGCATCATTCCCCAAGAGGAGCCATCTTTGGTGTTTTCAAACTATATGACATGTGGCTTGTCCTGCCCCTTCATCAGGACAAATTCATTTTGGAATGTATAGAGAGAATCTCCAAGTCATACTCAGACAATCTAGAAAACTGATTGATGAAGTCGAATACATCACTTTTTCTATAGGAATTAAAGCAAAAAGATTAAAAATATAATGTGTCTCAATATATTGAATTCTAAGTTTAATATTTTTTTCTCACTGTAATGGAGAAAATTTACTAGATTTATGAAGAAATAAATAAATAATACTCAATCAAATTCACTAGACTAAGTTAAAGGTGTGGACAGTGAATTAAGCATTTCCTGGTTTTCAAAGGAAAGGAGAATTCAGTTTTATTTTTTTAATCAAGGTGTATTCAAAAATTTATTCATATAATATCACATAAGAAAGTCCAGAGAAATAAGAAGAGTTTAAAGGAAGTCAGAATTATAGAGGATACACACCTCTGTAAGTTTCAAACTTCCAATTATGAATTTCTTGCATGTTTTCACCCTCTATGAAAATGGCCAAAAAATTTTAGTTTAAAATAATAACTTCACTAAGTAAGTCATCAATGCAGAAACTTTGTAAGCATTAAATATGCATGTAAGATGGTATTGAGTGCAAAACTCAGTGAATTTTCATAGGGTGCACACAACTTTCGCATTTCAAAATTTATTTCATGAAAATATTCTAACTTATAAGTCACTAAGGGTATAAGCACATTCCAAGAAGCCTGTTTATCTCAATGTCGTTCTTTCAATATGAGAGTCAGTGAATAATTTACAAGGGTTGAAATCAACTCTAAGTTAATTTTGGAATAAAAACAATATTATCCTGGACATTTGTCTGTAAGATATACTTGGTTGTGAACCAAGCAAATAGGCTCTGCTCTCTGGCAATTTGGCAATGGCACATGGTTAGAAGCAATTGTTGGTGAGCCATGTTAATCTTAATGAAACTCGAGGGATAGTCTTAGAACCCAAAAACAGTTTGATTTCCATCATTGCAATTAATCTCTCAAATTAGGTGGATACCGTGCATCTTAATGTGCACGTTTTTCCTCCCTAGCCTCATGCTGTTGCTTTCTAATTTTTGTGTGCCACCAGCATCTGAAGAGAAACATCACCAACTCAGCATCTCCACAGTCCCGTCTTTCACAGAAAGACTCTTAAGGCGGTTATGTAAATCAGAAGGTAGCACATGGAAAAAGAAACTAATCAGTAAGAAGAAACTGGTACCATTATGAATTTTCTCTGTCTTTGCTTTCTGGGATGTATTGTTTATTTACTTCTTTATGCAACTTATACTTACTGCATGCTCTTCGTGTGTCTAGCTTAGCACTGGGGAAAATGCTAGAATACATGAGTGATGACAAAGCTCTTGCACATTTATATGTGACTCCCTCTGTGTGGAGGAGATATAGGACATTTGCACATTTATTCAACAAATAGTTACTGCCTTTCTATCATGTGTCACATTACAGGTAACTCAATTGAAGCACTTAGCAAAATGGACAAAATACTTAGCCTTTACAAGATTGAATTACAACAAAGAGGCTGATTTAAGCAAAGTATATAAATTTGTTGTGTGACAGATTGATTGCATTTTTGGCTTCAGTTACCTTTTTTTATGATCATAGTGTGACTTTTCACAACCTTTGAATCTGGGCCAGTTTTTCCGTAGGATTTGGGAAACAGAATTTGACGGACATTACCGCATGCTAAGCACAAAATGTAAACATCAAGAAGTCTTGGGAATTTTATTCCCTTTCTGTCTGTGCCTAGTTCATGAGAACATCTAAGAGTCATGTTATGTGCATCTAACTGAGTTTGATACCATGAGCACATCCAAGCAGACTATGTATAGAATACTTACACTTTTGTTGAATGACTGGTATCAACTCTCTTAAAAACATATAAAGCCTTTCAAATTAAAGCAGTGTAGTAACAACAAAATAATGGGCAAACAGGTCCATTGAACAGAGTAGCAAGTAAAAAAAATAGATATAATACAGATATAATAAATTGATCTTTGTCAAAGAACAAAAATAATATGAAGAGAAAATAGTCTTTTAAAGAAATAATGTTGGAGGAATTGGGTTTTCTCTCATGTACATAAATGCATTAGACAAAAGTATTACCAAAAAAAAATCACAGATCTAAATGTAAACCACAAACTATTTTAATCTCCTAGAGAAAATGAGATAACCTTGGATTTGGCAGTGGAGTTTTAGATATGACATCAAAAGGCACAATCTTTGAAAGAAAAAAACTGTAAGGTGGATTTTATTAAAATTAAATGTCATGTGCATGAAAGACACTGTCTATAGTGTAAAAAGATAAACCGCAGACTGAGAAAAAACCAAATATACTTGATAAAAGATTGTCATCCAAAAGACACAAAAACTCTGGATCTCAATAAATGTGAAAATAAAGCATATGATTTAAAAAAATAGTCAAAGATGTAACAGAGATCTCATCTATGAAGACATACAGATGGCAAATGCAAAAGAGCAAATTAAAGCAGCAAGGAGCTATTGCATAGTTATCATGATGGCTAAAATCTAAAACACCGGTTGTACTAAGTGCTGCCAGGAATGGGATGCAGGGTTTGCGATTCAGTTTTGGTGAGAAATATGAAATAGTGAGTACCTGTGGAAGACCATGTCACACGTTCTTATAAACTAAGCACCTACTCACTACATGGTCTGTCAATCAGCCTACTTGTAGTTAGCTCAGAGGAGTTGAAAACCTGTGGCTGTACAATCATGTGATCTAGTTATGGAGACTTTATTCAGAACTGCTCCAAATTGGAGGCATCAAAGGTATTTTTTAGTATATCAAGGGAGAAAGAGAGAGAGAGAGAGAGAGAGAAGAAGGAGGAGGAGGAGGAGGAGGAGGAGGAGAGAAAGAGGAAGAATGAGAGATCAAGTAGGTCATCTAATTCCAAGTGGTTAGTCTTAAACAAATGTACAAATAAGCAATGCTAAATGGACATAGTAAGTGTACATGTGTGTGTACACTTACACATACACGCATATATGTATATACACACACAAAAAACAATAATTAAAGAAGAAAATATGAATTTGAAATGCGGTCATGGGAAGAGTTGAAAGGGTGAGAGAGAAGTATGAGTGATAATAGACAATTCTTATATATTAATTTCTCAGTAAAATAATCAGGGCCTGATACAACCAGAAAATAGAACAGTATTCAGAACAAAAAAGAAATATGCTGTAGAGCCATGAAAATACACCCAACAACAAATTCTTTCTAGTAGCCAAAAGAAGGTAGACTTAAAGGGCTACAGACAGTTTGATTTCATCCACATGGCACTCTTGGGAAAGTAAAAGTATAGAGAAATGGGAAATACCAGAATTTCAAAAGTTGAGTGAGGGAGAGATGAATTAGAAGAATGGAGAAGACGTTCTTCTTTGCCTTGTTGATAAAAGTAAACAGAAATTTTAGGTCTGAGATGCATGATGCTATGATAATGCTTGTATACATTGTGTGTTTGTCTGAACCCACAGAATGAATGACAAAGCCAACTCTGGTGTTTCTACTGCTCTGAACTTAGCTTCATCCTTACATCTTACTGGCATATAAATATGTGAATTTATAATGGATATCACATTCTAGGAGAGTACTTTATATCTAATGATTTATTCATGTTTTTGCACTGAGGCTAAATCTTAAATAAAGAAAACACATGTAGAACCAAAACCAACTTAAGTTATTACTAGGAAATAACCTTTACTAATGTGAAACATGCTCTTTACTGCAATGTAAAGTAAATTGACTGTTAGAGAAAATCAGTCTATTTAAGAAAAATCCTACAATGCATAAGACCAAATGTGAGTCTTCAGTAAGTTCTTAAAGGCTTCAGAGATATCCAAACATATAATCCAGTAAGAAAATATCTAGTAAAACCGTGAGAAGTGACATCGTGGAAGAAAACGTTACATCAGTGAGTACATGTTTCAGGTACTCTCTATCTCTCTCTCTTTCTGTCTCTGTCTTTCTGTTTCTCTCTGTGTTCGCCCCTCTCTCTGTTTCTCTCTCTCTCTGAATCATAAATATCCTTCAAAGGTTGTGTGAAAGGACCGTTTGTCAGTCTGCAGCATAGCTGGGAATGGTTCAACACCAGGAAGCAGGCCTAACAGAAGGAAGCCAAGACCCTGAGTACATGCTTGAAGAGTATGTGGGATCCAGCCTCTGGTCCTTGCTCTTTCACTTCCTGACTGACATGAAATGAGTCACGTCCTTCCCACCATCCCCTCCATCATATGCTGCATGGCGTGGACATGAAATCAATGAAGCCATGCAAGCATGGATTCAGATCTTTGCCATTTGAGGGCCACAGTAAGTCTTTTCTCATTGAAGTATTTCTCTGCAGCAGTGATGGAAAGCTGACAAACAGTCTATGTGACCTTAATATACGGAGTTACTTAGAAGGAAATGAATGTTGATGACGATAGTGAAATAAGTTAGGCCCCGGTACTGGACAGCCTCGAGCCGAAGAAGACACAACTGCATTTTGGTGCTTTCCCTGTAATGAGTCGTATGGGGGATTTAGAGAGGACCATGACATGATCTATATTTTTTGTTCCTTTTGTGTGTCCACCTTTGCAATACAAGCTATTTGAATACAATGTCAGGGATGACTAATTAACCCCTGTCTTTGCAATACTTGATTTAGAGTCATACACTGAGTCCACAGTGAGCACCACTTGGCCAATAAACAAATGAATTTAGTAAGCTACCCACAGCAATAACAAAAACATTCTCTCTTGTCCTTTGCCTACCCTATTTCCAATGCTTCATCCTCTTTTTCCCCTCCTTTTTTTCTCTTCTTCCCTCTCTATTTTAATGAGAGAACTATGTACACTTCATGTAAATGTCTTAGGAAATATCGGAGGTATTTGTGGCATAAAAGCAGTTATTTGAAAATAAAGCAAGACTGTACTCACTGTCAAGAAGTCATTTCTGATGTAATGAGTCTTCATGATCATGTCTTGCTAGTTTAGAGTATCTGATATAGCCAGAGGAAATACCACAGAAGGCAGATATAGAAAATCCTTTGCTATCTCTTTGATCTATTTCCATATAGTTTGCAAAATTCACACTTGGATTGAATGGTTCCTAGAGAATTTTCAATTTTATCAGATAGGGTTTTACCCTGTGGGCCTTGTCAGCCTTGTCAAGACCACACAGCACATATGAAGACATGGCTAATACTCATCCTTTCTAATTTTTCAAAAGCCAAGTCAAAATCTCCTTCAGCATTCAATCTTTACCAACAGTCACTGACTGATCATTATATTCCAGTTATGCTCAGTATTCCCTGAATAATATTCCATCTACTACATCCTACACTGACCTATTTTAGTTTAGTTTCTACTTTAGACATTGTAGAAAATAAGGAATAGAAATATTAACAAAATAATATATAGGACATATATAATCAATTTTATTGCTTAATATTATAAAATGAAAGAACACAAGCATGTGTCTGTAATCAGAGCTGGCGTTACTTTCTTATTGTTTAAAAAAAGAGAAAAGCCAATGGCAGAAAGTCATATAATTGTACCACATTTTTCTTATACACCCATTAATCGACGGACTCCCAATCTGTTTCCATTTCTCAACGCTTGTGAATCCAGCAGTAATGAACATGAAGGGGCCAGCATCTCTGCAGCAGGATGTAGAGTCCGTTGGGTGTATTCCCAGGAATGGTATAGATGGATCTTGTGCTAGATCTTCCAGATTTTTGAGGAATCACCATGCTGATTCATATAATGGCTGCCTCCATCAGCATGCCCACCAACAGTAGATGAGAGTTCCTCTTAGCCACATTCATACCAAACTCTGCTCTCATTTGCTTCTTTGTTATTTTGGACACTCTCACTTGGTTAGAGAAAATCTCAAAGAACTTTTAATTTTCACTTCCTTGATGACTAAGGGGTTTGAACCTTTTTTTTGAGATATTTAACATTCATTTGCATTTCATCTTCTGAAAACCGTGTTTCCCTTCGACATTAAAAAAAAATGGGCTGATTGTTTCCTTGATGTTCAGTTCTTTGAGATACTTGTATATTCTAGGTACTAACGCTGTGTCAGACATAGAGGTGTTGACGATGTCTCCAGTTGTGTAGGATTCCTTTTCAAAGGACTGATGACACCCTTTGCCATACAGGACGCTGGTTGTCTCATGTTGTCTATTTGTCAGTGGTTGGTCATAATGCCTGCACTACTAGAGTCCTATGCAGAAAGCAACTCCATGTGCATTTGCACTACATTCCCTACTTTCTCCTCTCTCAGATTCGGGGTATCAGGTCTTATGAAGAGGTCCTCGATCCAAGGGGCTTGTCCCTGTATAAAGTGCTTATAGCGTGTATATACAAGCTAGGTAAAATGGACTCAGTAGGTTGTTCATGTATGTATGCCTATGCAAACATGTATATTTACATGCCACAATAATTATAGAAGAGAGTGAACTTGAGAGCAGGCATAGAAGAAACTTCAAAGTGTGATGAAGAGTAAGAATGATATAGACACGGTGCTCATGCAAAAATTCTCAAACATAATTTTAAAAGGATATAATTTTAGAAACATACACCCACAAGATAAAAAGAACATTAGTCATTATACTGGAAGCATCAAACTGAGGGAGGATTGTGCAGAGCTTGACATACAGTAATTTTTCTTCTCATTTAACGTGCATTCAAATTACCTGGTATTCTTTTTCTCATAGAGATTCTGATGAGAAGGGTTTGAGAAAGGACCTAATATTCTGTATTTCACAGGGAATGAAGCTGGATCCTTGATCAGAAAAATAATAAATCATGCAAAAACATGATTTAAAAAATCCTACAAGAATAAGCTATGAAATGTTTTATTCCTTAAATTTTAAAGTGCTTTTTATATTTATTTATTTGTGCATGTGTTTGTATGTGAGTGTGTGTGTGCGTGCGTGTGTGTGTGTATGTGTGTGCATGTGTGTGTGTGCATGTGTGTCTATATGTGTGTATGTATGTGTATATGTATGTGTGTGTGTACATGCCACAGTTTACATGTTGAAGTCAAAGGAAAACTTTTAGGAGTCAGTTTTCCTTTTTTGACACATGGGTTTCTGGGACTGAACTCAGCTCATAAAGCTCAGCACCAAGAACCCCTACCCACTGAGCCATCTTGCTGCTCTGCTACTGGACTCTTATGGCCTTAGGAGAAACATGATTTTACTTATATTGTAAAGAATGACTTTTTAATTAATCTGGAAGTTGACACTCCCAACAAGAGACAGGACTATATAAAATCTGTTACTTACCAAAAGTATTCGTCACCAAAATACACCAGGTGACATCAGTAAAGATCTCCACTGCTCTTGATGTACAATAATTTTAACATATGTGAAACTCCTAGGTGCACGTTCGAGGTACTGAATTGATTTGCACTTTTGTGTGCGGTTACTAGCAAGCACTCAGAGATGAATTTCTGCATTGATGGAATTCTACTATTTGTTTGCCAAATGAGACAAATTGAGGTCTATGATGAAAAAGAAGACCATTTTGCCTGCCAAATGGTGTTGACACAGCAAGCAGAGACTTAACCACTCAGCATGATCTCCATCCAATAGCTATTCCTGCTGTGTGTATGTCCTGCACTTCAAGGGAGCCAAATTTGAATAAGAGCTTTGAGGTTCATAATCAGTAATTCCCCTAGTCTTTCTAGGACGGGACCCCTTAGTTTCAAAAGTATAACAATGGCACAGTGGTAATCGGCAAACTGTTTCAATTCCCCAAGGGTGGAAAGTCAGAAGAAACATGTATTAATTATTTTGGCAAGCATATAGTCTCTCATTAAAACCAAAAGACAACACTATAAATACATTTCTGGTGCAGGTTCAAATTGGCCAGTTGAAGCACACATTACAAATATTTGTCCCAAATCACAAAAATTTCAGGAAGAATTAGCATAAAAGACCATCTTTTAATTTCTGGGACTTTGAATTTATTTAGGGTAAAATTTATATCATGATTTCCCTGCAATATACTTTTTAAAAAATTCCAAATGGCTACTGTTTATGTCTGCTTTGATCTCTCTGTAGAATACGCTTTTGAGTTCTAATTTTAACTTATACAATTTCTCATTACATGGAAACAAATATTCCCTTTCTTTAATGATCTTCCTCTGATTGAAACATAAAATTCAACCAGATTTTCAAAACTAAAACCTCAAAGCAAGCATTTAATTTATACCTACAAATTCATGGATTTAATTAATTTTTGGAATACAAATTGGAGAACGGAGTTAAAATATATGTTTCTGAGTTGATATGTAAACCTCCATTAAATTCCCAGAATGTTCCCCCCGATACACTGGAAACCTATCTAAATTGCTAGATAAACTTTTAATATAGCAAATGAATATTTGAGCAAGTTAATTAGAATGATGTGGTTTGAATCTAACTGTGTCAAGCACCCACAAACATATAAGCATTACCTACAGGATTTAAATATAACTCTATGTATTATAATGTAATATTTACAATGCCTAGGATTCAATTAAAATTGCTCAGTGTACAAGAAATCTTGAAAATCTCAACTTGCATCACCAGATGCCAATGAAAATATGTTACAGATGCTGGAATGTCTAACAAAGACTTTAATTCAGTAGTATTAAAACAGAAGAATGAGCAACAATGTACAACCATAGAATGCTTCTCAAGTAAAATCTAACACCAAAACTCTGGATGCGATAAAGGAAATCAAGTTCTAAGTCATCAACTGAGAAAACACATTAACCAAAATTTTGAAACACACTGGAACAATTTGAAATAAAAAATAGAATTGATTGTCTATGGATCAGATTGTCTGTGGATCAGAATATCACAGAGGAAAACAGTTTGAGTAAAAAAAAAAAATAGAAAATCAGGAAAAATTAAATAATATTAAAAGGTCTGAACTCATGTTATCAGGGTCCCAGAAAAGAAAAAGAAATATAAGATAATACTGGATTTGAAAAACATCTCTAAAAATAAAATTGACTTTATTTGACAGTGATTAACAGGTGCATACGCATGGATTTATAGATTTTTAAAAAATGAAACAAGATATCCGCAGATAATTTATGCCTACGCACATCATAATTGAAACATAAAACAGAGATAAGGCTTAATCACTCAGGAAGGTGACATTGCTAATAGGGAAATAAACATTCAAATATTATTCTATTTATCATGGGTCTAGAAGACATCATAGAAGACAATAGGAGGAACAGCATAGCTCTGGGTCTTGAAAATATTCTTCAGACTGTAAACGGAACACATTTTATGGGACTGGAAGATGGGTCAGCTATTAAGATCTCATAGTACTCTGCGGAAGAATCCAGTTTGGTCCAAAGCATCCACACACACAGCTCACAACTCCCAGGAAGTCCAGCACCAGTGTTATCTCATGTCTCTGCCCCTCTGAGGACTCCCATTCCCACACACGTAAAAAAAAATTCTAAAAAATAGCTTGAGGAACAGGATGTTGGCTCAGCAGTTTGGAGTACTTTCTGTTCTCACAGAAGACCTGGGCTTAGTTCCCATCACCTACCTGGCATCTCATAACTGTCTGTCTCTCTAGTTTCAAGGAACTCCCCTCCTTTCTGATGTTCGAGGGAAGTAACACACATGCATACATGCAGGAAAGACGTTGGTATATAGAGGGCAGGGGTTGTATCAATGAACACAGAGAAATCAAGCTTGTATTCTTCTGGAAGTTTTACCCCCTACCAGCTGGCTTTTGTAGCAGTAGAAAGAACTATGGGTGATACCATAAAAGAATCCTGACAGCTACAATAATGACTGGCCTGGCAAGATGTGTCTACTGGTGCACTTTTGGCACGAATATCATGGAAGTAACCAATGACTTTCTGATTGGATTTACTTATAAACCCATACCTGGCACTGGTTTTTGATGGGGCCAAGAACCTGGAGCTAGACAAGACTTAGTTCTTGGAGGAGAGCCTACTCTTACTACTCTGTCTAAATGGGCAAATTATTGAACTGACTCCGAAGGACTTATTGCTATACCTGTCAGTCAGTGCACCTCTCAGCCTTCATCAGAAATGCTTCTGTTTGCAGCAATTGGCAGTTAATGCAGAGATCCTTAACTGACCAACATGCAAAGTATAAGAATTTATAAAATGTTCATCTGTAACAGGGGAGATCTATGTCATAGTGTTCTTCCCACAGTCCTTGAATCACTGTGGAAGAGAAGACGAAAAGACTCTAAGGGTCAGAAGCAATGGATGGATCAGATATAGCATGGTTATTTCACATATGAACATGCAACAGTTGACATAGCATGCATAAGACATGTACACGCTCACATCAGACAAAATTTCAGCATGGAGAGACTAGAGCATGAATTCCCATCTTCCTAAGTAGCTATTGGCTGTTGGGAGAGGGAAAGTCTATTTTCTTTAAGGATATACCGTCCCTGCTGGGTTGACCATGCTCTAGTGCAGTGGTTCTCAGCCTTCCTAATGCTGACACCCTTTAATACAGTTCCTCATGTTGTGATGAACCCCAACCATAAATTGTTTTTCATTGCTTCCTCATATCTGGAATTTTGCTACTGTTATGAATCGTAATGTAAACATCTGATGTTCAGATGGTCTTAGCCGACCCCATGTGAAAGGACTATTTGACCCCCAAAGAGTGACGAACCACAAGTTGAGACTCAGAAAGTCTGATTGTTTCCTTTACCCCAGTGTACATACAGTGCACAGTATACAGTTTGCCCTTCAAAGGACTGGAGAAAGGCTAACAGTAAAGCTTTCAGATATTTTATCAAGATCCTTAGTGAAGGGAATCTGGCTATCTCTTTATTCAAGGAACTCTGGGTCAGCAAACTGGCTCAAGTCTGGAAATTGATATAAAGGCAGAGATTCCCTTCTGCAATGACCCAGTGTAGCCTTTCTTTCACTTGTTTGAGAATTTTTCTGCTTATACAGATCAAATTTCAGTAGGCTTCTTACCTTTTTCATGCCTAGAAACAGATGATTGATTAGTCAGTACCAAAGGTCCGTATGCATCATGCCACCATAAAATTCACTTTGCCTGTGCTGACCATTACAGGTTTGACCTAATGGCCATAAGGCCATTGTGAACATCGCTTTGTCTATGCTGCCCATTGTGATAACTACGATCACCTTGCCTTTGGTGACTCAGTGCTTCCACGTGACCCCTGTTACTTTGGTGACCAATTAAACCAACTGTAATTAATTCATCTAACTGAGCAGCAACAACTCCCAACCCCAAGGTCTGGCCCAAGGAAAAGGGTGGCAACCAAACTTTTCAGATGTGCTGGTGCCTCTCTCTCACCATTTTGTGTCTTATAGGATAGTGAAGGGCATGTCTACTGGGCATTTTTCCCATTGTGGGGGATTTACACTGCATACCCATTCTGGCATTGCGATTTCCCTGAGCCTAAAATCCTTTCATCAACAGTAAGCCAAGGGATAAGAGGAATCTCCAACTCTTTTCAGTAGGCTATCTTTTGAGGAATGCTTCAGCCAACCATTCAAACTTTTGACATCTCTTTTAACTGTGTGAGTTTCTATATTAAACCTAGAATGTCCACCCAGAGAGCCCACAGCAATAAACTCAGTCTGATTAATTTTTATGTTTTTTTTCCACCATTATCCCACACCCTTAAAATCCATCCCCACTCATACTCCCAGACTTCTGCTTGGGTGAATACCAAATTCATTAAGCTCTTTAGTAGTATAGTAAGCCTCCTCATGGACTGTACTTTCTCCCTTCCCTCTAGGTGCCTACTCTGCCTTACCTCTGGCTGTAGGTCTAGAAGCAAATGTTGGTTCATCCTAAAGGACAGGAGTATTGCCTTGCCTGGCACTTTCTTCAGAGAAAGTCACTGCTGGTTTAGAAGTCAAAGGTGAAAAGGGCATTTTTTCAAGGGATGAGACTGAGGGTTCTTACTGTGGTGAGATAAACCCTTGAGGATCTGAGGGTTCCAAGTTCTCACCTTCAATAGGGTCCTCCCACACATCCCTAATTCATGTTACAGAATCCCATTCTCTACCAATTAATGCCCTTACTTTAACTGTGGGCACTCTCTGAGGCTGCAACTTGAATTTTTGCTGTATTTCAGCCAACCTTATAATGAGGCCTTTGGTTTGATTTTCCACAACTTGAGCTCTGTTGCTGGAAAAAATGTTTCTCTTCCAGGGCACACTTAGAAACCTCTAGACTGTTTTTATGTCCATCTGGAGCCAGTCAATTTCATCACTAACTTCTTTGTTGTCCTTCACTGTATTCTGAGATCCTAGAAGTTGTTCAGTTTTGTCACAGAGCTCATCCACATCCTTTGTGAATTTATTCAGAGATTTAAGAGCAACAAAGCAGCGGCATCGTTTTCCCTGTTCTTCTCCCAAACTGTCAAAAGTTTCACATACAGGATCACTAAATCCATTGCTGCTCACAGTTGCTGAATCTGGATAATCAAACGCATTTATCTCTTTTAGTTTGTAATGTAGTTCACACCGTGGTCTTACAGTACTCTCCAAGTTCCCAGGAGAGGCTTCTGTAGCTGTTGAGTGTGGTGAATTGCAAAGCCTATTCCAGATGCTTAAGAGATTCATCTTTATACTTCTGTTGTTCTTTTAGCTACTTGAAATTTCTTTTGTGTGTCTCCCTATCAATTTTAAGAAACAAACAAACAATGAGTGAACTACACCCCATGTTCCTCACATAATATATGACTATTAACAATGAATGGAAACAATATCGCGTCCATCTTAATGGAGTTAAGAAAATATGATATGTATTCACAGATGTGCCTCCATTTCCAGTGTAATTGTGCCCCAGTAAACTCACTGTGAACTTGAAAACGTTTAATAAACCTAACATATATGTGTGCTCTGCCTGCATTTTTGTGTGTCTGTGCACCATGTGTGAACCTATTTCTTGTGGAAGTCAGAAGAGGGTGTCAGATCTTGTGTTAGTTTGCTTTACCACTGTGACAAAAAAAAAAAAAACACTTGATCAAAAAGCAACTTGAGGAAGAAAAGGTTTACTTTAGCGTACGTACTGCAATCAAATTCCACAATAAAGGGGAATCAAGGTAGGACTTCCAGAAGTATCTGAAGCAGAGGCCATGGAAGAACACTGCTCACTGGCTTGCTTTCAATGTTTTGCCTTTATGACATCTACAATGACCTGCCAAGGATTAGGGCCTACCCAGTGGGCTACCTTCACCCCAAATCAATCTAAATCAAGAAAATGTCCTACTGATTGGTTTTGAGCAATGTGGTGGAGGTATTTTTTCAATCGAGGTGTTTCTTTCACAGTACTCTGACTTGTGTCCTTGACAAAAATCTTACCAGAACAGATTTTTGGAACTGGAATCACAGATAGATGTTAGCCACCATATGGGTGTATGGACATTGGAAACTGAATGTAGGTCTTCTGGAAGGAGAGCAAGTGCTTTCCACCACTGAGCCATCTCCCCAGCCCCCAAAGTACTATTTTTAATGAATTCTAGGGGACTGATACATCTTACATGTTCTACACACATATTAAAAGTAATTATGAGATGATGGATATATGCTAATAAACGTGGCTGTAATATTCACTTCATCATATATAAATATATCAGTTCACTTGGAACAATTTAAATACATAAAAATTCCTTACCTAAATAAATGTAGTAAAGGAAAAATAATATCTGTGCCGGACAATTAGAGAACTATGTAGGAAGGATGAGTTAGGCGTGATTGCACATGTTTGTAATCTGAACATTCGTGAGGATGAGGCAAAAGGATAATTTTGGTGGTAAGCCTGCTCTACATAGTGGATACTGTCTTCCTTTACAGCAAAAGAAGCTTATATCATGATTAGTCTCTGCGTACTGACTGAAAAGGTACAGTATTGATTCTAACTATACCATGAAAATTAAGTTAGATTTGGTATCTCTAGAGATCCCATAGAGGGCATAAACAAAATTAATGACAGAAGTAACAAGCTTAAGTCCCAATCATAAATTTAGTATATAAGAATATTTATTTCTTACAAACTAATAAACTTCCTCCTTCTCCCATCCATAGAGCAGGAACAGCTTCTGCTTTTACGTCATATTTATTCTGGCATCTTCTATCCACATTCAATGAGTTGTATAGGTGTTGTCTTCTGAAAGGGGGCTTTATCATCAATTTGTGGAGAGCAACCAATAGCCTTGGTAGCAGCCTGAGTCTTGAGGAGTTGGCCCATGAGGCCCCTTTGTCAACAGCTCTACTAGATGTAACCTTTTCTGGCACTGGAGTTTTAACTTGGTGATAAGAGATGTCAATCTTGGGGTTTCTCTCCCTCCCTGTCTTTTGGTGATTCCATTCAGATTTCTTTCATATACCTATATGTATGTCTATGTCTACATCTGTATCAATCCAAGATTTTAATTTTTATATATAACTTTATATTTAAGAGGATATAAGTCATAAAACTAGAAAGGGACCCGTGAAAAGAGCAGGACACATCTTAAGGAAAGATGGAGAAAGAGGATGTGAGAATAAATGTGACATAAAAGCAGAAGCTGTTCCTGCTCTATGGATGGGAGAAGCAGGGAGGTAAGAAGGAGGGAGGCGGGGGACATGGAGGGGAGTCAATGAAGAGGATCAACAACAGAAAACAAGGATATATAAAATGATATGAGGAACCTTATTATTCTGAATGCTAATTTAAAAAACTAATAAAACAAAGATGAGGAAATATGAGTGGTATTTGGAGAACAATACGTAACTGAAAAGGTCTCTAAGACAAATAAATAATATACTTAGTCATATATTTTTGTACTTTCTGAAAGTAAAAATAAATAGGATACGTGTTTAGCTATGTGGTTATCATCATTAGTCATTCAAAAATTTTTGCTACATTTTGTTTTCTCATTCATAAAATCTTAATGACAGAGACTATCAAAAGATAACTAGCATTTCACCAATATGAAAATTAAGGTAGTTCTGTAGGACTCTAAGACAGAGCTGTTCAACTTTCACCATATAGCTTATATCTTTTGATGCAACAACAGGTCATGATTGTCTAGATGGATATTTGACCTATGTGTCTTGCCATAATTCTCCATAATTATTATTTGTTTAATAAAGAAATAGGCTCTCAATATTAGTTGGGTCACAAACACCTTGGGACTTTCTATTGGAGATCTTCATTAATACCTAAATATGGAAAGTCTGATCTGCTGTATTTAACAATATTCTGATAGTTTTATGATCAAAGTATATGTAGAGACATAGAAAATGCTACAAGATTTCTTCTCTGATTAAATATGTGTTTTCTAACAAGTGACTTTAAAGCAAAGTTATTTTACCGTCTATAAACAAAATTAAGTGTAAAAATTTTTCATGCCTTACAAGTGTCTTCTACAAATAAATCAGAACACATAGAATGAAGTGCTCACTAGGGAAACTAACACAGTCAAACCAAGATATATAAATTTATTCAAATCACTCATGATAATGCATATGTAACTTCTTGAATAAAAATTATTTTTTCCTTTTGAACTATATATCATCACTGTTCCATGTCATTATCAAATATTACTGCATTCCAAACCAGTGAAAACAAGAGGAAACTGATTTTAAACAAAGAAACCCAAGACAGCAAAGTTAATGAAGACAGTGATAAGGCCATGGGAAGCTTTATAAAACAGTACTTTGCCTCTATTGCTATTCTGAAGACCTCAGAGCCAGAATAAGAACCAAGATTGATCTAACAGGCCTAGAGATATATGCCAAACTTCACTCCCCCACCCTCCTGAGGATGTTACACCATGTGTCTAGTGAAACCTTTCTGAACAGGGTCAAAGAGTACATACAAAACACTTGAACAGGAAACATATGCATCAGGGTTGATCAATTAATATGGCCACAACATAGAGTTTTTGTAATATGAGGATTATTAAAACAAGAACCAATAATTTTGATTAAGTTGTTATTTTATAAGAATCAGACTTAGTGTCCAAGGTAAAGATACTTAAAGGTTTAAGTAATCAAGTGATAAATCAACAAATTAGTCTTCATTGTGTGTGTTGTGTGTGTGTGTGTGTGTGTGTGTGTGTGTGCAATTTGGCCGCCTAGGAAGACACAACCCTGTAAGCCACACTTTCTAGTTGGTACCTCAGCCACAATTTGACCTTGAATTTACAATTTAAAAAGACTCAGAGGATTTTTCTTAAACTCCCAATCTGCTCATCAGAATCCTCTGCTTGAACGCTACGGGTCTATGTGGTTTATTTATTCTAGACGCTTCTAAAACTTGCCTTTTAAAGTCTTCCTTTTGAAGAAACAGATGCATCATACATTTAATAATTGTTTTCCTGAGTATTGAGATTGAAGTATTATCACGAAACATTTTTTTTATCCAATTGCTTTCAATCCTTTTGCTGTTACATAACATCCTAAATGAAGGAGTGTTTGCGATATGGAGTTCCATACTCAGGAAAAAGAAATTGTTAAATATAAATGCAATGAAATTAATTTCCTATTTTCCTTCTACAAAACTGGAGAAACCCCAGGGTAGCTGAAGCTAAAAATAATTGACTTATCTCACCAGACTTATCTTACAATGATAGTGCCCGGATCCTGCTGTGTCTGTTTGTTAAATTTTGAGCTTCTCCAGTATCATAGTGTTTCTCGGTTACAGAACTGTTCATGTCTATCAGCGTTCTCATCTCCACTTAACATTGCACCATTTGTAGTAAATCCGATTTTGTTTATAACAGAGAATTGGTCTACCAGAAGAGTGTGTAGTGCCCAAAATATACCTCAAAAATGTCATCTCCTTTCACATAGCTGAGACATCTTAGGACATATACTGTACATTTATTCATTATTCTTAAAGACAATGGAAACTGATTTTATGATAATTCTTCTTTTTATAAAAATTCTTTTCATTTTATGATGAAAATTCTCTCTTGGTTTCACAGACTAAAAGATGGTTGTCATGACCATAATTTTCCTATATAATTCTGAGTACTCAGAGCTGCAGATATGCAATATTTTGTTAATTGTCCATCATACAGTTATATAGTTTTATATAGAGTAACATATATATAACAGGTATATAATTGTATATAGAGTAACATCTAAATGTTTTTAATATCTGATTGGATATTAATAAAAAACTTGTTGGAGCTGGAAAATGTACCTTTCCCCTTTCAAACTCTAATTCTCCCTCCTAGCTATTAACATAATGCTAGCTAAATTTGATATTTTTTTCAAAGTTCTGGTGACTGTATCTAAAATAACAAGTGGGTAATGAAACCATTTATCTTTGCACTGGCAGAATAGAGTTTCATAACCTAAACTTTGATCATCAGGAGGCTGAATCTCTAAAAGGAAAATATATTTTAGAATATCAGTCTGATAAGAAAGGGAGAAATATATATATATGGTGTGTGTGTGTGTGCTTGTGTGATGAAATTTCATTTCCCAAACTTTTCTACTTACTTCATTCACATGTAATGTTCACCTTGCTCTGGCTCAAAGTTGGACCCTCAAATATTTGTAGATCATCTATAGCATGGCATGCATGGTGAACCAGTAACACTTAACCCGGCTCCTAATGACATAAAAAGGAAACAAAACCATAGATATTATTCAGAGTTCTAGAAATATGTGCAATCTACCTACTGCTAGTAAAGACTCATAGGAGAATATACATTAGAATATACTTAAAAGTCAGTGGAAACTACTCCACAGATCAACACAGCAGAAACAGAGATACAGATGTTTAAAAGGGTACACTTCCTCATGAAGTTATAAATAGTTGACTTCTTCACTGAACTTCAAATTCAAGACAGAAAGTTGGGAAGAGAATGGTGCAGAAGAGATTAAAAGTCATTTTTAATAGCTTAAAATTTAATCTCTTGTCCACTTTTTGTATTATTATTTTTAAATGTATGGGATGTTTTGCTTTCATTTAAGTCTGTATACCATGTTTATAGTTGGTACCAGTGGAGGACAGAAGAGGGGATCAGATCCCTTGGAACTGGAGTTACAGAGGATTGTGTGCCACCACGTGGGTTCTGGGAATCAAAATCTGTTTTCTGGAAGAGTAACAAGTAATCTGAACTGCTGAGCCATTTCTCTAGTCCCTTCCTGAGAATTTTCTTTTTCTTAACTTATACCTGGTGATAACCTCTCTAAAGACTTAAACAAAATGAGTCAACCATGTTCAAATAGGCTAGTGGGGTTTCTGATGATTGGCACTTGTGCATGTGAATGCTTTATATTTCATTTAATAAAAATTTTATGGCAAAACCGCAGGTTTGTAGCTATCCTTACCAACAGAAAGGAACCTCAATTCCTTTAATAATTTTTAGTTTTTTTTTTAATTTCGTGAATCTATCTCACACATTTATATCATTTGTAACACAGACTTTCACCCACTTTCCCAAATCCTCCTGTATTCCCCCAATTTGCTTTCAACTTCATGAACTGTTCTTTTATTGCTGTTACACGTGTGTATGTGGGGCTGAATTATTAGGGTTGAATAACCTATCAGCGGGCTTCTCAGTCACAGAAAAATTCTTCTTCTCTTGGCATCCATTAATCACCTTTAGGTCTTCATTGCGGGCTGGGGCCTTGTGTGATTTCCCGCAGCCACACTGGCATGTCAATAGGTTCTGTCATTGTGCAGGTCTTGTTTAGGTGACGATGTTGTTAGGAGTCCTTGGAGGCTACTTCTTGTCTCTCAGACTTCTGGCTTCTGGCTCTTACCATCTTTCTGCCCCGTCTGCTGCAATGTTCTCTGAGCCTCAGGGGTATAGTTGTGCTGTGGATGTATTGACTGAGGATGGGAAACCTACAGTCAGTTGTTGTCAGCTGTTTTCTGCATTTGACCAGTTATGGGTCTCTGTAATAATTTCCACCCGCTGTAAAAAATAATGAAGCTTCATTGTTCAAAGATATGAGACACACTTGTATGTGTGAATAAAAGGTATTTAGAAACCAGAAACCAACCAATGTTGGTTCAGGAAATTGACAATAATAGATTCTCCTCTCGGGTACATGACCTCCACCAGACACTTGTATTCACCTACGTTTACAGTGCCTGACATCAGTTTCCTCCTATTGAGATGGTGTTAAGTTCAATCAAAGGAATATTAGTTATCCTGAAGATGCAAGTTTCACTATTGCCCCTGGGCTACATCTTGCCATGCTGGTCTTGTTGTGCTTCATAGAATTTATAGCTGAGTAGGAATTTCAATTGCTTTTCCTCCTGGGCACCTCGCATATCATCTTTAGCTGCTACAAGAGCTAGCCCTCAGGAAGGAGGTTCCCGGGTCAGTTTCAACTCAATTCCCCCAAATCTTGTGTCTAAACTGTGTGGTGTCTTTAACTTACCTTCAAGTTTTGGGAGGCAATCAAGGATAGCAGCAATAACCTATATTGTTTTGGGAGACTCTGACTCTGCTCATCAATGAATGGTACTGGGTTTACCTTAGATAATTTATGGCTCCTGGGGAGAGCATTATCACCACAAGTGGCATAACTTCATTTATATTGCTTATATACACATACAGCAAGATATTATATATGCATGTATTTTATGAAAACATAGAATATTTTGTTTCTCTGTGGGTGTTCCAATCATCCTGAGTGTCTTTCATCAATTCTTCCTCTGTCTTAGGATTGTCTACCCTCTCTCCAGAAAATTATTTTTTCCATTTTCTTATTCCCTCATTCATACCACCTGTGCCCTACTTTCCCTCTCTCTAGAGTCCCTCTTTTCCAAGCCAACACCCAACATAGTCACTCTTTACTTCCCTGTTTCTGTGATCCCTCCAGGCTACATACCCACATCTAGAGAGGCTGGGCTCTAGGATTGACACATAAAAATAAAGACAACATTTGTCATGCTAGGTCTGGATTACCTCACTCAATATGATTTGTAGTTATATCTGCTTACCTTCAAATTTCACTATTTTATTTTATTTTTACTGTTAGATAGAATTCTCTAATAGATATGTATCACATTTTCATTATCCATTAATTAGTCGAAGGATTTTGAGGTTGTTTACATTCCCTAAACATTATCAAAAGAGTGGCAATGAATACGGCTGAGCAAGTGTTTACGGAGTATGGTGCCCACGATGTCCATTCCTTTTGGAATGTGAGAAGAAGTGGTATATCTGCTTCATATCACACAGCTCCCTTTGAAGTCTGACATGGCTTTAGATTTACAAATCTAAAATTCATAGCTGTGCTTCATTATTTTCAATACATGTCAGTTTAAAACAACTTTTGGTCTTAGAGTATCTTATATTCAATTATCCATGTCTTTTAAAATGACTTATTAAGTAGTTCACAATTAATAGGCAATTAATTAGTGCTAAGGATATTGTATAAAAGAGATACAGATTTTCAAAAAAGTAATTATTGAAAAGCAGTGGGATGAGAGCTGGAATTGAGAATACAAAGAAATAAGTAGTATTAGAAAAAGAAGGAAAAATGATAAAAGCAGAACAAATTCAGTCTTACACGTAGGTCACTGGCATCAGATCTTTTAAGTAACCTAATGGGAGATATGATACAAGATTTAATTACCAGGCTTACTCGGGACAGAGATTATCCTCGCTGAAGACAGCCTGGGCTTTCTCCTACCTCTTTAAATAGCAACACTCCAGTTGTAGGCTTGACAGTATCTACTTCAGTGCATGTTAGGGAATCAGTGTGCAGCTAAGCTTAAAGACGTCCACATGGTGGCAGTAAGTAGCTGCTGCATTTCAGGGAAAGAACTGACATGTGCTTTGTATCCCTGTGCAATGGAAGTCTCTGCCGTACCAAGTTAAGTGGTTGATAAGGCTATGTTCTAGGGGATTCAGAATCTCAGTGAAAAATTCATCTTCAAGTTGCCCTCTGAGACCATCCATTGTGATACTAGTTACAATTCGGATTATACAGCAAACTCATCTGGCCTCTGCAGTGAAGATGCTGAAACACCTTTTCTCTCTGCCTGCCTTCCAGCCGTGCTGTAGGCCAGTCAGTGCAAAGCTCTTGTGCTCTCAACCTATGTTTACACTGCTTTGACCTCGTTTGGTGCTTCTCCTGAAGTTCCCTCCGCAATCACAACATTTCTCCTTTTCTTCACATGACTATCTTCTACTCTCCATAGAAGAAGTTCTAAGGAAGACTATTCCATCTAACCTCGAGTAGATATTCCTTCTATGAGTGCCCAGACAATCATATGCTCACCCCCTAATCGAATGCCTGTCACTTGACATTCTCCTAAGATGGTAAATAGTTTGGCTAAGAAATCTGGAGTCTGAGCTCTCTCTACGTCCGTATCAGGTTCTTGTTATTTCTTGTTATTGGTTTGTTGAACATTTATTTATTTATTTTGTGGGGTGGGAGAGAGGAGATGGTTTCCAGGACACAGTGTATGTGGTATCAGAAGACAACTTGCAGGAACTGGTTCTCTCCTTCCAGTGTGTGAATTAAATTTGGGTCGCCAGGCTTGGCAAAAAAAAAAAAAAAAAAAAAATCTTTACCAGCTCTGCCATGTAACTGGCCATGATCACAGTTTTGATGCAAAAACTTGTGAAGGTCAATCTTTTCACTTCTTTCTTTTTTCTTTGTGACAGGTTCTCATAGAGCCCAGGTTAGCCTAGGACTTGTAATCGTCTCGCCTCTCAGTCTCTTGAGTGCTGAAATTACAGGCATGAGCCGCCACCTCCTGTAGTTCTGCAGTCTTTCTTAATTTAGTTTTATTTCTGCCTATGATACAGTCTAATCTCATCCAAGAATTATTTCACTGTGGCATGTACGACAGCATAGTTTCTTAACAATGGTTTGATTGTTTATTTTAGAAATAGGGTCTAAATCTGTTGCTTCAGGAGGCCAGCACTCCCTGCGTTGCTTTGGTTGGTATTAAACTTGTAGTAACTCTCTTGTCTCAGCCGCCTGAGTTCTAGGATTGAAGCCATGAACAGTCATCTTCATCATCGTTTGTTTAATAACCCTCTTTAACCAGACTCCGGCTTTTGAAAAAGCAAATGTGAATACTTCCTTTTTATTCACTGTTCCATTACTAACTCTGACAACAGTACCTGCCACAGAGCAAGCAGTTTGTTAAGTGGCAGACTCTTCTGTTAAAGAATTGAATCACTGAAAATGTATACCTGAACTAAGAAATGAAGAGTCCATGTAAACCATGAAGTCGTGATGATTATTGTCTGATAATTTAACAAATAATTATAAACACTTCAAATAGTTGATTTTCTTTCAGAATACGATGGGCTGTTTTGTGTCTCTTATACTTTAATCATCCTTTATTAAGCACATTCATCATGACTCTCCTGGATCTCTAGTGAATTTGCAATTCCCTGAAGATCTCAGAGTACAAGTGATCAACGGTTTGCTTAATTAGTTCTGAGTGGGCCTAACGTTCAGTCCATTGCTTTCAACAAAAGTTTGCCTAGAGATTCAATATGCATAAAAACATTGAGATATCTATATTTTTCATGTATCTGGAAATGTTATTTTTCCGGATGCGCACTTGTGTGCCCTCCAAAGTTCATGTTGAAACCTAATCTACAGTTCAGCGCTATGAAGAGCCTTCAGGAAATGATGGATCATAATGGTTCTGCTCTCAAGGCTGGAAGTGGCACCTTCATGAACAGACTTGAATGCAGATGCTCCTGCTTTGGTCTTTCTTCCATCCCACCGTGTTTAAAGATAGCACTCACCTTTTCCGTGTCCAGATGTAATAGCAGAGAGACAAGGACTATACCTAAGCTTGCAACACCTCGATCACAGATTTTCAGATTTGGCTAGTCATGGGTATTATGTTAAGGCAGCAAAAAGACATTGAGACAAGTATTAGTATTGCGAAGTGGGGAGCTGCTATAAGAGTCTTCAAAGTGTTATTCTTGTGATAGTTCTGACAAAGAGGAATGACACAGGGAAAGCCTTAATCTCCTTGGAGATTATCTACACAGTCACAGTCAGAATGTTGGTGCAAATAGACAATAAGGACAACTGTGATGGAGTCTTAGCAATGAGAGACAAAATATTGAAAACTAGAGGAAAGAACATTCTTGTTATAAAATAACAAAGAACTTGGTTTAGTTTTTCTGTGTGCCCAAGCACATTGATGAAGACAGAATGAACAAGGGATGGTAGGGATATTTGGTGGAAGAAATACATCACCAAAATTTTGAAGGCTCAGCATGTATTCTCTCAGCTGCTTATCTTAAAATGAAACAAAGGGGGAACACTTTAATTCTGTAATATATCATAAATATGAAGGCAAAATTTCAAGATTCTGAAAACTCTTGGCATGGCCAGATGTAAATTCTAACAAAGTGTGTTAGGAAAGAGCATAAGGACTGTCAAATATGGACAGAAAGAATCTGGAGAATATCCCTATAGGCATTTCAGAGACCTCTGATATTTGTGCTGACATCACAGGTCAGAATTGTCAGAGGACCAAGGGAAGAATGGTTTTCAGAACTCCTGTGAAACACCAGAGCTCACTGCTCAGAGTTGCTGTGTGCTTCTACTCTATACATTCCATCAAGATGTTCCTTGGATCCATATCTATGGCTCCAATGAGCTAAGATATGGCTTTGGTTACCAATACAAAGGGCATACAGGTGCAAGCTGAAGGCCACACGAACTACATGTAGTTAATAACAACTATAAATGTGGCTCAGCACAAAAATGTAAACTTACTTAAAACATAAGTTTTGGCAATTACATTTTTAATTACATCTCACAGGTCTGGGATGGGACCTTTGTAGATGACAACATCAGTTGCAATGTCCAAATATTTAACAAGCATGGAAGGAATAAACCTTGGTGGCATTTGGTGGCATCCATGTGGTGTTAAGTCTTCAGGTAGAAAGAATGCATAAGTGGTGACTGTGGTTGCCTACGCACAGATTTCTAAGTTGTCATTTGGCATGGAAATGTATCATCTGCTTGACCCATCATTGTATTGAACAAACATATCATCTGTTCAGTTCCACAGACCACCAGCTTGGAGGATTCCCCTCAGAATAAATCACACAGTCTATTTCTATATCATTTTTAGATGGTCTTTAGAGAAGACTTTAAACTTTAAAATTTTTAATTGATGCTAAAGCAAGTCTTAGGGTTGAGAGGAAATCAATACACTTTGTTTGTGAGAAGGATATAGATTTGTTGGTCTATGGTTAGACCACACTGGTCTAAAAGTTAATCTGCAAAACTCAGGTTTAAATTTAATTCCAAGACATCAATATTAAGAGGTTGAGTCTTCAAGAGATTATATCATGAAAATGTTGTCTATGTGGATGAGATTATTATTTTTATAAAAATTTCTGAGGGAATGAATTCAGTTCCTTTGTCTTTCTGTCTTCTGTCATGTTAGGATAAAATACTCACACATCCTGCCACGTGTGAAGGCAGAAAGAGGCACCACATTGGACCTCATAGTTCTTTGATCTTGGACTTCCCAGCTTACAGGACTGTGAAATAATAAATTTATTCTCTCATAAATAACCCAATTTCAGGTATTTTGTTACAGTTGCACAAAGAGACAAAGATACTTGAACAGAAAAAAATACATAATAATTTGCAGAAGAAAATATCTTTTTTTAATCTCAGAAATATGACGAGCTAGATAATATATTATCCTACTTAATTTAATAAATATATAGAAATAAGTATATAGAAATTCCTATGTGTTCTGAGAGTCACACTTATTTTGTCATACATATTGTCAGGGTTGCTGAGAGTACATGGGTAGGTTTTAGAGCACTGCTTTATTAAGCTAGAGAAAGGACATTCCAAGCAAATCCTGCTGGATTCTGGTAAATGGAGGAAGAGCTGTTAACAGCAGTCCTTCTGTCCTTAAAAACTACAGCAGAGACTCAGTTCAAAGAAAAATTTAAGAAACTAGCATTGCAGTTTGCAGACAGCATGGCTGAATAGGGGAAGAAGCAAGCAGAGATGTTCAGAGTGAACATGAGACAGAAGATCTCAAGCACAGCTTGTGTACAGAAGCAGGAGGAACTGAATAAGATGGAGCCGTGAGGCTGCTGTATTCGTGAGTTGTGAGTCTCAGATACGGGTCTCTCACAAGAAGAAGAACATTGGTTTGTAGTTGGACCAACTTCAAAGCACACAGCTTTGCTTTCTATACAGATTTCCAAGAATGTATTTCTAGATTTTCCTCTTTAATATCTAAGGATAACAGCATTCTCTAAAACATAGTGAATATAGTAGTCCCTTGCTTAACATTCCATTGCATTTCTCTCCACATGTAGCATAAAAATCATGGCTTCCAATTTGTTGTTATTCACTTCAAAAGCTGAAGTGAATCTCCTGGCTACCTCTGTTCTCTCCTTAACCACCTGTGTCTGAGTTCCACGAGGGAAGGGTGCTTATTAGGTGCTGGAGAGTGAGCATACTCTTTTTGAGGACTGACAGAGACTGGAACAAATATTGTTAACACGATATACTTACTCCCCTCAGAACAGATTGGCAGGTTTTCAACTGGGTATTGCAACATATTAGGCTTTGACTAAAGAATTACCTTCATGCTACCTATGTTTGGAAATAAACTGTGATTCGGCATTTTTTTTTTTTTTTTTTGTCACAGGTGTTGTATCCAGTGTTACAAAGCCCTCTAGATAGGATCCAATTGAGCTTAAGAATGGAGAACACTCAAGGTGATTTTTGGAAAAGAAAACTTTCACAGTAAGGACAGAATTCTTGATCTCAACAACAAGAAAAGATGGGAATAATGAAGCACAGTAAGGGAGCCCAAGCCAATACCCTGTCTACCAACGGGAAAGGCATCTCATAAAGAACTTCTGCCATATCTGGCACTTTAAACTTTATTCATTGTCTCCTCTCAGTTTAACAAATGTTTCTTATAGTGAATGCATGCTTTCTTCAAATAAGTAGTACTGATCACAAAATAAAGATGATTTAAGGGGAAATATAACAGCTGCCAAGGTATCAACCTAGTTTGTAAACTAGTGTTTACTTTTATAGTGGTCATTATATTAAAGCTTCAAGGACTTGCTGGCTAATGTATAAAGATCTTAATTGATATGTCTTACTCTTTATGATACTTCCCGTTTCTGTAGCTGACAGCCTTGTTTCTGCACATCCGACTGAGGAGTGACTCAAATGAGAAGGTTTCATGATTTACGTTGTCTATATCTTAAACTGTCATATGGAAACCTCTCAAGAAACACATATTTAAATGATTAGGAGGAATAAGTTTCAAGTTTTATCATCTTCTCTTAGTCGACTAAAGACTTGTTTCTTGAATGCAACACACTAGCCTGTGGGGAGCTCGTTAGGCAGTAATTCAAATGGTAGGTCATGTGCTGAGAACGCCCAATGAGTCCTGAGGGTTGCTCTGTAACTTCACGGTCACAAGCTTTCTACACAAGTTGATCACATATGTTTTCTGTGACTTTGCCTTTTGCCATGACCATACATATTTTCCACATTTACTAAGTGGATCCTTGTCCCAGAACGTACCCACTGAGCATGTTTTTAACCACAAAACCTCCAAGCTCATTCTGCTTCCTCCCATTGGGTTTTGACTACTTAGCCAATATATTTCCTCTCCGAGTCACTGAATGCCATCCCTGTGAAGTGGCTTTGATCACTTCACTTTTTGGGTCTTATTGTATTTTGGTGAATAATTTAACCTAGTGGGGGATGGAGTCATTTTCTTGGCATCTTTCATAACTGCTGAAGCTGAGGTCCTGAAGATCACTGGATCTCACATCTTGATGATGGCCAAAAGAAAATCTATGCATAAGAGGAATATATCCTAATAAAGTAAATGAGCTGTTGTATTGCCAACTGGGGAGGACTGTGTGTGCTTATTCTGCTGACCCATTCTACTGAAGAAGCAAAAAAAAACCCCACATTGTATATTCCTTACCTCTCATCTAATTTACCTTTATTTGTTATGAATGAGAGCAACTGTTCGATATCCAAAGTGTCTCGTGGCAGTAAAGCTCGCCCCTGAGTTCTCTTTGTTCAAGAAAAAGCACACTTTAGGGCTGTTCCATGTGAGTCTTTATAGTATCAGGTTGGTAATGTTGCTGCGTGAATCAACGAAGAACAGTTTGATAATGGAAGCAATCAATGGAGAGACTTGTGTAACCCTATTTTATTGCACTAACGTGAAAAGTTCTCATCCCTTTTCATTACAGCTAGTTTTTACACAGAGTATCGTAGATTATAAATACATGAAAATACATTTTCCCCTACGTTCAAATTTTACTAGATCTCAAAAGTGTTAGAAGACTTTTAGTATGGAAAAAGCGACTTTTAAAATTATTTCATGACTAGATTCATTCTAATCCACTCTGCAAAGCGCTATTTTGTGTTAAAATAATGGTTAAGAGATCTGAGTACCTTGACATGACAGTATTAATTTTGCAGGCAATAAGATTTAAAGACCAGTTTAATATTTTCATCATCATAGAAACAGAATAGAGAAGAAACAAACTCAGGCAAGTACACCTCAAGGTCTGAAACCTGATCTTAAAGCGAAAACTATGACTTATTTTAACAAGCCATTTGACCACTCTGAACCCAGTTTTCTGAATCTGTAAATAAATTTACTTAAGCAGCGCAAAAGTTAATAAGAGGGTGTATGGGAAAGAATTTTGTATGATATAAACTGAAATTGCTACATGTTATTCATGAAGAGATTATATACTAATATAAAATCCATAACTATTCACCCATTCTAAATAACCTAATATTATTAATACCTTTAATATTATTATTATTATCATATTTTAAGTTGTGGCTTTATATTTACTTATTTATATCTTTATTTATTTATAGATAGGTCTCACTGTACAATTCATGTTCATCTTCAACTTATATTTCTCATGTCTTCATTCATGATTCATGATGTCTCATTCTCAAGTACTGACATTAAAGACTTACAGGTAACCATCACTAAATCAAGATCATCCATGGAGTGTGTGCATGTGTGTGTGTACGTGCCTGTGTGTACACGCCTCTGTGTGTGTGTGTGTGTGTGTGTGTGTAGGCACATATGTGTATGAGTGAAATCTCATGAAGCTAGAGTATATCTGGCATAAAGCCGTAGGTCCTGTCTGTCTACTTTTTTTTTTTTTTGAGACACAGTCTTTCAGTGAGACGTGGAGCTGGTCACGAAGGGTAAAATAGATGGCCAGTGAGGCTCAGAGATCTTTTGGCTCTTCTTCCCCTGAGCTTACATTCCAGAGCAAATACCAGCAAGAATAGATGTTGCGTGTTTGGATATTGGACTCAGGTTTATATGATTGTGTGACATGAACTTTACTGAGCTGTCTTCCCAGTGCTCATGTTTTGTTATGGATTACTTACAACACGTCTTACCTATTCACATATATAATAGTATTTGAAAGTTCCAAGTTCCTTAATGCAATAATATTCTCTCCACTTGTTAGCAAAATCCTGACAGTATTTGAAGTCTTAGAATAACTGCAGTAGGTGAAGATGAATGGTCTGTTTGTGAATGTAGATTGACTTCGCCACTAAATATTTTAACCTGTCAATGGAACAATTTTTGGAGATGGTTCTTCAAAATGCTTGTCCCTTTCCTAAATTTCTCAGAATAATTTTGTTATTTCTATGGAAGTTTTAAAAAGATACATGACTAGTTCTGTAGGTCATCTGTTTGGTACTTAAGGTTTGTACAAGGACCTGTAATATTGGGGAGTGGCATCTCTGCCCTCTCAGCTACGTGGATTAATAAACTTAGTATGTCTACACATTCTTCTCTCATACTTCTTGTGTATTTGATTCATAAATGGATACTTACAGATATCATGTGTAAAGTAGCAAAATGACCATGTAGTGATTTTTGGGGGGAATTTGGAACTAATGTAAATCCTTACATTGCTAACTCCCCCAATCTAGGACATTTATTCATCCTTCTTTCTTTTTATTTGAACACCTTTAAATAATTGTCATAAAATTATGGTCTCCAACTAAGAAAGCTTTCCAAGGGACTTTATACTTTTATGTACTATAAGCTAATAAACATTGTTTTTTATATCATTGGATTACTACTATATACAAAAGGAATGTTTTGATATTGGTAAAATATATCAATGATTAGTGTTTATCAGTTTTCCATTCTTATTGTTAATTTTCTGTTCTCTCTTCTAATATGACAATAGGTGCTAATGAATCACCTTCAAACATGTATTTCTTATCTTGATCTTTGAGTTCTGTCATTTTTTTTTGCTTTTTATGTGTCTTAAATTTTTTGTTGCCTATACACATTTCTAGAATTCTATCATCTTTTTAGGTTAAAATTTATTACTGCCATGAGTCTCTTGATGTCTAGAAATGTTGACTGCTTCAATTTGATCTTAATAAAAATAGATTAACAATTTGTGATTACTTATTTTAAAATTAATTTACATTCAACTTCATATATCTCCCTTTTCAAAGTTTAATATTTTTAAGACATATCATTTTAAGACTTATCTTAGTTTTCACTTAGTATCTCTCCATTGATTACATTTAATATAGACATATAAACACATATACTCACTTATTAAAGTACAGATTCTTGTCATATGTCTTTCAGTTTTACTGTTTATTGGTACATTTTTCTCTTGTTTTAATGTCATGTGGTTTCACTGCAACATGTCTTCTTTATTAACATTTACATAGAGCATTTCTGTTTTTAGGTAGTTTTCTAAAGTTGCATACTTGAATTAGTGTAGACTTCAAATTAAATATGATTTCATCATTTTCCTTACAGTCAGAGAAGCTCGAAGGACTTTTCTATTTTCCTCTTATGCTTTGATAACATGGAGTTTCTTCTGTACACGTCAAAATTGCACAAGCAATTACTTCTATCTAAGTTAATTAAACATATATTAACCCATATATACATAGTTTCTTTTTATTGCTGTCTTTGTATAGTATCTCTTCTGTATATGTGGTCATTTTCTTTGTCCCCAATAGCTCTGGTGTTACGATAACCATTGCTGAACTACCCGGATCATAATATAAAAGTCAATCTAGTAAATCACCTTTTAAATTCACTCTATCAATTCTTTTTCTCTTCAGAACCTGAATGCACTTCTAAAAAGTTAAAACTGGCAGTGTAGAGTAAAAAGCATAGACAGTGGCAGGATAGAATATCCCTAAATTGAATTATGTTAAAAAGAATAAAATAAATGTTTTAAAATATGTATGTTTAGAAATATTTTCGTTCATTTTTAGTATTTTCTTCTGCTCGATGGAGAATTTCCTCAATTTTATGTATCATTGTGGGCTTATTCCAAATATTTGCCTATCTTGAATTTTTCTAATTTATATTTAATTTAAATTAAGTGATGTTTTCATGTCGAAAATGTCATTTTTATATTTAATATTTTTAGTAGAAATCATTTTGTTAACTTTATTAACTTCTATTCATGCTTTTTATCAATTACATAATTCAATATATTTGTCATTATGCTATTACATGATGATTCATCTTTACGGTATTTAAATATTGTGAATGTCTAGCTACTTGAGTGTGTGAGGGCCTGGCCCCCAGTGGCATCTGGGCTGTAGCGTTTGATAACGTATAGTGAGGAAAGTCTTATTTTCAGTAACTTTGTATTAGTTTGAGGAGTTCAAGAGATTGCAGCAGACAAAACATGAAGACCTTTCACCTTGCAACTCTAACAGAGAAATAGAGAATGGCAAAGTCTTCAGAATATGTATTGAGATATGTATCCCCCCATTGAATTTGTAATGCCTTTGCTGAAAAATCTATTGACCACTGATGCTTGGCTTTATTTCTGATTCTCAATATGATTTTATTGGCTATATGTCTGTCTAAATGCCTGTACCATACTATGCAATAATTATTACTCTAGTTTGTGTAGTTTTTATATTAGAGTGTATCAGGTGCCAGGTTTACCTTTACTTTGTCTGTTTGGAGCTTTGAAATTCTATGTGAAATTGTAGATCAAATTTCTCACTTCTGTAAAATAGATAACTATGGGTTTTGGAGGGATTACACTGAAGCCACAGATCACTTTAGGTGGTCTTACCAACTTAGAAATAAACTCTTTCAATTTCCTTAACATGCACTATCTTTCTATTTAGTTAGGGCTTTAAATTATTCCACAAATAAATTTTCTATCCAGTGTAAAAGCTGTCCATATTGTTGGCAACATTCATTCATGAGTACTGTAGTTTTTTTTAAAGGTACTATAAATTGAACCATTTATTCCTTCCTTTTTTCAAATTGATGATGGATATTGTATGTAACTTAATATATTGATTTTATAACCTAAAACCTTATTCAAGGTAGTGGATTTTTTTCTAGAGGATTTTTTCCTCTGTGTGTGGATTCTTCAAATTTTTGTTTTCACAGTGATGTCTTCTGAAGACAGCAGTAGCTTTTCCCTCTTATTTTCCCATGTCAGAACATTTTTTTTCCTTTTTCCAACCACTCTAGATAGGCTACCAGTATAATTTCAAATAACACCTAAAATTTGAGGAAATAGTGGATCTAGTCATAAGTCCTTGGATTCTATGTTCTCTGTTCTTTGCTTACTTATTCATTTGCAAAGACTAGTTCTGTCGCTTTGGACATTTGGTTGGCAGTCTTTTGTCTTCTTTGTCTTGCAATGCCCCTCTTTGTCTTGCAATGCCCCTCTTCCCTCTCTTCACTGCCAAGTTCTCCGATGAGATATCTGCTGATGTTCTTACTGGGGATCTCCATGGTGAGTTAATTTTTCTCCTGCTGCTCTCATGATTCTGATTAGGTTTTTTTTGTTTGTTTGTTTTTATCTGTTGGCTTGAGCATGATGTATCTGTATATGTATTTTCTTAAAATTGAACCATTTTGAGATTATGTAGCTTTTTGAGTCCAGCGAAAATGGTTTTGATCAAATTGGAGTAATAGTCATTCTTTAATCAAACATGTACAATTAATTGTTGCACCTCCCTCTAGCTCTCCTTGTGTGTTGTTCTTGATGGCCGCCCACAGGCCTCTGAAGCCATGCTTGGTTTTCTCTTTGTCTCTGAGGCTGAGTAATCCCAACTGACCCAGCTTCAGGTGTGTTGACTCTGCTTCCTGGCATTCCTAATCGGCTTTTGCTCTAGTAACTGCTTCACCCTGATTGCGGGATCATTCAGTTCCCGAGTCTCCATTTGCTCCTAGTCTGTTTAAATTACAACTTTCCGTTTCACATTCTATATTTAATGAAAAGTTGAAAACCAACCAAAAGTTTTATTTTTAGCATGCATGCCTACTAGATTTGACTAAGTCAGTTTTAGAAAATTGACATCTTAATAACATCAAACATTTTTCAGTTTGAATATATTGAAATGTGTCTTTTATATCTCTATGTCTCCCCCTCCCAAGGAAATACTAGATTGATTTTTATCTATGTTTTGTTTTGTTATTTTTTTTCTAGCTGTTTGATATCTGCTCTATTTTTTGACTGATTTGTAATTTATTCGGTCTCCTCTTTGAATTTTCATTTAAGTATAACCAAATATTTTAAAATATAGCTTATTAAAACTTACATTTTTGAATAGTAACAAATACTCTAGAATATAATGAATGCTGCTTAATTACTTTCTCAGTAAAATTGTAATTAAACGATATATAAGATTTAGTAATATAAAAGTACTTGTCAAGTATTTGCCATGTTTTTCTAGTTCCATGTTTAATATATTCTCTTTTAAGTAGAGATTATTAATATATTCACATATGCATATATTATTAATAATATACATGCATATTATCCTAAAAATTGTATACTTTCAACTTCAGTTAAATATTCTTCCTTCTTATTTTCCCAAGATATATCTCTTTTTATTTATATGAAATATTTAGATATTGCATCTATTTAGTAATCTGATATTTCAACAATGCATACCATATTGTATAATCATAATATCTTTAGGCTTGATTTGAAGAGAAAGATTTTAAAATAATTTCCTTCACATTTCTATCCTTCAATATATGTGTTTTTAATCTATTTAATTAGTAGCTATTTGCCAAGTATACAGCATGTTCTTCCTCTAAACTACTCTTGTATATTAATGAAATATATTCTTGATGATTTTTCCTCATTTTTAAATATAAACACAGCTTTCGTTTGGTCTAAAATTCTTTCATTCTTTCTGCTTCCATAACAAACAAAATATCAAATCAATGGCTAACAGCACGAAGGTTTATTTTCTGTTCATATTGAACTGAATGAGGTATTCACCAGGCAGCCTTCCATCATCATGACTCAACTGGGTCTTGTTACTCTGTGTCTCTGATGTCTGCTGAGATGCTGAGTCTCTTTACTTCATGAAGGCATGTAAAAAATAAAAACGAAACACTATTGAGCTATACATTAGGCCAATGGTACATGTAAGCCTGTTTAAGTTCCGTTTTATGTCCAGAACTCAGACATAATTCCACTCAGCTTCAAGCAAGCGAGAGGAAAACCCTGCCTTGAGGATGTAGGTGGTGACATTTTAGGGAAACCGTGGCATTTTACATTGTATCTCTCCTTTAGACAAACACGTGTGTGTGCTGAAACCAAAGCTGACAGCTCTTTCTCTTAGGATGCTGAAGTGTTATTTCATTGTCTCTTTTTCCCACTATTATTTGTGAGAAGTTAGTTGACAACCTAAATGCCCTCCTAAATGGCTCAGAATGTTCCTTGATATTTTAATGTCTTTATCTGTCAGATTTGCTTGCAGAACTTTTAAGTTTACTGAAGCATCTCCCGCTCTCTTCTCTCTATATATATACATATATACAGTATATTTATGTGTCATTTTCAAAGATATTTAAAAAAGTATTGCTATTTTTTAAGAACATATTTATTGAAATGCAATTTATATACCATACAATTCACTAATTTGTTTTATTTATTTATTAAAAATAGATTTTTTTTAAAGCTGGGTGTTGTTGGCACATGCCTTTAATCCCAGCACTCAGGAGGCAGAGGCAGGTGGATCTCTGTGAGTTCGAGGCCAGCCTGGTCTACAGAGTGAGTTCCAGGACAGCCAGAGTTACAACAGAGAAACCCTGTCTTGAAAAAGCAAAAAAACAAAGAAAAAAAAAGAAGAAAGAAAAAAAAGAAAGTAGATTTTTTTCATACAATCTATCCTGACAATTCACTAATAAAAATCACATAATTTAGCATATTAACAATGTGTTCTTATTCCTGCTGTACCTTGAGAATATAAGCTAAATGAAATGAGCTAGTCCCAAAATTCAAACACTGTGTGATTTCACTGTTGTGTGAACTCTAACAGGAACACTCTTATAAGTAGAGATGATCATGGTGGTGTTGGTCTAAGTTTACAAACTTTCTATTATAGGATGGATAAGGGGCCTGGAACATGACTTTCTATGTAAAGCATTTTAACCTTAAGTGTAAGGGATGGAATTCAATCCCTATTATATATATATATAATTGTCAGGTGGGCATGGCGGCTCACCTGTAATCTCACAGAGAGGCAGGGATAAACAATCTTGGCACAAACTGGATAACTAGTCTGAAATCCAAAAACAAAGCCTGTCTCAGTCTACAAGATGAAGAACAACAGAGGAGGAAAGCTGACATCATCCTCATCATCCTCGTGTGACATCATCCTTGTGTGTTCGTATACAGCTTAACATAAATCCATATCCATAGAAATACACATACACACATACACGCATGTGCACACATAAACACACATGCAAAATACACATGCATTCACAAAACAAAATAATAAAAGGAATAAGATGAATAAAGTCTGGGAATCAAATATACAATAGAATGACCAGTTAATGTTCTACGTACTTGACATTTGCTAAGAGATAAGATCTAAAATGTTCTAAATATATACATACATGTACACATGCAAAGGAGAAAACTATCTAACTGTGAATACATAAATAATATTAATGTTCCAATGCACATTTATTTAATTTTGTCTTTCTAATAATTTCTTATTGAAACAATTATTTATTTCCAGAGAATACATATGCTATTTATTGATGTCTTTTTTATTTGTTTGTTTGCTTATTAAGACAGAGTTTCTCTGTTGTAACTCTGGCTGTATAGATCACACTGACCTCAAACTCACAGAGATCTGCCTGCCTCTGCCTCCCAAGTTCTGGGATTTAAGGTGTGTGCCACCATCCCTTCAAGATGTTGACTTTTTTAATAACACTTTTATTCATTAATTTTGCAACTAAATGGTTTTTTAAATTATGACATATCTCCTGACTCCAGAATGTTCATCTATGTCTCTTTATTGGGTAATTGAGATCAATAATTTTGGTAATTATTAATGAGCAATTTATTTTTTTATTAATTTATAAATTATTATTTGTAGTGGTGGCACAAGTTTTTTTCCCCCTTTTGACTACTTCTTCTGGGATTATTTATTCCTGGTGTCCTCCTGGGTATAGTTAATACTCTTTAAGTCTGAATTTTTCCATCAAGTGCCTACTATAGATTTAGTGTACAGAAACAGCTTAATTTTTTTAATCGTTGAATATTTTTCTTTCTCTGTCAATTGTGATAGCTAGTTTTGTTGGGTATAGTAATCTAGGCTGGCATCTGTTGGATAAGTTTATTTTTAGTTGTGTTTAAAGTATTATTTTGTGCAGCATTTGGTGAAGGGCTACATAGGCCTTGGCATTGTGTATTGTCTGCAGGTGCTGGATTTCTGTGGGGGATGTTTGGTTATGATCTGCATGTGCTATCAGTAGAACACCTAAGGAGTTCTGGATCCATAAAAATCCCTGAGCTCAGATGCTCAGGTTCACTGTCCAGGATGGTGCTTGCTGTGATAGTGCTTCCCTCTACTGAGGTCTGGCAGAGTTTGCACCAATGAACATGTCTCCATGTCATTCTGGGTGAGTTGCCACAGAAGGCGTTCAACTACAGGCACCTGTGGGGTGTTTTAGAATTTGTATGTTCCAGCTAATTATGCTTAAAAATAAAGCATAATTGCTCAAGATGTGACTTAATTCTTATGTGACTTTTGTTTACCTTTCAAAATGATGACACACTACCATTTGACATGCCAGTGTAAACGGAGGAAATTTTGCAAGGTCCAACCTGTAGATGAAGAGTTACACGCATTCAAAGATTGCTGGGGGAGGGCGAATTGTTTTTCTCCAGGGATGAAGTCCCTGATACTTACCCAATTCAAAGGGCCACCATGACATACAAACACATACACGCAGCACTAAGTGAACATTCACGTTAATTTTTATCACCGTAACACAAATTTAAGATACTTGGAAATATGGAACTTTAAATGAGGAATTGTGTCCAATCTTAATTTGTTGAAATGGTTGTTGGATATTTGCTTAATTAATGACTGAATAAAAAATGGATCAAGACAGAAATGAAGGAGAAAATTAAAGAATTTTTAGAATCAAACAGAAACAAAAGCACAACAAACCCAAACCTATAGAACATAGTAAAGGTAGTTCTAAGGGGCAAGTCAAAAAAAAAAGAAAAAAAAAATAACTGGAGAAATCCCATATTAAGAACTTAATGACACAATTGAAAGATCTAGAAAAACAAGAATAAATAATACACAAAAAGAGTAGATGGGAAAAAATAAAACTCAGGTCTGAAATTAATGAAGTAGAAACAAACAGACAAACAGATATTTAACAGAAACATAACAATACAAAGAATTAATGAGCTAAAGGATATTGGGCCTTTTAGAAAATCAACATACTGTCAGACAGTTATCTACATGAGCCAACATATAGAGACAATTTCCAAATTAATAAATTAGAGATTAAAAGGGAGACATTACAACACAACCCAAGGAAATTGAGAGAATGATAAGGATGTACTTTAGAAATCCATTCCCTTAACTGGAAAACAATAAAAGGATGAATTTCTCTCTCCCTCTCTCTCTCTCTCTCTCCCTCCCTCTCTCTCTCTCTCTCTCTGTGTATGTGTGTGTGTGTGTGTGTGTGTATATATATATATATATATATATATATATATATATGGAATACCAAAGATAAATAAAGATGAAATAAACAAGATGAACCTATGGTTCAACAGGTATAAGTCAATAAATATAATCTACCACATAAACAGGACAACAACAAAAAGCACATGAGCATCTTACTAGATGCAGAAAAGGCTTTTTGACAAAATCCAACATTCCTCACGGAAAAAAAAAAAATTCTGAGATAATTATAGCCAAATTAGTGAAAGATTTGTATAACAAAAGCTTTAAGTCATTGAAGAAAGAAATTTGAAGAAGATATCAGAAGGTGGAAAGGTATCCCATGCTCGAGGATCAGCAGGATTAAAATTGTGAAAACAGCCATTCTTTAAAAAACGATTTTCAGATTCAGTGTACTCTTCATCAAAATTCTAACAGAATTCCTCACAGAAATAGAAAAAAAACAATAACAAAACCCAAAAAGAAACTAACAAAGAATGAATGACCAATATCCAGCCACACACGGAACACAGAAAAATCAGTTTAGATAAAACAGTATTTAGTAATAAAAATATTGGAGGTATCACCATCCCATATCTCAAATTTTGTTACGCAGCTACAGTAATAAAAAGGGCATGGTGTTGACATTAAGTCTTAAAGACATGCTGGTCATTAGAACAGAATTGAAAATCGAGAGGCAGTTCTTTACAACTAGAGTCACCTGAGTTTCAAACAGGAAGTTAAAAAGTACACACTAGAGAAAAACAGAATCTTCAACAATTGGTGTTTGTCTAGCTGGACAGATGTATGTAAAAGAATGAAAATGCATTGCTAACTATCACTCTGCAAAATGTTTAACTCCAAATGGATGAAAGATCTCAGTGTACGACAAGATTCTCTGGATCTGATTGAAGATGAAGTTGAGTTCACTGGCCTAGGAAGTGATTTTCTGAACCAATAGCACAGGAATTAAGTCTAACAATTAATAATGAGACCTCCTAATGCTGAAACACTTCTATTCAGCAGAGGATACCATCATTGGGTCAAAACAGCAGCCTACAGAACAGGAAAAGAACCTCTGTCAATTATACATCGGATAGAGGGTTAGTATCTAGAGTATATAAAGAACAAAAATATTGAACATAAAGAAAACCACTAACCTAAGTAAAATGGTATACAGACCTAAATATATTGTTCTTAAAAAATAAAACACAAATAGCTGATAAAGGTTTAAATATGTCCAACATCCTTAGACATTAGGAAAATGCAAATTAAAACTGCTTTAGATTTCATCTTACCCCATTCATAATTATTAAACAAATGACAGCTCATACTGGATAAGATGGTGAGACAAGAGGACACTTTTTCATTGGTTTGGGGAATGAAATTTTGTACAACCATTATGGAAATCCTCCAAAAGCTGAAAATCGGTTTACCTCAAGATGCTGCTATACAGTTGTTGGCATAAACCCAAAGGACTCTACATCGTACCGTAGAGATATTTACTCTCCCATGATTGTTACTGTGATATTCACAATAGCCAGGAAATGAAACACCTGGCTGTTATGAACTGATGAATGGATAATGAAAATGTAGTGTATTCACACAATAGAGTGTTATTTAGCTGCTAAGAAAAATGAAATTATGAAAGTCGCAGGTAAACGTTTGTTGTTAGAAAACAATCATACTGAGTGAAGTAATCCATACTCGGAAAGACAAATATTGCATGTTTTCTCTTTTACTTGAGTGTTAGATTTTAATAATCCACACTTGGAGTGGGAGGAGGGATCTTCCAAATAAGGGAAAATAGAGTATGGTATAAACAGAGATAGAATGGAAACTGGAGTCAGAGGATTAAATGGGGGGATGGGAGTCCAGAGTAATTTAGGGAATCCAAGAAGGGACAACTAACAACAAAGTCCTTTTGAAAAGCCATATGGAAGCCAAATACTGTAGAAAATTCCTAAGATCTTTACATATAGGAAAAGAAGATAAGTGGAGGCATCATATAGTTGGAGATACAATATCTCAACCAGACATCATCTTATGCCACCAAAGACAGGTATGGCTTACAGATTGCTAACTCATTGGCCAAATGGGTTCCATTGCTCAAATATCATAGATTACTGGCCGGGCTATTCACTGGCCCTGTTGGTTTTATTCTTTTTTTTAAAGCTTGTTTGATAATTTTCACTTTCTTTTATTTTTTTTAATTTGTTTTAAGAGAGAGAAAAAGAACACAAGAAGTCGGGTGTCAGGGAGGATCTGGGAGGAGCTGAGGAAGGGACGTATATGATCAAAATCTATTGTGTAAACCATTTTAAATTAAAAAATAACAAAAAAAATCCTCAGAAAGAAAATTTTAAAGAAACTAAAGAAGGAAAAAGGAAAAAAGAAGAAGAAACTGAACCCAAGTGTACACAGTACAGTCACCAGAACTAGTAAGACATCCTAGTATCTGACCTAGTCAAAGGATTTCCTGTCATTAAGTTGTTTTGTGTGTTCTCATGCTTTTGGGGCTGTGAAAGAAGATAAACCACTAAGGATGGGTAGGCTGTCAATCTGTAATGTGGATCTTCTGTAAACCTACTGATACCCAGCCTCCACTGTGACCCTTGTTTTAAGCTATGACACCCTCCAGGAAATGTGCATACCAACCACATACATCACTGAGGAGACCTGTGTGTGAAATGGAACCTTCATTGTGCTGGCTCATTTGGAATTTTGTTTAAAAGATTTTGATTTTTAAGATATTAAAATTCAATTTTATTTTGACAAAATGTCCAGAGGTCCTAGAAAATTTTTTATTTGCTCCAAATGAAATTACTTCAATTTAGTTATTTGCATGTTTCTTTTTACTGCTTTATTTATTTATTCATTCATTTATTTACTTATTTTGTGCTTTTATCAACTTACTCGTATTTATATAATTTCTTGAAGCTATGAGCCTGCATTACCCTTCAAATACTCTTGTGACACAGAGAGTTGAAATGTGCTCTTCATTCCTATAATCTCACGGACTTCTACCTTTTGTCATTTTCACTGAGGTAGCAAATGCCTTTTTGTATCTCCCTGGGGTAAATAAAGAAAGAATGAGAGGAAGTGAATAGGTATTGGGCAATCCAGCTCGCACGGTGTAGTCATGGTTACCATCAAAATACTATGTAAAGTAGGTAAGGAACCTACAGAGAGTATATTTTTTAAGACACATGGGCTGACATTTTGCTAACACTTCCATCACGAATGCGCACGATTGTTGGCAAAACAACTTCTCATCTCACCGACATTCATTAAGATTTATATGTCATACATAGATAGAAATGAAATGTGAAGATCCAGTAAGACCTGGAAAGGGTCTGCTGAGAATTCTCCACAGCACAGACCCTTTCTCTCGTACTCATATTTAGTCACTGAAATAGAATACATTCTAAATAGCTTAGCCTCACTAAATGTTACCCATGTGCTCAAGCAATTTTATTTGTAAGAATTCAGAAGAAAGTACCTTTTATCTACTAACAGTTATTAGAGATTAAATCTAAGTAACCAATGATAAAATTCTTGGCGGAGAACGATGAACATTCAACTACAGGAAAAACAATGCTAATGCTGAAATTGATTGTGGACAGAGTTAAAGAAAAACAATCTTTTAAATGTCAAAATATAATGAATTTTGTATCTGCTTTACAAATACTTATAAACTATATTTGAGAAAACAAAAACAGACTACTCAATTGTACAGTTTTATGTAAAACATGCAATGGATAATTTATATGTTGGACATTAATATTTATTATATTTGAAAGCATGAAATACTCTTTATCATGATAAATAACTGTTAATTGATTGTTATTACTAAGAGGTTCTTTTGTTTAGAAGGAATTGTGTACACGTTACCGTATGGGTCAGCGGTAGAATGCTCTGCGGAGAGTACTTGCTACAAACTTGAATGTTTTGATTTTTCCATTCCTGGAGGCTCAGCTCAACTTCAGTGTGGTCTGTGGTTAACCTTAGAGAGAAGTAGAAACACCTCCAGGAAGTCAAAAGACACAACAACAGTGAGCTGCACAGTGTCATCAGATAATTCCGATCCCAGTTAAATGGGCAGAAAAAGAAAAGTGATATTTGTGGATGAACAAAACGTTTCTGATATGTCAAAGATTGCAGAGAGTGAAGCAACCAGGAGAAGTGTTGGGGTCACACCGCTTCACTCTGCTTCACTGTGATGCAGTGCTCCCGAGGCTTCTCTCGATTTCCTCGTCCTTCCGACCAGTCTGGTTGCCCTTCGAGTGATGGGAGAGACATTGCTCTGCTGCTATTTTCATTATGTGGAGATGGAATTACTGTAGTATCTTAGAAGCAGGCACTTTCTAGCTTATAGATGCTAATCAGGTTTTACGGTCCACAATAGGTTTTAAACAGATTGGTCTATACTATTTCGTTCCATATGGCTTTTGCTAATACAGTAAAACTTAGTTTATGGAGATAGCCTAATGATCCAGACTGAACTCTGAAAACCTAGTTACAGTAACACACACACACACACACACACACACACACACACACACACACATTCCTGTCTAACAGGAATACAAGAGTGAATATTGAGATTAATGTGATGAAAAGTAGTCAGAAGAAAAGGGGTTAAAATGATCAAGAAAGTAAAACTTTTTAAAGCATCAGCGTGGCCATAGACTTTTGTTTTTGTTTTTCTAAGTGACACTGGGATACAAGTGGAGGAGGAACACTGTCAAATGGTGAATGAAGAAAATATTTGGAAAGCTTTGCAGACAGGGTAATGAAACAGGGTGTGGACCAAAGATTATGTGTTGTATCCCATAGACGAAGGGAAAGATGGTTGTTCCAGAAGGACCTACAGCGCTGCGAAAGAAAATAAGAAAGGACACAACATCCCGCTGCATCCAGAGTATACAGACAAAAGCTGAACGTCATATCCCTAAGGTCATTTAGGTTCTTCAGACAAACCTAATGCTCTCACGTTTGTTTTGTTACTGCTGGGGGCTTGCTGATTGTCTTTCTGTTGCTACCTGTATAACATGATCACATGCATTTCATTAATTCAAAGGGAAAGGGAAGTCACAAGGGTACACTGACAAACTAAAGGCGCAGAGATGAGGGAGACACAATGTATACACTTGCAACTCTTAACAAGTGCACACGTCTGGGAATGTGGAGTCCCCGCTGGGTCAGAATGTCTCTAAGCTCTTTGAGTCCAGAAACTACGTTCACATTTTTTTCATGAATGCAGCCATAATGTGGTGGTAGGTGACTGCAATGTAACATTTGGCAGGTGGAGACTGGGGGGATCAAAGGGTCATTGTTTGTCTTGGCTACAATGGCTACAAGTGTCTCAAAGGTAGAGTTATTTAATAGCATAGCAAACTGAAGGCCAGCCTTGGCTAATTGTGACCACATCTAAAACCAAGGGGAAAACAGCACCATGTGAAGCACACAGTAGCTGTTAGGGAGGGTCAACTCCTTATCCCTTGTGAAGTTCTGTTGTGGGCTAAATGTATCAAGTTTCCTTTAATGTCTGCGTCAGTGAATACCGCTTTTAAAGGTGTATTGCAGAAACTACAAATCGATAATCCGTATCAGCTCCACCCGGTAACTGTTATACAGGTGAAGGAAGGAGTAGGAAGGATGCATGGATTGTCTTTTGTACCTTCAAATAACGAAATAGGTGAAAAAATATTGATAGTATGTTTTCTCCTAGCAAGGCTTCGGGACCTGAATTTGTAGTCCCTGCACAGCCAGGGATTCTCAGTCAGGGAAGAGAGGTGCAGAGTCATTGACAGAACTCTGCAGCCCACTGGGAGGTTTCAAAAGGAGAAGCAGGAAGTTAATGAGAAGAGCCCTTTGTGTTCCCAGCAATCCACTGGCTGTGGCCTCGTGCACAGAACACTATTACCACAGCCACTTGCAGCTTCACCTTTCCCAGGCAATTCCGGGAAGGCGCTTTGATGTGCGTCTTGATTTGCCCCCTGTTGCCTCCTCTTCAAAAGCTTGAGGATGGTTGAACTGTGAACCTCACCTCGGTGCAGCCACATTTCCAATTTGGCATTCATCTTTGAAGTGTGGTGGCTTCTGCATATTAAATTCTTGCCCCCAAAGACTTCTTTTCTTGCAATATCTCCAAGTACCATACATCTCCTCTTGTCTAGGTGAATTCAGAGATAACAGAATCTTAATAAAATGTCTCTGTGTTTTCCTCTTTATTAAAGTCATTGCCCCCACCCTGCTCACCTAAGTGTAAAGTCTTCAGTGGTTGTTAATTCATCCATCCTTTTCATTTACTCTGTTTAGCCACGTTCCTTTTAAATATCTCTTGTGCCCACCTAGCCTTTCTTTTTAACCTTAAAAGAGTTAGGATGTGTTCACTTGTCCTTCAAACAAGAGTGATATGATGGACTTGAGAGCTTAAGAAATGATTCGTGTCTAATTCCCTCCTCAAGCTCGCACGTTCCAAGGGAGCCCTGTTCACCGTGCGAACAGATGACAGATGCTTCCTCTCTTATAGGTAATAGACAATCCAGCATTGTTTCTGCTCATTTCACAGTGATCATTTCACAGACAACTGTGCACCTGCTCACACAGTTTCTTGAGTTAAGAGTGGATGATAGGAAGTAGAAAAGAAAAGGACAGAATGGAATTTAAAATGAAATATGAGAGATGCCATACCGAATGGCATTAAGGGTAATTCTTCATCATACAAACATTTTGTCTTTCTCAAAATATGGGAATGACCTCCTCACAGCCTTGAGGTTAGTGTTGAATGTAAAAGACTCAAACTTTGCTTGCTTTCTTCTCTCCTCCCCTCTCTTCCTTCTCTTCCTTGCTCCCTACCCTTTCTCTTCCTCTCTTCATCTGTTCTCCATTTCCTTCCTTTTCCTCTTCTTCTTCCTTATCCCTTCTTCCACATGTCACCTCGCATGTGTCTCAAAAACAGATATATGAATTCCAGGCCTACAGTGGAAAGCCAATCTCTTATACATTCTGTTACCAAACCACCCAGAAAAATTGCCCCAGAATTCCAGAAGTAACCAACATTACCAAGTTGTTTGAGTACAGATATTCTACGTAGATTTTGGTATATAGGAATGAAATCTAAAACACTAAAAGTAAATCATAATATAGGGTTGGAAAACCAGGATTATAAAAGAGTTCAATGATGAACTTCAAGGTTATGCAGAAAGTCAGCAGTGGGGCTGGGGGGTTACTGTTGGTGTTTGTTTGTTTTGTTTTGTTTTTTTGGTTTTTGGTTTTTTTGGGTTTTTTTTTTTTTTTTTGGTGTTTCCTTAATACATGAGCAGAGACAGCCTAATTTACACAGCTTTACTGGATACAGTGGCCCAACACTATGATGTGCCTAACACTTTCAGAACAGCCTTGGATCACACAACATAGGAGAATGTTGGTAGCAGGTATTAAGGCTACAATAGACTATTCGAAAATATTTAGTTTTCAGGTGCTTGATGGCTGCATCTTTGAAGACTGAGGCAGCCTTAATAATTTTAGCATTATTTTCCTATCCTTAGATAGTAAATATGTACTAACTTTAGATTACATGTCTCACCAGTCTATACATTCGCTTGATATATGGTTACTAGCTTCGATTGCCTTCGACAATTCGTATCAGTTCATTTTCATGTAGTAGTCAATTTGGTCACCTAATTAATGCTTTCTCTCAAATATCACCTTCCATTCTTTCAATAAGGATAAGCTGAAATTTTTCTAATATGTAAAAATCTGCTTTTCTTATTATTAACAAATACTCTTAAATTATTGCTTTCTTCTATTTCTCTAAAAGATGTCAGGACGAATCTGACTTTCACACTTTCAACGCTTTTTAGAAATCACTTCATGTATATATACAGTTAAATTTTCACAAATTCCACCTCTCACAAAGCACTAGGAACACAATTCAGGCATTTTTTTTGCCACTTTATATCAAGAACTGCCTTGCTTCTATTTTCAAGAATATTTTTCTCCTTTCTCTGATGATTCCATCAGATTGGCCTTACAATCAATATTCCTGCCAGACTTACATTCATCTCAGTATTTGCTGAAATACTGACACTCTCCCAGGAATGATGCTCTTGTTCTACTCAGTTCTAGTAATCAAACCCAAGACCTCAGGAAGTCTAGGAAAGCACTTGCACAAAGAGCTACCTATTCTCTATAGCTCTCTCTACTGCTCTTCTTTCCTTCTGAGGTTCACTAGAATATCTCTTAGAGCAGTCTGTTTAAAATGATACAAGTTGCTTCTTCCAGGCACCTCAAAATGTTTGCACCTCTATTCAGTCCAAAGCCGCTTCTCAGTACCAGTGATCTATATCAATGGATTCAGGCTGGCTACAAGAAAAAATGGTGCAGACGATAACGTTATGAACTACATAGGGTATTTCTTTGGGTTCTGGAGGTCATAAGTTCTATGAAGGATCTAGCATTTGCAATCCAGTAAAAATCATTTCAAGTTCTTAGATGATCATGTTTTTCTATGTCCTTACAGCCTTTTTTCCTTAAGAGACCAATGCTATTCATAAGGACTTTGCCTTTGTGACCTTACACTGGGGATTAGAATGCCAATATGTGAATTTCAAGGAGGCACAAACATAAATGGCATTGCAGAGGTAGTAAATTTGCATGCCATTTTACAATTTACATGCTACTGTTTTAAGAACACGAAGAATGCTTGACATCGTGAATTATTTATTTTTAAAAAGTTCAAAACGTCTAAACAGAGAGAAATAATACCGGAAGATAAAGAAATTTTGGAGGTGAAAATATCCACTATTTTGATTATGTTAAGAGTTTCAGGAGTCTACACATATCAGCTCTATCTAAACTGTACATTCTTATGCCTTCTCTTGGGCTCTTTTCCTTTTATTGGTTTATCTTATCCAACTTTGATGTGATAGGGCTATTTTTTATCTTATTGTATTTCTTTTTTTTTGAAGAATGAATGAATGAATAAAAACCTAGCTACTTGGTAAAGTTTACCTAAACTGTCATTTGTACTCGCTGGAGAGGGAAATAAGTTTTCTCCAATGGAGTAGCACTGGGCATGTCACCACTCCAGGGTGGGACTCATGCTCAGAAGCAGCTGACCATCATATAGTGGGTTCCAGGCTTTCTGTGTGCTTTTATTTGGTTATAGTTTTTTGTTTTTCTTTTGAGGTGGTGTTTTGTTTTCTTACTTTGGGAGGGTTTTGTTGTTATACTGGGTCTTTGTTTTTTGAAACAGAATAGGTGGGGAGAGAGAGAGAGGATCTGGAAGAACTTGGGGGAGGATAAGGATACGATCAAAATATATTTAAACTTAAAATTTGTTTTAAATATAATAAAAACACAATACAAATACATTTAAATATAGCTCAGTGTATTTCAATTATAAGATAATGAGTGAAAAATGGTACCATAATTATGATAGATTTTCTTATATATTTATTTTATTTACTAATTTCAGCTATGAAAATAAAGAAAAAAATAAGTAAGATATATCCCTCATTCAAAGATGTCAGAGCAAGTTGTGAAAAGAGGAATAAAATTATTACACTGTATGTCATTAATGGTGGCCAAATTATAGATGAGAAAAGAGAGTAATTATTTTGACAGTAATAACAGATGAGAAGAGCCATGCAATGTTTAGATAACATAAAGAAACTTGAAACAAAACAAAAGCATACTAACTCATTGAGGTAGGAAATAAAAATACCTCTTCCAGAATTGCCAGTCTACTCAAGAACAGACATAATAGGAAAAATATAAAGTTTGAAATCTTGGTTAGAATAGTAAAAGATATAAAGGAGATGGAGGGGATATTAATTAGAAGAGAAGAAGTCAAATAACCTTCATTTGTAGAAGTCATAAATCTATGCACAAAAGACCCTGAAGACTCAACCAGAAAACTCTTTTTAAAAATTTTTTTAAATTGATCTATTTTTCTTCTCTAGTGTAATACATTCTGTCACCTCCTCCCCTCCCACAGTTCCTACCAGCCCCCCACCACACCTTCCCTCTTCCCCAGATTTCCACCCCATCCTGTTTCCTCTCTCCAGATAAGAGCAGTCCTCTCAGGGTTACTGCTTAAACAGGGTAGGGCAAGATGGGAAAGGCCAGGCAACAATCCCTGCATCAAGCATGGACTGGACTAGGCAAGTCAGCAGGAGAAAAGGATTCTAAGGGCAGGCAAAAGAGTCAGAGACCCTCCTCACTAGTCTATAGGAACTCCACAAGAACACCAAGCCAATAACCATAAGACGTATCTAGGGGACCTTGCAAGTTCCAAGTTTGCTGCTTCAGGTCCTGTGAGCCCCCCCAAGAGTGCTGGTCAGCTGACTTCATGGGGCTTGTTCTTCTGTTGTCTTTGACCCTTCTGGTCCATGCAGCTCCTCCTCCTCCTTTTCTGTGGGTTCCCTGAGTTCTGCAGGATATTTGGCTCTGGGCCTCTGCATTTCCTCTCATCAGCTGCCAGAAAACCCCTCTCTGATGAAGACTGGGCTAGGCACTGATCTGTGGGCAGAAAAGGGTATCATTAGAGATCATCCCAGGTGCAGATCATAAGCAATCAAATATACCTCACAGAAATCCAACACCTGAAGACAATATAAAACTCAAGACCTAGGCAGACCCCTCACCCTATAGTTCATAAAAATTATTTTCTACATAACTAAAACAACTTATACAACATTTCCCATTTTCTGTATTTAGCAATTAAAAAATGCTTTATCTCTACAAAACAATTTAACACTACACCAGCAAAATTATTTACAAGAGGAACAATCATGAGCCTGTTGTAGAAGTTTATTTTTAGTTATGTATAAAATAATTATTTTGTGCTCTGTTGGATGAGGGGTTACCTAGGTCTTAGCATTTGCATTGTGTGCAGTTGTTGGGTTTATGTGGGGGATGTTTGATTGCTCGTGGTCTGCGTGTGCTATCAGTAGAACACCTGAGGAGTCCTGATGAGTAAAAATGCCTGAGCTCAGATGTTCAGGGTTCCACTGTCCAGTGTGGCACCGGTCGTGACCGTGGTTCCCTCTGCTGAGGTCTGGCAGGGCTTCCAGCTAAGAAAATGCCTCTATTTCTTCCTTGCTGAACCCACACAGTGGGTAACTACTACACGAGCCAACATAGAATTTCTTTCTACAAAGAAGAATCCGGTAAACACTGAAAATGAGAAAAACTAATCACCTGCATCAGAGATAGGAAAAACTGCAATTGCATGTGTATATATATACAACACATATGTTTGGCAGTTTAATCAATGATTCCAAGCAAATGGATCATTCCATTATGCAACTGAAATTGATGTAAATTAGGAAAGTTTGCTGTTCCGTACTTAACAGAACAATGATACCATGGCTTTATTTCACCCTGAAGAGTAGTAGAAATTCATAAAATACATCTCTAGGTTAAAATTAATTTACTATATTTTACTTCCGTGATAATTATCTGCATATTCACTTTTATATAATTATTAACTTTTACACATTATATAGTTTATATCACAAGGAAAATGTTTGTATGGTATACATATATTCAAAGTTTTCAATGTCATTATCAGTGTAGACATAGATCTTGGTGTAAAGAAATAACACTCTGCTGATGATGATATATGTCCAGGCAAGCACTCACCATGAAAACCAGTGGGACTTTATGTGACACACAGTCTTAGAACCTGCTCTGACAGTGCCCAGTGATATGTGGTAGGTACATATGTTCTGCATAGTGACTTGAAAGGGAAAAGAAGTGTAACACTGGAGACACTTCCTCAGCACTCTCACACCCTACCGATTTAATATTATCTTGTAGCTGAGGTATATCCTATGCTACTGTGGCTCAGGAATGGGCCTAATGCTAGTTCAATAGTACTTTATCTGAGGTAGTCACTTAGACCTTTCAAATATACTCATGTTTATTGTATCACTTCAAACTCCAATAGGATCTGCCATTTCTATCTATGTTTGTATTATGGTTTTTTTCTCTTGTCATTGAACAAAGTCCTCCTTAACTCACATGCTTTAGCTATCTTTCTAAAAGAAGTATGAGTATACTCTCAGGAGGCTCATCTCTGAATAAAACTTACTCCGTTTCCAAAAGCCATCAAGCACCAATAGTTCCTCAGGTAGGTGTGACATATCTTGTCTGGGTTAATCTGGCACATATAGTCACAGCTGCTGTCAGGTCACATGTATAACTTCCTTGCTGTTTCTAGGAAACACTGTTCTGCTGTAGTCATCCACTGGCACTGACAATTATAATCATTCTGACTCTTCTTCCACAGTGATCCTCTTCCACAAAGATCCATGAGTCTTGAGACTGTGATGCACATGTCCACTTAGTGGTGAGCTCTCTGCCATCTTAGTCTCTGCATGTTGAACAGCTGTGGGTCTCTGTGTTAATTAGCTCACAGTGAAAGTAGCAGAAAAAGCATTTATCTATGGGCAGAATGATAAGACTTCAGGAGCCAGTTTAATATTACATTTATTTGGAAAAATAATACTAGAACGCTCTTCCTTATGAACTGTAACCTAGCTGCCTTGGGTTCTTGGTCCCATTAACAATCCCAGACATAAGTACCACCTGATAGAGGTTTTTTACTTCCATAACCACTATTTCACTGGTATTACTTAATATCATTCTGTAATTAATTACAAAAGATTAGAATCTGTGACCTCCAAATGTGCTTATTTGCAAATACGAAATTCATAGAATCTTCAATGGGCTGAATATGCTAAAGTGAGAAAAACTGTATAAAAAGTAAATTTGACAGGAGAGTTGAGTCATTATAAACACATTTACAGAAATAAAAATAATTATGTTACAACTAAGGCAAAAATTGTCACATAGGATTTGAAATATTTTTAGAAACAAACTACAAAACTGAGAAATAAATATAAAACCTGATCAGGATTAGGTAGATTGAATTTTTAATTCAAGGAAAATTTGGTGATGTTCTTGGTGCATTTCAGTAACACTGAAATTGGGATTAAGAACAATTTTTGCTATGGAAGATTAGACAAAGCATTAAAATATCAATAAACAACCTGGAATTAAACTAAGAAAATAAATCTATTTACAGAAACATCAAAAAACTAGTAATAACCTTGCCAAAAATAGTACTTATATAACAAAGACTATGAAATCTAAATAAGTTAAAAATAAGAAGACAAAGAATCTAACTCAGTATGGTCAGAGAAACTGGACAGACATTTCTCAAAAAGGAGAAAAACACAGTCATTAAGGATTTGAGAAGATGTTCCTGCAGCGTTTTTCATCAATGAAATGAAAATTCAAGTCACAATGGGATTCCACTTCGTTCACTGGATCGGGTATAACAGTAATTACTGAAAAGGACTGTGAAGACGGTTCACTGGGGAAAGGCTGTTGCCACTGTACTGTACCTGGGGATCGGGATTAAATTTCTGAAACGCACATGGTAGAGACAAAGTTGTTCCTCGACCTTCATTCGCTCTCATTCTCCACCCTTGCCTCCACTTCCAACCTCCCTCCATCTCTTCTTCATGATTGTGGTTTGAAGATGTGAGGACTCATTTTCCTTATCCAGCTGCTGCACTTCTTCTTCTTATCCCTCTGGAAATGTGAACACAAAGAAAGTCTTCTCCTCAAGTTGCCTGGGTCATGATATTTTCTCACAGCGAAAGGAAAGTAACTCACACACTAACGGTCTCCAGGTTACGTCCGCGATTCTAGCAGGGCATGCCTCTACGTTGCGGGTCATCTTTATCCTCCTCTGTTTTTTGTGTTTTTCTTTTGAAACAGCGTCTTACCACGTTGTCTATGTTGGACTACACATCACAGCAATCCTTCATTCTTCTACTTCAGTCTCTACAGTTCGGGAGCTATAGACTGGCACCCCAAGGGCTAGCTTCTGTGCATTTTTGTGTGAAATGTCAGAGACAATACTGTCCATTGACACATTTTCCCCCTTTCAGCGTGTTCAATATATTTCTTTAAGATCTTTGTGATTTCTAAAGAAAAGTTAGATGGTACCTTAATTGAACCTCCTCTCAGTGTCTGCTTTTGTTTTTCTGCTTGGAAGATGCTTTGTCTTCAACAATTTTTATTTTTTAAATTTATTCATTTTTCTTCTCAGGACATATTTTATTCATGTATTTCCCTTCTCCGAATCCCTTTCAAATTCTCCCAACTACATGCCTAACTACATGCTCTTTTTCTCTAAAAAAACAGTCAAGTGTGGTGGCTCACATCTTTAATCCCAGCACATTGAGGCAGAGGCAGCAGATCTCTGTGAGTTCAAGGCCAGCCTGTTCTACATAGTGAGTTCCAGAACAATAAGAGCTACATAGTGTTATACTACTGTCTTAAAATGCTAAATAAATAAATGAATAAATACTTAAGTAAGAAGAAAAGGAAACAACCTATTAAACCAAACCAAACAAACAAGCACACAAAACCGTGGAAATTGCTCCATGCTGGCCAACTACTCCTGAGCGTGTGGCCTGCCCTGGAGTGTGGTTGGTATACCCAGCATCATGCCATTGGAAGAAACTGATATTTCCTCTCTCTAATTGCATATACCTTCTTGATTAGGGGTAGCACTTGGTGTCCAGTCTCCTGTCTGTGTACTGGGAATTTGTCTGGCTTATGTAGGTCTCATGAATGCTGTCACAGCCTCTGTAAGGTCATATGTACATCCATCTTGTCATATCTGAAATATGCTCATTTCTCAGAGTTGTCCAACATGTTTGGCTCTTACAGTCTTTCTTCTTCCTCTTCTGCATGGACCCTTGAACCTTGAGGGGAGAAGTTTCATAACGATATTTTTGGAACGTTTAGAACTGAGTGCTCCAAAATCTCTCACTCTCTGCACACATACAGTTTTGAGTCTGTGTTAATTGCCGTCTACTGCAAATAGAAGCTTCTCTGATGAGGGCTGAGCAATGCTCTGACTTCTGGGTATAGCAATATGTCATCAGCAGCCATTTAATTTCTATATTCATTTAGTAGGATAATAATAGGTTTTCCCATATAGCCCATGATGCATCTAGTCTCACACTGATGGCATCATTACACTAGAGAACCATGACTAATACAATGTCCATCCATGAGGGTGAAAGAATAAGTCGACCTCCATTAGCATAACATGATGAGATACACAGTTGACAACTTATTTTGGTCATGGTGTTTCATCATAGTAATAGTGACCCTAACTAAGACAGAAACCTTTGGGGAATGATCAGGTCATGAGAGTGGAGCCTTTATGAATGAGATCAGTGCCTTTCTGAAAGAGACCAAACACAACCACTCATCCCCTTGGCTGTGTGAATGGTGGGGTTCATAGCGGGGTGAAACTGATGAATATGTTCTGTTTCTGTAGCAAGTAGAGTAACTTCGAGCACTATGAATACTAGTTAGTAAGGATAAAAATTATGGTAGTGCGTCAGTTTGTTTTCTCCATGTTTGATGACATAAGCAGTGTCTTTAGGACTTACTGTCAGATTGTAGAGGGTAACAAGTAACATTGACAATAGCCTTTAATGTTTGTGGGAGGATAGTCTATGGGACCTCTTTGAACACTGACTCAAAAAGACGTAACTTATTCCTGGTTCTGGCATTTACTGTGATATTGTTCAGAAATCATTTCATTTCATTGTATCTTTCATGATTTAGATTTCTTAGATGTATAATGTCAAAGTTTTGTTTACATAAAATTTGGAGTGTTTATGGCTGGTATTTCCTCAAATGATTTTGCCATGTTTATCTTCTTATACTCTTGTTTTGGATATTATAACTCAGTGACTGGAAATCAGACTGTTTACTGTCCTTTATTAAAAGTTATTGATTTTTTATGTTATTCATTTCTTTAGCATCTTTTCTAAATTATTTTACATAAACTTTGCATATTCCATATTGATGGCTTAAAGTTAATGGATGCTTTAGTTTGTCCTGAGTGAAAGACATTATTAGACCATTTTCTTCCAAGCTAATATGATGCTGCAATATAGCGTTCATTTCAGCCTGCTAATTTGCTATGAAGTATATTTTAATCATATTATCCTAATAGACCTAGGATATATTTATCTCATTGTCAAAAATATATTGCAAAGATTCAAATTCTGGTTTATTTCTGGTTAATATATCATTGTACATTTGTATACACTCTTGTTGAACCATTAATTCAATAAAGGATATCTGTATTGTTACCAATACTTGGCTACCATAGGCAAAGCCTATTTAACTATTGTGAAGGTTCTTGTATAATGTTAGAGACAAATGCCCACATGTGTAAGAGCTGTGTTATATGCAAATGTCTTACATGAAATTGAAAGTCTCTTTACTAGATTAACTACAATGTTGCAAACTGACCATTGATCTTTTTCCCATATTTCTTTATCAGCATTTGATATTCTTGGTTTTTATTTCAGGCATTTACATGAGTAGAATATGTCACTGTGGTTTTGCTCTGCCTTCCTCTAATGGCTGATCATGCTGAACAACTTCTATGTGCATATATTGTCTCTGTATATTTTTTCCTATGAGGTATCCTTCATCTGATTATTCATTTTCTATTGGGATTGTTTGTCCTATCAAGTTTTGGATGTCTTTTATATTTGATTCTTCTTTAGATAATTGGCTCATAGATATTTCCTTTGGGCTTGTCTTGTCTTTTTATCCACATCACAATTTTTTCTACAAAGAGGTTGCATATAAGAGGTGAAATATTTATTTGTTGTGATTTATGAGACTTTGCTATACTTTTTATATTTAGAAACTATTTTATTGACACTAAGATCCCAAAGATCTTTTGGATCTTTTGAAGCTCTGCTCCTCTAACTTTCACACTTATATCTACAAAAGGTTGTGAGTTAAGATCTGAAATTTAGATTAAAGGGAAATTTGTTCATTTATTTTACTCTGAATTTCTAACTGCCATATTTCATAAAAGGCCAATCTTTCCTCTGTCTTAACAGAGTGTAAACTGAGATTCCTAAAACCATTTTTGAATTTCTAGTTGATCAGATGCATCATTATGCTTTAGTGCCCTTTGGTTTTCTTATTGAAAAGAGAACCCAAAGTTGGGGATCAATTATATAACGGAGAGCAGAGTAAACTTTGCCTTTTGTTATAGAATGGAGGAAAAAAAAACCCCACAATTCCTGTGCTTTTTCAAGAGCAAAATAAGGAAGAAAACTGAAGGAGGAGCTAGGTAAAGTTCTAGAGTACTGTGCCTGCTCTGCTGTTCTCTTTTTCATGTAATCAGCGTTGCTGATTAGTGAAGAAAAGCCTTATATGAGAAAGAAACAACTTTCAGTAGTCTCAGAGAAGAAGGAAGCTAGCTATACAGAGAGGAGAAACTCATTTTTAATTTCTATAACCTGCAATTAAAAACAAGGAATGAATAAGAAGCAAGATTGGGACCTCAAAGGGGGCCCTAGAGATTACTAAAATCATAAGCGGCCTGTAGAGAGTTTATAACCACTTATAGCTTGCTAATCTAGCTATTTTTATTGCTTTATACAATAGCATCATTGTAAATGTGTCACTGAGATTGCAAATGTTAAAGATTATTTTAAGAATTGCCAATTTTTGTTGCAATGTACTATAAATAGAACAGCTGCTAGTTCAAAACAATTACATAGCAGATGTATATGTCCTCAATCTCACAGGAAGAAAATATCACAGTAAAAAAATCATCTAAAGAGATCAGAAAGCTTCAAACTTCTAAATTAATATAAATATAAAATTCAAAATAGATAAACGATCTTGTATATTTGAAACAGTAACATGAAAAGCCCAATCTAATATACTCATTTATATGTAGAAGATTGCTTTACAAAGTATTTTCAGCAGAAAGGGCATGAGAGATAATTAAAACTATAAAATATATGTTTATGTGTGATCTATGACTGTTAATTATATATAGAAGTTTATTTTTAGTTATGTATAAAATAATTATTTTGTGCAGTGTTGGGTGAGGGCCTGCCTAGGTCTTGGGATTTTGTATTTTATGCAGGTGTTGGATTTATGTGGGGGATGTTTGATTGCTAATGATCTGCATGTGCTTTCAGTAGAACACTGGAGAAGTTCTGGATCAATAAAACACTTGAGCTCAGACATGGCATTCCACTGTCCAGTATGGCTTTTGCCAGGATGGTGGTTCCCTCCACTGAGGTCTGGCAGGATTTGCACCTATGAGAATGCCTCCCTGTATTTCTTGGTAAGCAACAGAGCAGGTTAACAACTACAAATGGTGCCCCAAATTGGGTACCACTTGGAGTTGTTAACTACAATCTTTTACCCTCAATTTAGGGAAAGGAAAAGGAAAGATAAAAGGAAATTTTCATCTCTTTTACAGAACTTTCTCCAAAATTGACCACATACCCCATCACAAAACAAGTTTCAACAGATAAAAAAGAATTGAAATAACCCCTGTATCCTATGAAACCCCCGTGGATTAAAGGTGGGCTTCAACAACAACAACACAATGCCTACAAATTCATGGAAACTGAACAACTCTCTACTGGATGACTACTGAGTCAAGACAGAAATAAAGAAAGAAATTAAAAGCTTTCTAGAATTCAATGAAAATGAATTCACAACATACCCAAACTTATGGGACACAATGAAAGCAGTGCTCTGAGGAAACTCACAGAACTAAGTGCCTGCAAAAAAATGGAGAGATGTCATACTATCTATAACAGCACAGCTGAAAGGTCGGGAACAAAAAAAGTGGGTACATCCAAAAGAAATAGATGGCAAGAAACAATCAAACTGAGGGCTGAAGTCAATAAAATAGAATCAAAGAGAACAAAACAAAGAATGAAACAGAGTTCATTCTTTTAGAATGTCAACATGATAGAGAAATCCCTATCCAAACTAATTAACAGATGGAGAGAGTATCCAAATTAACAAAATCAAAAACTAAAAGAGGAATATAAGTGTAGACATTGAGGAAATCAAGAGAACCATTAGGTCATCCTTTTAAAAACATAGATTCCACAAAATTGGATAATCTAAAAGAACGGGATAATTTTCTTGATAGATAACTACTTTCCATGGTTAAATCAAGATTTGACTATTTTAAATAGACCTATAACCCCCAAGAAAATAGAAGCAGTCATTAAAATATCCCAACAACAACAACAACAACAAAGCCCAGGGCCAAATGATTTTAGCACAGAATTCATTTGAACATTCAAAGAAGAGTTAATGCCAATACACCTCAAATTAAAAACAGAAACAGAAGGAATGTTGCCAAACATTTTCTACAAGGCCACAGTCACCCTGATACCCAAACCACAAAAAGATTCAACAAAGAAATAGAATTACAATCAATTTCCCTCATGAGCATAAATGCGAAAATACTGTATTTTATGTTGTATGAGACAAGAAAAATTTAAATAAAAAAGAAACACACACACATACACACACACACACACACACACACACACACACACACAACTCAATAAAATACTCATAAACTGAATCCAAAAACACATCAAAAAGGTCATCCATCATGATCAAGTAGGCTTCAGCCCAGAGATGCAGGGATGATTCAACACAGGAAAAGCAGTAAATGTAATCCACCATATAAACAAATGGAAAGAAAAGAAAAAACACAACCATCTCACTAGATAATGAAAAAGCCTTTGACAAAGTCTGACACCCCTTCATGATAAAACTCTTGGAGAGATTAGTGATACAAGGGAAACACTAAACTTAATAAAGGCAATTTATAGCATGCCTACAGCCAATATCAAGTTAAAAGGAGAGAAACTTAAAGGAATTCCACTAAACTCAGAAACAAGACCAGGTTGTCCACTCTCTACATACCTATTCAATATAGCACTTGAAGTTCTAGCTAATGCAATAAGAAAGCAGCAGGAGATCAAGAAGATACAAATTGGAAAGGAAGAAGTTCAAGTATCATTGTTTGCAGATGGTATGATAGCATACATAAGTCGCTCCAAAAATTCTACCAGGAAACTCCTACAGCTGATAAACAGCCTCAGTGAAGTGTCTGGATACAAGATGAACTCAAAAAAATTAGTAGCCCTCCTTTATACAAATGACAAATGGACTGAGAAAGAAATCAGGGAAACAACGCCCTTCACAATAGCCACAAATAGCATAAAATATCTTGGAGTAGCTCTAATGTAACCAAAGTACTGTTTCAACAGGGAGTTGAGCCTGTTCTGCATCCAGTAGGAAGAAGACCACATGGCAGTTACAAGTGGGACTGATCACTAATCTAGGTTTTTAGGTGTGTGTGTGTGTGTGTGTGTGTGTGTGTGTGTGTGTGTGTGTTTTGTTTGTTGTTGATTTTTCTGTTGTTGCTTGAGACAAGATCTCTCTATAGCTGTTCTGGAACTCATTGTGTATACCAGGCTGGCCTTGAACTCACAGAGGTTCTCCTGCCTCTGTCTCCTGAGTGCTGTGGTAGGAGTATAGGCATGTGTCACCACATTTGGCCCCTAATCTAACACTTTTCAGGCATGGTAGGACCTAGCAGAAATCCCACTCAAATACTCCCAACAGATTTTACAAGGGACAATTGCAATGTAATGACTAAAGAAAAGCAAACTTGAAACTAACTTGTGTACTTTACTACAAATTTATTGTCAACTTAACTGTAAAACTACCAACATTTATAAAAAGTAGGAAACTATTCAATGTTTCAGGACAAGTTTCTAAATTCGAAACCAAATGCAATGTTTGTAAAAGAAGGATATGATAAATTAGTCTCTTCAAAATTAACTTTTTTTTTGCTCTAAAAAACTCTAAATTTGATGAAAAAAGCTATTTTTGACTAAAATGTCTGCAAATCACAGGTCTGTCAAAGACTCTAAAATCTCAACACTATAAGAATCAAATATTCCAATTAGAGAATTAGCAATCAATGTGGAGATATTTCACTGGAAATGTTATTTAGATGAAAACAGACACAGGAAAGATATTCAGCACGCTTGCCCATTGCAAATTAAAACCACACTTAATGTATCACCAAACACAATGGCAATAAAAACAAACGAACCCAACACCAAAACAAACAATTCCCAAAAACCCTATAAAATATGCTATGTTCTGGGTGATGCTTCATTCGACACAGTCCAGAAGCAGGGAACTTAATTGGAAAAATTGCTGCCATAAGATGGACATATGGCTCTGTCTGTGGGACATTTTCTTCATTGATAATTGATGACATTTGCCCAGACAACTGTGGATAGGTGGTCCTGGGCTATATGAGAAAGGCAGCTGAACCTGAGCCTGGTAGTAAGCTGCTAAGCAGCTTACCTTCATGGTTTCTCCTTCAAGCTTCTGCCTTTAGTTCTTCCCTTGTCTTCCCTCGATGATGGACTGTACACTGAAGCAAATCCTTTCCTCCTCCAAGTTGCTTTCGGTTTTGGTGTTTATCAAAGCCACAGAAAGCAGCCTAGAAGAGCAGCTTAACTTACAAGGCTGCAAGTTGGATACAGTCCAAATGCTCCCAAAGAGACTAGGTGTATATATATTACTGCAGGTGAGTACAATACAGCCTTATCATCAGCCTGCTGATGCATTCAACAAAATCGTTACATTTTCAGATTAGTATTAGGAATGAAAATTATAGATATATGTGTGTGTGTGTGTGTGTGTGTGTGTAATGAAGATACTGGGTAGTACTTTTGTGAAGATTAAGATCAGGCAAAACTAATTTATTTTCATATAAATTGAATATGGTAATAATTGATTTTTGGAACATGGATTCAATGGAACACAAGAAAATATCTTTGACTGATGGAAATGCTCCATGTGTCAGTTCAGTTGGTAAATACTAAGTTCATAAATCTTTCAAAGTTCTATGAAATCTGTACCAAAGTTTGTATGTTTGGTTTAATGTAAACTGTTATTAAATAAAATGATTTGAAAATACTATTTTCTAAACTGTGACATTTTTGGTGTTTTGGAAAATTGTGTGATTTATTGCTCATTCTAATAAATATTTGGTGTGTGCCTACTTTTGTATTTGTTATTTTACAGTCTTTCTATAAAAGATGGTTTCCATAGTTACGCAATCTGTAAGCCCTTGAATGTAAAGTGGCTCTTCTACAAGTAGACCTCTTACAAATACTCCCTTCCCAAGTCTTCTTCCTCTTTCAACCCAGGTCACTACTGTAGACATATCCTGCTTTGTTTCTATTCTTCATCTTCTAATATTGTCATGCATATCTTATCAAGTCAATTTCATAAAACTATATAATGATTTAGAGTAACCCTTTTTGTTGTTTTTCTCACATTTCCTTGGACATATGTCAAATTGAAAATATGATCTTTGAAATACATATTAACCACTCTCTCTTCCCTATGGTAGGCTTCTGTCGCTAGAAAAAAATTATCATGTGGTTCCTCTCTGGCACTATCAGTCACCATCTTTGACATTTTCATTACTCAAAGCAACCTGTCCAGCTCCCCAAAGTGTTGTACAACACGTGCTGGGGTGTGATGCAATATCAAAAGCTCCTGTTTTCAACGAGTAGGTATCTTTTGCGTTAAGTGCTTGGATGCCCTTCTATGTTTGTGGCTTCTAGCATGACTTACATTCACTATTCATGAACTGCTTTATAAATTTATACATGAAACAAAGTGAAAAGGAAATATGAATTTACTATGAAAATAAATTGGTAAGAGATTTTCAAGGGAAAGAAAATAACTTTTGCAAGAACTGAAAGTAAGAAAAACTTTATTTAATAATATGAACATTATATGCTGTGGCTAGAATGCAGAAACGATTAAGAGAGGTAGGACATTAGACTTTGGGGCAGTTTCCTCTGAGATTGAAACTTTCCATTCTGCAGGGAAACTTCTTAAGTAGGAAGGTAAGCACCTAAAAATAGCTTCAGAAGGTTCCTGAACCTGATCAAATTCACTAGGCCCTTACCTCCTAGGAAGGGCCAAACTGCAAAGAAGTCTCTTGAGACCAGACTAGCTGCCTAGGAGAACCAGAAACCAGCCAAAATGCCTGGGAACATTTAGACAAACAGCCACTTGGAAGGGACACTTTCCAACCTGTTGAGCTGCCTGCAGGCTGTGCAACGTGCTCCACGTTTCCAAATTTTGTGAGCTGTCATTCATGCTGGGGTGAGCACTGGTGATTCAGCTGTCTTTGTGTCATTCCTGCTCCCATGTTATACCACCCCATATTCTTGTAAGTAACCCCAATAAAACTCATTGGTTCACCAAGTCAGATTTTGGTGGTATAGATAGTTGTTCTGTCGTGGACTCTCTATCTCTATCCTGTGTGTTGTGTCTCCCCAGGAAAAGTTTTGCATACAAAATTAGGCAACTAAGTCAATAAGTTGTTTGCCTTGCAATAATGAAAAATGGACTTCGATCCCCAGAACCTATGCAAAACTAATCTGGTGTACTGGCACATACTTGAAACCTCAGCAATGGGGAGGCAGACAGGCCCAGGCTCACTGGCTAGCTATGTGATCATGAGTTCTGGAACAGTGAGATGCTATAGCTCAAAATATAATTAGATGGTATCTTAATGCTAATGTTGTCTTCTGGCTTCTACATGCACACACACACATACATGTACATGGCACACACACATTTACCTTCATAAACATACACATATGCACACAGGCAAAAATGTATTTGTGATTTTAGTGGCCTGTGTATGATAGCAAAGGGTTTAGTTATCAATCTGAGGAATGTCTTATAAATACCGATATTGGTCTGTCAAAAATGTTAGTTGAATCACTTCCTTTGTGGAACTCTAATTTCATTGATAAAAGACAATTAATAATTAAACACAATAAATAAATTATTTCTTGTAGTTACTGTGGCAAAGTACACAAAACAATGTATACATTTGTCATAGCCTGGGCTTGCGTGTCAAGAATAGGCACTGTGTTTGCTTTGAACAACACTGCTTTCTCGGCACTAATGGCAGTGCTTATATATAATACATGCTCAACATTTATTTTGTAGGACAAATAAGTGAGCACTTAGATTCTCTACCAAATAAATGTGGCTTAGTTAAATATAGAATGGTTAAGCATTCAGCCAGGGATGTAAGTCCACAGATACAGCTTAGCAATATGAGAGAATTCATTATAACAGTTTGAGAAATGCCCAGTGGCACTGAGATAGAGAAAGATAATTTAGAATGTTAGGTGACGAGCCTAGAGGAGTTGTTATGGGGAGTCTATGAAATTCAGAGTAATCCATGTTATCAGTCCTGAGGTGTTTTGCAAGGCAAGGTAAACTTACTGTTCCCCTCTAGAAGGAGAACAGTTTGAGACACTGGAAAGTCACGTAGATGAAAAGGAAGTGTGTTTTATAGTTTGTGAAAGACAAGGTTGAAGTTGGAAATCAGGGCTGACATAGTTTGCTTTCTCTTGCTGTGATATAGAAAATAGTCCAAAGCAGCTTGAGGGTGAAAGGGTTCATTGGGCTGATGCATCCTAGGAGTCACAGTTCATTGAGGGAAGCCAAGGAAGGAACACGAGACAGGAACCTGTAGACAGGAACTGAAGCAGAGACCGTGTAAGACTGCTGCTAGCCTCTTGCTCCTTGTGGATTGCTCCATTTCTTGCTTAACCTGCTTTCTCATACAACTCAAGTACACTTGCACAGGAGTGGCATTGATGGAGATCCAGGGGCTGGCTCCTCCCACATCAGTCATTAATCAAGAGAACATCCTACAGACTGGCCTACGGGCAATCTTCTGAAGGCATGTTCTCAACTGAGTGTATTCTAGCTTGTATCAGGTTGACAAAAAAATTAACCAGCACAGGGTATGACAATGGAGATGGAAAGTGTGGACAGCCTGATAATCCTATAGAACCTAGCAGTAATTGATAAATTAGAAAAGTGTGAGAAATCAAGAAAACCAATGAGCTTACTCAATTACAAAATTTATAGGAATACCAGTCATGGAAGGCACCTGTTTTGAGAATGGGGCTATAATAGACCATTCTCCATAAATACACTGATGATATTAATTACCTCAGAAATGGAGCTGGGAGAGGATTATAACTCACTCTGCATGTGGATGAATGGCCCTTAGAAGAAAAGGTAGAAATATCCAAGGAAAGGACAAAGGACAAAATCCCAAGGAACTTATGCCTGAGCGGGTTCTTGAGAGTGCAACTATGAACTCAGAAGACGTGGGGTTTTAAATGCGTCCAGAGACTAAAATGTTGCTGGCAAAGTGTTAGGTTTCCTTTCAGTTAAGTATGCTAGCCCCAATCTAATTAGACGGTTACTGTCTTACAACTGAATGCACGAATCAAACCAAAGAGTTTACGAGAAGCTCAGGCTTCACGGAAGACTCTAAGCAAGGGAATCATCATATTTTCTATATTGGGCCTTGGAAAACAACAAAGCATAGATCAGCTAAGGTTCATGATTCTCTCTCTTTGTATAATCTCTCATACCTGGGCAATGTTGGGGTGTTTTGTAAATACAAACGAAATTTAATGGTTTAGCTTGATCTTAAAAAAATAAGTTCCTTATCTTTATATATAAATTATGCTTCATATAGATGATAAGCATATGAATTGTATTGCTTTAATCTGGTAGTAGAAGTTAAATACTTCTATTAAAGGTCTTTCAAATAAAAAAAATGTAAAAAAGAAAGGACTCCATGTTTTATCTATTGAAAGGCATGATTACTTCTCTCTTTTCTATTCCCCCCTCTCTCTCACATACATGGATCTGCTGCATTCATTCTGCATTGCATCAGTTATACATATGTTCATGTAGAAAATATAATAATGTAAATGTGTTTTATAGCAAATATTTGGGATTCTTCCAATATCTAAATGTTTTATTACCAAATAAACTATTGTTATCATTCACAGCATGAAGACATTAATCACAATATTCCCTGTTGAGTTAGTCATTATTAAGAACAATGTGGAGCAAGAGAGTTAGTTCAAAGGTTAAGCAAAAGCATTGCACGTACAGAGTACACAGGTTTGCTTTGTAGACTCCACATCAGGAAACTCACTGCTACCTGTAATCCCAGTTTCAAAGGATCTGACATCCTCTTCTGGCCTCTATGGTGCACATATATATACTAAGGCACAAGCGCGTACATACCAATAAAAACAAACAAATAAAAATCTTTCTAAAAGAACAATATGTCCTCAATAAATATCACTGACTGGTTAATTTGTAATAAAAATGAAAAAAGCAAATTATTTCATTGATAGAAAGTGTCTCAACAAGATTATATACTGTGTGTGCTGCTCAGTTCTCTTTTAGTTCCTAATGTTGAGTAGCTTGTAGAGAACACACACACATGCATACAGTTGGTGTTCTGGTATGACCTTGATTCTATGTAAAAGCTGATCCATCTGTAGTTGGCGGTTTCTTTTTAAACATGCTGATTTTCCTTAAATAGGAGAGTTGCCTCCTTTACTTCTTAAAAGTTCACTTGGAACGTTCTGTGCTATTTTTCCTAAGAATTGAATTTACTACGGAATTTAAGAACCCTATATAAATAAATAAATTCCTAATTAAAAACTGAAGAGAAAGAGAAAATGTGCATAGATATGGGAAAAATAGATAAGCGCCTTCTATTTTTATTGCCTTTTTGTTCTGGAACAAAACCATTCATTTTAAACAGAGAGTGCAGCTGTAAATAAAACACAAATAGTATTCGGGCACCCAATGATGCAGGAGATTGCATTTCAACCCAAAGCCCCATCACTGTTAAAGTGCTGATTCCGGTAGGGAACGTAGAGCTGGCTTGCCATATTAAATATGAAGACTACATACTCCTGCCCTTGTAAAAATAGGTCAGGCTTCAAAAGAGACATTTTTATGCTCAGACTTACAAAACAATTCTCATGGGTGCTGTTTTGCTTACTTAGTTTTAGCTGCATTTACTACATATGAAATTTGAAAGATTTAGAGGACTAGCTGGAGGCAGAAGTCTTCATGACTATTCCTGCTCTATTCTAGCTGTTTCTCAGTCAGCCATAAGGTTAAGGAAAAACAAACTGAAAAAAGATAGAGTATATTATGAGTGTAGTGGGAGTTTAACTGTACCACAGTTATTCTATATATCGTTGTATTTTGCCTGTCCCTTGATGTTGAGGTATCACAGGCAAATAGAACCTGCTTCAATTTATTCCTTGACTGGGCAAAAAGATGCTCAAATGCCCACACTCCTTGGTCCTTCCGCTACCTTCTCTTCCTCCACTGCCAAATATGACATCATATGACATTCCCTGTAATCAGCTGATAAGGGAAGAGAATATCTACTATTTTCTATATATTATCTATAGGGCTAGTTTATAGGTAGCTCTATATGATACACAGAAATGGACTGGCCAGCTATCCTGCTCTTGACTTTCCACTAAGAATAATGATAAAGGAAAACCTCCCAGTGGTGGGATGGTTAGGTGAGACAACTTGTACACATCTCTTGCAGAAGGAAATGGCCAGCTGGATGATTAAGAACTGATTCATAGGTTATTGTTAATTTAGATTTGATTGACTAGTCTGTGACTCATAAGGAACATGATAATAAAATTGATGACAGACAAATTAAGGGAAGAGATGTGGAAAGACTTGACAGCCTGGGGGAAAGTGGGGCTATTTGTGTTATCTGTGCATGCTCAACAATTCATTAATTATTTCAGTAGCCACTTGTGTCGGAACACCCACTCCATGGATTCCAATCAGCATCATCCCCCAGGTATCCCTGCTATGAAAAAAACGGCTCTGATGGCAGCATTAAGGTTAATAAAGAATTCAGCATCACTAAATTCAGCATTCACTAAAGCTAATGAGGTTGTGGTCACCAATGAGTCTTCAGATTGTCCATCAGCAATGAGCAATACTTAGTGTCCAGATATCACACACTAAGAGTCAACTCCCTCCACGTGAGCGTGTGCGTATACACTGTCCTTTGTCTAAGTGCTTCTCTCTTTTATGGATAACACTGTTTAATCAAGTCTTTGTTAAAATTTCTTCTTACTAAACTCAAACTTTGTTTTTAATGAAAAGGAAAGGAAATGAAGTCCATCTTAAAATAGCACTGGTTCCTGGGATGATCAACAAGGTGTCTGGTGACAGTTTGGTTACAATGGGCCACTTCTGCTAGGAAAGAGGTATAATTTTGTTTGTCATATGGTAGACACTTACTCTGGGGATAGATTTTTCTTATCTGCCCATATATTTTCTTGCCAATATATCATCAATGGACTTACAGGAAGCTATTCTACATAGCATGTCTTCTGACCAAAGAGCAAAGATCAGCAATGTTTTCAAGCTTGTAGAATTTACTGATCTTACTATGTGGCCTGGTACTCAATGCAGTTGGCACAACAGACTATGGAATTGACCTCTGAAGACTCAGAGTAGCAGGTGGCCCTATCTTAGCAGGATGGAACTAGAGTTACTAGATTTTATCGTAGAATGGTCATGCCCTGTCATCAAATCAATAGAAACCTGCAGCAACCCATCCAAGTACAGTATTAATCAGCTTTGTAGGATAGAAAATATAGGATTAGAAATTTTTTAGAGGAAGGTCACAACAACTTGTAAACACGGAAGCTTATAGAATATGAGCTATAACTATCCTTATTTTCATAATAATTATATTTTTGTAGCTGTATACACACATGAAATAAATATCTTTGTTTATTTTTCTCTCTCAATCTCTTAAAATGTAATAGCAAATAACTGATTTTATTGTTATTTATTATACTTTACTGTTGGTCTGTAGGTATTGATAATTTTACATCATAAGATTTAAGATACTGGACATTAGAAGAGTACACACAGCTTAAGCAATTCATTTGAGTGAAGTTACTGGAGTAAGGTTGGTTGTAAGTATAGTAGTTGTATCCTGTCAGGTGTGTGTCTGCCCTTGTTAGTGTCTTTATTTAGAAACTAAGTGTGTGACTTAAGGTTCTATAGATGGGTGTCAGGTCTAGACACATGATGTATAATTTTACATCCTAATTTAGCTAGGATAAGAGAAGTCCAAATAGCTAATAAAGCATTATTGATGAATGTGTCTATGAGAGTGTTTCTACAAGAGATTAAAATTTTAATCAGTAGACTTTGTAAAGTTGCTGCACCCTCGTCAAAGGAAGGTATTATCCAATCCATTTAAGTATAAGTTCAAATTACAATGTAGAGAAAGATAAATTCTTCCCTGAATTTGGGATTATCTTTGTTTGCCCTCAGACATCTGACTCCCACACCTGTGCCCCTAATTCTACTCCACCCGCAATCCCTGCCTAGTTCTCAGGATTTTAGGTGATATCAATGGTTCTGCTTTTTGTAAACTTTCCAACTCAAATTGATTTAATGACAAAATTCCCTGGTCTTTATCTTACTCATGGAATAACAAGAAACCTTTTTGCTTCTATAATTACACAAGAACCTTGTATAATAAATCTTATCTCATATACTTATAGATTCTGTTTATAGTTTATTAATATACAATTAAATATCTAATAAAATATTTCCATATCTCTCAAACATAATATGTCTAAGACTAAATTTTGATTTTATATATTTTCCAGTGTTTGCTGTATAGTAGACATCAACCTAAAAGTTCATAATTCACTTATGATTCATAACATATATGAAGTGTTTAAAGATTTTGCTTTGAAATTATGAATGAGATATATTTTCTTGTTAAACTAATTTATATTCTTAGCTAACTCATTAAGAACAAAAAAGGAAAAGATACAAGAAATTATATCCCTGTATCCATAGAAAATCGTGAACTACTAATAAATCATCATAATTTGTAAGAAGATTTATCTGGGCTAATAGAGTCAAATTCATTCATTCATATAAACTATGATCAAAGTCAGAAAAATGTCAGCCACTTACATAGATAGTAAATAGCATCTATGAGTAAATTTGAAAAATATTTTCCCAATTTCTTTTATAGAAAATTGTAACAGGTTATCATGCAGTACATTAAAATATCAGTATAACTTTTTTATGGAGTTGATGAACTGTTTTCTGATTTAATTGGAGGTCTGCTCCACAGGAGAGAATTCGTGTCTAGTGCTGTAACCTGATAAACCGCAAGGCTAGGGAGACTGTAGGCCCTAGTGGGGAGGCTACTCCTGTTGCTTTTCTAAACGGACCTGGTGATCCTGTCAAATTGCTTTCTAAGTAATTGTGTACCTGCCTTCTTTCTCAGTATTTTTAGTGATCCATAGACTAGTTTTGCTCTCTACTTTGATCCAGAAGCTTCGTTCAGCCGTGTGAAACAGTTACTGCAGACTCATAACTGGTTAGCATGACGAAATTAAGTGAGGGATGAGTTTTCAGTTCTAAGTGGGGCACCTGTGTGACTCCATCAAGAATCCAGGAGCATCACAGAAGACAGAGCAGAAAGAGTGTAAGGGTGAGAGCAAGGGATGGAGAGATCTGGCATGACATGGCCATTGCTGTCCTGAAATCTCAGCAGCTGTGACCATCATCACAAGTTTGGGCCCAAAGACATTTAATCCTGGAGAGCAGAAGAGCTTATGAGGCCCCACCTCTAGCAACGATCTGTTGGTAGTTTGTCATTGGTCAGAGCCATTATCTTCAGTGATGTAGTCGCTGACATGTTGCTCATATTACTGTAATTAATGTGTCATCCAGGCTCCTATAGGTACTTTAACTAGTTGTCTCACCAGAACAGGAGGCCATGAAAGTAGAAGAAAGACTAATCGGTATAAAGGCAGGGAATGACTATGAGTGCGAAGGGGACCAGAAAAGGGTTGGGAGTGTGGATATAATCAAAACACATGTATCTGTATAAAATCTAGAGACTACATGGGAAGGGAAATACTCGTGTCTTCTGAGACTGTTTTAATTCACTTAATACAATGATCTCCAGGTGTGCCCATTTCACAACAAGTAAGATAAATTATTTCTTACAGCTGAAGAAAACTCTATTGAATTTATACACCATATATTCTTTATCTGTTTCTCTATCATTGGATGTCTAGGCTTGCTTCATTACTTACTTACTGTAACTAGTATTCCAATAAACATTGATAGGGCCATCTCTTTGTCATATGGTTACTTGGGGATCTTTGGTAAATATACAGAAGTTATATATCTTGGTTATACAGGGGTCTTTTAATTTAATTTAATTTTTTGTGAATTTCTTTAGGAGTATAGTATGAAATCGACATAATTTTTACTCTACTAGCTCTTCCTATATCGTTTCAACTCCTCAGGTTTGTGATCTTTTCTTCTATAATTATTTTTACTGCACACACACAAATATATATACACACACACACATATATATAGACATACACACAAACACACACACACACACACATATATATAGACACACACACACACACATATATATTATATATATAATATATATTATATATATATATGTATATATATATACATATACACGTAGTCATATGTATGACTGACTGAGCCCATTTATTGTTTTCTTACTTGCATGTGCTAAGGCTGACCACTTGTGATTGGATAAGCTAATTAGGTGGCTTGTTCCTCAAAAACTTGGTTCTCCCTCTCTCAACAGCCATTGATTTCATGTAGATCTTCATCTGGGTTGGGGCTTGTGGAATATTTTCCATCTACATTGGCCTATTGACTAGGTTCTTATGCAAGTCTTGCTCAGGCAACCATATTGTTGAGATTTCCTGGTGCGGCAGCATCAGTATTATGTCTAGGAGACATTATCTAGCAGATGTCTTTCTTTTTATATAGAATGTATTTAGCTGAAGTTCCAGTTAAGTGCTGAGAGCAGAGGGGTTTTCTGTCATCACTTTTTCCTCTGCTGCTGGTATATGCAGCTATTTCCTCCTTTCTTTCTACCTTTTTCTTCTTTAAAAGTGTCTATTACTGTTTACTGGCACACTCTGTCATAAGGTAGGCTACTTGTCCTTGGAAATGGGGAGTCCCCAGATCACCCGTCTCTTCTGATAACAGTTACCCAGCTTTCCTCAGCTTATTCCCTGGAGATTTTAGGAGACCATCCCTGCATATAATTTCCTGTCTTATATCTCAGCTAGGAGAAATCTTGTGTCTAGAGAATTTTTATTAATTTCTGGACATTTGTAGTTGTCACAGCAGAGGGGAGTGACGGACTTCGCTGGCGTCTGGTGTGTATAGACCAGGTATAATAGTAACCTTCCATAGTACACATAATTGTCCTCCCCCACCAAAAAAAGAACTGGATATCCTAGAATGCCAATAGTCCCAAATTTGAGACACCCTGTGCTATGCAACAAAATTAGACAAGTTATGATTCTAAGAGGAACAATAACCCTCCTGCATGACTGCTACTTGAGCTAATTATACTTAGCGTGCTCGCTGAGCACAATGAAAAACAGGAGAATTGAGTAGGTGGGGCAGCTTTAAAGACTTAAGCAAAAAATCTTAGACCATGTTTCAGAACATGAAACAAATGAGGGAATATTGTCAATAGAACATCAATAAATAAAAGCCTTCCCTAACAAGCTGTTTAGCCATTGTGTCCGATGTGCATAAGTATATAATGCCTGCTCTCAAAGGTCCACTGTGGAAATTATATTTAGAAAAGCATGATTTATAAAGTTAATCATATGACTTGATCATAGTATTCCAAAATTACATATCAGTTTCTTTCAGCCTTAATACGCATTTTGTAACATGATTCACTCTTTTGAACCATAAATTTTAAGGCATCATATCTCTTTATTATTTTAATTTAGCATGATACTGATGGTATCCTTCTTTCTAACAAAGTTCTGACAAATGAGAACACAAACCAAATGGCATTAAAAAAAAAACTTAGTATTTCAATCACTTTCTTATAGACACCAAATACAAGAATTACCTGAATCATAACCCAAAGTATTTTAATTGGTCTGTTATTATGCTATGGAAAGTTTCCAAAGCCAAGCCAAACTTGAAAACTCAGACTATTATACTGTCAGTACCTGAGAACTATCAGAATTGTGTGGGTGTTTGGAGATTGCTCTTTAAAAAATATTGGGCAAGGTCTATTTTAGTGGAAAGTCCCCTTGGAGAAGAAACTTGTCAATTATGCTGAGTAGCTGTGTAGTTTTCAATGTGTGGAAAGTAGACATGGACTGACCTCAGCCTCCTTAAAGCAATGAGCTCAGCTGGTTGTAAACCCAGATCCTGAGGCTGCACAGGCTCTCCTCCCCGCTCTGCATTAGCTTGTCTGTGTGTTTCCTTCTACTTGTCCTACACCGAGCTTTCTCAGACAGATCCTATCAGTCACAAGTGAGTGTCCTTGGCATTGGAACTCTACAGAATGTCACTGCAATTTAAGGAGCAGTTATCAAAAGTAACTATCTCATATCTCCAGGAACCAGCTCTAGTTTTCTACACTAATCCAAAATGCATAAAGAACACCATGTTCAAAGGACTGTTTTGTGTAAGATTTTACTTTTAAAATCTGATGAATTTGTGGGTAAAAAAAGTTTTTCCCTTTGATCTGAGTGCAATGGTTGTTACTTCCTATCTGAGCATAGTTGGAGTCATAGATAGCAAATTAGATTGGAATGTAAAACTTAGAAGGTACAAGATAATAATTTCTCTAAAATTCTGCTCTCAGGAAAAGTTACATAAAAATGTCCCAGGTTCCATAGCATTAGAACTAGGCTGGAAAGGAAAATAGGGAGACAACTCAGTTGAGATTGAAATCCTTTATTTTGAAACATGATTCTGTTTCCTCAGTCATTACAGAACTTAAACATTTTACCAGTTCAGTCTTATTTTTCCTGAGATTTATCATCAGTCTGTATAGCCATTCCCTTTCCTTCAGACAAGCTCGGCAGAGCTGCCAATCTCATGGGCATTCATAGCAGCCTAAGATGGGCTGATGACAGAAATCTGAATACTTCGTCTCTGTGGTTAAAAGTTTATGGCTGTGTATAGTCATTGAATTTCTCCCTTGTGGGCAGTATCAAATATATTCAAAGTAGAAATGCTTTCCAAACAAATTTGATTTTGACCATGAAGTGAAAAATCAGTACATTTCTGTGTATGTAGACAGACAGACAGATAGGTAGATAGATGATACATAGATATTAATATAAATAACAAGATAATAATAATAAAAGCATTGTACAGATGAGAGTGATATTTGTGACCTATTCATATATCTGTCCTTTAGGGGAATGTCAAGCCTTCTAACTTGGCTTGCTCATAGTTGGCTTAGGAAAAGTCATTAATTTTGAGAGTCACAAAGCAAGTCAATTTATTATTAACTTCCCACTAGCTTTGTTACAGAAGTCACTACCAGCTGACACCATCAAATTTATCAACACTCATTCCTCCAGCCAAAGTCATTCCTATCATCCAGGGAAAAGGGGCTGTTCATTATCTTCCCACGTGCTCTAAAGAGAAAGATGTCTTTTGTGTTCTAATAATTAATTTCAAAGCTAATTACTCCAGCAAAAAGGAACTAAAAGAATGTAGACCATGAGCTTTTGTAATCAGAAACTTGCCTTTAGGTCAGCAGAACACAGAATATCAGTGACCCGAAGGTAACAGCCATGTCGGGGGGCTGGGGGAGAACACCGTATTTGTAACTGCCCAGCTTTCCGCATAAATCCTTTTCCTCACTGGACTTGTCTCTGAAGCACTGACCTTTTCAGGTAGCAAGCAATAAACTTAGGTTTATGGTTTCTTATCTTTATACTTGACTAGTTTAAAAGACAATGATAATTTGAAAATGTTATCTCATGATATTTCCAATTCTAGCTTTTTATTAATAAACTGTAGTTGAATTGCTGTGCCAATCTAAACACTAAAGCCTAAACTTTCAATATATGAGGGGTTTTTCTGTGACTGCATAAATTAAATTGCATCAGATACTCATCCTTTTGCAGTCCACGTCCTCTGAGATGTCACCTACACACTCTTAAGATTTCACCCAATAGAATGTCCTGGAATAGCCAAGGAAACAGTGGATTAGAAATTTTAAACAAAGAATAAGTTGTCATTAGTTACTTAATATAAGCGTTATTGTTACATCCTTTCAAACAAGGAGTTGTACCCTCATAATGCAATGGAATTAAGAGAAGTGTGGAATAAATTATTTGCTATTGAAACTCAAAATCAGAAAAGTACTTAGCTATAAAACAGGCATATATATATATATATACATATATATATGTATATATATATATATGAATGTATGTAGTGTGTGTGTGTGCGCGTGCGCACGTATGCTTGACCAATGATTTTTCTATGCTAGCTAGAAGATGCAATGATAAATACTTTTAGCAGCTAATACTTTCCACCATTGCAACCTTTTTTAAATTTTAAATACTGATTAAGAAATCTCTTTCTCTAGGATATTTTATGCCTTCCAGGAGTTCTGTCCAAATATATTCCCTTTAGATTGACACACATCATTGGAGTTTTGATTCCTTCTTCTGCAATGAAGGTGGTTATCCTGGATTCTGCTTTTGTCCAAGACTTACAGAATTCATGGAAGGATGCCACAGGAGAAGTTAACACAAAGGGCTTCCAGCCTTTGCTTTATGTTGTGCAGGGCACTTCCAATACTACATATAGTCATAGGACTTTTATATATTTTGTAAAAGTAAGACATTCTAATTATGATCTGCAAAATGGTTAGCTTTGTCATATTTCATCATGAAGAAATTGATATTTCGTAAACGTAATCTGTTTTATTATTTCTTTGGGTTTTTGTACGCAGCTTGAAAATTCTATAAGTCACAGGCTCAATAAAAATTTTTCTCACACAAACTTATGATATATATCTATATCTTTCTTCTTAATGTAGGAAGGTATTATAGTAATTCAGCCTCTCTTTTGCATCTGTGGTCCTAAACCCTAGAAGAAGATGCTCCAAGTCATCTTGCCAGCCTACATCCTCTCACCAGAGCTCTGGAGGAATTGAATTGTTTCCTAGTCCATAGATCATTTGTATCCACACAACAATTAAAATCCTAAATGAATTATGAGTTGAGAATTCTTTCCTTCTCTCAGTGGTCTGAGTGGCTGTAGCTAGGGAAACATTGTCACCATGGCAACTTGATGTTCAACTTGTAACTTTTGAACATTTTGCTTTTTATTTACATTGTTACAATTTATAATCACATTAATGACCTCCCAGTCAGGCATTTTCTGGCCATTAGCAGTAAGCTCCATTAATGCCCCTAGCTTCACCAGAGACCACCAACGCTTTCAAGTTGTTGATTAATGCTAAGAACAGATCTACTCAGAAGAGAACTGTTGCTTAACTGATGCCTTGGAAAGTTATGCAAGGCGACCAATTAGCTTGGGTTTTAGATGATTTTTGAAAGTAAGTCTCAACACCACGGCCAGACAAAACAAAATAATAATGAAAGCTGAGCGCTGCAATGAAACTGAAAGAAAGGTAAAAATTTCTCTCCAGGTTGTTGGTTTAAAAAAAAAAAATTCTTTGAGACTTTAATGATGTAAGAGATAAAGACAGTCTAGAATTACTAACTTTCTTAATAGTCCTTAGACTTCCATTAAGATTCCACCCACTGTTCTTAGAACTGTCTGCCCCAGAATGCACTCCCTGCTGTGTTAATTACCTTGAAAAGTCAAGAGTATCACTGTCCTGTTTATATTAATTATCCATAGTGGTCACAAGTGAGGAAAAAAAAAAAAGAAAGAAAAACCAAATTAATGTAGAAAGCTCTTGAATTCTACTGTGAACAAGGAATTGGATTATTTTTAAATTTTAAAAGTCATTTGCATTTCACTTCTGAAAATGCAGGATATGCTAACCAAGGGGCCAGCAAGGCCAAGGCAACATTTTCCTTCTTACTCTCCTAGTACTTATTTACCCACTTCATTAACATCTTTAATTCAATCCTTACATTTTCTCCCCTGGAGACAAACTGTTTATCCATTGCTCCCTTATTTAAAATGACCATCTTCTAATTTGTGTTCTTTCCAGAGCCATTTCCCATTACCATTACTTCAATGGCAGTTACTGAAACTATAGGCTACAGTCACAACGGCCCTATACCTTCTCTCCTTCATCCTGCGCTCCGTTGTAGTCTGCCACTAACCTTCACCACCCAGCTGCATATCTCCCGTTAGAGCTTCCAGTGACCAAGAAAGCCTCATCATCTGGCTATCCTTAACATGAACTGAACAAGAATGATATCAATAGACAGCCAAAGTAGACAGGGGAAAGACCCCAAGACCTCATAGCACTGCAGGCAACTAAGGAATGCTGAGAGTGGGAGAAATAGTCTTCCCCAGGGAAGGATACACCACTGGTTATCCAGTACTGGTCATCCCAGAAAACAGACATATAAGTAACATTATACAGGTCATATCTAGGAATATATATGTATATACATACGATAAATGCATGTAACGAAGAAGAGGGGCCATGAATTTGAAAGAGAGAAAAGAGGGGTAGATGGAAGGCTTTAGAGGAGGCAATGGAACAGAGAAATTATAATTGTATTATAATCTTTAAAATAAAAACGTCTAAGGACATGCTCATTGACATTTTGGGTTGAATCTCCTCACTTCCTTCTGCATCTGATCTCTCGGATACTTTCAGCCACTGCAGTCACATTGCTACTCTTTTACATTACACAATTTTATATTTCCAGTTCCCAATCTACAAAATTCTCTACGGAATCCCATCCCGACCACCCTGTAAATTCTTATGTCTTCAAGAATTACCTTTTCTTCTCTGTCTTTATACTTCCTCTACGTGAGTCATCCTAATACTGTATACTAAAATATTATTTGTATTTGAACAATGCCTTTGGATTTCAGCTGTACTGTATGTTCTCCGGTTTCCTGTACATGTGCATGTGGTTTGCAGTTTAAATTCGCCATCCGTTATCATAAGACTCTTTTTCATGTGCCTTTTGCTCCTCATTGAATGGCACTTCCCTCCGTCTACCCACCAACTTTTAAACACAGAGAGTACCCTTCGCTCCTGTTTTCTCACACCCACTTACATCTACTCTGTAAGTTCTAACTCCTTAACATTTCGAAAATCTACGCCAGCTAAGAAAAGTCCTTAGTCACTGCCTGAGTTCTTTTTCTAGCTAGATCTTGAGTTTTCACCTGAGCCTATTAAATCTGTATGCAAATAACGATCTTCTCAATGTGCAGATCTTATCGTCTTCCTTTTCTGTATAAAATGTTCAGTGCCTTGATATTTGCTCATGTGCTAATGTCCGAGATGCTTCATGTTTAAAGTCGCACGTTAGCCTAGAAGCCCCATGTGGGCGAATTCTATGCTTCCTATTTGCCATTTCGTTCTCAGCCTAGATTTAACCAGAAAGTGGGGCGCGGGAGGAGCTGAACGAGCAAGCAGACCTTTAAAAGATCCATTCACAGCATCATCTGCCAGAATCACTTGACTATTTTCTGGACGGGCCTTCAGACCTAACGCGACTTTAGCGACTTAAAACTGAAAGGGTTTGGGTTTCCTGCAGGTGCCACTGAGGTGTAGCTGCTGGGTTCCACAAGCCTCGCTCAGGAGGCTCTGCTCATCGATTCCACCTGGACCTGTTCACTCGTCTGTTAAGACTTACCTTGAAAGCGGATCTCCTGGTAGGTTTCTGTGAAGTGACAGCTCGCGTATAGTTTTTACATTCTTCTATCTGGACTCCCTTTCATTCCTGAGTGTACACATACCTGTTTCACTCGTAAAAGAGATGGGATGAATACTCAATTGGCTGTGTATTTCATCACTAGATGTGCTTTAGAGTGTTGTGTTAAACAATGTTTTTGAGTAAAAAGAACAGTCTAGAAATATACTACATTAATATAGGGCCAGGTGTGGGGATGTTGGTGTTCTGGAACAGGGGGTTGCCTTGAAGGGTGACGGAGACAGAGTCATCAGACCAAGAACCTGGACTCCGAGACCAGCATCAGGTGCAGATCTACTTTAGTGCGGAAGAGGCAGGGTTTCTATAGGAGAAGCAGGCGGTTGGTTGCCTAAGGGAGAGGTCCAATCCCTTTGGTTCATGCTTAGGAGGCATTTCAATCAGCCTAGCTAAAGCTTGCTATTACCCAAAGCTTGGTGGGCGGGGGGCGGGGGCAGTGGGGTAGGAGGGGTGGTGCTTCTCCCTGGATCAGGGAGATTTCTATGAAGATGAGAGAAGTGGCCTTAGGCCACAGGATCTGTTGTGGGCAGGGTACTCGCTTGACCAGAGGGAGGGATCTGTGTCCGTATCCTCGCTCATCCCCAAGTCCTAGACTGAAATTCATTTAAAAATTGGAACTGGATTGTTTCAGTCTTTCATGTCTACTATAAAGCACTTTAATAAGCGTTTGTTAATTACTGAGAAATGTTTGTTATTCCATTACTATGGTTTAGAATACATTGGTTCTTGCAACAGTGCTCTGATTGCACCCTCTATCCCGAGAGGCTGTGTAGTTCATGAAGCAGAAAAGGAAACTTCCCATGACTATGTAAGCACCTCACTTTGTACTCCCCAACAAAGAAAACATCAATTAAGCCCTGAGTTTGATGGCTTACCTAATCAAAGCACTTTATAGGCTGGGACAGGAGGATTGTCAAGAGTCCTATGACAGCATGGGCTACAGAATAAAGATCAAGTAAGACTAGGTTACAGTGACTTCTTGCTCCAAAACCTAAACCAATCCAAGCCAAACCAAACCAAACAAAATCTCCATGGAAACAAAATGAAACACAAATGAAAACACTAACAACATATGAGAATAATTTTTAATTGTACTTGTGAGAGTTTCTTCCCTCCCCCCCCAAAAAATGTATTCTTCTGAAAAGCTAGTATTTATAAAACTAGGCATAGCTAAACAAAACTTAGACGTTCTAATTTTGGAATCTGATCATTTTTATTTTCAGACATTTGTAGTCATATGTTCATGAATTATGTTTGTGCTTTCTAGCATTTGAAATGTGATGTAGTTTATGGCCACTCTGTTTTTGTAGTAAAAGAGACTCCGTTCTGTAGAATGTCACTGGAAGTAGAAGTATTTATCAGATAAGTACCATTCATGGAGAAGAATAACAGTGAATATTTATAAATGGTAAGAACCATCTGTAAAGATCTTGCCTCACCACCGAGGATCTCAGCAGATACTTCTCCAGCTACAGTTCAGTGATTATTATCTGAGTAAAATTAAACGTGTAAGCTTCACTTGAAGATTTATTAACACATGCTTCCATGAACTCCAAATATTTCATAATTTTAACAATTTTCTTTTCGACCTAAATGTTTTGTTGTGATATTTCCCCTTAGATTTCAAGAGTAATTTGTCAGGAATGTCCATAATATCTCATTAGCCAGACTATGTCTGAATTTTAACTTTATATTTGAATGGTAATGGAGGAAATTTAACTGTGCCCTTTAACTTTAAAAATTTTCCCCCTCATCCATCTCTTCTCACAGGGTAAAATACAACATTTCTAAGGGGCAGATCTGAAAATTTGAATGTTACACTCGGGGCTTTAGCCATCTGTAGGTTTTGCTGATGTGTTGTTTGGTTGTAGAAATCTAGAAATCTACACACCTAATTTTTTTTCAGTTCCTGATAGCCTAAGCAATGTTAATTTGTCAGAATTTTAAAATGGAATTTCATATGTCTGACTGGTCTTTCTCAAAATAAAGGTTTGTCTCCCTACTCTAAAGAGAATACAAAACGCAAAACAGCCTTTGCTGGCATAACAGCTGGGTAGACCTTCCTGACCTCATCTTAAAGCTGTGTGCCTCTAATTGCTCCTCCAGCATTTCTGATATGGGTTATATCAATATGTTAGCTCAGTACTGTTGGCTCTATTATGCTCTCTATATTTACCACTATGTTATTTTTGACATAAATGTATCACACAGAAAATAAGTAGAAAATAACAGGTCACTTTTGCAAATACACTGTCATTTCTCAGCTTCTATGAATTATGCATCAATATAGCTGCTGTTTTATTGGGATTTGTGGACACAGAGAAAAATGCTTTAATAAAAATGTTTCTCTTTCCTCTGTGGTAAGATTTTAACATGGAAAGAAATGAAAAGAATATAAGATTATATACCATTAAAAAAACAAACTAAAACACTCATTCATGGTCTAAGTTTTTGTAAGCATTAGAGTCTAGTTTAGGAGATTTGTCTTACCTTGGGGCATCATTCTCAAGATTGTCTGTCATTCTCCACCAGCCCTCAATTTGTTCAAGCAAAAAGTGAAATAGTAGATAATTTTGTGTATGTGTTTGAGTGCTAGGTTCAAAACTATAACCTCACACAGGTTAGACAAATGCTTTGTTTATGACTACATGACTTTTCCAGTATATGTCACATAGATTTTGAGGATAGGCCTAATATTTTCAGGCATGTTAGTGTATTAGTTGCAAACACATGAGTGAACTTTTTGACAGCTCTTCAACATCAGTTCCTTTGTCTTTAAACACGTGCAATGTCTTTCTATTAGGACAAGTAAATAAAAATAAGAGAGATAATCTGACCGTATCAATACCTGATAGATTCCCATTATTGGCATCAGAGTTCCTTTTATTATATTTCTTTCCAGCTTGATAAATAAAATAACATTAATAGCAAATATACAATACAATCATAATGTCCAAGTACCAGGCTAACCAATTTACATGCATCATAAAACGTAGTCCTGATAACAACTAATGAGATTGAACTATAAATATTCTCATTTTGCAATCTAGAGTAGCAAAAGCGTGAAAGCCTAAGTAAATATTCAAGTTTACATAGCTGTTACATTGTACAGCTGGAACCTGCCCATTCCTGATGTCAGTCTAAAGATGCTGTTAGTTACACCATTTGTATAATCACAAAACGGTGCCTCCCGTCATGGTATCAGCAGTAATATTTCTAGTTTGGACCATTTGCTGTGTAAATAGGAGCAGATTTAAAGAGAAGGTAAAAGACCAGGCTTTTGGATGTAGCCCACCAGTTGCTAGCTAGGATTCTTAACCATTAGAAACTACTCTCTCTAATTGTAAGTCAGAATACACTTGCCCTCCCCTCTTTGTTTTGCATTTTAAAATACGAAGACTTAAATCTTAAATGATTTTGTGCATAACAACATTCAATAAGGAATTTTCACCTGCAGTAGAAGTATCAAAGTTACACAACACAGACAAGTAAATAAATACCTTCCTTTCTTCCTTTAATGCAAGCATAGCAGCAATAGAAAACCTATTTATCCCATTTAAACCTTTTAACCATAAGAGAGAGAAAGATGTGCATGTGTATTTAAGACCTAGACTTTGTAAAACTAAACTTTTTTTTTGACTGATAATTAATGCTACCTGGCTATGTATCTTTCTAGAGAAACTAGCTTGCATATTTCTATCAAGGGTAAAGGGTATACTGAGAGCCTACATGTAGGTCCTGGGTTTTAAAAAAAAAAAAAAATTGAGAATAAATCAGTAGCAACTCATAAAATTGATCTTAACTCTGAGAAAACTTGCAAGAAAAAAAATGGAATAAAAACTTTCCTGATAAGGTTAAAGTAACTCTATATCTTCAAAATATATTAAGGAGCTGAATACTTCTCTGCTTATATGCAAACAAAAATAAGCAAAACATATCTCAAAGAAGACATGTAAAATCTTATGCGTGTTTCCAGAATTCCTCTAATGTAATAGTATTTGTTTCTGAGATTTTTCCCGTCATTCATCAACATTGTTAATTATTACAGCATGAAAGGAAGGGAGACTTAGGGAGAATATCCAAAAGGAAGTGAATAGAGCGAGATATGATATTTATAAGCAAATACATGGACTCATATACATACATGCATCGGTAACAGCTAGTGACAAAGGAAGCTGTAAATTTGAAGGAGAGTGGGGAGGAAAGGGAAGAGAGATATTTTGTGATTAAATTATGATCTCAAAAAAAATTAAAAAAGAGTGAAATATTGACATGATGGGAGAAAGGTGACAAAGATGAGCATAAATCAGGAAACCAGGAGTACCTCTCTGTAGTGGGGCTAGGAGAAACCAGTGTCCATAGGGGGTTTGAATGTTTTTTGGTTGGGTGATTGGTTTTTGTTTTGTTGTTGTTGTTTTGGGCTTTTTGTTTTGCTTTGTTTTGTTCTGTTTTTGAGACAGGATGCTATGTAAGGAACACGGGCTTTGAACTTTTGATGTGTCAGGAGTTACCCTGCTTCAGTCTTTCAGATGCTGAGATTACGAGTGTGCACCATCCCATCCAACCTCTGACTGTTTTCAGCTTGTAAAGTGAGCATGCCTTTTTAAAAGAACGAGGAGAAGCAGAAAAGTTAGCAATACAGCATATGTACGCCAGAACCCTTTCTCCCCTTACTGAAAAGAATTCTAGTACATCTGCCCAATTTACAAATTTACTGCTTAAGTATGCTTAAAAACTGTGTCAGATTAGCAAGGAATCTGAGAAGCAGGGACACTTGGAACGCTGTCGGTGAGGTTCCACTGAGCCTGTGCCAACTGCAGTGTGTTTAGAAGACGTGGTTAGTAGTTGTTGTTCTGTCTATGGAGTTCTGTTCCCCCTCACAGTGTTCGCCTTCTAACTTATTTTTAAATACTGCTATTTTGAAACCGGGGGAAATAATGTAACTATTCAGTGGTAACAGTAAGTGACCAGAAATAAACATCTGCAAAATGTGCTTGCTTAAGAAATAATGCCTCCAAGAGATTCCACCACGCAGTCCATTCCTAATGCACACCATGGGAAGAAGGTTTTGTTCTCTAACTAGTCTTCTTTATTTAAAAGACGTTGCTTAAGACACTAGCTACAAGACCCAATAGGTCTGTTCCATTAATCATCCAAATGTTTATTAGATTTAGAAGTGTCTTTTACTTTTAATCCTCCAAACTGATTGGAAAACGTGGCTAGGGAAAACAGGAGAAATGTTCACAAGGCAAAGTATGCTACATTGATTAGCTTAGACATAATGCAAGGACTAATTTTTCTTTAGAAGTTTCCTGTAGCACATTCTGTATTGACCATTTTGAATTCTGGCCATCTTTGTATATCAGCTGTGCAGGCTCTCAGGGCTGTGACCATTTGTTCAGATTAAGTCTGTCTTCGGTAGATAAGTCTCTCAAGCAATTTGGAGCACAGAGGGGAAAACATGGTGTTTTGGATGGTCTGAAGGTGGAAAACATCTCCTGCCTAATTAATTCACGCCACTATAAAATATTCTGTTTAATGTGTGATTTTCCTCGCTCCTGTGAGGTTCACTGTATGGCTTCCATATATTTTTCCTTGTTGTACTTAGTAAAATAGACCTCTGAGAGAAGAGCCATTCCTTTTGCTCAGGGAAAAACAGGTAACTATTGTGTCACAAGTAACAGATTAGTAGAATGTTTATGAACCGTTGATTAGTTTACATATGATGCATGATTAATTTAGTACATGGTTCATAGATATTTATGTTGATATTTAGGGCAGATTGGTTACTGTGTTATTTTCAAAAGTGTTGTGGAAGTTTATTTTTAGTCATGTACAAAATAATTGTTTCATGCACTGTTGGGTGAGGGACTCTCTAGGTCTTGGCATTTTGTATTCTTTGCAGGTATTGGATTTCTGTGGAAGATGTTTGATTGTTTATGATTTGCAGCTGAGGAGTTCTGAATGAAGAAAATCACCTGAGCTCAGACGCTCAGGGTTCCACTATCAATTGAATATGGCGCTGGTCAGAATGGTGGTTCCCTCTGCTGAGGTCTGGCAGGTCTTCCAGTCATGAAAAATGCCTCCTTGTCTCTTTGCTGAGCCACCCCAGCAGCCTAACAACTACACAAAAGACATAAATTCTTTTGAAATTAAATGAAAATAAAAGAGAATAATGGTTTATCATAGATGAATTTTATAAACTGAAATGATTTTAATGATAAGAAAATCCGTTGTTTCTATTTTCTAGGAAAATTGCAGTTTTCCCTGCTACTTTGGAAAGTAAAGCAGGTGACTAGCTGAACTACAGAATGACAATTTTATTTAATTAGCATATTTACACTTGGAACAGTTGTTTGTCTTTTCTCAGTTCCGAATGGGATGTCTCCACCACCAAACTCCTCCCCTCAGGGCTCAGGGAACTCTGTGGAAGAGGGAGTGGGAGAATTGTAAGAGCTGGTGGGGATGGAAGACACCAAGGAAACAAGACCTTCAAAGCACAGCAGGATGGACACATATGAACTCCGACTCTGGCAGCATGCACGGGGCCTCCATGGGTTAAGCCAGCTGAGCTCCCTGAGCTGAGAAGGGAGGTGGATACAAGCAACTATCCCTAACCCAGAGCTATCTAGACTTCATATTCACTTGCCAGTGGAAAATTAGTTTTCTCCAATGGATTCTGAGTATACAAACCACACTTAAGCACAGGTGCCATGCCTCGCAATAGATTACAAGCACACAATAAAAAAAAATTAGTGGTGTTTTTGAGGGAATTTTTGTCTTATAATGCTCTCTCTGTCTTGGCATGGGCAAGTTTTCCCTTATAGATCTTTTGATTGTATATTACGGTTTCTGATTTTGTTTTAAAGCATTTTCGGTGTGTGTATGAATGTGTGTCTCTCGGTATCTCTTTGTGTTTCTTGTGGTTTTTCTTTGACTGTTTTTTTTCTCTCTTTATTTTGTCATATTCTAATATGTTTTCTTTATATTTTATTGTTGTTTTTCAGTGCCTATTTGTATTCTAATAAGAGAGAGAAAGAACGGGTGTATATTTGGGTTGGTGCAGAAATAGGGAGGATCTGGGAGGAGTTGAGGATGGGGAAATTGTCATAAAAAATGTACTATACGAAAAAAAGTCTATTTTCAATGATAAAATAGGACCAACACTAGGACCATGTAACAGATAATCCAAGATATTAAGGTTTGTATGAGAAAGTATAGAACACTAGCATTTCCATTTTATACAAGAAAATGTTTATAGAAATTGACCGAAGACTAGCTACATATGTTTGAGAATCGGTGAAAAAATGACATAGTGACATTTTCTGCTCAAAATAATTTGTAAGATCAAATTATTTAGAAGACCATCAGCCCCTCTGAGCACAAGACTCAACACAACTTCATATGCTCCTTCACATGTAACACACATGAAAGTTGCCATCACTGAACAGAACAGCCAAATGAACTGTGTGGAAATTGAAATGGCATACGCCATGTAGAAATTTGCCATTGCACCCATCTTAGACATGGAAACAACATCAGGATAAGAGGAAGATAACGCCCTGCAGAGGATGAGAGAAAAAAATCCCAGCTTGAATAAAGAAACATTTTAGATGGTGAAGCTCTTTCCCTGTAGAAGAAAACAGGAAATAAATATGGAAGAATACAGGAAAGAGGACTCTATGAGCTATGGTCAACATCTGTTGTCTATAGCACTCCTGGAGCAGCAAGGTCTGTCGTGAGAGCAGAATTGTGCCAGGCTCAACAGAGCTGGTCCAAGAAGCGCATTGGAGAGTATATGAAGTGGAGACCGTAGAAGAGGAATTCAATTCTTTTAGTTAACTTTTCTCATCACTTTATCAAAATATCTGGCAGAAGCAACTTAAAGAGAGTAGGGGATCTTTGGCTTACAGTTTTCAGTTTATCATGGCACAGAAGGCATGGAAGAATTCTTGGTATCAAAACCAGGAGAACAGCGGGTTCTTAATGATGTGACCAGAGAGCGGCAAGCTTAGACCAGAGAGCGGGATGCCTAGACCAGAGGTGGAGCCACGCTGGAGCCCTCCAGGCCTACCCCTCATTTTCTAGCTAGGTGTAAGTCCAAAGGTTTCCACAACTTCCCCAAACTGTTGAAGTATTTGAAAATAAGTAAGAAGTGGATACATATAAGGGATGTTTATTAAAGTCTGCTATGGTTTAAGTGTGAAATGTTTCTCACTGGGCTCCTGTGTTAGTATTGTTGTTTGCTGATAGCAAATATATTTCTGTTCTTCTCTTTGGAACTTGTGATAAATGCCTTATATGACAAGAAGAATTTTGAGTTGTGATTGACAGCCTTAATATAAAAATCTATTAATAGGAACGGCAAGATTATTCAGTGATTACAGAGGACCCAAGTTTGGTTCCCAGAACTCGTATGAGACAGCTCACAACTACCTATAACCCTAGTACTCCGGGGAATTCAAAATCTTTACCGTGGGTGGCATGTGCACCCATGTATACATACATTCACACACACATGCACACAGGCACATGCACTCATTTAAAGAACCTTATATGAAGGAGGAAGTTGTCACAGGAGGAAGAAATGAGCTCAGAAGCAGACGGGCCCATTCAGAGAGCCTGGAGAGCTGCTGTAATGCTGCCTTTAAGATGGGAAGATGCACTCAGAAGTAGAGAATGCAAGCAAGCTGTAAAAGCTACAGTGTACCACCCTCAAAGAATGAGGCCCCTTCCCTCATCATCTCCAGCATATCTTATCAGTTGTTTGGTTGGTCTTTGCCCCTCTGACAGGGGTAAGATGAAATCTCAATGTTGCAAAGCTGTTTTATATATGCATTCCCCTAATTTTTAGGGAAGATAAACATTTTTTAGATATTTAATAGCAATTGTATTTTTTTTTCTTTTGAGTACTCTGTTCAGATCCCAAGATCATTTGTTAATGGGTTATATGTTTTTATGACTCTTTGTTGTGTTTTTTTTTTTTTTGAGATCTTTTTGTATTCCTGATATTAAACCACTATCTGATAAATAGCTGGAAAAGATTCTTTCCCAGTATGTGGGCTTCCTATTCACCTAATCAATTGTTTCTTTAGCTGAGCAGAAGCATTTTAGTTTTATGAAGTCCCACTTGTCAATTGCTGACCTTAATTCTTAGTCAAATGGAGTTTGATATAATTTTAATTACAATCTCAGAAATATAATTAAACAGATAGAAACATATAAAGACAAAGATTCTGAGCCCACTATACCTCCAGCAGAAGACAGCTTAGACTACATGTTGATTTGGGATAATAGAATTCATTTCTGTCCTCTATACTCTGGAACTGCAAAAGTAAATTTGAGTTGTTTTAAGCTATTGAATTTGAGGTCACTGGCTCCAGCAGTGATAGGAAGCTAACACATTATTACAATAAAAATGTATGAAGCAGAATGAGGCCGTGGAAATGAGAATATGTAACCTATTTCAAAGAACTTAAAAAAGCTTGTATTTTACATAAATAAACCCAAGAAATTTCAAAGTTCAGAAGTCGACCACATTTCATGGATGTAAAACAATATAAGTGCATTCCAGAGAGAGAAAACATTTACAAATAATGAAGGGGACCTTTGGGAGCTGTACTTGGAATGGACAGAGTACACTATGCATGCAAATAAGACAGGAAATTTTTTTAAAAACCCAGCAAAACAGATGGTTCAGACTAAGCAAGAGGAGAATAATGCATTAAATAATTTGTATTCGGTCTACCCTCATGTGGATAAGATCGGAAGCTTTAAAGAGCAGAACAGCAGGATCTTAGCTGGGCTATAATTTTGGAGTCCGGAATCTATTTGGACAGTGAACAAAATAGATTAAATTCTGCTGGATTCTTCCAGGTGAAAATCACAGAGGGTCAAAGGATTAAAAGTAGCAGATTTCATTTACACCTTAGAGACCCTTTGAACTAAAGATCAGAATGTGCCGTCCCTACATGTGAGAAAAAATGTAACCCATTTTCAACCATAAGTTCTAAGCATACCTTCTTTTGAGTTTTAACTCTCTTCATAGGTTCTCTGATAGCAAGATAGTTCTCTGATACCTAGATCACCCATGACTTTGTTCAGTGTCTAGGTTTTCTGAATGCAAAGTAGAGTCTCCTTTATCAGCCATGACCTTGATTCAATGTGAGTCGGTATGCACACAGGTGTGTAAGTTCCTGTGAGCTCACGTTGCTGTCATGTACTTACACAATTGAGAAGTCAATTCAGGATGTGAAGAAGTGAATGACAGTTCAGAGACAGTTTTATTTTATTTTTCCTGTGAAGAGATATATCAGAGTCAAAGAGATAAAGATTGCTTTATAACTTGAGCTCATATGTCTGAGAAGTTTGATTAGACTCTTTTAGTTTAGACTGTAGATTAGAAGGTTGATTACTGTAAATTATACATTCTGGATTGTATGGAGGCTGAGGTAGACGCCTTCCAGTTCTTGGTTAATAGGCTGAAAAGCTCCGGGGCTCCAGGACTCGGACCAGGGATTGAATTAGCCAAGGAATAAACTGCTCTTTGAACTTGAATCTAAGTCTACATCTGGCATCTAAGAGCATTCCTGGAATGTTCTGATTTTACTAGTTTTCAAAGTTTCTAGCTAGGTTATCTGTATTTAACTCTTTTACATAATTTTATTACCGATTAAATAACTTCATTATGACAAAATCCTATGGCTAATTTAACTAACATAAAAATATAATGGTTATCTTTTTTCGTCTAATAACATTGATGCATTATTATCCTTAAGATACAATATTAATGCGATATCTCTGAAAGTCTGGCAAATTGAAATTCCTAAGTCACTAAAAATATTGCTCTTTAAGGTATCAGAAAACAAAACAAATATTCATTTTAATCTGTCCTGTCACTGAAAAACATTCACTTTATATATTCTTGGGGAAATAATTGAAAAGTTTACACCAAATAGAAATAAAAATTGCCTCAATTTGGTAGTACCTAATATTTTTCCATTTATAATGAACAAAAATTACTTTTGACATCATAACAATGAGACTACCTATGAAAGGAATGGTTACATTGTAGTTGCTTCATATGTTGCCATTGAAGCAGCCCAAAATTAAGATAAGTGACGTGGGTTTTAATACTAGACACTCTTTGTTTTTAAGGAGCATCTTGGTTAGAAGTTCAACGGCAGAGATTTGGTTTAGAGTTTTCATCACTGATGTAACAGACAACCAAGAGCCATGCAAAGTATCTCCAGTTCACTCACTTACAGTTCAGACCATATTGTACCTGAAATATTTTTATTTATAACACATGGGAATCATTTGTGCCCACCAAAAATGAAAAAAAGGGAAATTAAAAGAAAAATATCTCAAAAAACTAAAGGAAAAGAGAAAACCAGATATGATGTCACAGGCCTATAATCTCAGAATTTATTATTTAAAGACAACACTTAATCTTAAAAACAAGAATAGATTTAAGGGAACGATATTTATTCACACTACAAACCCATTCTTTGGAACATATTTGAGACACTTGACATTTTGGTAACACAATCAAAAAATTAATAATACATATAGTTTGTTTTTAAGAAAACCTTCATTATATTAAAGTAAAAAACTTCTTACCACTTAGTAAAAAAAAAAAAGACAGAGAGAGAGAATCAAACATTACAATATCAATTAACAAATTACGTATCTTAACATAAAATTATGCCTATATTTCATTCAAGTAGATATTTCTTTTATCTTGAAATTAAATAGCGAGTTTGTTAAAACTAAATCAAAGTATCCTTTCTATTATAGAAATTTATTACCATATAATTTACATATTACAGAGTATAAATATATTTGTACAGTGTTTATGTGGACATGATTTTCACGTGCTACTTTACAGATAAAACTGAAGCAAATTCTAGGTATCTCCAGATGATCACTCCAATTGCAGACTGTTTATCTTTCAGAATGACTTTAAACAGAACCATCCAGTTCATTTCTGGTGATATTTGGGGGCAGACACAGAATTTCAGATGATTAAGGATTATTCTGGGTTAAAATTTTCTCATTTTTAAATGAGAGATGACCTGAAATATTATTCTTTTCTTTACCTTTCTGATAAAGCAACACAGTCTTGCTTTAAAAGTGCATTGTAAAATAATACGATTAGTAATTTCATGTCATCTAAATTTTAATTTCCTTTTGGAATTTCAGTTCCGTTAACAAGAGACCACATTAGTCAGAGCATTTCAGGACAAACTGGAGATTCTTATCTTTTAATTTAGAATGAAGGTGGTACACACCCTGAAGCAGTATGATCACAGAGAGCTCTGGGAGGTGGTAGTGAAAAACCCGAGATGCAGAGGAAACCTAGGAAGAGAATTCTAAGGTAAGGGAACTTCAGCTCAAGAGCTCGAAGGCAAGAAAGAGGTAAAGATGTTTTACAGTTTCCAGGTGGTTTTATCAGTACACAATCCACAGGATTGTGTATTCTTCTGAGCATGAAGTGTATAATCTGTTTATGAACCAGAAAGATTGCTTCACTATTCTTACCATTTTTTCATATTTATTTCCTGTGAATTATTCTTCGTGTTATGCCATCATAAGTGAATCGTATGTCTAGTCTTGCCACCTTCCTACGCACCGACATATGAAGAGAGAAGCCTTTAGTAAGTTTATCATCTGTTTGTGTACAACTTCCGATTATTGCGGGTTCTTCAAATGTGGTGCCCCTGCATTCATTGGAAAGTGAAAAGGGAGAATGTGAGTAAGGGGGGGATGGATGAAAAATTAAGACAGAAAGAAAGGAAGGGATGGAAGGGGGAAGGATAATTAGGGACAGAAGGGAGGTTGAATGATGGAAAAGAAAGGAAGGAAAGAGAGAGGAGGAAAAGAGGGGGAAGAAATGAAAAGAAGGAAAGGAGGGTATAGAGGAATTATCTGGCGTGAAAGCTACATTCCAAGGGCTACATTCAGAGGCCTGTGTGGTCCGGGAGAATGTAGAAACACCTTTAATCCCAGGATTCAGAATGCAGTGGTAGTCCATGCCTTTATTCCCTAGGGATAAACAGTGGAAGTAGACACAGGATGCATAACTCAGGAGTCAGTGTCACACAGGAAGTGACATCTGACATGAGTCAGAGTAAATGGCAGACAAAGTGACTAATCAGAGGAAGAGTTAGCAGAGTAAGAACATGCCCAACTCTGAGGAGAAAAGGCAGCCTCTCAGCTCAGTGAAAGGGGAAGTTACATAGGAGTTAACAGAGGCGACAGTTAAAGAGTTAGTTAACAGAAGTCATACAGAGAAGTCAGGGAGTTGAGAAGCAGGCTGGAGTCATCTAAGAAGCAGTTAACAAATTGAAGAGTTGGATTCAGGAGTCAGTAAGGAGAGTCAGGACTAGAACTAGTGATTTAATTAGACAAAAGAATAAACTGTCCTCTGCTCTGAACCAACCTCTACATCTGGTGAATCTACATCCACATATAGAACACAGGATGGAGGAAAACGGAACTATCTAATGAAGGGATTCCTAAGACTTACTCAAGATGTGATTTAAATTGCTCATCATCTTTCTTTTCACGTGCCTTATCTGCCAAGTTAGTGACTAGGAAACTTAAACCTGTACGTTGTATACATGCGTTAGTTTTATACATATATTTATTCATTGAGACACTTCTGTGTAGCAGGTATTGATTTAATACCAAAGATACTCAGATGAGTCACATAAGGTCCCTGGCTTAACAAAGCTTACAATCTATGGGCATGATATGCCTGAGCTATCACTAAAGTAGACAAATGAAATGCCTGCCATGTGGTGAAGAAATCTTCTGAGAACAGGCAATTCTTGACATGAATATTGAAGGATGAATTAGAAATTAGGGGATAAATTAGAAATTAAAATTGTTACAATGAAGAATATGAAAATAGCTGGAAGCATTGGAGAGTAAGGGGCTGTTGGAGTCACTATAGAGAACTGAGGAGTGGAAGGAACACTGGATTTCCATAGCTGCCATTTTTCAAGTTCTCCTAGTGGCTCATGTTGACTAAACTCATCTAGAACTAGCTGGGAAGAAGGGAAAGTATGAATACCTCCAATACAGAGCTGAGAGCCAGAAGCAGAGAGTGGATTCGGTGAAAATACAAAGCTGATTCACATCTGTGAAGGGGTGTCCTTAAGTTTGAATTTGTATTTTTGACATTGAAACAGTGGTCTAGATAATGTCAGGAATCTCTTTTGCCTCAACATTCATATCTTGGTAGAGTAGCTACAGTCCTCATTGGTAGAGTGCATCATAAAGAAATGTCCATTTGATTCTCTACTTGAGGGCGGTTGTATTAGTCAGTGTTCTCTACATATAGAAGGGATTTATTAGAATGACTTACAGATTGTGGTCCGGCTAATCCAACAATGGCTGGAAGTCTCAGCTGATTTTCTGTATATGCTTGAATACCAAAAGAAGTAGGCTCTAATGCCAGGGAAGGAATGGACTTGCCAATGAGGCAAGAGCAAAAATCTTCCATCTTCCAAGACCTTATATAGGCTTCCAGCTTAAGGTGTGGCCCAGAGTAGATATGGGTTTTCCCAGCTCAAAACACCTGGATTAAAGATGATTCTTTCTGCCTCAAGATCCGGATTAAAGGTTTGTTTGCAATCCAAAGATCTGGAATAGAAGTAGATTGTCCCACTCTAAATTATGCAAAAACCCTCACAGCTCACAGGTATGCCCTTCCATTTTGGGGATTAAGTTAATTCCAGATGGAATCTGGAATTTATTTGAACTTGTGTTTAAAATAATTTTTTTTGTGAACAGTTGGAAAAAGGAATACATAGACCTTGGCATTTTGTATTGTCCGCAGGTGTTGGATTTCTGTGGGGGATGTTTGATGGCTTATGATCTGCACCTGAGGAGTTCTGAATCAATAAAAACACCTGAGCTCAGATGCTCGTGGTTCCACTGTCCAGTATAGCTCTTGCTGTGACAGTGGTTCCCTCTTTTGAGGTCTGACACGGTTTGCAATTTTGAAATAAGTCTCCTTGTCTTCTTTGGTGAGCTGCCCCAGCAGCTCACTGAACATCAAGAACAGACATCGCAATGATATTCTTAAATTCTGGGCAAAAGTTGGAGCTAACTTGATACATGGACAGCTCGAGCTGTTAGGCACAGGTGTGTGTTTCATGGGTGTCTAAACACTCCCATGTCTTGCTGGCTTGGCTGCCCTCCCCCTGTGTCTTGTGTTTACGTCAGTTTCTGACACGCCTCAGCAGGTATCCCAGTAACTGGTCCGTTGTTTTGATTGGTTTCCCGATTACTTCCTCCGCTTATTCATCTTCTTTCCCTCGTGAGACACGTACCCCGCAGATCTACACACACCCCTTTGCTCAGACAAATTACTTAGGTTTTAGTTCCAGGTTATTTACTTCTAGCATTGATTAAAAAAAAAAAAACTACAATAAATACATCTCAAGAGACATTGTCAAAGCATTGAAACGTTTTCTACAAAACTTACCTTCCTAACATAAGCAAACATCACTCTCCTGCCTCCTTCTCTAAGCCAAATAACTTTTTAAAAACATTTTTTACAGCAAGATTTTGGTGGCAAAATGTTTTCTCGATTCACCTTATTTTAAGTATCCATGTACTAAGTTTCTAGTTTCTCTTCTGTTGTGATAAAACATTTTCACCAAAGCAGCTTAGGGACCGAGGGGTTTATTGGGCTTACATTCCCAGGTTGCAATCCATCTTTGAGAGAAGTCTGGGCAGGAACTGGAAGCAGAACACAGGGAGGAATGCTCCCTGGCGGCTGGCTTTCTGGCTTCCACTCTTCCACTGCGGAAGCCTGCCTGCCTAGAAATGGCACTGCCTACCATAGTCCTCCGATGTCAACTAGTAATTAAGACAGCACCTCAAACACATGCCTACAGGAAAAGCCAACCCAGGCAGGTTTCCGGATGACCTTCTCTGGCGCCTCAAGGTTGTTTCACCTTGACAAGAAAAACCAACCAGGATACTAACATGTTATTTTAAATATAAATATAATTGTTTATATAAACTTACAAAACCATTCTTTATTTTCTCTAATCTAAATGTTTTGATGTACTTACCTCTAACCACATTGAGTTTTATTTTTTAGAAAGAGTAATATTTTTGTGACTTTAAGAAGAAAGTAATAACCCAAGAAGTTACTAGACCATAAAGCTAAGCAGAATCGTATCTTCGGTCAAAGAACTGTGGTTTCAATTGAGATTTCCCTACTTTTCTTTTCTTTTTTTTTTTTTTTATTCCCTTCTGTCAAAATCTTCTTTGCTTATAGATGCTAGGCTATATCTACCTATGGTTTGCAATTTCAGCTCACCAGATCATTTGAATAAAAATAAATCCAGCACATATATGTTACTAATGTGCCATTATAATTCTTACAGCCATTCTAAAGTAAGTACTGTAGTCATATTCTGCTGCTGCTGGAGAGGCTCACCAAAGAAGACAAGGAGGTGTATTTCATAATTGCAAACCCTGTCAGACCTCAGCAGAGGGAACCACTGTCACAGCAAGAGCTATACCGGCAGTGGATCCCCGAGCATCTGAGCTCAGGTGTTTTTATTGATTCAGAACTCCTCAAGTGCAGATCTTAAGCAATCAAACATCCCCCACAGAAATCCAACACCTGCAGACAATAGAAAATGCCAAGGTCTATGTATTCCTTTTTCCAACTGTGCACAAAAACAATTATTTTAAGCACAACTAAAAATAAACTTCCACAACATTTCCCCTTTTCTGTATAAAACTTGCTTTACCTTAACAACACAATTTAACACTACACTAGCAAAACTTTTTACAAGAGAAACAATCACAAGGGGTTGCCAATGCACAGGACTAAATAAAACCAAACATCTATCAAGCCTTTCATAATGTCTTTGGGCAGCAGAAAAACATTATCAATATCCAGTTATCTGGATTTTGCTCACAAGCTTCTGGGCTCCTCCAAAGGGCTTGGATCTCTTCTCTGGCACTGACCTCTGCAGCATACACAGCTTGTCCTCCAGGCTCTAGCTGGCTCTACTCCACTGTTGGTGCTGTCTTTGGTGGTCATCCCATGGTACTGGCATCTTCAGAACACTGCTGGAGTTCCTTGCTGCAACAGGGCTGCACTCCCATCATTAGCCTCTCTTGGGCTCTCTTTATGGTGCCAAGCTTCAACTTCTTTAAATGACCTTTTAACCTGGGCCTTCAACTGCTACCAAGGCTGCACCTTTACCAATGGCCTCTCCTGGCCTCTCACAGTGTCAAGCCTCAACTTGTCTCCAAAGACCCATTCATGCCTTCAAAACCAGCACCAGCTGGGTGGCTCTTACGGTACCAAGTTCAGCTGGCAGCATGAGATACAACCTTGGCCATTTCTGGAGGATAGCTTCTGTGTGCTGACCCTGAGGAAACACTTTCCAGATTTTAAGATAGAGTCTGGTTTGCAAGAAAAACAACTCGTTATTGTCTGCAAGAAAGGGTTTCTTTATGGGTAGAGTTCTCATCACCATCATCAGTATCTGGACAGCTTGTCTTTCTCTTAGTCAGGTTTGCAGGAAAAAGCTGGTCAGTTTAACTAAGTTTCGGCTCCAAGCTGAGGCTTCCACAACAGCAGGGGTCCTGGGCCAGGGGGAGGAATCTCTGTTTGAAACACTCTGAGCTGAGTTCTTTATCTTCACCATGAAATATCTTTCTGCAAAGGCCTCTGTTCTGTGGCTCTCACCTCAGGCTTTTTTCCTCATTTATTTATTAATGCCACAGCCTTTTCCCTTCACAGAGGCTTATTTCTTTCTCTCTCTCCTCTTCCTTCAGGAGACTTCTACTCATTATTTCTGCAAATATATAATCTCTGTCCTCTAGGGACTGCCCTGAGCATACTTTATTAGACTCTGCGAGGTCTGGAGTTTTTTTTTTTCTTCTTGTTCTTCTTTGTCTCCATGTTGTACGAGCTGGTGTGATGTCAGTGCCCCAGGTATGTACGCCATCTATAGCAGTATGCTGCTGCTGGGGTGGCTCATCAAAGAAGACAAGGAGGCATATTTCATAATTACAAACCCTGTCAGATCTAGGCAGAGGGAACCACTGTCACAGCAAGCTCTACACTGGACCGTGGAACCCCTAGCACCTGAGCTCAGGTGCTTTTATTGATTCAGAACTTTTCAGGTGCAGACCTTAAGCAATCAAACATGCCCCACAGAAATCCAACACCTGTGGACAATACAAAACGCCAAGATTTATGCACAAAAACAATTATTTTAAACACAACTAAAAATAAACTTCCACAACAGAGTACAAGCACAGTAGTTCCCTCTTATCTCAGGGTTGCATTCTAAGACACCTGATACTACGGAGAGTGACAAATCTGTCTATATTATTCTACCTTATATACCCATGTCCATGATAAAAATTAACTTATACATTAGGTACAGAAAGAGATTAGCCATAATAAGGTTTTTTGTTTTTTTTGTTTTTTTTTTGTCCTTAAGTGATGAGCTTTTACCTTTTCACCTAAGGACTCACTCTGTGGATCCTATTTGACATATTTAAATTGGCAGCTCTACTGCCTTTGCACTTCGTGCCACAATAAAGTACAATGAGGATTCTTTCAGCACCAGGACTACTACGCCACAGCAGTTCATCTTGTCATTTGGCATCTTCCCCTGGACTGGAACACTCCCTCCAGGAGGAAGGGAGCCAGAGGCTTGTGAGACTCAGGACACAGAGTCAGAAGTATGTATGCTCCCTAGAAGTATAAAAGGAGTAAACACATTCTGGAGGAGGGGATGCTGACTAGTGGAGTTGAATCTAGAGGAGACTGTGATCCCCCTGCTGTCAAGCTGCCTGAGAATGCCCATGTGGGGATGGGTTATTTGGTGATATGGCTAGTTTTGATTCATTCCTTCTTCTGTAAGTAACCCTTCAACCATACTCCTGCTGGTAACCCCAATAAAAGCTCCTTGGTTCACCAAGTTGTACCTTGGTGAAATGGTTACTTTTGGTTTGTTTTGGGCTTCGTTTCAGGGATTCGAAGATATGTATATGCTGTGTCTCCCAATGGTTTATTGACACCATGAGAAGTAAAACCTTGAATGCATGGAGACTACTATCCTGTAAATCTTTTAACACAAGAACAATCTTGAAGAGGGAATGCTGGCCTAAGGTTACATAGTTAATCATGAATGAATTAAAGGAATGTTTGATTTTAAATTTGTGTCTTTAATTAAATTAACCCAGATAATTAGCACCTAGACTGTCAATTTACATGAATCAAGAAAGGTCATTTTCAAAATGTTAACCACCAAAAACTATGGCAGTTTATTAATCTGCCAAAAATACAGGTATCATATGGCTTAAATCAGTGATTCTCAACATCCATAATGCTGTGATCCTTTAATACTGTTCTTCATATTCTGGTGACCCCCCAACCATAAAATTATTTTGTTGCTACTTCATAACTATAACTATAGTTATATTCATAACTATAATTTTATTATTGTTATGAGTCATAATATAAATATCCAATATGCAGATGGTCTTAAGAGAATCCTATGAAAGAGTTGTTTGATTGCAAAAGGGGTCATTACCCCTTACAAGCTGATGAACACTGGCTTAAATGCTTGCAGTGAGCCATCATTAGAACCAAAGAAGCAACTGGATTCTCCTGTTTCTTAAAAACGCCTGCACATATGTGTACATATACGCACACAGACACACTCACATATATAAAAATAAGCCAAATGTTAAACAGAAGGTAGTGTCCTTGAAGTATGTCCCATAGGAAACACAAAATCAATGATAGTCTTGGCAAGAGGTTCTATGATGATCGGTGAAGGCATTCATGGGAAGTGCCTTTACAGAACCTCACTGCTCTACTCCCCTTCCCCAACTATATATGATATTAATTTTCATCTTATTATTTCCTTCCTGCCTAGGTCAATCTATTTTTATTTCCAACTCAGCATGTTAGATGAATATATACATATAACACTCACAGAGACATAATTACAGCCTCAAATCTGAATGTTGTTCTTTAAAACATTGAAGTCATTGTTAACACATTGATTTCAGAAACCATGAAGCATCTTGCACAAGGTGTCCATGTCCTCAGCTCTTCATACTAGACGTAGATTATATGATAACAATGCTTCCTCGAAAACCTCAGGGTTTCTGACTTACTTTCTATGAACAACCGAGAAACACAGGTACAATGTGATGTCACCTTTGCTTATATTAAGTCATCTTCTATTTTCTGCCGTCATAATTTAGCTTTGGTAGGACAATCGGTTGAAGGAACTGCCTTCTGGTTTCTTTTTGTGGTGACGTTATCTAACATCTGGCAGGAAGGAGAGCAGCTCACTGGTAAGTGCTTTGACAGCTTTAAGCTACCACAGTTCATTCTTCATTGGACCCAATCTCTTTGCAGATGCCTGCAAGTGACTGTCTGCTCCAAAAGTGCAAAAGTTAAATGGTAAAAATACTGCATTATATCCACAGCAGAGACATGGCATTCTCTAGTACAATCTGAAATTATGAATGGTTTTCCTTGTAAAGTACTGAATGACACCATGAGTTGAGAAAAGAACATGACCTAGAAGCCAAAGGTATCAGGACTTGTCAAGTCTATGTCAAGATATTCCAGATCAGAAGAAAAAATGCACCCAAATCAAGTTCATTTCCTTCCTTCTCTTACCTGGGAATAGACTGAGAATGGTGGCCTTATTATAAAGTGCAAGACTTTTGTCATGCAGCATTTTCAGGTCTTCTGGGGTTTATCAGCTACACTATTTAATATGACTGGAAAAGCTTGCCTTATGTTTTCACATATTTAGGTGTGTGTGTGTGTGTGTGTGTGTGTGTGTGTGTGTGTGCACAAGTTTAGATGTAGTCATTTGAATATATTTTCCCATCTGGCTCTCAGGCTTTCTGAGGTTAGTGTGAGATGTTAAATCCCAGTTGATTTTATCCCTGGTCCATCGACTGTAGGGGAGGTAGTGAGACACCGTGGGTGCCTCTGGTCAGAGGACTGCCTCTGCAGATATTTAGCATACAGCGGAGACAAGGCTATGAAAAAGATGCAAATTAGTTTTATTATCAAAAAAATAGCTTTTATGATGCCAGGGAAGCAAGCCCACAGTATAAACATGCAGGAGCCCCATCGTGCCAGCCTTTCTGGATGAAGCAAGGTGCCTCATTAAGACAGTAGGTACCACACAGGATGCAAAGACATAGCTAAAAGCAAAAAGAAGACAGGGGAGTCCTTGTCCTTCCTGTAAGTGCTCAAAGACAAAGCACTAAAGCTCACTCTTTCCACAGTATCTTACACATTTTTTTCATCCTTATCTCCCACCCCCACCCCCACCCCTCTGGACCACATGGGGCAGCTGGGAGTCAAAGACTCCTCCTGATTTTGAGAAGACAGCCAACTTCTGCCCTAGGTCCTCAATGCCTTATAATTAGATTGTTATCCAAAATGATTTGTGGACAATGACTCCCCAGATGCCTTACTTCCAGGATGCTGAGAAGATTCTAATCCTTCTCCATTCATTATGGTTCTTACTGTTTCCTTTCAATGGACATAGCCCCAGGTTTCCTCCTAATAAATAAAAGCATGCCAGTGCTAGCAATTACTACAGCAGGTAAGAAGAGGGTCTGCTTCAGCTGGGGTATTAAATGCTCATGAATTCGAGAAAATAGAATGCTGACAGTTGAGAAGGAGAATCTGCAGCTTCTAAAGACACAGTAGCAACAGGATCCATCTCCAGCTAGGATATGTTCTGACGGATAAAGAAGCAGCAAGGGATACACATAGACAGACAATCATCTGTGTAGGCACACAAGCCCTAACCAACGCGACTTTCCTTGCTGAATAATTTGAGAACAAAAGCAAGAATAAGAGTCACTTATTCTCTCTACTTCTGAGCGCAGTTCAGAGGTGAGGTTCAAACTCCATGATGTGATCATCTTTATTAATTGTCTCCCCATCCTGCTTTGTAGAATAGTTGTCCAGACTGATTTTTTTTTCAAAACTGATACAATAATTTTAAGATAAGAATAATTTCAGTTTTGCTTGGAGGTTGGGCAGTCTTACACGATTGGCAGACTTTTCAGCATTTGTGAAAGATAAATTTCAGAAGAAAATGCAAGCACTGAAATGGCCTTGGAGGTGATCTACACGGCCGGAGGGAAGCTTTTACATCTGTGAGCATGCTCAAGTATGCACAGTGCTCCTTTCTCTTTCAAGCTTCCGGCTTGCCATTCATTTAAATGTTTTTATATTGCAGGTCAGACTATTAGGTATTGCCTCCAAGTTCACTGTTCCTAAATGCTGAGCCCCTGCATTGGGCCATGTCATTCCTATGAGCTTAGAGTGAACAGGGCTGATTTAAAACCAAAGCACTTAAATCTTCTAAGTTTCTTCAGTTCTTGGCAACTATGATAAAAATATTACCTAAGATGACAGCCTATGCTGTTGTGGTTGCTGGAACCACAACATATTTCAGTCGACTCCTGACTCTGTATGTGTGTGTGTGTGTATGTGCGTGTGTGTGCGTGTATGTATGTTGTAAGTATGTTGTAGTGGCTACAACCATGCATATACAGTTTGTGAAACTCTGGGTTATGTTCAACTGGCACTTTCTGAAACCAGCTATTCCTTTTTACTGGTTAGAATCCTAACTCTTTGCTCATAATGTAAGTGGTAGTACAGGCAACATCAGGAACAAGAACTACAATCTACGGAATATCCACTATGAACCCATTAGTCTTTAGATAACTTTTCTCACTTTTTTACATCACAGCAATATCCCGATCAGCATTCATACCATTTTTTATAACTTCCATCTTTCATAAGGTCAAATTAATAATTAGTGACTGAACTATCTTACATGCCAATAAGTATACGGAAAAATTACAATCTTTGAATTCAAATACTATTTATGTACCAATAGGTCTCATCTTCCACATACTACCTAGAAGAGTAGCACTCAGCAAACTTTGCCTAACAAGACCAAAGAATACTATTTCCAACATCACAGGCCATATGATATCTGTCACAACTGCTCAAATCTATCCAGTTGTTGCAATGAAAGCGGTGGTATGCTATGTATGTAAATTGATTGTCATATCTTAACTCAAAGAAACATTTATTCAAAGGAGCAGTAAACTGCCTATGACTCACAGTGGTTCGTAAACTCCTTCGTGAGATGAATGTTAACCAAGGTATTTTCATCCAGATCCGCATCTGTTAAGTATATCTTGATTTTATTTTACTCATCTAAAAATTTTCCTTTCTGCATTCCTAGTAAGGACTTCTATCTCCTTTGACCTTCCCCAAGTCCTTTTCCAGCTATTGATTTTGCTGTCTTTCTAGAATGAGTTTAATCCACATAAATTGAATTTCTACTTGCATGTCAATTTGTTGTTTCCTTAACTCCCTCTGACCATAATCTTGTAACATAATTGTTTGAAAAATTTTAAAGTTTGAAACTTAAATTCATATTTCTCAGACTCTTGTTTTGTACCATTTTCCTTACTGGCTATGCTCTTATGGGTACAGGGCTACGGGATTTTTAAGAGGTTGGGCCTATTGGTCCATCTTTTTGTGAATGTCTACTGCTTTGCCACACCCTTCTCTTACCATTAACTGAGATGCTTCTGTCATACCTACCCTGGAGTAACAGAAGACTGGACCCTCTGAAGTGATGAGCCCAGAAAATCTTTTCTCTCTGAAATTCTTTCTTTCAGGTATTTTGAGAAGATGAACACAGAAGTAACTAACACACCAATTCCTCATTGGCCCCTTGAAGTTACTGAATGTGAGAAAATTGAGGTTGTAAAAGACTGTATAATAGAAACAGGACTTAATTGATACTATTTCCTGATAGCTTCAGCGTACATAAGTAGAACGTAGACCTGTGGTAACCCTGTCTCAGTGATTTTAATTCTTACCATTCAATAATTTCTCTACTAGCCTAGCAAAGAGCTCAGCCCCTCATGCACTTGGACCCCATCTTTGTCACTGCAATTTTTCCTTATACTTGAGCTAGACTTAGGCATTAATTTTTTTACATTGATAGCTATGGGAAAGAAGGATTTTGGAGCCTGAACTAAATGTTCACCATTGATACTAAATTACGTATTTCTTAAAACATAAGGACATAAAGCTCAAGGTAAGAGATATTTAGGTATTTTATCATTTGCCTTGAGTTATTAATAAGTGAGTGATAAAGAAAGCGATATTACTCAGTTTTGGTTTTCAAAGTTGCTACAATGATTAGAGAGATAATCAGGTCTTCTAATTCTCTATTCATTGGAGTGAATCAACCATCATTATTAGTTGCTTCCCAATGGAATATTATATGCAATAAAAATTGTTGTTTTATTTGAAAATTTTTTCCATAGAGATTTTCTCTAACATTTCAAGTCTTCCAGTTAACCATGGCTGTGATGTGAGGACACTGAGAATCACTGATTTCATGTCAGAAAGCAAAAAAAAAAGAAAGGCTGTCTTCCCCAGGACTTTGTAACTCATGGGTATAGGTATGTGAAGTCTTCATGACAATACAACAGCTTCATAAAATATTTCTTGGACAGAATTGTATAAAACATTCTCAAAGTTAACAGGTTCCTATTTTTGAAACAGGCATCGCTATAAAGTTAGTACAAAATCTTTTAATTTTAACAAAGTATTTTTTGAAACTGTATGAGAGTTTAGCAATCTTTAAAGAAGTCAGTCTCACAGACCACTAGACTTAATTCCTCAGAGTTCAAGAAATGTAAGTGAAGTCACATTTCTAGTAGCAGAACTTGAGATAGATTCTGCTGAAGTCCATTTAGAGCAGAGAAAAATGTTAGTTATATTAGACTGAAATATAATAATTAACCTCACATATACTTAAGTCTTTATGCAAAAGAAGAGATTCTAGAAAAAACAAAGCATATTTCAGAAGAGAGGTGAGATCTATACAAGAAAAATACGTACTTATCTGATATTTTACCTAGATATTATTATAAAATGTGATATTATTAGGGATAATAAATTTTATCTTGACTATTTTTTAACATGGCTCTGTTTTATAATGAGAATAAGTCATTCGAGCTGACAGAACCTTGAATTAATGGTAGGGAATTGTTTAAAAAGTTTAAAAAAACATTTTCATAAAATATATTTTGATCATATATTTCTCCCACCTCAAATCGCCCAAGTTCTTCCCCACACCACCACCCAACTTCAAAGGTTATAGGAGTTACCAATGTCTTTTTTAATGGTTTAAGGACTGTTCCATGAGATGGAGCCAGTACCTGACATTGTTAAGAAGGCCAAGAATCTGTGACTAGATAGGGCATGAGTCCTGGGGGGGGTAAACCTACTTTATTCTGAAATAAAATTACTCCCAATGACATGTCAATATAGCCATCAATCAGTACATTGCTGAACCATCATCAGAGAAGCTTCTTCTTGCAGTAAATGGTAATGAACACAGAGACCCACCACTGGAAATGGTATAGAGAGTAAGAGACTTTGGATTATTCAGTCCTAAATGGGATGTCTTCATCATCAAACCTTTCCTCTAGATGTGCAGATATCTCTGCAGAAGAGTAGAGAGAAAGACTGTAAGAGCCAGTAGTAGATAACTCTCAGTAAATGGTATCTTCCAGACACATCAGGACTGATACACATACTCACAGAGATCGTGACAGCATGCACAAGCCAGTACAGAAACTTTAAAATTTCATGAGATTATACTTGTCTATTGCTGTTCCTGTGTCCTGCATGACTGGGACTCTATTTTTTTTAAAAGTCCTTTCCTGAGTCTATAATCCGAAGTGTACTCCCTATTTTTCCTCCAGAAATTTTCAGGCTTTACACTTGTAACAAGGCTCCATACTTTAGTAAGCCCCCAAACTTTAGCACAACTGACTCCATGATGTAAGAGCCATTCAGGCTGGAAACCTCAGCATGCAGACAGCATCACTTGTCAAAACTAAAACAAAGGCCTAATCTGTCAAAGTCCATGTAGTTCTGGGAAAGTCTCAAAATATGCTAACCTTGCTTTTTGGCTTCTGTAGTTCTTTGAGCAGTCTTCTCTGGTGAATACCCCACAACAACACCGAGAACTTTGATCTATGTGGGATTCATTTTTCTGCAGGGTGAGAGAAAAGGATCAAGTTTTATTCTTCTACATGTATATATCCAATTTTTCTAGAATACTTTGTTCAAGATGCTGTTTTCTCTCTAATGTGTCTTTCAACATCTTTATAGAAATCCTATGCTTTTAGGCGAACAAACTAGTAGCAACATCTATCTATAGTAACATCTCATCCCAAGGCCCGGGAGCATCATGGGAAGAAGGGCAGGCAGATTGTAAGGAGCTGAGATCATGAAGGACTAGGTATAAAAATGTCTCCTGGAAATGACAGAACTGCTTCGCTTAGGAACTCATAGCAGCTGTGGTTCCATGTAATAGCACTGCACACAGTCAAGCCAGTTAACACCCCAGCATGGAGGGAAGTTCCACAAGCTTCCACCTCTAACTAAGAAGTTAGTAGAGGTGAAGGCTGTTGGGGAAGTGGATATAGTTTACTTTAAGAGTGTGGTACCTGTTCGGTCATTGCAGTCCATACTCCAGTGCATTTCCCCATATCCAGGAACACACTGGCAGCACAAACTGGACAGGTTATATATTACATCAGGGTATAAAACAACAGAAAAGAGAAGGACATGAAGTTGAGAGTGAGATAAGGGTTGGAGAGTGGATCTGGGAGGAGTTAGGAGAACTGAAGGTAAACATGACCGAAACACTCTACATACATGTATGAAATTATTTTAAAAATAATACAAATATCATATGCAACAAACTTTTGACTTGTATTTGCATCAAACTGAAACTTGTATCTATTTTAAACCGTTATAAAGCACAAAGTAAAATAGAAAACATGAATACCTAAAAATGACTGACTACACACTAGGAAACAAACGTAACTACACAGTTCACTAAGCAATGAACTGAAACCAATCAAGCCATAAATAATATAAATTGTAGGCACAATACTAACTGCAATCTTTTTTAAAGTAATACTTTCAATTAAAAATTAGTAACGCTTACTTCCACTAAGGTCCTGCAATAGGTTGATCATGATATTTTCAATCAGTGTCCACTTTTGTTGAAAATCCTATGTTGTTCTGAATACCGTAGAGACTTAAACTGCATATCTGTTACCACTCATTGTGGAAACATTTTTTGCAGGAGAAGAACATAATTACAGAAAAACACAAGTGGTCAAAATACACAGAACAACTGATCCCAGAGTGTTCAGTCCCAATCAATGTACCTACCATATCACCCCTACACCTAAGGCTCAGGAGATAGTGTGGAAAATGGGGACAAAAGACTGTAATATCTAGAGGACCAGGGCATCATCTTTAATGTAGTGACTTCTGCATAGGACTGGAAAGTTACACCCATGACATCTCAACAATATGGTTGGATAAACAAGACTTGAAAAATGACACCAGTTGGCATGACAATGTGGGTGAGAGAAATTTCAGAAAGCCCTACTCCCAGATGGAGACCTCCAGGCAATTAGTGGCAGCTGAGAGAGGGAGAATCAGTTTTCTCCAGGGACACGTCTCCTGATAGGTTATCTAATCTCAAGTAGTCAGCTCTAAGCACACATATATACAAGGAAAACAAGAGGAACTCAGAAGGTTATCTTTATGAACTTATATGTATATGCATGCTCACAGTTAAAGAATAGAAAGCAATGGGTTTGAGAGGGAGTAAAGAGGACTCCAGAATGTTGAAGGCAAGAACAGGGTGATTCAAATACAGAATTTATGTAAGAAATTCACAAAACATTGTACAATATATTAATCTATACATACATCCTACAACTTTGTTGAATAAAATTATTTAGTCCCTAAAAATATAGCAGAAGGTCGAACAAATTTTCTTCTTTAATGGGACTTTCAGTCTAGAGGGGAGAGGATACCTCAGTAGATATTAATAGAAGCTCAGTGTGTAGCAGACACTTATAGGCTCTGAAAACACAGCCATGCACAGGAATAAAAAGCAATTATCTAGTAAGGTCTTGTTCTTAAAATGAATTAAATTCATAAATAAGCAATTAGATCCAGCAGTGAAACAAAGAAAAGTTGTACTTTCTTCCCTGGCACAGGTTTGCAGAAGAGAAGAAATGTAAGGGACAGTGTGGAACTAAGCCCTCCCCCACTCCCACTACTTCTGACTGGGATGACTGGGGAAGAGAGCTACAGAAAGTTCAGTTGCTAAAGCTGCTTACACATGACAGTAGTTGAAATAATATGCTGTGCACTAAACTGAAGAATACCTAAAATGAGAAAATTTGATGATAAAACAAGATGTAATAAGAATGACTGATATTTGTCAGTACATGTTACCTTACAGCTTAAAAATGTGAATAATTACCATGTGTCTAAGAAACTGTATATAAATGATCTGTAAGACAAAGCAAGATGTACTCTGGGGGAATTAACTATACTGATAAACAATCAGAAATCATCATCAAAACATAATAAAAATATCCAGAAAAGAAAAAAAAGGAGGAGGAGAAAGAGGAAGATAGGAGATGAAGAAGATGATGAAGAAAAAGAGGAGGAGAAGGAGGAGGAACTTGAACTACAAATGAAGCCATTACTTTATTGACATATTGTTTGGATTCATTGAGGAAGATCACATTACGCAGACACCCAAGGGTATCCATGCTGAGGACACAGTAGTATTGCAAGGTACACATGTTCAAGTCTGAGACACATTCAGTTGTTTGTTATTCTTATTGGTGGGAAATAAAAGAATAGGTTATTGTGTCAGTAATGCAGCTGTAGAGGTCAGCTTGCAAGACTCTGCAAAAATTCTAGTTTTCTAATAGGAAAGGCAGCTCATACGGTGTGGAGACCTGATCTTTTAAAGTTATCTTTCCAAACATAAGGAAGGTAAGAATTTTAACTTACATTCCTATAACGAATGTGTTAAAGATATTTAGTTATGAGTAATATTTATTTTTGTAAGGATGTAACACAAAATGAAGGATTTAATTTTTATATTGCAATCATCCCAATCTTGTAACAGTTGTAAATAAAGATTAAGAAAATGTCACGCAAGTGTTATAATTATTGTCTCTGTGTAGTCAAGTAGCTTTTCAATTGTCTTTGATGTTTTTTAAATGTTCTTCACTACCTTTAAACTTTTATAGTAAAACAAAAAAGTAAATAGCAAAAAAAAGTCCTAAATAATTATGAAGTTAATGCCCCTTAATTTTTTTTTAAATTCTTAAACACAAGAGGCTGCTGGTTTTTTATTGACATTGACAGCTCTGAGGAGAGGCACTAGATGTGCTGTTGCCATAATGGCCAGGTTGGAACAGAAGTTTTTCATGAGCTCCCTCCCCTACAGTCAACTTGATTCTTCCAATAGTTTATTAACCTTGAGCATATTTTACTAGGACTTGATCTCCTCAAGGGCACTTTGCAGGACATTATTAACATGAAATATAGATACTGTTAATCCCACTGAAAAAGAGTAAAGAGCATTAATCTTTTTTTTTTTTAATTTTAGTTTGAATTAAACAAGTTCTATTTTCTGTCAGGCAGGACTGTCTCCTTAGAGTGGAAGGGTCAATCATTTGCACACAAAACACCTCAAAATGTTCAAATTTGGTACCTATCAGCTAGGGAAAACCTAGAATTAGGAAAAGGATACAGACATGATTCTGTGTATGGGATTCAGTCTTATGGGACTCAGGATCCTCCGGCCAAGCTAATCACAGAATCAGGTCAGACTAGCCCTTTCGAGGCTTCCATCCATCACAAAGCATGACTTCCATCAACCAAGATAAGTTCAGGATAAAACTATGCTATACCCAATTCCTACATTATCAAGAGAGAAGACTCCACTTTCATAATTCATTTGTGATTTTGGTAAAGCTCAAGCAAAATGAATGCCTTCTCCGTGAGCTGTTTGAATGCTTTTTTTCTTCTGGATGGTTAACTTTCCCTTAATGCTTATGGATACACTTGCTTTATGTATCCTTCATAATTGGGACAAATTTGATCTTTGAATCTTAAAAAAGAAAGAGACTACCTGATCTAAGAGCTGGCTGTTTTTACTTTTATAAAGCTAAGAAACTTAACTACACTAAATTACCAAGACTTATCCTTCTCCTGTACAGCTTCCATAATCAATGGCTTCCTGGTATCGGAAGAAAAATGCAGGAATTGTCACTGGAATTCAGTATTTATATGGAAGACCTAAATACAGTGAATTTGGTTTCTATTATTGTGATTTAACAGCCTCAAACTTGGGAGAACAAAAGAAGGTTAAAGCTACTGGAAGAGGGAACTTCTATAGTCATATGAGGTCTTCTGGGTCCTCTCTGACTTATCTCCCAAAGGAGATTTGTCTCCATGTTAGGTTGTTTATTTTGTCTGTGTGTGTGTCTCAAAGAGAAAGAGCTTTAATTTATCCTGAAAATGTTCTTCTCAAGAATTGTTTTATGCTAACTTGAATTCACTAACACTTGTAGAGACATTGTGAAGGCCTAGATATCAGGGGCTGAGGAGATGGTTTTGAGAGCAGAATGCTTTCTACACCAACATGGTGACCTTATTTAGGATCCTTAGCACACATGGAAAAGCCGGTGTATCAGGGGTCTTCTGTAATGTGCCAGCGTGGGAGAAGCACAGAGAGTGAAGACGAGAAGATTCCCTGGGGCTCACTGGTCAGCCCTTCTGGATTCCATAGGAAAGACCTTGTTTTACAAATAAGATAGATAACTGCACCAACCTCTTACCTTCACACATGCATGCATGCAACAATATACCCCTTTATACCTTTACACACACAAACATGCACAAACACACACACACACACACACACACACACACACACAGACACATACACCTATAAAATATCTAAGTACTTTCAGTAAATTTGACTGGCTTAGACCATTCACTTAACATTTGTTTCTCTACAGAAGTAAAACTTAGTGTTAGTTGTACAAAGAAAGCTCAGAGCCTTCATCAGTTCTCAACACTGATAAAAAGAAAATAATTGTACAAGATCAAGAAGCAGAGAAGGCAGGTTTTATCACCAGGCTATGGTGAGCAGTAAGTAGGGTTCATGGAATCCTCAACTTCCTGCCACGCCTCTTCCCACACCAAATGTTGGAGGATTTTAACCTGTCATACTTGTATGTAATTTACTTTGATCGTATGCACCTTCATTTCCCTTTCTTCTTCCTTTCCAGTCCTCTAAAATCTTTCTTCTGGCCAACAGGTTTTCTGTGCCAGAGTGTTCTGGAGAGCTGTGGCATGCAGGAGGCTGCAGAGGGGATGGGGAGAAGGGCATTTGAGCTTGCTAATCGCTTAGCTTTGAGATAAACTTTCAGTGTCTGGATGTCAAGAAGTAACTTTACAGCTTGGAGGAAGTCAAGACAAAATTGAGCTCCCACTCTCCCACTGAAACTGAGTTTTCCCTTCCTTGATAATTACATTTCAAAAGGACAGCTCTTAACTGTGAGAACACCATTCCTATGAGGGTGCAATTTTTATATCTCAAATGGGCAAAAAAATAAAAAAGATTCACTGTGGCATGTTTTCTACAGTAAATGTCTTGGAAAAGGAGAGTCAACAATATGGAGTTAGGAGGAAATCTGTCTGAGTTGTATGTGGGTGAATGAAAACTCAGGCCGCCTTTGTCAACACTGATCCATTTGAGGGTAAAGCATAAAAGTATGATTGCCTGTATTAGCTCATCATACCGGGAAAGGATCTTCAGAATTATTGTGTAAAACAGATTTTATAATTACAGTAAATTTTGACTACCAAGACCACAAAACAAATATTTTCCTTGGAGGAGCAATGGCTGATTTTAACCAACTTCTGTCTTTTTAAAATCTTAAAATCAATTGAGATCCCATGAAATAGCCTCATCCCTCCCTTTAAATTGCCCTTCCTGATAAAGGCTAGCTGTACGAAGCTTGAGTCAATCACACTAGCTTCATTCACACTTCTTTTTCCTGTAAAATTCCCAGTCTTATTTAATGCTCATGTTCCTCCTCTGTGAAAATCCCATATCACCCAGAACTGCCTTGTCAACAAGAGGCATATTGCTCATTAATATTCTCACCCTCCCTCAGTGCTTGCAGTCAGCAGTTGATGATCTGATTTTGAGGCCTGAAGAAGGCTTTATAAGTGCTGTGTATAGTATGCAACCTTTACAAATTCAGCAAGATGCCCTTGAACCCAGTCACATAATTATCTTAATCCATCACTTCTCAACTGTACAGAATCTTTATTAAATTGCATTTTTCTTTTTCTTTTAAAATAACTGCAAACAGAAAGGTTGCACTTATAATACAAAAACTGTTTTTTGTTAAATCCTTTAAAAGTTACTCCTTAAAATTTTACTGAATATTTAAGTACGTTAGTGTCTGTATCCTGCATAAATATTATCTAATATAGCTATTGTTACCAATCAAAATTAGGAAATCATATTATTATCTACTAAGTTGGAAATACTATCCAAATTTTGTCAACTGTCCAATAGTGTCTTTTTTAGGGGAAAAAAAAGATTCAATTGGAACAAGAGCAGTTACAGTGTCTAAGGAACCATTCAAAATGAATATGGATTTGTCCAAAAAGTTAAGCAAATAGCAGCACATTAGCCTGAACTGAATGGGGGGGGCATGTTTGCTGAGAACAGAGCTGGTACCACTGCACAGAGTCACTGCCCAAAGGCCATCTCCAAGCTGGAGATCACACACCACATTTGGATGCTCTGTGTCTTTCCTCTAACCTTCTCACCATCCTGTCCTTTTTCTCATTTTGATTTGAAGTCAGTTATTTAAAATATGTCTATAAGCTTAGGCTTATCTGGTGTTTCCTCCAATTAAATGCCTTTGGCAGGAATATCAGAGAGGCTGCCCTGTGTGATTCTATCTTCTCAGGTGGCAAATGGTTTGATTCATCTTATTTTGATAACAATTTCATACATTTGATTAAGGTGATGTTTGCTAGTTTTTGTCTCACAAAAGTTACTCTTTTTCTCAACTCATGATCAGTGTAGTGTAAAATGTTATTGACTGCAAATATTTATATTTGGTCAGGTTTTTTTTTTACCACACATAAAGATTTCTTACCTATTAGGACGATGAATGAAAATCTGAGGGAGTTTCTTCAAATTATACCGTTCCTTTTATCGCATTATTCAGTGAGATGTATTTATGCATTTACCTGTGTGTTTATATTATGGGAAAATTGATTTCAACTTTGTTCAATAAGTTTAAATTAAAATCTATTTGCATCATTGTTTAGCTAGACACACATATCGTTCTTTATCCAGCTAAAGTCCCTTCAAGCTAGATGTCTGCTTCTCTGTGTGTGTACCCATGCTGTGCACTTCTGATTGATCCCCATGGTTGTTTGATTGATTAGTTGGATTTTAATGCAACAATATGGTCATGTCTTACTTTCCAACTTCCTTTCCTTAATCCTCAACTTCTCAATGTAAGAGTCTGTTTCTTATTCATTTAAAATTGGCATCTAATAAAGAAAACCTGGGGCTATACTTTTTCACTACTGTAGGAGTGCTAACTCTTCAGACCTCTCATAGTGAACAGAACAAGAGAATATAACTGTACTCTCTTTCTCTTTCTCACACACACCTATATATTGTCTGCATCGTCTATATGCACTAAAACTTTGGAATTCACACAATTATCTCTAATCCAAATTTAGTAGCAATATTAGAAGTTTGATTACAGCCTTCCTACTTTTGATGTGTTACTCCTTCATCCAATGATGGCTTTTCATAGTGCCTAGGATATTTACCTATTCATGGAAGCCCATTGAATATAATCAATTTTCTTTCTTTTCTACCTCATTATATAGACGTTCCTCTCACCTTACCAGGTCAAGCTTTAACATCCCAACAGTGAACAAGAGTAAGGTATTTAAGGCCGACATAGTGAGGTTACCCTTCTGTGATTGCCCTTAATCCAACTGGGCTACATGACTCTAGGTCTGAGGTAGAACTTTCCTGATTTTAGTATAGGGTGTCTGAGCCAAGGCATGGACTGTGGATAAATGCTGGCCATGACCAGTCTCCGATGCTTTCATGATGCTGCTATTACCTACAGAGTTTATATTCTCACCCTCACAGTCTTCTCACTCTATACGAATCATATGGCATTGCAGTATACACTCTTCTGTATAGCTATCCTACGTACCTTGCTGTAACAAAATATGGCAGAGTCGTGATTATTCCACATTCAGGCATCCTCTTTATCAATTTAGGTTTCTAATACATCATGTCAAGTTGCCTCTGCTGTTTTATACCCTAGGGATGGTGTCCCTTACCTACTACTCAGAGGTTGGCCACAGAAATGGTCTCTTTCTCTCAGGCTTTTACACCCTTTACTAGACTATCCATGGCTTTCAGATACTGCCCTCAACCCTATACTAAAGAGCTGCCATCAGTTCATCTTCTTCTTCCACCACACACACCACCTCACATATCTTCCAGTATGTACCACTATCAAAACATATTCCACTGAATATCTTTAGGTTAAATATTCATGAAGGAAGGAAAGAACAGAGATTTATTCATTGCTTTTAATCATTTGTAACTAAGTCTATCAGAAAGAGTTGTTTTCCAGAATATGAAAAAAATAATCTTCCGTGTAAATCAGCAAACTCAACAAACTATGGCTTAAGATTATTTCTGAAAATGAGGTACTTCCTTAGTTATAGTTATAGTAAGTCAGTAAACATAGGCAGAACGATGCCTCTCCTCTCAAATGTTTTTTGATTTTGTTTTCATATTTTGATTTCCCAAAGCTGCACATATGTTGCCTTACTTAGCAAAAGGGATTTTGCAGATATGATTAAAGTAAATGACCCTGAGAACAGGATCATGCAGGATCATCTAGGTGGGTCTAATCCAACTTCATGAATCCTTAAATATGGACCCCTTCTTGGATACAGTCTAGAAGGCATGTGACCATGAAAGATGAGACACAGCGTTGGAAATGTCTTTGTAGATGGATTGTGGATATCATATGGAAGCTGTATAATTCAAGGAAACTAATATGTCTGTGGAACTCTGAGAAAGGTGCCAAAACTCTGACAACAGTCCATCGAGTCATGAATTGGACTGTTGACAAGCAGAATTGCAAATTAAGTTTGTGACAAGTTATGGCTTGTGGAAAAAAACAAACAAAAAATATTTAAAGTGTGTTGAATATATGAATTGTGGGATAATCTGAGAACTGTTTTTCTCCTTTTATTCTTCATAAGTGCTCAACATAAAAACAACTCTCAAGTTTCATGCTTGATATCCTTATTTTAAATGCCATAATTTGAAATATCAAAGCAGCCGTATCTTAGCATAATAAGTCATTCCTATAATGTATTTTATTCCTATATGATTTTATTTTTCTTCACTTAGATATGTTTAACATAACTGCAGTGATATAGCAATTGCAACGAGATATCATACTCTTCCTTTCAAACTTCATGATAAACTTTCTGTGTCTATAACATCTTTAGATCTACCATTTTACTTTTATGAATTCATTGAACTAATGTATAATATTTATCAATCAACATTGTTATTGAATTTTAGTTTGTTTATAATTTTATTATTAATAAATGTTAGTGAATCTTTAAAAGTATAGCTTGTTTTCTTGCTTCTTATTTTGACTTATTTATGAAGCTGGGTCTGTCAAAGTAAGATTATTGACATAATTTTGAGTACCTTTAGAATTCTCGCTAGTCAATTTCAGCAGGATTTTCTGTTTTTCTCAATTTATTGCAGAACAGTTGGTTACCCTTCACATGAGGCCAGTAGCATTTGCGGACAATCAATGATCAGCATAGATGTTAATATTTAGTCAAGAAATCCTTCTTAACTAGTACAATAACAAATTTCTTAAAATGATAACATTTTATTTGTTTATTTATTCATTTATTTGAATAAATTATGATACCTGGCAAAGAAAATAAAAGATAAAACGGATAGAGTTATGATGTCAAGAAACCCCAACTGATAAATCTGCAATGCCACACCTACACCTTAGGCTCAGTGAAAATCATGGAAGAATCGACAACATGATTTTAAGAGCCAAAAGACCAGGGCATCTGCTATGAGATAATGTTCTCTAGATTTGACAAGAATATTGTACCCATGAACTCTAAACAACACAGTTGCCTAAACAACATCAGCATAATGATGAAAGCAGTTGACATGCCTCTGAGATAAAAATGCTCCTGGTTGCACATTGGTGGATTTATTGATAGTCTAGTCGTTGTAGGGCTCTAAGGTTTACAAATGGGTAAAGCTATTGATTGTTTCCCCTCTTCGCAGTTCATAGCACCTTCTGATACTCTGAGAGCCAATTCTCAGGGAGGAAGTGACAGGTCAGTGCCAGCTTGATTCTTTGAACAATATAAAAACATGGTTACTCTAAATGGGGAAATAGGAAAAATAAGGGGTCTCTGGGAAGGAAATGCTGAGGAAGGAGGAAGGAAGAGGGATAAAGATAATCTCTTTCTATTGAGAGGACCACCCGACAGACTCCCAAGGAACCACGAGATATTCAAACCAATGCAAATGCATGAGGCATTTATTATCTGATGCTAGTTCCACTCAGCATGTTCCCACGCACTGGACAAGCATGGCAGACCCCGATTCCTTCTCCCCTTGGTATTTTTATGGGGTGCAGGAGAAAGGGGTCTGGGAATGGGGCTTGTGCAGCTCTGATTGGCTCAGAGCTCTCTATGTCCTGTATCTTTCAGACTAATTGGTTGGGAATTCACATGCCTGGGATCCAGGCAGGGGTGGGAGTGGTGGGTAGTCAATTGGTGCCCTTGGACTAGTCGTCCCAGAGACAGGGTGGCACCTGGGATGCCCAGGAAGGAGGACTTCGTGCTGATAGGCGTTAAGCTTAATGGTCATTCTCCTGTGGGTGGGGAGGAGACTGAGGAGACTGTTAATGGCTGCTCTTGGGAAGGCATCTCCCGATAGGAGGCATCCCCCCAAAGTGACTGCTATCACTCAGGTGAATTCCTAGAGGTCATTTTATATTTCTTAAATCCTTTCACTATCTATCTATCTATCTATCTATCTATCTATCTAGATGACAGAATTTAAATGAAATTATGCCACATAGAGTTAAAATGCTCTCCTTGTGAGCCATAGTCTCTCTAACAGAAACCTGGTGGTTCTGGGCATAAAATAACCCTCTTTGAGTTCTTGATCAGAAGAGTTTAGGAGACTTTCTAAACAATGTAGTCTTTTGGGGTTGCCCTTGTTTACTAACCAGAAGTTAAAAGTAAGTCCTTAATGCTAAAGACACCTCATGCTTTGGAAACAGGACTCAGAGGAATTCAGTGTATTTTAAAGAGGAAGCAAATTGTGTGGAAAAAATCAAACTAGAGTAATTGAAAGCATAAAAATAAATATGAACAAACAATTCAGTGGAAAAATAATATAACACTGTTCTACTATTTTCCTTTATCTTTATAAAATTGAATTTCTGAGAAAACTAAGGTGCTAAGGAAAGAAGAGTGCTTTTACACAGAAACAAAACATTTAGAAGTATTGCAAAAAGAAATTAGTAGCTGGTTATCAACTGTTTTGTGGTGATTTTTCATTTATTTTCTCCTGTGTCTGAGGCTTGGAAGTAGAAAGGTAATTAAGTAGGACCAAGTCTGCTTGAATATATATTGTCATAAAAGATGCTTAGAGAAAAATGTCTTTGTTACTAGGAAAAGGTTTGAGAAGAAGCAGCTGGGGTGTGCTTTTGTGATAGTGACAACACCATTGTTACCTGTCCCCAAAATGTGTCAGTACAGTGAGCTAGGGCCTGAATGCATTCAGGACAGTGCAATCAAGTCAGGAATCCCTCCTCTCTACCTGAAAGATGTTATGAAATGTAAAGGAAATGAAACAGGTGAGAGTTGTCTGTACCCTGTACAATGTTAGCAGAGGGTGGCGTGTGGTGCAGAACCACGGCAAGTGGCACCAAGAGGCCTAGGGACTCAAGCCATATGAAGAATGGTGCATCTATAAGAGTGTTTATTTAATTTAATATTGGCTTAGAGATGGTATATCCGCTCTGCACTACACTAGGTTTATTACACACAAAAAAAGGTGACCTGCCAGCAGTCACACTATGTTCCTTGATTTTAAAGAAATGAAGATTTGTAGATTTTGTTTATAAGATAAATCGAGGAAGAATAATTACGTCATATTCTAAACTGGTGCTGCGATAATAGTGAAGCCATTGGAGGTAGGGTGCAGTACGGGAATTGGGGGGGCAGGCATTGGATTTCTGGGGAACAGGGGTCTTGAAATGTGGCCAAGCAAGTTTCTGGCATGTGGCCAGGCAGCTTTCGGTAATTCATAACACCTCCCCACCCTTGTTATTATAAAAGGAAAGGAATGGGAGGAGGTGACCTGTGAGGTGGGAGTGGGGTCGAATTACCTGGCCTCCCAGCTTGCAATGGTGGCTGGTCAAGCAGGGCCTGTTGCCTGCAGCCCTGGCTCCTGCTCCTGTTTGGACCAAGTCCAAAGGAATAGAAGAAAGCTGTCCTATAGTCTTAGGACGGGGAGAGTAGAGAGCAGAAGAGACAGAGCAATGGAAAGAGGACAGCTATTGCTGAGCAGAAAATATCCTGGTACAAAGAGTGGAAGAGAAACCAAACCTGTGACTGCAGCCTAGCCCATTTCCGGGCTCCACTTGGCAATGGTGACTCCGCCTTTAGCCTCCAAAATCAAATCCAACCAGCTCTTTCCAAAGAGGGCACAGAGTGTCCTATGGCACCTCTGGCGCAAGGACCAATATCGTGTCCACCTGGTCACCCTGGACCTCCAAATCCATGTTTGAACACGCAGAACAAACAGGCAGACCTACAGAGACAGAGCAGAGGCACCAAAAGGAAAACTTAGCAGCCGGCTACCAAAGTGCTCAATGGGGTGGTTGGGGGAGGGGGGAATAGTTGAGGGGTATTCTGGATGAGCCTCCATATGTTGGGTCCAAGAATCACCCCATAAAGACCACAAAGACCATGTATGCAAAAAGCAAGAGCACTTTATTCTTCAGAGCAAACCAGCATGTGGGGGTCAGCCACTTTTCAAAATGGTGATAACCAAATGCTAGTATTTTAAGCTTTCCTGTTGCTTGCCCATCCACGGGACACTAATTTCTCCTATACTTTCTAAGTACCTGGGATGGGGTGTATGCCCCTACAATCTCCTAAGTACCCAGCTACGTGGACTCAAAAGATAAGCATGAATAAGTGATGGACTTTGGATTCCAAGCTTACTTTAAAAAATAAATACAAATTGTACAAAATGGCTTTGTCATGAACATGTCACACCTATCTCATAGGTGGGCCTTCCCCCCTCAAAAGATCTGGCTTACAAGTGTGTCTTCACACTTCACAGGTATGGATTACATGGGGATCTTGTGGATCTCCCCATTTTAAATGGCTTAATTAAGCAAAAATCCCTCAAGACTGTGCCCAGCCGTTTAAGAGCATTAGTTAATCCCAGGTGTGGTCCTGTGGACAACTGAAATAGCCACCACAAGTCCACCTTTTGTCAACTGGAAACATAATCACAAATCCCTGTGCTATTTTTAATTTCCAAATTAAATGGCCAGGTTGTAATTATACCTAAACATGATATAACATCCATCTTACAACCTTAAATGAGTTATGAATTTAGAATAGGCAGCCATGCCCATTGAAGGACATTCTTTTAGGATCGCAAAATTAAATATGAAACCATTGATAGCCTCTTAATCGATGTCTACTCTTTGACAACTTGACACTTAATCATATCTCCTCATGTCATGATTAATCTCCAAATGAAACAATAATCAGGTAACACTTATGCTTAAACATGATATAACTATGCCCCCTACAACCATAAATACATTATAAATTTAGAGTAGGTAGCTTTACCAGAGCCACAGACCTTAGTAGGCTCTGAGACCTTAGCACAACTGACTTCATGGTGGAAGCACCATTCAGGCTGTAAGACTCAACATGTAGGCAGCTGCACTTGCCAAAACTAAAATAAAGGCCTAATTCATCAACATCTATAGTTATAGAAAAATCTCTAAATTTACTAACCTTGCTCTTTGGCTTCTGTAGCTATGCTTCTGTGCTTAAAAGCTCACCCTCAGAAAGGCCCTGGGATACACAGAGATTCCCTAATGCCTATTGTGTTAGATCAAATCTTATGAATGTGCATTCCCATCTGACACTTTCCTTTCCCTGAGAAGCAGTCATAGCTGACCTGTGGCTGGAAGCCCCCAGGTGTGGGTTATGTGGTCCTTACTGCATATCCATCCTGTCTTTGATCAGAGCCCATGACCCAACAAGAACAGGAACTGGGGAAACAGCTGTCAGTGGGGCATTGTCTCTTTATTGCAGGGGTCATGGTGTATTTATAAGGTACAGGCAGGGGAGGGTCATTGGTACTCAGGGATGGGATCCATTGGTTAACACAAGGATACTGGAGTAGCCTTATCTGCATGTGGAGCTCAAGTCTAAGCATCAAGGTCCTGCAATGGTGCCTTGTCAGTAAATGGGGTTTCCTAGGCTACAGCACAGATAATCATCAACCAAGCCACATTCCTTTGCTAATGACCTTCTGTGAGGCAGGTAGTATTTAATGTTTAGTTGGGTTCTGGCCAGGACTAAAAGTAAGGAGTAATTGAACTCCTACCGCTCTCAGGATGAGAAAATCCAGGGTTCAAGGCCTACTTTGACTCACTCTTAGCTCAAGCACAGCCCCACACTACTATATTTGTCAGCTAGCTAATAAAGACTTTCTATTGGCTTAAATCGATGTCCCAGTAGTCTTCTCTGGTGAATAACCTACAATAGTGGCAATGTCCCTTGAGGGAAATTCTTTTAGTGTCTGAAACATAAATATAATAAGCATTGACAATTTCTTAACTTATATTAAATCACATGATAAAGAAGTTGAGCAAAGAAAACACAAATATTTGTACAAACCCATTCATGACAAAATAAGATAGATACGCTTATAGCAATTATAATTGTCCTCCTTGCAACTGGTCACATGGTGGTCTTAGCTGTTATCCATACTAAAAAGGATGATAAAATTAAAGTACAAAAAAAAGTGCTTGGAGAAATATTGATCCTGTTTCACTGTACAATAATACTTTCAGCAAGGCCTTAATTCTTGTATTTCTGTAGGACCTTAGCCCAAATTAATAACAATAACACAAGTTTTATTATGGAAATGTGGTTATATTCTCATAAAGAAAGGATAAATTAAGAAGACTCACCTATGAAAAGAAAATAGGTCTTTAGATGATATAGTAGAGCTTCATGTTTTTAATGTTTATTTGTGTATTATCTACAAGTAACATTAACATCTATGAGGTGGCAGTCTCTGGCATGATGTTGGCATAACCCAGAAAATAAAAAGACAAGATTGCTCAAATTTGGCTCAAATTTTGGTAGTGGTCTTGCTAGAGAGAACAAAACTAACCAGGAGAGTGGGAGAGAGAGAAAGAGAGCCACAGAGAGAGAGACACACACACAGACAGAGACAGAGACAGAGACAGAGACAGAGACAGACAGAGAGACATAGAGAATGAATTTCCTCCTTCCAGGTGATATATATATATATATATATATATATATATATATATATATATATATATATATGTTGCCATCAGAAGGAACGGCCCACAGCAGTGTTGGAATTTCCCACCTCAATAGATCTGGTTTCAAGGTGTGTCTTCCCAATACAAAGATAAAGATTAGAAGTGGATCATTCCATTTTAAATGATTTAATCAAGCAAAATCCCTCACAGCTGTGCTTAGTCATTGAGGGCTTTCATTATTTCCAGATATAGTCATGTCTCAGAAATGCCTTAATACTTATATTTCTGTAGTACTTTAGTGCAAAATGATTACAACAACCAAAGTGTTATTATACCAATGTGGTTATACTATCAAAAAGAAAGGGTAATTAAAAAAGATCCCACCTGGTGAAATAAAAGGTCTTTAGTTCTTCATATTTTATTCAACATAATACTTTTCTAATACTTGAGATTTTCATACCATGAATTTCAATCACACCATCTTCCAAATCTACCCTGGTCCAGGATCCAACCCCTGTACCCACCAAAAAAATAATTCCATCCTGTGTGGCAGAAGCATGGATCATGGGAATGGCCATGATATTTGGAGGCAGCAGGTAGCTGAGATCATCAACATCTACCTGGCTTGTATTCACCTGAGATTAAGCAAGACAAAGTTTAACCTGAAGTTAGACTTCACTGCTCAAACAAGCAGCACCTGGACATCACACAGGCAGTTGGACATTCCGTAGGCACCCAGACATCATGCAGCAACCTGTACATCCTGCTGGCACCCAGACATCTCACAGGTACCCAAACATCAAAGAGGCACTCTGAGGACAGTTTCAGGTTTTTAATGTTTATTTGTTTAGCAACTACAAGCAGTATTAACATCTATGAGGTATTGACAAAGTTGTGGGTGGTAAACAACAAAATTTTATTACAGAAGATATTGTTTGAGGACAGTCAGGTACCAGTGTTGGGTGAAGCTCAAGTATGGGCTCTCTCATGCTGCTTGAGGTAATTTAATCTGGAAAAGTTTTTGTTGCACTTGGTACACTGGTAGGGCCTTTCCACACTGTGCCTCGTGGCTTTGTGTCTTTTGAGATCTACTGCGCGGTAGAAGCTCCAATGGCATTCATTCCCATCACACACATAAGGCTTCTTCCCAGTGTGACTTAACATGTGGTCTTTGAGGTGGTGAGCCCTTGTGTAAGATTTCCCACAACCCTCGTGGGGGCACATGTGTCGCCTCACACTATTAGAGTTCTGCTGGGACACATGACTCTGGGTCTTAAGGTCTGACTTTGTTTGTGGAAGCTGTCCCTGGACTAAAGAGGAAACCTCAAAGCTTTCCAAAGATTGGCTTGGGCTCAAAAAGGGACTTGGAGGGCTAGGGTATATACCTCCATATGGGGTTTGGTTACTAAACGAAACCATCTGAGGATTGGGGCTTTCTTCAACATTCAGTGATCTCTTCGGCCCTGGGTACACATCCTGATCCACGGAGGTCTTTACCTGAGCACCATATGAAGTCTCTTCACAACTGGCAGTTGTCTGCTGAAGCCAACACTGGTTCCCTCCTGCACTGGAATTCGTTGTCTGGTTTCCCTGAAGAGTTGTGTCCAAACCGGAGCTTGGCATCTGATAGTCATAGAGAGGCTGGCCGCCAATTGGGGTTGTCATCTGATGATCTACACTGGGATTCTGGTCACCACTCAAGACTGATGTCTGATATCCATAGAGGCTGTGTTCACCACCCTCTATGGTCATCTGACCTCTGTAGACATTGTGACTGCTGGAGGATGCCATCTGACTATAGTGGTTTATCTGGTCACCGGGGTCTGTCATCTGCTGCTCAGACAAAGCCTGATATCCATCAGGAGCTATCATCTGACCACTAGAAAAGGTCATATCAGCTATTGGGGGCCTCTGCTGATCCCCACAAAGAGTCTGTTCAGATAATGATGCTGTGACTGGACTGGTAAGAAGGGTCTGGCTACAACTCGGAGCTGTGAAATGGCTCCTATCAAGAATCTGCTCACCATGTCTGGTGGTCACCTGTCTATAGTTAGCTGTTTGGTCACCACTGACAGGCATCTCCTGTTCAGCACTGAAGATCTGGTTGCTCACAGAAGTAACTAGCTGATCCTTGTATGGGTTCTGGTCAGCACTGAATGGCATGACATGATTCCCTCCCCGTGTTGCCAGCTGCCCTCCATAGAGAGCAACTTGATCACCACCAAGGGCGACCCTCTGACGTCCATACATGGCTGTACTGGGGATCCCAGGAGACCTGTGAGCACTCAGGGTTGTCATCAGGGCTTCCTTGTAGACTGTCTCCTGGGTGCCAGGAACTGCTGTCTGCTGGAAAGCAGTGGGTAAGGTCTTCGGGATGTTGTTGAACCCTGTCAGCTGAGAAACTGCTGGGTATTTTGTCGGGTCAGCAGGCACAACTGGCTGATTAACACAAAAGGTCTCACCTGGGTCTGCCAAATGGAAATCGATGGAATTTCCTGGGTGTGCTGTAGAGTTCTGGAAGAAGGCTGTCCCAGGGCTGCTATGGTATCCGTATGCCATCACTGTCTGATTTGAGGTTGACATCGCCGGGCTCTGAGCTAACAGAAGCTGTCTGGTGTCCACAGGGCCAGTCCAGTGAGTGCAGGGGCCTGCACTATCAACTGCACAGTCATCGAAGGTTTCTGTCTGGTCCATACCGGGTTCAGAGAAGGACTGGAGAACCTCTTCAATTTCCACAAATAATTGGGAAAAGGGCACCATCTTGCTGAACTGGGTAGTCAGTTGTGTGAGTTTATGGTCCTTGAGAGCACTCAAATCCAGGGGAGAGCCAGAAGCTAGGTGATTGAAAGGGACTCAGCTCCAGAGCACTGGAGTGCCCTTTTATAAGCTGGCTGGAAGAGGGCAGGGCTTCGATGCTATAGTTTGCCAGCCACACCCTGGCAGGCCTGTGAAGCCCACACCTTTCTCCTCCCGGCTCTTAGGATTCAGACATTGATTGAATCACATAGCACAGGAGGCAGAATTTCTTGAAACCATTCCCATAGTTCTCAATACGTCCCGTTCGTTCTTCCACACCAGGCAGTAGTTGTCCTGCTTTACTGTGATCTTCCTTGATGACTGAGCTGAAAGCGAAACAGAATCAGGCTGAAGGGATTCACTGCAGACCCAACCAAGTCTTAAGCCAAAGGTTTTTGCTCTCAGGTGCTGAGTCCCTCTGTTAACACCGGGGGCGTGATACCAAGATCTAATCAGACCCTGGACCAAGCAGGTTCCAGTTCCCTGACAGCTGTAATTCACAGGGTGCTTCTCTTTTCCTAGAGTCTCCTAGTCTAGGGATTAGAGCTTGATTTAGTCTTCACTTAATGGCTGATGCCCACTTATAAGGAAGCATGAGTTGGGTCCTCGGGAGATCCCCAAACAACTCAGGCTGATGCTAGGATACAGGGAGTTGCTCTGCTGAGGAAGTCTGCACAGCTCACTGAACATGGAGTGTTGAGCTGGTGAAGCACCTGCCTGACTCCATTTTGAGACAGAAGCCATCAGGCTGTAGTGTTATAAACAAGAAGCTCTTTTTTTTTTTTTTTTTGTTTCCTGGAACCTGCCCTATCCCAACCCATGACCTTGACTTTGACCCTTTCAACACCCCGGGATCATTTCAGTTAATCCCACCAGGGGAGAATAAGATGGCTACCAGGATTTGAGCCAAACTGGAGCAAGCTAGCTTTTTATTTTTCAGTGCACTGACATCTGGTCAGAGACTGCCTCCTAAATAGGGTAAAAGAGAGCAGCTCTGATTCCACATCGTGGACTCCCTTTAAGGAGTCAAATCACATGCAGGTTTTACCAGGGGAGACAGTGGGAAAATAAGCAAGTACAGGAAAATCTCAAAGACACAATATGGGGCTCATGGGATCTGGGAGGGTGTCTAGGTAGGGTCTGGGGGTGGTGAGGGAGGGTCTGGGAGGTGGTGAAGGAGGGTCAGGGTGATCTCAATGTCCAGGTCATAGGTCAAGGTAGGTCAGATACCAGGAAACAACTAAAAACAAGCAACATATTTTAAACTACATGGCATAATTGGATCAGGCAGCTTCCTCATGCCCCCCTTGACTCAGGGAGTGCTCTTTTTAATTCTATCAATAGATTGTAAAGACTTCCTGAGTAAAGAGGTGTAACACCTCCAGTCCCACCTAGACCCTTAGACCTGGCCGGAAGAGCAGAATACTTATTATTCTCACAGAAAAAATTTCCACTATCAGTGCAATTGCTTACCAAAGGGGAAAGGTGTGGTAGGAAGTGGAACTAAAGTAACAAGGGACATTTGTGCAATTGAAACATAGACAGTGAAGAAAAAACACATTATTCATGGGAATATGACCCACAGCCTGTAAAACATTTGTGGGGGCATGTTCTTTTTTGTCCCCCCTAAACCTTGTATAATTTTCATATGGAACCCCTATTCCATTCCAATTTATTTTTAATAGTCCAGGAATAGCGGGCTCTCCTCTGATACAGAAGGAGTTTTCTAACTAGCTTTTTAGTGCTACATGGAGACAGAGATCATATGCCATACTACTAGTTACAGACAGGCTTACTCTCGGTATGTTGAGACCAATTGAAGCCATTTCTAAATCTTCCCTTCCCCTTCTTATTTTAGCACACCTGTAATTTCCATTATCAGAACTTTCAAAGAATATTTGATGGCTAAAGTCTGTATTATTTCATTGGGATTGGTCCCTTAGATCAGTCCATCCCAAATATCCAAATAGATAAATACTATTTGTTCCCCTCCTTTTTCCTTTTGTCCAAACTATGGACTCAGATTTAGAGTGGGGCAATTTGGTAACAGTTCATCATGTACCCAAGTTATCGTGGGAGGTGGTCTCATAGGCTGTTTCATATGGGGTGAACTTCTCTCGGCAGGGGGTCCTCTAGAGTTCTCAAACCCAGGGGACATCCAAAGTTAGGTGGTTACCTGAATCTGGTTGCTGATGTGAAGTAGATGTCAGGGCTTCAGCTCTTCAGGGACTGCGAGAAGGTCGACTGGGAGAAAGGAACTGAGTTCCAGAGCAGGGGAGTCTCTGCTTATAAACCTTCCCTGGAAGTGGGCAGGGCTTCAGAGCCTATGGCTTGGTAAGCCACGCCCTCCTGGAGGTGGAGCCTCACACCAAGAGTACTTGCTCTTCTCCTCTAAGGCTCTTAGAATTCAGAGGGTGAATGATTGAATCATCTAGCAAACTTATGTGCTTCTCTTCTGGAACTCACTCTAGACCACGCTGACCTTTAACTCATGGAGAACTGCCCACCTCTGCCTTTGTAGTGCTGGGATTAAATGTGTGTACCTCCATTGGTAAGCTCAGAATTTCTTGAGGTCATTTCCATAGTTCTTGACATGACCCAACTGTTCTTTGGATCCTTCTGCATACCAGGCAATAGATGTCCTGTTTTACTGTGATCTTAAGAGAATGTTGAAAGTACAGAACCCGAACTCAGTCAGCCAGAGGAATTCAGCACGAACCCAAGTTTTAAGCCAAAGGGCTTTGCTCTCAGGAGCTGAGTCTCTATGTAAACACCCAGGGTATGATATCTAGATCTAATCAGACCCTGGCCAAGCAGATTCTAGTTCCTTCAGGGATGTAATTCATTGGATGTTCCTCTGAGGACTATATAAGTCACTGATCATGGAGAGATCAAGCAGGTGAGGAACCTTCCTGACTCCATTTTAAGGCTGGAGCCATTATGCCTTATTGTTAAAAATAAGTAGCTTTTTTACCCCTAATTTGTTTCCAGAAACCCTTCATAGCCCAAGCCATGACCTTGACTTTCAGGACACCCTGAAACTTTCTATTTTCCCTCCATAGTAACATGGCCAACATATTGTGTTTTTTTTTTTTTTTTTTTTTCAGATTTTTCTGTATGTCCTCATCCCATTGTCTCACTCTGTGAAATCTGAGTATGATTTTAATCCTTAAAAGGTTTCCAAGGAATCTGGAGCTCCTCTCTTTATCCAGATTTAGGAGGCAGTCTCTGTCAAGATGTTGGTTCAACCCAGAAAATTAAAAAAAAGAAAAAAAAAAAAAAGGTACTCTAATTTCTCTCAAATCTTGGTAGTTGTGTTTAAATAGCCTGCTGGGATTAACCCTGGTGCCTGCCCGGAGCCTTCACCTTTGTATTCTAGTCTCTTTGGTTAGGGAAGAGAAGAGAAACATGGACATCAACCTTCTAGACACAAAGCTTTTGAATCTCCACTTACCTAACCTACAGGTATGCTGGGGTGATGGTGGTGCAGAAATGTGGGAGTGGCCAACCAATGCCTGATTTAAATTGAGGCCCATGCCACCAGGGGGAGCCTGTGCCTGGCTCTGTTTGGAGTGCCAAGAATGGGAAACTGGTTAGACCAGAGACCTAGGATAGAACCAAATATAGTGGGTTATGGTGGTTTGAATGAAATGGCCCCCATAGGCTCATAGAAGGTGGCATCATTAGGAGACCTGGCTTTGTTGGACTAAGTGTGGCCTTACAGAAGAAAGTGTGTCCCTGGGGGAGGGCTTTGATTTTTTTTAGATGCTCAAGCCAGGCCTAGTGTGGCACTCTCTTGCTGCTTGCTGTCTTGCTGATTCAGATAGTGCCTCTTTACAGAATAGAACCCTCACACAATAGTTGTTACCAGGGACTGGAATATCACTGTGATAGGCCAGAGCATGCTTTTATTAGGAGGAAAATGGACTTCTGGACTTTGGATTAGGACAGCAGCTGAATGTTTAAGCCAGGCCATAATGGGCCATAGTAGTAGGAACATGGAAGACAGTGAACAGAGGGGCTATGTGTGATTTGAACTCTCCCCTGGGTAGAGGCCTGGCACAAGACATTTCAGAGGAGAAGAATATAAGTTTATGCCCTAGAGACCATTCCTGAGATATTTTGACACAGAATGAGGTTGGTGTGTGTGTGTGTGTGTGTGTGTGTGTGTGTGTGTGTGTGTGTGTGAGTGCGTGTGTGTGTGTATACATATACATGTTATATGTATATGTGTGTGTGTGTGTGTGTGTGTGTGTGTGTGTGTGTGTGTGTTTTGGATTAATGGAGTTGGCAGAAGACATTTCAAAAGAGCTTAGCACTGACTTGTTCTTGAGATCATTAGTGCTGATATGTATGCAGACCCATAATAAAAAAGTAACAAAGTGGGCATGAAAAAATATAAAAATGCAACCTTGGAGGAGAAAAGGAGAACCATAAGAGTAAACATTTGAAAGAATAAATAAAATGAATAAGAATTTTTATAAATAATAAAAATAAAATTACTGTTTTTTATTTTTATTTCACATGATTCAATCATGTGAAAAGGAATTAAAGAAAAGCTTACAGGCAGGTGTGGGAGCACACACCTTTAATCCCAGTATTAGGAAGGCAGAGGAATGTGGATCTCTGAGTTCAAGGCCAGCCTGGTCTCCAGAGCAAGTGCTGGGACAGCCACCCTTAGGCACTGAAGGAAACCACCAGCAATAGAAAGCTGGTGGAAATGTAGACTAAACCAAGGGGTCATGTTTCAGCACCAGCAAGCAGCAGAACTTCTAAGTTTTGGCCACATGATTCTGGCTTTAGAGTCAAGGACACAAGAAAGGGGTTACAGAATCTCCATCCAAGGATAAGGGAAGTCCCAGACTCAGAGAGAGACACACACACACACACACACACACACACACACACACACACACACAGCATTGCCTCCTTCCAGGATATGTATAGGAAGCCAGCAGAAGGAATATCCCAGAGCAGAGTTTGATCTTCCCATCTCAAGAGATCTGGTATCAAGGTGTGTCTTCCTAACTCAAGGATACAGATTAGAAGTGGATCTTCCCACCTCAAGATATCTGGTATCGAGGTGTGTCTTCCTAACTCAAAGAAACAGATTAGATACTGCCTCTTCATATGATTTAATCAAGCAAAATCCCTCACAACTGTGCTTAGTCATTGAGGTCTTTCATTATTTCCAGATATAGTCATGGTTCAGAAATGCCATAATACTTATATTTCTGTAGTACTTTAGTGCAAAATGATTACAACAACCAAAGTATTATTATAGCAATGCTGTTATACTATCAAAAAGAAAGGGTAAGTAAAAAAGATCCCAACTGGTGAAATAAAAGGTCTTTAGTTCTTCATATTTTATTCAACATAATACTTTTCTAATACTTGAGATTTTCATACCATGAACTTCAATCACACCATCTTCCAAATCTACCCTGGTCCAGGATCCAACCAAAAAAATAATTCCATCCTGTGTGGCAGAAGCATGGATCATGGGTATGGCCATGATATTTGGAGACAGCATCTGGCTTGTATTCACCTGAGATTAAGCAAGACAAAGTTTAACCTGAAGTTAGACTTCACTGCTCAAACAAGCAGCACCTGGACATCACACAGGCAGTTGGACATTCCGTAGGCACCCAGACATCATGCAGCAACCTGTACATCCTGCTGGCACCCAGACATCTCACAGGTACCCAAACATCAAAGAGGCACTCTGAGGACAGTTTCAGGTTTTTAATGTTTATTTGTTTAGCAACTACAAGCAGTATTAACATCTATGAGGTATTGACAAAGTTGTGGGTGGTAAACAACAAAATTTTATTACAGAAGATATTGTTTGAGGACAGTCAGGTACCAGTGTTGGGTGAAGCTCAAGTATGGGCTCTCTCATGCTGCTTGAGGTAATTTAATCTGGAAAAGTTTTTGTTGCACTTGGTACACTGGTAGGGCCTTTCCACACTGTGCCTCGTGGCTTTGTGTCTTTTGAGATCTACTGCGCGGTAGAAGCTCCAATGGCATTCATTCCCATCACACACATAAGGCTTCTTCCCAGTGTGACTTAACATGTGGTCTTTGAGGTGGTGAGCCCTTGTGTAAGATTTCCCACAACCCTCGTGGGGGCACATGTGTCGCCTCACACTATTAGAGTTCTGCTGGGACACATGACTCTGGGTCTTAAGGTCTGACTTTGTTTGTGGAAGCTGTCCCTGGACTAAAGAGGAAACCTCAAAGCTTTCCAAAGATTGGCTTGGGCTCAAAAAGGGACTTGGAGGGCTAGGGTATATACCTCCATATGGGGTTTGGTTACTAAACGAAACCATCTGAGGATTGGGGCTTTCTTCAACATTCAGTGATCTCTTCGGCCCTGGGTACACATCCTGATCCACGGAGGTCTTTACCTGAGCACCATATGAAGTCTCTTCACAACTGGCAGTTGTCTGCTGAAGCCAACACTGGTTCCCTCCTGCACTGGAATTCGTTGTCTGGTTTCCCTGAAGAGTTGTGTCCAAACCGGAGCTTGGCATCTGATAGTCATAGAGAGGCTGGCCGCCAATTGGGGTTGTCATCTGATGATCTACACTGGGATTCTGGTCACCACTCAAGACTGATGTCTGATATCCATAGAGGCTGTGTTCACCACCCTCTATGGTCATCTGACCTCTGTAGACATTGTGACTGCTGGAGGATGCCATCTGACTATAGTGGTTTATCTGGTCACCGGGGTCTGTCATCTGCTGCTCAGACAAAGCCTGATATCCATCAGGAGCTATCATCTGACCACTAGAAAAGGTCATATCAGCTATTGGGGGCCTCTGCTGATCCCCACAAAGAGTCTGTTCAGATAATGATGCTGTGACTGGACTGGTAAGAAGGGTCTGGCTACAACTCGGAGCTGTGAAATGGCTCCTATCAAGAATCTGCTCACCATGTCTGGTGGTCACCTGTCTATAGTTAGCTGTTTGGTCACCACTGACAGGCATCTCCTGTTCAGCACTGAAGATCTGGTTGCTCACAGAAGTAACTAGCTGATCCTTGTATGGGTTCTGGTCAGCACTGAATGGCATGACATGATTCCCTCCCCGTGTTGCCAGCTGCCCTCCATAGAGAGCAACTTGATCACCACCAAGGGCGACCCTCTGACGTCCATACATGGCTGTACTGGGGATCCCAGGAGACCTGTGAGCACTCAGGGTTGTCATCAGGGCTTCCTTGTAGACTGTCTCCTGGGTGCCAGGAACTGCTGTCTGCTGGAAAGCAGTGGGTAAGGTCTTCGGGATGTTGTTGAACCCTGTCAGCTGAGAAACTGCTGGGTATTTTGTCGGGTCAGCAGGCACAACTGGCTGATTAACACAAAAGGTCTCACCTGGGTCTGCCAAATGGAAATCGATGGAATTTCCTGGGTGTGCTGTAGAGTTCTGGAAGAAGGCTGTCCCAGGGCTGCTATGGTATCCGTATGCCATCACTGTCTGATTTGAGGTTGACATCGCCGGGCTCTGAGCTAACAGAAGCTGTCTGGTGTCCACAGGGCCAGTCCAGTGAGTGCAGGGGCCTGCACTATCAACTGCACAGTCATCGAAGGTTTCTGTCTGGTCCATACCGGGTTCAGAGAAGGACTGGAGAACCTCTTCAATTTCCACAAATAATTGGGAAAAGGGCACCATCTTGCTGAACCGGGTAGTCAGTTGTGTGAGTTTATGGTCCTTGAGAGCACTCAAATCCAGGGGAGAGCCAGAAGCTAGGTGATTGAAAGGGACTCAGCTCCAGAGCACTGGAGTGCCCTTTTATAAGCTGGCTGGAAGAGGGCAGGGCTTCGATGCTATAGTTTGCCAGCCACACCCTGGCAGGCCTGTGAAGCCCACACCTTTCTCCTCCCGGCTCTTAGGATTCAGACATTGATTGAATCACATAGCACAGGAGGCAGAATTTCTTGAAACCATTCCCATAGTTCTCAATACGTCCCGTTCGTTCTTCCACACCAGGCAGTAGTTGTCCTGCTTTACTGTGATCTTCCTTGATGACTGAGCTGAAAGCGAAACAGAATCAGGCTGAAGGGATTCACTGCAGACCCAACCAAGTCTTAAGCCAAAGGTTTTTGCTCTCAGGTGCTGAGTCCCTCTGTTAACACCGGGGGCGTGATACCAAGATCTAATCAGACCCTGGACCAAGCAGGTTCCAGTTCCCTGACAGCTGTAATTCACAGGGTGCTTCTCTTTTCCTAGAGTCTCCTAGTCTAGGGATTAGAGCTTGATTTAGTCTTCACTTAATGGCTGATGCCCACTTATAAGGAAGCATGAGTTGGGTCCTCGGGAGATCCCCAAACAACTCAGGCTGATGCTAGGATACAGGGAGTTGCTCTGCTGAGGAAGTCTGCACAGCTCACTGAACATGGAGTGTTGAGCTGGTGAAGCACCTGCCTGACTCCATTTTGAGACAGAAGCCATCAGGCTGTAGTGTTATAAACAAGAAGCTCTTTTTTTTTTTTTTTTGTTTCCTGGAACCTGCCCTATCCCAACCCATGACCTTGACTTTGACCCTTTCAACACCCCGGGATCATTTCAGTTAATCCCACCAGGGGAGAATAAGATGGCTACCAGGATTTGAGCCAAACTGGAGCAAGCTAGCTTTTTATTTTTCAGTGCACTGACATCTGGTCAGAGACTGCCTCCTAAATAGGGTAAAAGAGAGCAGCTCTGATTCCACATCGTGGACTCCCTTTAAGGAGTCAAATCACATGCAGGTTTTACCAGGGGAGACAGTGGGAAAATAAGCAAGTACAGGAAAATCTCAAAGACACAATATGGGGCTCATGGGATCTGGGAGGGTGTCTAGGTAGGGTCTGGGGGTGGTGAGGGAGGGTCTGGGAGGTGGTGAAGGAGGGTCAGGGTGATCTCAATGTCCAGGTCATAGGTCAAGGTAGGTCAGATACCAGGAAACAACTAAAAACAAGCAACATATTTTAAACTACATGGCATAATTGGATCAGGCAGCTTCCTCATGCCCCCCTTGACTCAGGGAGTGCTCTTTTTAATTCTATCAATAGATTGTAAAGACTTCCTGAGTAAAGAGGTGTAACACCTCCAGTCCCACCTAGACCCTTAGACCTGGCCGGAAGAGCAGAATACTTATTATTCTCACAGAAAAAATTTCCACTATCAGTGCAATTGCTTACCAAAGGGGAAAGGTGTGGTAGGAAGTGGAACTAAAGTAACAAGGGACATTTGTGCAATTGAAACATAGACAGTGAAGAAAAAACACATTATTCATGGGAATATGACCCACAGCCTGTAAAACATTTGTGGGGGCATGTTCTTTTTTGTCCCCCCTAAACCTTGTATAATTTTCATATGGAACCCCTATTCCATTCCAATTTATTTTTAATAGTCCAGGAATAGCGGGCTCTCCTCTGATACAGAAGGAGTTTTCTAACTAGCTTTTTAGTGCTACATGGAGACAGAGATCATATGCCATACTACTAGTTACAGACAGGCTTACTCTCGGTATGTTGAGACCAATTGAAGCCATTTCTAAATCTTCCCTTCCCCTTCTTATTTTAGCACACCTGTAATTTCCATTATCAGAACTTTCAAAGAATATTTGATGGCTAAAGTCTGTATTATTTCATTGGGATTGGTCCCTTAGATCAGTCCATCCCAAATATCCAAATAGATAAATACTATTTGTTCCCCTCCTTTTTCCTTTTGTCCAAACTATGGACTCAGATTTAGAGTGGGGCAATTTGGTAACAGTTCATCATGTACCCAAGTTATCGTGGGAGGTGGTCTCATAGGCTGTTTCATATGGGGTGAACTTCTCTCGGCAGGGGGTCCTCTAGAGTTCTCAAACCCAGGGGACATCCAAAGTTAGGTGGTTACCTGAATCTGGTTGCTGATGTGAAGTAGATGTCAGGGCTTCAGCTCTTCAGGGACTGCGAGAAGGTCGACTGGGAGAAAGGAACTGAGTTCCAGAGCAGGGGAGTCTCTGCTTATAAACCTTCCCTGGAAGTGGGCAGGGCTTCAGAGCCTATGGCTTGGTAAGCCACGCCCTCCTGGAGGTGGAGCCTCACACCAAGAGTACTTGCTCTTCTCCTCTAAGGCTCTTAGAATTCAGAGGGTGAATGATTGAATCATCTAGCAAACTTATGTGCTTCTCTTCTGGAACTCACTCTAGACCACGCTGACCTTTAACTCATGGAGAACTGCCCACCTCTGCCTTTGTAGTGCTGGGATTAAATGTGTGTACCTCCATTGGTAAGCTCAGAATTTCTTGAGGTCATTTCCATAGTTCTTGACATGACCCAACTGTTCTTTGGATCCTTCTGCATACCAGGCAATAGATGTCCTGTTTTACTGTGATCTTAAGAGAATGTTGAAAGTACAGAACCCGAACTCAGTCAGCCAGAGGAATTCAGCACGAACCCAAGTTTTAAGCCAAAGGGCTTTGCTCTCAGGAGCTGAGTCTCTATGTAAACACCCAGGGTATGATATCTAGATCTAATCAGACCCTGGCCAAGCAGATTCTAGTTCCTTCAGGGATGTAATTCATTGGATGTTCCTCTGAGGACTATATAAGTCACTGATCATGGAGAGATCAAGCAGGTGAGGAACCTTCCTGACTCCATTTTAAGGCTGGAGCCATTATGCCTTATTGTTAAAAATAAGTAGCTTTTTTACCCCTAATTTGTTTCCAGAAACCCTTCATAGCCCAAGCCATGACCTTGACTTTCAGGACACCCTGAAACTTTCTATTTTCCCTCCATAGTAACATGGCCAACATATTGTGTTTTTTTTTTTTTTTTTTTTTCAGATTTTTCTGTATGTCCTCATCCCATTGTCTCACTCTGTGAAATCTGAGTATGATTTTAATCCTTAAAAGGTTTCCAAGGAATCTGGAGCTCCTCTCTTTATCCAGATTTAGGAGGCAGTCTCTGTCAAGATGTTGGTTCAACCCAGAAAATTAAAAAAAAGAAAAAAAAAAAAAAAGGTACTCTAATTTCTCTCAAATCTTGGTAGTTGTGTTTAAATAGCCTGCTGGGATTAACCCTGGTGCCTGCCCGGAGCCTTCACCTTTGTATTCTAGTCTCTTTGGTTAGGGAAGAGAAGAGAAACATGGACATCAACCTTCTAGACACAAAGCTTTTGAATCTCCACTTACCTAACCTACAGGTATGCTGGGGTGATGGTGGTGCAGAAATGTGGGAGTGGCCAACCAATGCCTGATTTAAATTGAGGCCCATGCCACCAGGGGGAGCCTGTGCCTGGCTCTGTTTGGAGTGCCAAGAATGGGAAACTGGTTAGACCAGAGACCTAGGATAGAACCAAATATAGTGGGTTATGGTGGTTTGAATGAAATGGCCCCCATAGGCTCATAGAAGGTGGCATCATTAGGAGACCTGGCTTTGTTGGACTAAGTGTGGCCTTACAGAAGAAAGTGTGTCCCTGGGGGAGGGCTTTGATTTTTTTTAGATGCTCAAGCCAGGCCTAGTGTGGCACTCTCTTGCTGCTTGCTGTCTTGCTGATTCAGATAGTGCCTCTTTACAGAATAGAACCCTCACACAATAGTTGTTACCAGGGACTGGAATATCACTGTGATAGGCCAGAGCATGCTTTTATTAGGAGGAAAATGGACTTCTGGACTTTGGATTAGGACAGCAGCTGAATGTTTAAGCCAGGCCATAATGGGCCATAGTAGTAGGAACATGGAAGACAGTGAACAGAGGGGCTATGTGTGATTTGAACTCTCCCCTGGGTAGAGGCCTGGCACAAGACATTTCAGAGGAGAAGAATATAAGTTTATGCCCTAGAGACCATTCCTGAGATATTTTGACACAGAATGAGGTTGGTGTGTGTGTGTGTGTGTGTGTGTGTGTGTGTGTGTGTGTGTGTGAGTGCGTGTGTGTGTGTATACATATACATGTTATATGTATATGTGTGTGTGTGTGTGTGTGTGTGTGTGTGTGTGTGTGTGTGTTTTGGGATTAATGGAGTTGGCAGAAGACATTTCAAAAGAGCTTAGCACTGACTTGTTCTTGAGATCATTAGTGCTGATATGTATGCAGACCCATAATAAAAAAGTAACAAAGTGGGCATGAAAAAATATAAAAATGCAACCTTGGAGGAGAAAAGGAGAACCATAAGAGTAAACATTTGAAAGAATAAATAAAATGAATAAGAATTTTTATAAATAATAAAAATAAAATTACTGTTTTTTATTTTTATTTCACATGATTCAATCATGTGAAAAGGAATTAAAGAAAAGCTTACAGGCAGGTGTGGGAGCACACACCTTTAATCCCAGTATTAGGAAGGCAGAGGAATGTGGATCTCTGAGTTCAAGGCCAGCCTGGTCTCCAGAGCAAGTGCTGGGACAGCCACCCTTAGGCACTGAAGGAAACCACCAGCAATAGAAAGCTGGTGGAAATGTAGACTAAACCAAGGGGTCATGTTTCAGCACCAGCAAGCAGCAGAACTTCTAAGTTTTGGCCACATGATTCTGGCTTTAGAGTCAAGGACACAAGAAAGGGGTTACAGAATCTCCATCCAAGGATAAGGGAAGTCCCAGACTCAGAGAGAGACACACACACACACACACACACACACACACACACACACACACACAGCATTGCCTCCTTCCAGGATATGTATAGGAAGCCAGCAGAAGGAATATCCCAGAGCAGAGTTTGATCTTCCCATCTCAAGAGATCTGGTATCAAGGTGTGTCTTCCTAACTCAAGGATACAGATTAGAAGTGGATCTTCCCACCTCAAGATATCTGGTATCGAGGTGTGTCTTCCTAACTCAAAGAAACAGATTAGATACTGCCTCTTCATATGATTTAATCAAGCAAAATCCCTCACAACTGTGCTTAGTCATTGAGGTCTTTCATTATTTCCAGATATAGTCATGGTTCAGAAATGCCATAATACTTATATTTCTGTAGTACTTTAGTGCAAAATGATTACAACAACCAAAGTATTATTATAGCAATGCTGTTATACTATCAAAAAGAAAGGGTAAGTAAAAAAGATCCCAACTGGTGAAATAAAAGGTCTTTAGTTCTTCATATTTTATTCAACATAATACTTTTCTAATACTTGAGATTTTCATACCATGAACTTCAATCACACCATCTTCCAAATCTACCCTGGTCCAGGATCCAACCAAAAAAATAATTCCATCCTGTGTGGCAGAAGCATGGATCATGGGTATGGCCATGATATTTGGAGACAGCATCTGGCTTGTATTCACCTGAGATTAAGCAAGACAAAGTTTAACCTGAAGTTAGACTTCACTGCTCAAACAAGCAGCACCTGGACATCACACAGGCAGTTGGACATTCCGTAGGCACCCAGACATCATGCAGCAACCTGTACATCCTGCTGGCACCCAGACATCTCACAGGTACCCAAACATCAAAGAGGCACTCTGAGGACAGTTTCAGGTTTTTAATGTTTATTTGTTTAGCAACTACAAGCAGTATTAACATCTATGAGGTATTGACAAAGTTGTGGGTGGTAAACAACAAAATTTTATTACAGAAGATATTGTTTGAGGACAGTCAGGTACCAGTGTTGGGTGAAGCTCAAGTATGGGCTCTCTCATGCTGCTTGAGGTAATTTAATCTGGAAAAGTTTTTGTTGCACTTGGTACACTGGTAGGGCCTTTCCACACTGTGCCTCGTGGCTTTGTGTCTTTTGAGATCTACTGCGCGGTAGAAGCTCCAATGGCATTCATTCCCATCACACACATAAGGCTTCTTCCCAGTGTGACTTAACATGTGGTCTTTGAGGTGGTGAGCCCTTGTGTAAGATTTCCCACAACCCTCGTGGGGGCACATGTGTCGCCTCACACTATTAGAGTTCTGCTGGGACACATGACTCTGGGTCTTAAGGTCTGACTTTGTTTGTGGAAGCTGTCCCTGGACTAAAGAGGAAACCTCAAAGCTTTCCAAAGATTGGCTTGGGCTCAAAAAGGGACTTGGAGGGCTAGGGTATATACCTCCATATGGGGTTTGGTTACTAAACGAAACCATCTGAGGATTGGGGCTTTCTTCAACATTCAGTGATCTCTTCGGCCCTGGGTACACATCCTGATCCACGGAGGTCTTTACCTGAGCACCATATGAAGTCTCTTCACAACTGGCAGTTGTCTGCTGAAGCCAACACTGGTTCCCTCCTGCACTGGAATTCGTTGTCTGGTTTCCCTGAAGAGTTGTGTCCAAACCGGAGCTTGGCATCTGATAGTCATAGAGAGGCTGGCCGCCAATTGGGGTTGTCATCTGATGATCTACACTGGGATTCTGGTCACCACTCAAGACTGATGTCTGATATCCATAGAGGCTGTGTTCACCACCCTCTATGGTCATCTGACCTCTGTAGACATTGTGACTGCTGGAGGATGCCATCTGACTATAGTGGTTTATCTGGTCACCGGGGTCTGTCATCTGCTGCTCAGACAAAGCCTGATATCCATCAGGAGCTATCATCTGACCACTAGAAAAGGTCATATCAGCTATTGGGGGCCTCTGCTGATCCCCACAAAGAGTCTGTTCAGATAATGATGCTGTGACTGGACTGGTAAGAAGGGTCTGGCTACAACTCGGAGCTGTGAAATGGCTCCTATCAAGAATCTGCTCACCATGTCTGGTGGTCACCTGTCTATAGTTAGCTGTTTGGTCACCACTGACAGGCATCTCCTGTTCAGCACTGAAGATCTGGTTGCTCACAGAAGTAACTAGCTGATCCTTGTATGGGTTCTGGTCAGCACTGAATGGCATGACATGATTCCCTCCCCGTGTTGCCAGCTGCCCTCCATAGAGAGCAACTTGATCACCACCAAGGGCGACCCTCTGACGTCCATACATGGCTGTACTGGGGATCCCAGGAGACCTGTGAGCACTCAGGGTTGTCATCAGGGCTTCCTTGTAGACTGTCTCCTGGGTGCCAGGAACTGCTGTCTGCTGGAAAGCAGTGGGTAAGGTCTTCGGGATGTTGTTGAACCCTGTCAGCTGAGAAACTGCTGGGTATTTTGTCGGGTCAGCAGGCACAACTGGCTGATTAACACAAAAGGTCTCACCTGGGTCTGCCAAATGGAAATCGATGGAATTTCCTGGGTGTGCTGTAGAGTTCTGGAAGAAGGCTGTCCCAGGGCTGCTATGGTATCCGTATGCCATCACTGTCTGATTTGAGGTTGACATCGCCGGGCTCTGAGCTAACAGAAGCTGTCTGGTGTCCACAGGGCCAGTCCAGTGAGTGCAGGGGCCTGCACTATCAACTGCACAGTCATCGAAGGTTTCTGTCTGGTCCATACCGGGTTCAGAGAAGGACTGGAGAACCTCTTCAATTTCCACAAATAATTGGGAAAAGGGCACCATCTTGCTGAACCGGGTAGTCAGTTGTGTGAGTTTATGGTCCTTGAGAGCACTCAAATCCAGGGGAGAGCCAGAAGCTAGGTGATTGAAAGGGACTCAGCTCCAGAGCACTGGAGTGCCCTTTTATAAGCTGGCTGGAAGAGGGCAGGGCTTCGATGCTATAGTTTGCCAGCCACACCCTGGCAGGCCTGTGAAGCCCACACCTTTCTCCTCCCGGCTCTTAGGATTCAGACATTGATTGAATCACATAGCACAGGAGGCAGAATTTCTTGAAACCATTCCCATAGTTCTCAATACGTCCCGTTCGTTCTTCCACACCAGGCAGTAGTTGTCCTGCTTTACTGTGATCTTCCTTGATGACTGAGCTGAAAGCGAAACAGAATCAGGCTGAAGGGATTCACTGCAGACCCAACCAAGTCTTAAGCCAAAGGTTTTTGCTCTCAGGTGCTGAGTCCCTCTGTTAACACCGGGGGCGTGATACCAAGATCTAATCAGACCCTGGACCAAGCAGGTTCCAGTTCCCTGACAGCTGTAATTCACAGGGTGCTTCTCTTTTCCTAGAGTCTCCTAGTCTAGGGATTAGAGCTTGATTTAGTCTTCACTTAATGGCTGATGCCCACTTATAAGGAAGCATGAGTTGGGTCCTCGGGAGATCCCCAAACAACTCAGGCTGATGCTAGGATACAGGGAGTTGCTCTGCTGAGGAAGTCTGCACAGCTCACTGAACATGGAGTGTTGAGCTGGTGAAGCACCTGCCTGACTCCATTTTGAGACAGAAGCCATCAGGCTGTAGTGTTATAAACAAGAAGCTCTTTTTTTTTTTTTTTTTGTTTCCTGGAACCTGCCCTATCCCAACCCATGACCTTGACTTTGACCCTTTCAACACCCCGGGATCATTTCAGTTAATCCCACCAGGGGAGAATAAGATGGCTACCAGGATTTGAGCCAAACTGGAGCAAGCTAGCTTTTTATTTTTCAGTGCACTGACATCTGGTCAGAGACTGCCTCCTAAATAGGGTAAAAGAGAGCAGCTCTGATTCCACATCGTGGACTCCCTTTAAGGAGTCAAATCACATGCAGGTTTTACCAGGGGAGACAGTGGGAAAATAAGCAAGTACAGGAAAATCTCAAAGACACAATATGGGGCTCATGGGATCTGGGAGGGTGTCTAGGTAGGGTCTGGGGGTGGTGAGGGAGGGTCTGGGAGGTGGTGAAGGAGGGTCAGGGTGATCTCAATGTCCAGGTCATAGGTCAAGGTAGGTCAGATACCAGGAAACAACTAAAAACAAGCAACATATTTTAAACTACATGGCATAATTGGATCAGGCAGCTTCCTCATGCCCCCCTTGACTCAGGGAGTGCTCTTTTTAATTCTATCAATAGATTGTAAAGACTTCCTGAGTAAAGAGGTGTAACACCTCCAGTCCCACCTAGACCCTTAGACCTGGCCGGAAGAGCAGAATACTTATTATTCTCACAGAAAAAATTTCCACTATCAGTGCAATTGCTTACCAAAGGGGAAAGGTGTGGTAGGAAGTGGAACTAAAGTAACAAGGGACATTTGTGCAATTGAAACATAGACAGTGAAGAAAAAACACATTATTCATGGGAATATGACCCACAGCCTGTAAAACATTTGTGGGGGCATGTTCTTTTTTGTCCCCCCTAAACCTTGTATAATTTTCATATGGAACCCCTATTCCATTCCAATTTATTTTTAATAGTCCAGGAATAGCGGGCTCTCCTCTGATACAGAAGGAGTTTTCTAACTAGCTTTTTAGTGCTACATGGAGACAGAGATCATATGCCATACTACTAGTTACAGACAGGCTTACTCTCGGTATGTTGAGACCAATTGAAGCCATTTCTAAATCTTCCCTTCCCCTTCTTATTTTAGCACACCTGTAATTTCCATTATCAGAACTTTCAAAGAATATTTGATGGCTAAAGTCTGTATTATTTCATTGGGATTGGTCCCTTAGATCAGTCCATCCCAAATATCCAAATAGATAAATACTATTTGTTCCCCTCCTTTTTCCTTTTGTCCAAACTATGGACTCAGATTTAGAGTGGGGCAATTTGGTAACAGTTCATCATGTACCCAAGTTATCGTGGGAGGTGGTCTCATAGGCTGTTTCATATGGGGTGAACTTCTCTCGGCAGGGGGTCCTCTAGAGTTCTCAAACCCAGGGGACATCCAAAGTTAGGTGGTTACCTGAATCTGGTTGCTGATGTGAAGTAGATGTCAGGGCTTCAGCTCTTCAGGGACTGCGAGAAGGTCGACTGGGAGAAAGGAACTGAGTTCCAGAGCAGGGGAGTCTCTGCTTATAAACCTTCCCTGGAAGTGGGCAGGGCTTCAGAGCCTATGGCTTGGTAAGCCACGCCCTCCTGGAGGTGGAGCCTCACACCAAGAGTACTTGCTCTTCTCCTCTAAGGCTCTTAGAATTCAGAGGGTGAATGATTGAATCATCTAGCAAACTTATGTGCTTCTCTTCTGGAACTCACTCTAGACCACGCTGACCTTTAACTCATGGAGAACTGCCCACCTCTGCCTTTGTAGTGCTGGGATTAAATGTGTGTACCTCCATTGGTAAGCTCAGAATTTCTTGAGGTCATTTCCATAGTTCTTGACATGACCCAACTGTTCTTTGGATCCTTCTGCATACCAGGCAATAGATGTCCTGTTTTACTGTGATCTTAAGAGAATGTTGAAAGTACAGAACCCGAACTCAGTCAGCCAGAGGAATTCAGCACGAACCCAAGTTTTAAGCCAAAGGGCTTTGCTCTCAGGAGCTGAGTCTCTATGTAAACACCCAGGGTATGATATCTAGATCTAATCAGACCCTGGCCAAGCAGATTCTAGTTCCTTCAGGGATGTAATTCATTGGATGTTCCTCTGAGGACTATATAAGTCACTGATCATGGAGAGATCAAGCAGGTGAGGAACCTTCCTGACTCCATTTTAAGGCTGGAGCCATTATGCCTTATTGTTAAAAATAAGTAGCTTTTTTACCCCTAATTTGTTTCCAGAAACCCTTCATAGCCCAAGCCATGACCTTGACTTTCAGGACACCCTGAAACTTTCTATTTTCCCTCCATAGTAACATGGCCAACATATTGTGTTTTTTTTTTTTTTTTTTTTTTCAGATTTTTCTGTATGTCCTCATCCCATTGTCTCACTCTGTGAAATCTGAGTATGATTTTAATCCTTAAAAGGTTTCCAAGGAATCTGGAGCTCCTCTCTTTATCCAGATTTAGGAGGCAGTCTCTGTCAAGATGTTGGTTCAACCCAGAAAATTAAAAAAAAGAAAAAAAAAAAAAAGGTACTCTAATTTCTCTCAAATCTTGGTAGTTGTGTTTAAATAGCCTGCTGGGATTAACCCTGGTGCCTGCCCGGAGCCTTCACCTTTGTATTCTAGTCTCTTTGGTTAGGGAAGAGAAGAGAAACATGGACATCAACCTTCTAGACACAAAGCTTTTGAATCTCCACTTACCTAACCTACAGGTATGCTGGGGTGATGGTGGTGCAGAAATGTGGGAGTGGCCAACCAATGCCTGATTTAAATTGAGGCCCATGCCACCAGGGGGAGCCTGTGCCTGGCTCTGTTTGGAGTGCCAAGAATGGGAAACTGGTTAGACCAGAGACCTAGGATAGAACCAAATATAGTGGGTTATGGTGGTTTGAATGAAATGGCCCCCATAGGCTCATAGAAGGTGGCATCATTAGGAGACCTGGCTTTGTTGGACTAAGTGTGGCCTTACAGAAGAAAGTGTGTCCCTGGGGGAGGGCTTTGATTTTTTTTAGATGCTCAAGCCAGGCCTAGTGTGGCACTCTCTTGCTGCTTGCTGTCTTGCTGATTCAGATAGTGCCTCTTTACAGAATAGAACCCTCACACAATAGTTGTTACCAGGGACTGGAATATCACTGTGATAGGCCAGAGCATGCTTTTATTAGGAGGAAAATGGACTTCTGGACTTTGGATTAGGACAGCAGCTGAATGTTTAAGCCAGGCCATAATGGGCCATAGTAGTAGGAACATGGAAGACAGTGAACAGAGGGGCTATGTGTGATTTGAACTCTCCCCTGGGTAGAGGCCTGGCACAAGACATTTCAGAGGAGAAGAATATAAGTTTATGCCCTAGAGACCATTCCTGAGATATTTTGACACAGAATGAGGTTGGTGTGTGTGTGTGTGTGTGTGTGTGTGTGTGTGTGTGTGTGTGTGTGTGAGTGCGTGTGTGTGTGTATACATATACATGTTATATGTATATGTGTGTGTGTGTGTGTGTGTGTGTGTGTGTGTGTGTGTGTGTGTGTTTTTGGATTAATGGAGTTGGCAGAAGACATTTCAAAAGAGCTTAGCACTGACTTGTTCTTGAGATCATTAGTGCTGATATGTATGCAGACCCATAATAAAAAAGTAACAAAGTGGGCATGAAAAAATATAAAAATGCAACCTTGGAGGAGAAAAGGAGAACCATAAGAGTAAACATTTGAAAGAATAAATAAAATGAATAAGAATTTTTATAAATAATAAAAATAAAATTACTGTTTTTTATTTTTATTTCACATGATTCAATCATGTGAAAAGGAATTAAAGAAAAGCTTACAGGCAGGTGTGGGAGCACACACCTTTAATCCCAGTATTAGGAAGGCAGAGGAATGTGGATCTCTGAGTTCAAGGCCAGCCTGGTCTCCAGAGCAAGTGCTGGGACAGCCACCCTTAGGCACTGAAGGAAACCACCAGCAATAGAAAGCTGGTGGAAATGTAGACTAAACCAAGGGGTCATGTTTCAGCACCAGCAAGCAGCAGAACTTCTAAGTTTTGGCCACATGATTCTGGCTTTAGAGTCAAGGACACAAGAAAGGGGTTACAGAATCTCCATCCAAGGATAAGGGAAGTCCCAGACTCAGAGAGAGACACACACACACACACACACACACACACACACACACACACACACAGCATTGCCTCCTTCCAGGATATGTATAGGAAGCCAGCAGAAGGAATATCCCAGAGCAGAGTTTGATCTTCCCATCTCAAGAGATCTGGTATCAAGGTGTGTCTTCCTAACTCAAGGATACAGATTAGAAGTGGATCTTCCCACCTCAAGATATCTGGTATCGAGGTGTGTCTTCCTAACTCAAAGAAACAGATTAGATACTGCCTCTTCATATGATTTAATCAAGCAAAATCCCTCACAACTGTGCTTAGTCATTGAGGTCTTTCATTATTTCCAGATATAGTCATGGTTCAGAAATGCCATAATACTTATATTTCTGTAGTACTTTAGTGCAAAATGATTACAACAACCAAAGTATTATTATAGCAATGCTGTTATACTATCAAAAAGAAAGGGTAAGTAAAAAAGATCCCAACTGGTGAAATAAAAGGTCTTTAGTTCTTCATATTTTATTCAACATAATACTTTTCTAATACTTGAGATTTTCATACCATGAACTTCAATCACACCATCTTCCAAATCTACCCTGGTCCAGGATCCAACCAAAAAAATAATTCCATCCTGTGTGGCAGAAGCATGGATCATGGGTATGGCCATGATATTTGGAGACAGCATCTGGCTTGTATTCACCTGAGATTAAGCAAGACAAAGTTTAACCTGAAGTTAGACTTCACTGCTCAAACAAGCAGCACCTGGACATCACACAGGCAGTTGGACATTCCGTAGGCACCCAGACATCATGCAGCAACCTGTACATCCTGCTGGCACCCAGACATCTCACAGGTACCCAAACATCAAAGAGGCACTCTGAGGACAGTTTCAGGTTTTTAATGTTTATTTGTTTAGCAACTACAAGCAGTATTAACATCTATGAGGTATTGACAAAGTTGTGGGTGGTAAACAACAAAATTTTATTACAGAAGATATTGTTTGAGGACAGTCAGGTACCAGTGTTGGGTGAAGCTCAAGTATGGGCTCTCTCATGCTGCTTGAGGTAATTTAATCTGGAAAAGTTTTTGTTGCACTTGGTACACTGGTAGGGCCTTTCCACACTGTGCCTCGTGGCTTTGTGTCTTTTGAGATCTACTGCGCGGTAGAAGCTCCAATGGCATTCATTCCCATCACACACATAAGGCTTCTTCCCAGTGTGACTTAACATGTGGTCTTTGAGGTGGTGAGCCCTTGTGTAAGATTTCCCACAACCCTCGTGGGGGCACATGTGTCGCCTCACACTATTAGAGTTCTGCTGGGACACATGACTCTGGGTCTTAAGGTCTGACTTTGTTTGTGGAAGCTGTCCCTGGACTAAAGAGGAAACCTCAAAGCTTTCCAAAGATTGGCTTGGGCTCAAAAAGGGACTTGGAGGGCTAGGGTATATACCTCCATATGGGGTTTGGTTACTAAACGAAACCATCTGAGGATTGGGGCTTTCTTCAACATTCAGTGATCTCTTCGGCCCTGGGTACACATCCTGATCCACGGAGGTCTTTACCTGAGCACCATATGAAGTCTCTTCACAACTGGCAGTTGTCTGCTGAAGCCAACACTGGTTCCCTCCTGCACTGGAATTCGTTGTCTGGTTTCCCTGAAGAGTTGTGTCCAAACCGGAGCTTGGCATCTGATAGTCATAGAGAGGCTGGCCGCCAATTGGGGTTGTCATCTGATGATCTACACTGGGATTCTGGTCACCACTCAAGACTGATGTCTGATATCCATAGAGGCTGTGTTCACCACCCTCTATGGTCATCTGACCTCTGTAGACATTGTGACTGCTGGAGGATGCCATCTGACTATAGTGGTTTATCTGGTCACCGGGGTCTGTCATCTGCTGCTCAGACAAAGCCTGATATCCATCAGGAGCTATCATCTGACCACTAGAAAAGGTCATATCAGCTATTGGGGGCCTCTGCTGATCCCCACAAAGAGTCTGTTCAGATAATGATGCTGTGACTGGACTGGTAAGAAGGGTCTGGCTACAACTCGGAGCTGTGAAATGGCTCCTATCAAGAATCTGCTCACCATGTCTGGTGGTCACCTGTCTATAGTTAGCTGTTTGGTCACCACTGACAGGCATCTCCTGTTCAGCACTGAAGATCTGGTTGCTCACAGAAGTAACTAGCTGATCCTTGTATGGGTTCTGGTCAGCACTGAATGGCATGACATGATTCCCTCCCCGTGTTGCCAGCTGCCCTCCATAGAGAGCAACTTGATCACCACCAAGGGCGACCCTCTGACGTCCATACATGGCTGTACTGGGGATCCCAGGAGACCTGTGAGCACTCAGGGTTGTCATCAGGGCTTCCTTGTAGACTGTCTCCTGGGTGCCAGGAACTGCTGTCTGCTGGAAAGCAGTGGGTAAGGTCTTCGGGATGTTGTTGAACCCTGTCAGCTGAGAAACTGCTGGGTATTTTGTCGGGTCAGCAGGCACAACTGGCTGATTAACACAAAAGGTCTCACCTGGGTCTGCCAAATGGAAATCGATGGAATTTCCTGGGTGTGCTGTAGAGTTCTGGAAGAAGGCTGTCCCAGGGCTGCTATGGTATCCGTATGCCATCACTGTCTGATTTGAGGTTGACATCGCCGGGCTCTGAGCTAACAGAAGCTGTCTGGTGTCCACAGGGCCAGTCCAGTGAGTGCAGGGGCCTGCACTATCAACTGCACAGTCATCGAAGGTTTCTGTCTGGTCCATACCGGGTTCAGAGAAGGACTGGAGAACCTCTTCAATTTCCACAAATAATTGGGAAAAGGGCACCATCTTGCTGAACCGGGTAGTCAGTTGTGTGAGTTTATGGTCCTTGAGAGCACTCAAATCCAGGGGAGAGCCAGAAGCTAGGTGATTGAAAGGGACTCAGCTCCAGAGCACTGGAGTGCCCTTTTATAAGCTGGCTGGAAGAGGGCAGGGCTTCGATGCTATAGTTTGCCAGCCACACCCTGGCAGGCCTGTGAAGCCCACACCTTTCTCCTCCCGGCTCTTAGGATTCAGACATTGATTGAATCACATAGCACAGGAGGCAGAATTTCTTGAAACCATTCCCATAGTTCTCAATACGTCCCGTTCGTTCTTCCACACCAGGCAGTAGTTGTCCTGCTTTACTGTGATCTTCCTTGATGACTGAGCTGAAAGCGAAACAGAATCAGGCTGAAGGGATTCACTGCAGACCCAACCAAGTCTTAAGCCAAAGGTTTTTGCTCTCAGGTGCTGAGTCCCTCTGTTAACACCGGGGGCGTGATACCAAGATCTAATCAGACCCTGGACCAAGCAGGTTCCAGTTCCCTGACAGCTGTAATTCACAGGGTGCTTCTCTTTTCCTAGAGTCTCCTAGTCTAGGGATTAGAGCTTGATTTAGTCTTCACTTAATGGCTGATGCCCACTTATAAGGAAGCATGAGTTGGGTCCTCGGGAGATCCCCAAACAACTCAGGCTGATGCTAGGATACAGGGAGTTGCTCTGCTGAGGAAGTCTGCACAGCTCACTGAACATGGAGTGTTGAGCTGGTGAAGCACCTGCCTGACTCCATTTTGAGACAGAAGCCATCAGGCTGTAGTGTTATAAACAAGAAGCTCTTTTTTTTTTTTTTTTGTTTCCTGGAACCTGCCCTATCCCAACCCATGACCTTGACTTTGACCCTTTCAACACCCCGGGGATCATTTCAGTTAATCCCACCAGGGGAGAATAAGATGGCTACCAGGATTTGAGCCAAACTGGAGCAAGCTAGCTTTTTATTTTTCAGTGCACTGACATCTGGTCAGAGACTGCCTCCTAAATAGGGTAAAAGAGAGCAGCTCTGATTCCACATCGTGGACTCCCTTTAAGGAGTCAAATCACATGCAGGTTTTACCAGGGGAGACAGTGGGAAAATAAGCAAGTACAGGAAAATCTCAAAGACACAATATGGGGCTCATGGGATCTGGGAGGGTGTCTAGGTAGGGTCTGGGGGTGGTGAGGGAGGGTCTGGGAGGTGGTGAAGGAGGGTCAGGGTGATCTCAATGTCCAGGTCATAGGTCAAGGTAGGTCAGATACCAGGAAACAACTAAAAACAAGCAACATATTTTAAACTACATGGCATAATTGGATCAGGCAGCTTCCTCATGCCCCCCTTGACTCAGGGAGTGCTCTTTTTAATTCTATCAATAGATTGTAAAGACTTCCTGAGTAAAGAGGTGTAACACCTCCAGTCCCACCTAGACCCTTAGACCTGGCCGGAAGAGCAGAATACTTATTATTCTCACAGAAAAAATTTCCACTATCAGTGCAATTGCTTACCAAAGGGGAAAGGTGTGGTAGGAAGTGGAACTAAAGTAACAAGGGACATTTGTGCAATTGAAACATAGACAGTGAAGAAAAAACACATTATTCATGGGAATATGACCCACAGCCTGTAAAACATTTGTGGGGGCATGTTCTTTTTTGTCCCCCCTAAACCTTGTATAATTTTCATATGGAACCCCTATTCCATTCCAATTTATTTTTAATAGTCCAGGAATAGCGGGCTCTCCTCTGATACAGAAGGAGTTTTCTAACTAGCTTTTTAGTGCTACATGGAGACAGAGATCATATGCCATACTACTAGTTACAGACAGGCTTACTCTCGGTATGTTGAGACCAATTGAAGCCATTTCTAAATCTTCCCTTCCCCTTCTTATTTTAGCACACCTGTAATTTCCATTATCAGAACTTTCAAAGAATATTTGATGGCTAAAGTCTGTATTATTTCATTGGGATTGGTCCCTTAGATCAGTCCATCCCAAATATCCAAATAGATAAATACTATTTGTTCCCCTCCTTTTTCCTTTTGTCCAAACTATGGACTCAGATTTAGAGTGGGGCAATTTGGTAACAGTTCATCATGTACCCAAGTTATCGTGGGAGGTGGTCTCATAGGCTGTTTCATATGGGGTGAACTTCTCTCGGCAGGGGGTCCTCTAGAGTTCTCAAACCCAGGGGACATCCAAAGTTAGGTGGTTACCTGAATCTGGTTGCTGATGTGAAGTAGATGTCAGGGCTTCAGCTCTTCAGGGACTGCGAGAAGGTCGACTGGGAGAAAGGAACTGAGTTCCAGAGCAGGGGAGTCTCTGCTTATAAACCTTCCCTGGAAGTGGGCAGGGCTTCAGAGCCTATGGCTTGGTAAGCCACGCCCTCCTGGAGGTGGAGCCTCACACCAAGAGTACTTGCTCTTCTCCTCTAAGGCTCTTAGAATTCAGAGGGTGAATGATTGAATCATCTAGCAAACTTATGTGCTTCTCTTCTGGAACTCACTCTAGACCACGCTGACCTTTAACTCATGGAGAACTGCCCACCTCTGCCTTTGTAGTGCTGGGATTAAATGTGTGTACCTCCATTGGTAAGCTCAGAATTTCTTGAGGTCATTTCCATAGTTCTTGACATGACCCAACTGTTCTTTGGATCCTTCTGCATACCAGGCAATAGATGTCCTGTTTTACTGTGATCTTAAGAGAATGTTGAAAGTACAGAACCCGAACTCAGTCAGCCAGAGGAATTCAGCACGAACCCAAGTTTTAAGCCAAAGGGCTTTGCTCTCAGGAGCTGAGTCTCTATGTAAACACCCAGGGTATGATATCTAGATCTAATCAGACCCTGGCCAAGCAGATTCTAGTTCCTTCAGGGATGTAATTCATTGGATGTTCCTCTGAGGACTATATAAGTCACTGATCATGGAGAGATCAAGCAGGTGAGGAACCTTCCTGACTCCATTTTAAGGCTGGAGCCATTATGCCTTATTGTTAAAAATAAGTAGCTTTTTTACCCCTAATTTGTTTCCAGAAACCCTTCATAGCCCAAGCCATGACCTTGACTTTCAGGACACCCTGAAACTTTCTATTTTCCCTCCATAGTAACATGGCCAACATATTGTGTTTTTTTTTTTTTTTTTTTTTCAGATTTTTCTGTATGTCCTCATCCCATTGTCTCACTCTGTGAAATCTGAGTATGATTTTAATCCTTAAAAGGTTTCCAAGGAATCTGGAGCTCCTCTCTTTATCCAGATTTAGGAGGCAGTCTCTGTCAAGATGTTGGTTCAACCCAGAAAATTAAAAAAAAGAAAAAAAAAAAAAAGGTACTCTAATTTCTCTCAAATCTTGGTAGTTGTGTTTAAATAGCCTGCTGGGATTAACCCTGGTGCCTGCCCGGAGCCTTCACCTTTGTATTCTAGTCTCTTTGGTTAGGGAAGAGAAGAGAAACATGGACATCAACCTTCTAGACACAAAGCTTTTGAATCTCCACTTACCTAACCTACAGGTATGCTGGGGTGATGGTGGTGCAGAAATGTGGGAGTGGCCAACCAATGCCTGATTTAAATTGAGGCCCATGCCACCAGGGGGAGCCTGTGCCTGGCTCTGTTTGGAGTGCCAAGAATGGGAAACTGGTTAGACCAGAGACCTAGGATAGAACCAAATATAGTGGGTTATGGTGGTTTGAATGAAATGGCCCCCATAGGCTCATAGAAGGTGGCATCATTAGGAGACCTGGCTTTGTTGGACTAAGTGTGGCCTTACAGAAGAAAGTGTGTCCCTGGGGGAGGGCTTTGATTTTTTTTAGATGCTCAAGCCAGGCCTAGTGTGGCACTCTCTTGCTGCTTGCTGTCTTGCTGATTCAGATAGTGCCTCTTTACAGAATAGAACCCTCACACAATAGTTGTTACCAGGGACTGGAATATCACTGTGATAGGCCAGAGCATGCTTTTATTAGGAGGAAAATGGACTTCTGGACTTTGGATTAGGACAGCAGCTGAATGTTTAAGCCAGGCCATAATGGGCCATAGTAGTAGGAACATGGAAGACAGTGAACAGAGGGGCTATGTGTGATTTGAACTCTCCCCTGGGTAGAGGCCTGGCACAAGACATTTCAGAGGAGAAGAATATAAGTTTATGCCCTAGAGACCATTCCTGAGATATTTTGACACAGAATGAGGTTGGTGTGTGTGTGTGTGTGTGTGTGTGTGTGTGTGTGTGTGTGTGTGTGCGCGTGTGTGTGTGTATACATATACATGTTATATGTATATGTGTGTGTGTGTGTGTGTGTGTGTGTGTGTGTGTGTGTGTGTGTGTTTTGGATTAATGGAGTTGGCAGAAGACATTTCAAAAGAGCTTAGCACTGACTTGTTCTTGAGATCATTAGTGCTGATATGTATGCAGACCCATAATAAAAAAGTAACAAAGTGGGCATGAAAAAATATAAAAATGCAACCTTGGAGGAGAAAAGGAGAACCATAAGAGTAAACATTTGAAAGAATAAATAAAATGAATAAGAATTTTTATAAATAATAAAAATAAAATTACTGTTTTTTATTTTTATTTCACATGATTCAATCATGTGAAAAGGAATTAAAGAAAAGCTTACAGGCAGGTGTGGGAGCACACACCTTTAATCCCAGTATTAGGAAGGCAGAGGAATGTGGATCTCTGAGTTCAAGGCCAGCCTGGTCTCCAGAGCAAGTGCTGGGACAGCCACCCTTAGGCACTGAAGGAAACCACCAGCAATAGAAAGCTGGTGGAAATGTAGACTAAACCAAGGGGTCATGTTTCAGCACCAGCAAGCAGCAGAACTTCTAAGTTTTGGCCACATGATTCTGGCTTTAGAGTCAAGGACACAAGAAAGGGGTTACAGAATCTCCATCCAAGGATAAGGGAAGTCCCAGACTCAGAGAGAGACACACACACACACACACACACACACACACACACACACACACACACACAGCATTGCCTCCTTCCAGGATATGTATAGGAAGCCAGCAGAAGGAATATCCCAGAGCAGAGTTTGATCTTCCCATCTCAAGAGATCTGGTATCAAGGTGTGTCTTCCTAACTCAAGGATACAGATTAGAAGTGGATCTTCCCACCTCAAGATATCTGGTATCGAGGTGTGTCTTCCTAACTCAAAGAAACAGATTAGATACTGCCTCTTCATATGATTTAATCAAGCAAAATCCCTCACAACTGTGCTTAGTCATTGAGGTCTTTCATTATTTCCAGATATAGTCATGGTTCAGAAATGCCATAATACTTATATTTCTGTAGTACTTTAGTGCAAAATGATTACAACAACCAAAGTATTATTATAGCAATGCTGTTATACTATCAAAAAGAAAGGGTAAGTAAAAAAGATCCCAACTGGTGAAATAAAAGGTCTTTAGTTCTTCATATTTTATTCAACATAATACTTTTCTAATACTTGAGATTTTCATACCATGAACTTCAATCACACCATCTTCCAAATCTACCCTGGTCCAGGATCCAACCAAAAAAATAATTCCATCCTGTGTGGCAGAAGCATGGATCATGGGTATGGCCATGATATTTGGAGACAGCATCTGGCTTGTATTCACCTGAGATTAAGCAAGACAAAGTTTAACCTGAAGTTAGACTTCACTGCTCAAACAAGCAGCACCTGGACATCACACAGGCAGTTGGACATTCCGTAGGCACCCAGACATCATGCAGCAACCTGTACATCCTGCTGGCACCCAGACATCTCACAGGTACCCAAACATCAAAGAGGCACTCTGAGGACAGTTTCAGGTTTTTAATGTTTATTTGTTTAGCAACTACAAGCAGTATTAACATCTATGAGGTATTGACAAAGTTGTGGGTGGTAAACAACAAAATTTTATTACAGAAGATATTGTTTGAGGACAGTCAGGTACCAGTGTTGGGTGAAGCTCAAGTATGGGCTCTCTCATGCTGCTTGAGGTAATTTAATCTGGAAAAGTTTTTGTTGCACTTGGTACACTGGTAGGGCCTTTCCACACTGTGCCTCGTGGCTTTGTGTCTTTTGAGATCTACTGCGCGGTAGAAGCTCCAATGGCATTCATTCCCATCACACACATAAGGCTTCTTCCCAGTGTGACTTAACATGTGGTCTTTGAGGTGGTGAGCCCTTGTGTAAGATTTCCCACAACCCTCGTGGGGGCACATGTGTCGCCTCACACTATTAGAGTTCTGCTGGGACACATGACTCTGGGTCTTAAGGTCTGACTTTGTTTGTGGAAGCTGTCCCTGGACTAAAGAGGAAACCTCAAAGCTTTCCAAAGATTGGCTTGGGCTCAAAAAGGGACTTGGAGGGCTAGGGTATATACCTCCATATGGGGTTTGGTTACTAAACGAAACCATCTGAGGATTGGGGCTTTCTTCAACATTCAGTGATCTCTTCGGCCCTGGGTACACATCCTGATCCACGGAGGTCTTTACCTGAGCACCATATGAAGTCTCTTCACAACTGGCAGTTGTCTGCTGAAGCCAACACTGGTTCCCTCCTGCACTGGAATTCGTTGTCTGGTTTCCCTGAAGAGTTGTGTCCAAACCGGAGCTTGGCATCTGATAGTCATAGAGAGGCTGGCCGCCAATTGGGGTTGTCATCTGATGATCTACACTGGGATTCTGGTCACCACTCAAGACTGATGTCTGATATCCATAGAGGCTGTGTTCACCACCCTCTATGGTCATCTGACCTCTGTAGACATTGTGACTGCTGGAGGATGCCATCTGACTATAGTGGTTTATCTGGTCACCGGGGTCTGTCATCTGCTGCTCAGACAAAGCCTGATATCCATCAGGAGCTATCATCTGACCACTAGAAAAGGTCATATCAGCTATTGGGGGCCTCTGCTGATCCCCACAAAGAGTCTGTTCAGATAATGATGCTGTGACTGGACTGGTAAGAAGGGTCTGGCTACAACTCGGAGCTGTGAAATGGCTCCTATCAAGAATCTGCTCACCATGTCTGGTGGTCACCTGTCTATAGTTAGCTGTTTGGTCACCACTGACAGGCATCTCCTGTTCAGCACTGAAGATCTGGTTGCTCACAGAAGTAACTAGCTGATCCTTGTATGGGTTCTGGTCAGCACTGAATGGCATGACATGATTCCCTCCCCGTGTTGCCAGCTGCCCTCCATAGAGAGCAACTTGATCACCACCAAGGGCGACCCTCTGACGTCCATACATGGCTGTACTGGGGATCCCAGGAGACCTGTGAGCACTCAGGGTTGTCATCAGGGCTTCCTTGTAGACTGTCTCCTGGGTGCCAGGAACTGCTGTCTGCTGGAAAGCAGTGGGTAAGGTCTTCGGGATGTTGTTGAACCCTGTCAGCTGAGAAACTGCTGGGTATTTTGTCGGGTCAGCAGGCACAACTGGCTGATTAACACAAAAGGTCTCACCTGGGTCTGCCAAATGGAAATCGATGGAATTTCCTGGGTGTGCTGTAGAGTTCTGGAAGAAGGCTGTCCCAGGGCTGCTATGGTATCCGTATGCCATCACTGTCTGATTTGAGGTTGACATCGCCGGGCTCTGAGCTAACAGAAGCTGTCTGGTGTCCACAGGGCCAGTCCAGTGAGTGCAGGGGCCTGCACTATCAACTGCACAGTCATCGAAGGTTTCTGTCTGGTCCATACCGGGTTCAGAGAAGGACTGGAGAACCTCTTCAATTTCCACAAATAATTGGGAAAAGGGCACCATCTTGCTGAACCGGGTAGTCAGTTGTGTGAGTTTATGGTCCTTGAGAGCACTCAAATCCAGGGGAGAGCCAGAAGCTAGGTGATTGAAAGGGACTCAGCTCCAGAGCACTGGAGTGCCCTTTTATAAGCTGGCTGGAAGAGGGCAGGGCTTCGATGCTATAGTTTGCCAGCCACACCCTGGCAGGCCTGTGAAGCCCACACCTTTCTCCTCCCGGCTCTTAGGATTCAGACATTGATTGAATCACATAGCACAGGAGGCAGAATTTCTTGAAACCATTCCCATAGTTCTCAATACGTCCCGTTCGTTCTTCCACACCAGGCAGTAGTTGTCCTGCTTTACTGTGATCTTCCTTGATGACTGAGCTGAAAGCGAAACAGAATCAGGCTGAAGGGATTCACTGCAGACCCAACCAAGTCTTAAGCCAAAGGTTTTTGCTCTCAGGTGCTGAGTCCCTCTGTTAACACCGGGGGCGTGATACCAAGATCTAATCAGACCCTGGACCAAGCAGGTTCCAGTTCCCTGACAGCTGTAATTCACAGGGTGCTTCTCTTTTCCTAGAGTCTCCTAGTCTAGGGATTAGAGCTTGATTTAGTCTTCACTTAATGGCTGATGCCCACTTATAAGGAAGCATGAGTTGGGTCCTCGGGAGATCCCCAAACAACTCAGGCTGATGCTAGGATACAGGGAGTTGCTCTGCTGAGGAAGTCTGCACAGCTCACTGAACATGGAGTGTTGAGCTGGTGAAGCACCTGCCTGACTCCATTTTGAGACAGAAGCCATCAGGCTGTAGTGTTATAAACAAGAAGCTCTTTTTTTTTTTTTTTTGTTTCCTGGAACCTGCCCTATCCCAACCCATGACCTTGACTTTGACCCTTTCAACACCCCGGGATCATTTCAGTTAATCCCACCAGGGGAGAATAAGATGGCTACCAGGATTTGAGCCAAACTGGAGCAAGCTAGCTTTTTATTTTTCAGTGCACTGACATCTGGTCAGAGACTGCCTCCTAAATAGGGTAAAAGAGAGCAGCTCTGATTCCACATCGTGGACTCCCTTTAAGGAGTCAAATCACATGCAGGTTTTACCAGGGGAGACAGTGGGAAAATAAGCAAGTACAGGAAAATCTCAAAGACACAATATGGGGCTCATGGGATCTGGGAGGGTGTCTAGGTAGGGTCTGGGGGTGGTGAGGGAGGGTCTGGGAGGTGGTGAAGGAGGGTCAGGGTGATCTCAATGTCCAGGTCATAGGTCAAGGTAGGTCAGATACCAGGAAACAACTAAAAACAAGCAACATATTTTAAACTACATGGCATAATTGGATCAGGCAGCTTCCTCATGCCCCCCTTGACTCAGGGAGTGCTCTTTTTAATTCTATCAATAGATTGTAAAGACTTCCTGAGTAAAGAGGTGTAACACCTCCAGTCCCACCTAGACCCTTAGACCTGGCCGGAAGAGCAGAATACTTATTATTCTCACAGAAAAAATTTCCACTATCAGTGCAATTGCTTACCAAAGGGGAAAGGTGTGGTAGGAAGTGGAACTAAAGTAACAAGGGACATTTGTGCAATTGAAACATAGACAGTGAAGAAAAAACACATTATTCATGGGAATATGACCCACAGCCTGTAAAACATTTGTGGGGGCATGTTCTTTTTTGTCCCCCCTAAACCTTGTATAATTTTCATATGGAACCCCTATTCCATTCCAATTTATTTTTAATAGTCCAGGAATAGCGGGCTCTCCTCTGATACAGAAGGAGTTTTCTAACTAGCTTTTTAGTGCTACATGGAGACAGAGATCATATGCCATACTACTAGTTACAGACAGGCTTACTCTCGGTATGTTGAGACCAATTGAAGCCATTTCTAAATCTTCCCTTCCCCTTCTTATTTTAGCACACCTGTAATTTCCATTATCAGAACTTTCAAAGAATATTTGATGGCTAAAGTCTGTATTATTTCATTGGGATTGGTCCCTTAGATCAGTCCATCCCAAATATCCAAATAGATAAATACTATTTGTTCCCCTCCTTTTTCCTTTTGTCCAAACTATGGACTCAGATTTAGAGTGGGGCAATTTGGTAACAGTTCATCATGTACCCAAGTTATCGTGGGAGGTGGTCTCATAGGCTGTTTCATATGGGGTGAACTTCTCTCGGCAGGGGGTCCTCTAGAGTTCTCAAACCCAGGGGACATCCAAAGTTAGGTGGTTACCTGAATCTGGTTGCTGATGTGAAGTAGATGTCAGGGCTTCAGCTCTTCAGGGACTGCGAGAAGGTCGACTGGGAGAAAGGAACTGAGTTCCAGAGCAGGGGAGTCTCTGCTTATAAACCTTCCCTGGAAGTGGGCAGGGCTTCAGAGCCTATGGCTTGGTAAGCCACGCCCTCCTGGAGGTGGAGCCTCACACCAAGAGTACTTGCTCTTCTCCTCTAAGGCTCTTAGAATTCAGAGGGTGAATGATTGAATCATCTAGCAAACTTATGTGCTTCTCTTCTGGAACTCACTCTAGACCACGCTGACCTTTAACTCATGGAGAACTGCCCACCTCTGCCTTTGTAGTGCTGGGATTAAATGTGTGTACCTCCATTGGTAAGCTCAGAATTTCTTGAGGTCATTTCCATAGTTCTTGACATGACCCAACTGTTCTTTGGATCCTTCTGCATACCAGGCAATAGATGTCCTGTTTTACTGTGATCTTAAGAGAATGTTGAAAGTACAGAACCCGAACTCAGTCAGCCAGAGGAATTCAGCACGAACCCAAGTTTTAAGCCAAAGGGCTTTGCTCTCAGGAGCTGAGTCTCTATGTAAACACCCAGGGTATGATATCTAGATCTAATCAGACCCTGGCCAAGCAGATTCTAGTTCCTTCAGGGATGTAATTCATTGGATGTTCCTCTGAGGACTATATAAGTCACTGATCATGGAGAGATCAAGCAGGTGAGGAACCTTCCTGACTCCATTTTAAGGCTGGAGCCATTATGCCTTATTGTTAAAAATAAGTAGCTTTTTTACCCCTAATTTGTTTCCAGAAACCCTTCATAGCCCAAGCCATGACCTTGACTTTCAGGACACCCTGAAACTTTCTATTTTCCCTCCATAGTAACATGGCCAACATATTGTGTTTTTTTTTTTTTTTTTTTTTTCAGATTTTTCTGTATGTCCTCATCCCATTGTCTCACTCTGTGAAATCTGAGTATGATTTTAATCCTTAAAAGGTTTCCAAGGAATCTGGAGCTCCTCTCTTTATCCAGATTTAGGAGGCAGTCTCTGTCAAGATGTTGGTTCAACCCAGAAAATTAAAAAAAAGAAAAAAAAAAAAAAGGTACTCTAATTTCTCTCAAATCTTGGTAGTTGTGTTTAAATAGCCTGCTGGGATTAACCCTGGTGCCTGCCCGGAGCCTTCACCTTTGTATTCTAGTCTCTTTGGTTAGGGAAGAGAAGAGAAACATGGACATCAACCTTCTAGACACAAAGCTTTTGAATCTCCACTTACCTAACCTACAGGTATGCTGGGGTGATGGTGGTGCAGAAATGTGGGAGTGGCCAACCAATGCCTGATTTAAATTGAGGCCCATGCCACCAGGGGGAGCCTGTGCCTGGCTCTGTTTGGAGTGCCAAGAATGGGAAACTGGTTAGACCAGAGACCTAGGATAGAACCAAATATAGTGGGTTATGGTGGTTTGAATGAAATGGCCCCCATAGGCTCATAGAAGGTGGCATCATTAGGAGACCTGGCTTTGTTGGACTAAGTGTGGCCTTACAGAAGAAAGTGTGTCCCTGGGGGAGGGCTTTGATTTTTTTTAGATGCTCAAGCCAGGCCTAGTGTGGCACTCTCTTGCTGCTTGCTGTCTTGCTGATTCAGATAGTGCCTCTTTACAGAATAGAACCCTCACACAATAGTTGTTACCAGGGACTGGAATATCACTGTGATAGGCCAGAGCATGCTTTTATTAGGAGGAAAATGGACTTCTGGACTTTGGATTAGGACAGCAGCTGAATGTTTAAGCCAGGCCATAATGGGCCATAGTAGTAGGAACATGGAAGACAGTGAACAGAGGGGCTATGTGTGATTTGAACTCTCCCCTGGGTAGAGGCCTGGCACAAGACATTTCAGAGGAGAAGAATATAAGTTTATGCCCTAGAGACCATTCCTGAGATATTTTGACACAGAATGAGGTTGGTGTGTGTGTGTGTGTGTGTGTGTGTGTATACATATATATGTTATATGTATATGTGTGTGTGTGTGTGTGTGTGTGTGTGTGTGTGTGTGTGTGTGTGTTTTTTGGATTAATGGAGTTGGCAGAAGACATTTCAAAAGAGCTTAGCACTGACTTGTTCTTGAGATCATTATTGTTGATACTTATGCAGACCTATAATAAAAAAGTAACAAAGTGGGCATGAAAAAATATAAAAATGCAACCTTGGAGGAGAAAAGGAGAACCATAAGAGTAAACATTTGAAAGAATAAATAAAATGAATAAGAATTTTTATAAATAATAAAAATAAAATTACTGTTTTTTATTTTTATTTCACATGATTCAATCATGTGAAAAGGAATTAAAGAAAAGCTTACAGGCAGGTGTGGGAGCACACACCTTTAATCCCAGTATTAGGAAGGCAGAGGAGTGTGGATCTCTGAGTTCAAGGCCAGCCTGGTCTCCAGAGCAAGTGCTGGGACAGCCACCCTTAGGCACTGAAGGAAACCACCAACAATAGAAAGCTGGTGGAAATGAAGCTGGTGGTGACTAAATGAAGGGGTCATGTTTCAGCACCAGCAAGCAGCAGAACTTGTAAGCTTTGGCCACATGATTCTGGCTTTAGAGTCAAGGATACAAGAAACGGATTACAGAATCTCCATCCGAGGATAAGGGAAGTCCCAGTGACAGAGAGAGAGAGACACACACACACACACAGCATTGCCTCCTTCCAGAATATGTATAGGCATCCAGCAGAAGGACTATCCCAGAGCAGAGTTAGATCTCCCCACTTCAAGAGATCTGGGATCAAGTTGTGTCTTCCTAAGGCAAAGATACAGATTAGAAGTGGATCTTCCCACTTCAAGTGATTTAATCAAGCAAAATCCCTCACAGTTGTGCCTAGCCATTTGGGGGATTTAGTTATTTCCAAGTGTAGTCATGTTGACAAGTAAAATAGCCACCACAAATCCAGTCTTTGTCAACAAGACTGACAATCATATCTTACTCTCATGCTTAATTTCCAAATGAAACAATAACGAGGTCATAGTTATGCCTAAACACCATATAATTATTCCTTATACCACCCCAAAGACATTGTAAGTTTAGACGAGAAGGCAATGTCCATTGGGGAACATTCTTTTAGTATCTCCAACTCAAATGTGATAATAGTCTTGTAACTGATGTTACCTCACATAATAAAGAAATTAAGGAAATATAACAGAAATATCTGCGCAACTACACATGTTACACAACACATTAGAAACACTCAGGTCATTTATAATCCTTGCATATAATTATATGCAGCTGGTCACATAGCCTTATCTGGTATTCATAACTAAAAAGGGTGACAACATTCAAGGGAAAGAAAAATGTTTAGAGAAATAGTGATCCTGTTTCAATGTAAAATCCTTTCATAAATGCCTTAATACTTATATTTCTATAGTACCTCTGTGCAAAATAATTACAATAACCCAAATATTATTATAACAACGTGGTTATACTATCAAAAAGAAAGGGTAAATAAAAGATTCCCCTATGCAAAATAAAAGATCTTTAGATCATAGGGTAGAGCTTCGTATTTTTTCAACATAATACTTTTACTAATACTTGAGAGTTTCATACAATGTATCTTGATTGTACTGTCTTCCCATTCACCTCTGGCCCACCCTCCCACCTCTGTGCCCTCCAAAAAAAATTAAGGGAGAGCAGAAGGGAAGCACACATGAGGCAGAGCTCAGAGAGAGAAGCGGATAGTTAGTTCAGTGAGGCAGTTTGAGTGCAGTCAGCTCAAAGAAAGTTCAGTCCAGAAGAAGAAGAGCAGAGCAGAGCCAGTCCAGAATAAGCAGAAAGCAGAGTCAGACACAGATGGTTTAAGATTTACAGTTTGGGGTTAGGTAGTTCAGGGGACAGCAAGTCAGAGTGATACCATTCGGTTATTAAATCTTGAAGGCAGAAACATTTCAGGTTTAGGTTGGCAGATTCAAATGTATAGAGGCCTCTAGGACTGAGGATTGAATTAACAAAGAATAAACTGTCCTCTGCTGTGAACTCACAAGAATAATAAGTAATAAAATCAATGCATACCTCTACAGTTACAGTGGGCAGTGCCTATCATCTAAATTATTTATTTACATCCTCCTCACAGACACTTGGAAAGCAGAGGGTGTTCAGTTACCTAGCCGAGGTTGCATTACTTTAATGGTGTCATTTTTTTCTGAAAACCTACTATAAGGTGAAACTCTACAGTGGAATTTCCATCCCTACCGCAGTCCTCAGTGCTGGGTTTACTGTGTTTGGCCTGCATACGACTGTGGAGGATGCAGAAACTAGAGACAGCTGCCCCTCCAGAGTTTGCTACAGGTGCTGATTTTATTCCTGAAGATTTTACCCCTGTAGCTGCGTCCTAACGTTATCACACAACGCTTGAGTTTCTAGTTCTAATGAACAATTGAGATATGCTGAGTCCATGTCCTTGAAAGCTATTAATTCAATCAAATTACTAAAGGTTCAAATGGATCATTTTAGCACTATTCATAGGGTTTTTACTTCTCGGTTGATCTGTTTTTTGATACACAGACTCTCTCTTCTGGTCTGGCTCAACTCAAATTCCGGAACCTCTTGTCTCGGCCTAGTATCACCAATGGGACTTAATCAGCCTGATGTTTGATTTTGTTTTGCTAATTCTTGTGTGTATTTTATTTTTGGTTTTAACATTTTGTTGAAACACGGGATCTCACTGTGTGGCCCAGGCTGGTCCAGTTGTTTCACTGCTTTGTGGAGGAACTCTTGGAGATGTCATGCTGACTCCACGTTTTCCTCCAGTGTTCTATTGCCTTCTGTCCTCCCTGGCTCCACTCCACCTCATCAGTAGATCTTCAATTTCATCGTAAGATATTGTTTCATCGTATAGCCAGATTGCAGTTGATGATATCAACGATCACATTTCTGTGCCTTTCTCTTTTCTCTGCTTCCCCTTTCCAGATGCCAGCTTCAGAAACTCAAGCCTAGATCTTGATGTGAGTAGATACATGTTCATGGAGATTCCAGTGAGATTCTGGTAAAGCAAAATACTCTGTTTTCCATTGACCACATCTTCATCTTAATCAAGTTGCTGTTAATGCGTTCCAAAGTTGCTTTTCTAAATATCCGCATCCATTTTGCTATACGTTTGAACAATTTTCTATTATTTTCTCAGAGGAGAAAATACAAATGGTAAGTGCAGTCAACTAACTGATTAGAAGAAGAGAAGTGCTCATTTTGGAGGGTGATTCAAGTCTGTGAAGCTGCAAAGGCTTGGCTGCATGTGACGGTACAGCAGAGACTCCATCCGTGAGGATAATGGTCCATTTCGTTGTTATTGATGGGGGTGTTGAAGTGAATTTCTTCCATTTTTCTTATCTCTCTCAGTAATCTAGTTTTCTTCTTCAAATGATTCTCACTACCCTGTAAACTTGTTTCAACTTGTCAATTTGGTACAGCCCTTACTTCTCTTCTGTTTCCCTATTCACGATTGCTCCCTCATTTCGATTTTTTTTTTGATTTTGCAAGGCATAATTTCTTCCTTAAATTTAATGCTCAAATCATTAGATGCCTCCTCTCTAAGGGACTGTGTCCTCACAATGCACCTATTAACATTCTTACTTGTGACTGTGTAATAGGTAAGGAGGGCTAAAGTGACTGAATTAATCCCATTGTTTATCTACAAAACCACCTGCAGCCAAATAGTGAGATAACAAAATCACCAAAGAAATCTAAACATGAGGTTGACTCACAAAATTCTAATTTTATTTTATGTTTTTTTATTACAGGTATCACCTCAGCACATCAGGAAAAGGACGGTTTTGTATAGGAAAACAAGCAAGCTCATTATAAAGATATGAAAACCAATGACATTCAAAGGAGCCTTAATGCTCAGCAGACTAAAATAATACAATCCACTATGAGGAAATGGCTAGGTCAGGCTCTCTTAACAGACCATAAATGAAAGGATTGTGAATCACAGCTAAAATATTACTCCATCTACGAAGTAAACATTGAAAACAATTTTGAAACAGAGACCTCAACACTAAAGACAGAAAATACCTCCTGTCTCATTGGACTATTAAACGAGAGTAAATGAAATTAATATTACTAAGCCACCTTTATTTCCTCTATGTGCTTTTCTATAATAAACTGGAAGTAAATGAAATCATAGTCCTTTACTGAATGACCCAGAGACTGAAGTTGTGTTGTAACATTGTTCCAGTTCTGAATAGCAATTGTTCCTCTATAGATAAGTAATTTGAGTGGTTTCTTTTCTTTGGGTGCCATTAAGGATGGTCAGTAATAACAGCAGAAGAGATGTCCAATGTCCCAGGGCATAGATCTGCTGCCAGGAAAGTCAGGCTGTAAATGCAACATTGTCATACATTCATGGGTCACCTTGAGAATGCCATTTGCCTTTCTGGTGTGTAATCTATAAACTGCTGGTAATAATACTTCATACCTTTTAGTATTATTTTAAAGACTGAAATGAGATAATGCATACAAGGACTTATCTTATGCACAGTAACTGCTTTAATGTAAGTGATATCTATCTATCTATTATGTATGGAAGAGAAATACAATATAAATCTCAATATACTCATCACATACAATATTTATTTAGAAAATGATTTTTTGCTGTGGGCAGCTGCTAAGATTTCTGGGTTTCCTTCTGCAATTCTCCAGCCATCTATCAAGCACTCCTGTTAGGTACCAAAGCTTCTTCTCTCCTTACTGTTGATATAGGGTAAACATTTTGTAACGGATTTCTAGTCTGTTCCTTCATTCCTCTACTTTTTCTTGTCTGTTGATGTTTCCATGGGCAAGGGGAAGCCTGGTTTGCCACTGTGGTCTGAATTCCAGACATGTCTGCTTCTAATCCAGTTTCTCTAGGTTTGGTCTACTTCCAATTGAATATATTCTAAGTCTTAGGTCCTACACATTGGAATCATTTCTTCTAATTATCTATGTGCAGGGAAATGTGGTTGGATTGTAATATAATCTTAAAGGATTTCAGTGGAAAATTTGAGACTTTCCTTCAAGCAGTGATGAATCATTTAAGCCATGTTAGCATAGGAATGAAGGACCATTAACAAACACAGATGAACTGAACAGACTAGAAGCAAGACTGTGATTAGAAAGCTGTTTTAATAATCCCGAGTGTAACTTTAGAAGGATAACAACTACAAATGGAAATGGTAGAAACATCAAAGGAATTTCAAACTATCTTTGAAGTATAATAATTTTGGGGGGAAAATAGCTTCTAGCATTACCTTTACACAATACGAAATGTATAGCATAATAAAATGTGGTAATAGAATAAAATTATTTCAAATGAGAAATTCAGTGGCTTTTGTTAAAGTTTTATCTACTACTTTCTTAATTTTATTAAAGAACACAATCAGAATTTACCTGAAGCAAAAATAATAAAATCACTTGTTATCATGAAGTGCTTCGCTGACTTGTGGACTCGTTTGATAGCATACATCTTTCCATTTGTAGTTTTAACATTTTCAGATTTCATGGAAAAATGTAAGACTGTAAATTAGCTCCATAAATATCTATGACAACCAACTTTAGGCAAAATTCTTAGTGTACCAAATTGAATGCAAATGAATGTTTTGTACAAATGTTCACTGTTCAGATGCTCAAAGGAGGTGTATGAAAGAGTACAATATTAGGCATATTAATTTTAGAGATATCTGTATTTAGACATAGTTTTTGTTTTATAAATTTAAACTTAAAAACTACTCTGCCTAGAAAGATGTTTCTATCTATAAAGATATATTCATTGAGATGCGCTCTACAACTCTATTTTAATTGGTTGTGGTTTTTGTAATGGCCTCTATCTGCTGAAAGAGAAGCTTCTTTGATGTAGAGAGTGTGTGTGTGTGTGTGTGTATACAGATATTTAGAACGCAGTTAAGAACTATCCCATATTAGTAAAGTGATAGTCATAGGTTCTCCCTCGAGATCCATGACTTCACTATCTCTGAGTACTTGGGTAGGTTTCCAGTACAAGACATGATTTGTCTCTTCTTTAGAAGGTCTTTAAGTCCAATGAGAGCTATTGTTTGCCACCATGGCAGCATGGTTTACTTTCACGCCATTCTTCTTGTCATTTTGGTTCATAGCTGTCAGAGCTGGGTAGGACTGTCAATACTCATTTGACCACTGTTCTAAGAACTCCTTTCCATCAATTTTTCCTTGATAGTTATGGGTTTCTTGGTGTACATTATTTTCTTCATTGTTTTAGGAATCATGAAGGTAATTCACAAGTTTATTCAAAAAAGGAACCCATTGTTAGAGCCTTTTCCAGAGTCATTGAGAAAAGCATGACTTTGCTTTTTAAAAATAATCATAGTATTTCATGTTTCATGTTGATGTCTACTGAGTTTTTATTTCATTTAATAAATTCTGGCTTCACTGGTTGGAAAGGTATTGCGGTGGTTAGATTTTTGGCAATCAGCACAGGCTACAGTTATCTTGAAAGAGGGAAACTCAGTTGAGAAAGTCCATCCGAATGCCCCATAGACAAGTCTGTGGGGGCGTTTGCTTAATTAATGATTGATTTAGGAGAGCTCAGTGCAGTGCGGCAATGTCAGCCCTGGACAGGTGACCCTGGAACATATAATAAAGGTACCTGAAATGAAGCCTGAAGAGTGTTCCTCCGTGAGTAAGTGTTCCTCCACAGTAAGCAGTGTCCTTCCATGACCTCTACTTTCGTTCCTGCCTCTAGGTTCCAGACCTGCTTAAGTTGCTGCCTTGGATCCCTCAGTAATGAACTCCAATTGGGACATGTAAGCTAAATAAACCCTTTTCTCCCCAACTTGTTTTTAGTCAGTGTTTTATCACAGCAATAGAAAACAAACTAAGACAAGTATAAGCTGAAAAACCTTCCAGAACACTAAAAGCATACTCTTAATGAGAAAGAGTCCTGATATGGTCGATGTCACCTATTACCTTTGGATATTTATAAATGTGACTATTTTGAAAAAGAAATTTGACTCCCTTGAAGCTATAAAAAGAGTATGACAACGTTTCCCATGCTATTCCCTGGCTCCTCCACATCCTATAATATTTCCTAAATTCCTCTCGTTATTCTTTTAAAAAATATCTATTGCTAGAAAGAAACATTATAAAGAGGAGATATTTAGTTAGCTATAGTTTTTGAGGCTGAAAATAAGAGATTAGGTGGCTCCATCTGTTTTGGCTTCAGGCAAGAGCTCCCTTAGCTACATCACAACCTGATGGAGGGGTAGAAACAGAACTGGCTCTATGTCGAAGGGGAGATTACAGAACTGCGCAGGCAGCCATTGAGATTAGGGATTAGGCTTGCTCCTCTGAAGCAGTGAATAGCATACGGGCAGCAGCTCCAGTAACCTAGGTATCTTCTTATTCCAGGCCCCACCACTAAGAAATTCTACCACCTCCCAACACTGAACTTTTCAGGACCACAAATCACATCCAGAGCACAGCTTTATTGCAAAAGATATAATGGCTAATTGGGAAAATTTTAATTTGAAGGGCAACTTTAGTAATAACAAATGCATTCTCTTATATATCTCAAATTGCATTATACTATTTACTTTAATATTTTTGATTAAAATGAGAAACCTGATTCTATTTCTTAAGTTCTGCTATTTTTTTTCCAGACCAAGCATAAAGGTTCTGCATAGGAATATGAGGTTTGTATGTATGTGATTTGATTTACTATATAACTTAACATATCAAGGTGATTAAGCATGTCCTACTTTCTCTTCTTTCTCACACTATATAACTGAAAGTCTGTTTTTTTTTCTAACGAAGACTATTATCCACCTAACCTCAAATAGTTGAAATGGATACTATAGCAATATAATTTTAAAATTGATTTTAGCGCCACTCAGCTGAGCATAAAAGAAAATATATGACCTGCTAAAGAGGTATTGTGAGCCCACAGCACACAGTCCATCAATGCCACAGCAAGAATCGGCACTTAAAGACCTTTCTGCTAAGGATGGAGTTTGCTATTTGCTGTGTAATCCTACCTAGGCTTTTCTTTGACCTTGAAAACAATCAAAACATAATCAGTGATCACCTAATAACAGTGGCTCAGTCAGTATATGGGTGTGCTTCCTGCTGAACCACAGTTGATGTTTACTTCATCCAAAGAAACTATATCTGACAGTATTCAGTAAGCAAAGATTTGTCACCCTGAAAATGCCAAAAGCTATAAATACCAAACTGGCCAACTGTGGCTATTTAAGAGTCCATTAAATTAAAAGATCATCATCTAACTATTATAATTCAGTCCATTATTGATTATGCAACCAATAATAGGATTGTGATTAAAAAAATAAATTTGCTGATGATTAACCAGAAAACATATATAAGACTACACTGAAAAAGCTGTGTACAATTTCCAGAAAGGTCATCCTGAAGCAAAAATAACAACCTTTGTGATTCTGAAGGACAGAATCATTTATATCATTGAATCAGTATGCAAAGTGCTGAACTCAATATTGAGCAGAATATTTGTATGCATATTGGTGACTAAGATATGCAAAGAATCATGGAACCAGACACCCAGAAAAAGAAATCTGCAAAGCTTATCTGATCCAACTATTTGTCTTCAGGTTGGGTGATTATAAAGCCCACAAAAATGGAGAGGATATTTAACAATGCTATTTATTCATGGATGCAACAAACTCTTACTGAAAATGTCTTTTATTCTCTAGGTACCCAAAATACAAAGGAAGACTCTCATCATGTTTCCAAAGAGTGTATAACCAAGGGGTAAGGAGAGAGCATTCAGAATACAGAACATAGAAGTAAAAGCCAGCTTTTTCTTCACCCTGCCATAAATTTTTCAAGTTGTATTCATATAGGCAGTTGTTTCTTAATCACAAAAAATCCAGATGTTATTAAAAAATTGCTACAATTATAGAAAAATGTAAGACTGTAGAGGTGAGGAGAAAAGCCTAACTTTTGAATTTTAGGCAGGTTAGCTGAAGATAACACAGGAAGCATTGTAAACACATGCCCAACAAGAAAACTTCAACAGAAATAGCAAAGACTGAGGAGGCATTTGGCGAAAAAGTTTACTTAATGAAGCAGTATCACATTGCAGCAAGAAACTGAACCTTCACAAAAGTAAGAACAAATAGAGTTGCTTGGGGATGGTCCTTCTAGCAAAGAAGTTATGTTGTGCTTATCCATGGGCCATGGAAACTAAGAACAGCAGAGAATTAGGTAATCAACACCAGATGAAGGTTTCAAACAGGGTCTGACAATCTTTCTCTGAGAAGATTTCATGAACATGAATGGGTTCCCCGAAAGGCACAGAGGAGGAGTAGAGGGGAGGCTTTTCAACAACAGTGTATGAGGGTCATTGCTGTTGTTGTTCTTGAATTGTATGAGGGCAGCAAGCTATAGATGTGTACACTCCTTTTATTTGATTGTGCTATAGAATTGTATCAAGAGCTGAAGATGCTTGGCCTGGTACAGGGGGAGGCAGGAAGTAGAATAGTAGGTACAGCTCTTGGGGAGTGACCCCAAGAGAAGAGTATAATGGAGATGAACACTAGCAGAAACTTCCTATGTTAAGCAGTTATTATGGTCAGGGCATTATCAAACCATTTTATTTCCCAGTTTTTTTTTCCTGTTGAGTAATTCTAGGTAAGAAAATTTTTTTTGCAATATGTGATAGAAAAACAAAGACCCAACCAAATGAACAACATCAAAAACACTAGACTTGTTTAGAGTCCACAAACTACAGGGAATTTTTTAGTAATAAAATATTGAAAGGTAAGGGTTTTTTTTTTCTATTATAAAGCTATAAAGGTTAAACAGAAATGCCAGGCTAACCAATAAATAAAATGCAGAGTATATAAAGGACTAAATAATACCAAATAATAAGGTTTAGAAGTTTATAGACTATATCAGTAAAGAATATTTTATAGTGCTTTTATCAGATTATTTTAATATATTTACCGTCAAATAGATACTGCAACTATTCTACTAGTTGTCTCTACATGGCCAAACGTTCTTGCTCTGATTTTTAACTATCACTACATTGTTTTTTGTAATGTCCGTAATTTTAAGCAAACTCAGTTGCATCCTATGTCTTGGAAGTTCCTCACTCGCTTGAGAGGCTGCACTCTCTGAACGTGGCGGTCTCCATCGTAATATCGTTCAATTGTACATTTTACTTTTGTTCAAAAATTTCACACGATTTTAAAATTTCCTACAGCAACATTCGGAAGCATAGCCAGGGCCTTTGCAGCTTCCTTCCTTGTGCCCTTTGGTACTGCATGCTTTCAGCTGTTTGGTTAGTCGCTGTCAAAACAGTCCTTTTCGTTGTAAATGACAATATCGAGTTTTTCACCTACCTTCGACACAATCTCTGTTTTAACTAAGTCAACTCCATGAGACTATCCTTCAATCATTGAATTATTCCAATACAGTTGATCACTTAAATGTTATTTATCAGTGATTTTAGGAATTGTCAAAAATTTTGATGGTACGCATTCTAAAACTAAAACTAAGCGGTTGTTTTCACAGTGATCTTGTGTCTCTCCTCTTGTTGGGAAAAGACACATGGTGAAGTTTGCATTAACGTATGTTTCTAAAATGAAGATATGAATTATCTTTCATTTAATTGAGAAAGAAATATTTTAGTGTAATAATTATTAAAATCATAAAAAATACACTAGAGTTAGTTATTCAATTATAATGTCAACTGATTTTCAGTATTAAGTGGTAGATCACAGGCAGTGGGAGAAAGGATATAACCCTATGTATCTTCAAGGTCCCTACACATTAAAAAGGAAGGTAGATAATTAAGAGGTGCGAGGAGTATACTAGATGTGTGTCATAACAAGACTATAGTGAACCATCAACACAGAAAACTTCCTGGTGGAAGGTGTTGTGCTCACTGTATTTTCTGCTTGCTTCAGGACCACAGGATATGAACCACACCATTGTAATGATCACAGACTTATCAATGATGAGACTTATGTTATGCATGTGTTTTAAAGTCAAGAAAAAATAAACTCTGATCTTTTCTCCTTAGTAGACTGATTATATTTATAGAGACTCTCTTTGAAATATATTACATTTTAAGAACAACTTAATACCCCAAGGATTTATTATATCAAGGAAAATGGTGGAGTCATCAGAATTCAGAAAATACATGATATTTACACTGACACACTCTCATTGGACTTCATCTAGCTTTATTTTAGATGACAAAGAAATCTGAGAAACTAATAAAGATAAGCTTCACTTACTGAATTTCAAATTTTAACACTTATGGCGACAACCATACTAGACCATTATCTTTCATCTAAAATTTTTCTTCCATTTAATACTTTCAATTTATTGTTAAGTATGTGAACAGACCCGGGTACTTTTTTACATGAGATTATACAACGCATTAGTAACTTTAACTATGTCCAAAAGCTGACACAGACAGCTTAAGGGAGAAAGGTTTATTTGGTTAATGCCACACTCCATATGGCAGGAAGGCTCACTCCACAGTGAGAAGATCTTTCAGCAAATCTTATTATATCTCCATGGGTCTGGGAGCAGAAAGTTTGGGAATGAAGAGCATCCTGAAGACTTACACTCTCCAGCTATGCTCCACCTTAAAAATGTACATCTTCCCAGAAAAGTATCAACAACTGCAGGCGATGGACTTAAAGGAGACATTTTATATTAAAACATAACATCAGATGTATATTCACATATAGTGGATTTATCATATTATCACATATGTAATTTCAATACAAATGTTGTCTCACTGAACCTGAAGCTCTTCTATTTGACTGAACTGACTGACCAATTAGCTTTGGGATCTGCCTGTTTCCACCTCCCCCACGCATCCGAAGCTGGGGTTGTTGGCATGTGCTGCAGCACCTGGGTGTTTTAAACAATTCAGTGGAATCAAACTTAGGTCCTCATGCTTACAGAACGAGCATTTTGCTTACCGAGGTGTCTGACCATCCCTGTTATATTCTTTTTATTTTTTTAAAGACAGTCCTGGCTGTCTTGGAACTCACTCTATTGACCAGGCTGGCCTTGAACTCACAGAGATCCCCCTGCCTCTGCCTCTCAAGTGCTGGGATTAAAGGTGTGCATCACCACTGCCCAGCCTCTGGTGTGGAAGTTTATTTTTAGTTGTGTTTAAAATAGTTGTTTTTGTGCACTGTTGGAAAAAGGAATGCATAGGCCTTGGTGTTTTGTATTGTCTGCAGGTGTTGGATTTCTGTGGGGGGATGTGTTTGATTGCTTATCATCTGTGCCTGAGGTGTATCAGGCAAACACCTGAGCTCAGATGCTCAGGGTTCTACTATGAGTCTGGTGCTGGCCATGACAGTGGTTCCATCAGTAGAGGTCTGGCAGTGTTTGCATGTATGAGAATGCCTCCTTACATTCTGTGCTGAGCCACCCAGTAGTTGAAAACTACAAGATCACCTTATATTTTTATTGTGGTGATTTATAATGGTTGTATGTTGACTTATGCTAGTTTGACTTATGCATTGGAGAAAGCCCTAATTTTAATAATATACAAATACAAAATTGAAATATACTATATAGTGTATATATTTAGTGTTTCTGCTTGAGATATTTTGCATTTGACTTTGAGAGTAATTCATGTGTGAATTCTCTTTTTAATGTATTTAAGTTATTTGTTAATAAATTATTATTTATTTATTATTTAATATATATCCATAATAAATTATTATTCATTTTACTCATTATTTAATGCATTATTTATTAATCGATAAATTATTAATTATAATGATTAATTATTAATTAATTAAATTTAATTTTTAATACCACAATCAGTCAGGATTTTTTGAAGGGGTGTTGGGTTTTTGTTTGTTTGTGTGTGTGTGTGTGTGTGTGTGTGTGTGTGTGTGTGTGTGGGTATTTTTAAGAGAGAGAAAAAGAAAGAATATGGATTTGAAAGGTATTTTTTCTAATTTTTCTGAAAGCTATGTTTTAAAAGCAACTATATGTAAAGTATTGTTAAAGCTGTTCACAGTTAAAATTTCTTTGGGAAATGTTTTTTATTTATGTCAATTTTTTATCACATAATCACTTTACACATTAAAATTCAAATTTCTGTACTTTCTGTTAATATTGATAAGCTTGATTCTGTCTATCAAATTGTCCACTTCATCTAAACACATATTTACTCTTCTGTGCTTTCTCATGATCTGTGTTAGTTTTCAGTATCTGCAATAATTATAGAGATATCTTGTTTTAAATTCATGACTCTAAGGTGTCACCTTTCTCTATCTTTTTGTTGTTTAGATTTTATTTTAATTATGACATTTCTTCCTTCCTTCCTCTCCCAAACTGTTCCCTGCTATCCATCATATACGTGGCCTTTCATCAATTGTTATTGCATGCATTTATATAATTAAATATAACCCATTGTGTCTATATAGTGTTACTTGTTGTATGTGTGTTTTCTGGGCTGACAGTTTGACGCTGGACAACCAGTTGATGTGCTTCTACTGCGGAAGCTCACAGTTTCTCCTGCTCAGAGCTTTACTCGATTGCCAGTAGTTCTTTTTGTAAGATTGAGACCTCATGGACTTTTTCTTGTCCACTTTACAGTGATTATTGGTTGAGCTCATGTTTGGGTGGCCATGTCGTTGACACAATCTCATAACAAAGTCCCTGATTCTCTGTTTCTTTCAAACTCTCTGCTCCACTTTTCTGAAACGTTCCCTGGGCCTTGCTGTTAGGCTGGGATGTTTCGTAGATGTTAGCCTCTGGATCTGGGTCCAATAACTCTGCACTTTGATTGGCCATTATTTTCTGTAATGGTCCCTGTCTGTTGCAAGGAAAAGTTTCCTTGATGAGGGATGAAGACAGCATTTATCTGTGGGTCTAAGGACAAATAACTATAGGTTTTTGTTAAAAATTATGCTATTTTTGTGGTTGTAGATTCTTCTCTAATAACCATGATCTCAATAGCTAACTAGGTTTCTAATATCAAACATGGTATCCCTATTGAGCAGTTCTTATGTCACCTTAGACCCTCCCCTCTCTCTTTCTCTCTCTGTCTCTCTCTCACCATACCTTACTTCATTCACTTTTCTCATTGTCTCCAAATTTTGGTAAATTAGAAAATGCCTACATTATATTTCTCTTAATCTTAGATTACTCTGGTCCTCATAAAGGGATTTGGGTGGAATTAGTGAATGTAGAGATGCAGGAATCAGTAATACTGGAGAGAAATGAATGAAGACAGAGAGACTATCTCGCTGAGCTGTGAGTGAGGGTGCTCAGTTCTCTTAAGAAATGCTATAAACTTCATTCTGCTGAGTCTCTTACTCCCCTAACAATGAGTGAAGAAGCTTTGGAATTTATATACAAACTCACACTGTTATTGATTGAGAGCTTGTGGTAAATTGAACAGAGCAGAAAAATCAATTGCATGGTAAGAGATGTTCAATTTCATGTATAGTGTTAAGACTTCTCCGTAGGATATTTTTAAATCTGGTGAAGGGAAAAAAAAAGCATTCTGGAAAGAGAAAATGGTCAGAGCAATGGCCCTGGGGAGGATCAGTATCCATTGCTTATCACATAGAGAAAGAAGGGAAGAATGGCTAGAGCTACATGATCAAGAAATACAGTAAGCAAATGCCATTGGGAAGAGAAAGGAATCAAATTATATACTAATACACACACACACACACACACACACACACACAATATACTAGTTGGTGTTCATGATAAGTTGGTGGTCAAAATGCGACGAAAGTTGTTTAAAGCGTTCTTAGGGGACAGTGGTACAGCTTGACATACAAATAAGGCTTAGACAGGCGTGAAGAGACTGGGAATGCAAAGATCACCTAGAAGTTTATAGATCCAGTCAAGTTAGGCAGTTTAGATAAAAAGGAACACTGGTTAGACTGTGGTGTGAGTTAGAGACACAGTAAAGTAAGTCTGAAAAAGCCATGACTTTCTCACAGGCGAAAACGATGCACTTTGTTAATAGATTAGAATGTAGGTGTGATCAAGGACACCAGGAACAGGTTCGAAAGTATTTAATGAAGTGTCAAGGTGAATGTTCATTGGTTCACCAATATGATAACTGTAAAGGGACAGAAAAATCACAACGTAGGAAATGAAGCAGAAGTCAGTACCTCCATGCAGAAACACACTAACCTTGGAAGACGCGGCTCAGTGTTTACCAAGTCGAGGTTGGTGTGGGTTGTTTTTTTTTTTTCCAACATGTCCTTGATAATTTTGTTCAGTTTTATTTTGGATTCTATAATTTAATTTCCAAGAGTATTAGGAAATATTGTTAATATGGTTATACTTATTAAAGAACATTTTGAACAACCTTGAAAGACTGATGTGTTTTTGTAATTAGTTAACATACATATATATAAAAGCAAATGATTTATCTAAATGTTCTCATACCTTGAAAAAATAGTGACTATATTGGTGTTGACGCATGGCCATTTTCCTTGCTGGTTTTAATGGTTTATCATTGAAATCACTAAGGAAAAAGTCATTTTGCTTAAAAATGTTAAGATTTTTACTACTCTTTAAACAGTCACGTTTCATATTACCATTGATGCTCTTGTTATATGATCTTAAAAGCTAGATTTGATGATGGATTGTTAGAAATAATAGGCATTTCATTGTATTCTAATTTTTTGAAACAGTTTTGATATATTACATTAAACTTGTTTCTTTTTTTGGTGAAAGTATTTATCAAGTTTAGAAACGTTTTTATGCTCAGCTAGCTATGGACATTTAAAAAAATCGTTATTTTATATTTCCAAAATTATTTCAAAATTTAATTTATTTCAAAATTAAATTCACAGAGAAGAACATATTTTCTATATTTTTTTTTCTTTTTTCAATATTAGAATACTGAAATATTCTTTATTCAATCATAATGTCTTAGACCAATATCTAAAATTCAAGTTATTTTATGTTTTTTTTCACTAATATCTTTAGATATTCTTTCAAAATTTTGCACATCTGTGCAATATACTTTGGTTTTATCTACTCCATACTTTAACTCCATAGGGACCCAACAACCCATACCTTCAACAGCTTCATGTTCTATTTATTGTTATTATTATTACTATTTATTATTATTATTATTATTATTATTATTATTATTATTATTATTATACCTTTGAGTAAATTAATACTAGCTGTGACTATGGGTGTAGGATCATCTCCTGGCTCATGGAAGACCTACCAGTAGCCAAGTCTCCAAAGTAAAGTGCTGTTCCCTCCTTCAGCAGCCATTAACTGACAGTGGCTCCTCAGCTAGGGTGTGAGATACTGAACTCCTCATCCATCCTTTTGGAGACCTTGAAGGACTTGATCCTCTTCAGGTCTTGTGTAGGTAACCATAGTCTCTGTGAGCTAATCAGCCATGACCAAAGATCGCAACCCACAGTTCCTGCCCTCATGCATCACACATCTATACTCTTGCTACCCATCTTTCAGGATGTTTCCTTAGCCTTGGGTATGGGAAGATGGACGTACATGTCTGTAGTAGTATGCTGCTATGTGGGCTCACCAAAGACGACAAGGAGGCATTTTCATACGTAGAAGCCCAGGCAGACCTCAGAGAGAACCACCATTTTGGCCAGTGCCATACTTACAGTAGAACCCTGAGAATCTCAGCTCAGGTGTTTTTACTCTTTCAGAGCTCCTTAGATGGTCTACTGATACCACGTACAGATCATAAGCAATTAAACTTCCCCCACATAAATCCAATACCTGCAGACAATACAAAACACCAAGACCTAGGGTAACCCTTTTCCCAACAGTTCACAAAACAATATTTTAAACACAACTAAAAATAAACTTCTATGTGTATCATCTATGGCTAGGTGCTCATTGTCACTATTTCAACACTTTGACTAGTTAAGAATCTCTATTAACCACTAACCATATCAAAAAGAAACTTTTGACCAACTTTGAAAGTACCTATGGGAATAAACATGATAGGGTAGTTTGGCAACATGGCCAGTTAGTGAGAAAAATTACCAGTAGGTTTTCTCCTAAGACCTGAGATAACCAGGTTAAGTTTGGGCTTTGACCAGGTTACAGTTCCAGACATGAAAACAGTCCTGTGCATCAGGCCTCAACTCTAACAAGAATGTTGTTGATTTCTTCCTTAAGCACTGTCAGATCAGTGAGCACAACTTCTCAGGCAGGTTGGAGTTTTAACATATATGGTCAAGCCTTGAGGAAATGCTCACATCCCCTACCCCTGCGGTCCCCGTAGAAACGTCCTGTATGGTGGAAACACAAGTCAATAGGAAAAGAGTTTCCTGGTCAGTTGAGACTGATTTCTTGATGTCCTATAACCAAAATGGAAAATGACTTCAGCAATCGAGTCCAGCCATGTACTTATGGTGGGCAGACAAGAGCAATAGCAATCCACTGTTGGTTTGCATGCCGCTGGACCTTACTGACCAATATGAACCCATAGTGAAGTAACCCCTTCCAGAGGGTGGCACTTAGATGTTCACTGAATAACTGATATTCTCTGGAGAAGTATTGTCTACCCTACAGGATAACTCTGACCAAACTCCTTTTTGTGTATTGTAATTATAATAAGCTCACAAAGTAGTGGATGTCCATAAGATTGACTATTACCTATTTAGTTTGGGTTAACTAATCCTCTGCTTCATGCTCTCCCTTACCCCCTGCCCCATGCTTACTGAAATCTTTAACTCACAGTATTCCCATTTCATTTCATGTTTGAACCCTTCTTGTTATTTTTTTTTTAATGAGGTGGAAAGATTGTAGTTTTCTACATAGCCTTTTTTAATACAAGCTTTACTTTTGTTGAACCTTCCCAAATCCCCAAATTTCCCCATCCCTTCTACCCTCTATGTTTGAACTTGTCTCATGTTGCAGTAGCTCACATTTCCACCAATTATTTATAAGGCTGTCCGTTCCTCCACACCCATGCCAGGACTTGGACTTGTTAAGACTGAGGTGAAGTAGCATCTTAAAGTAGTTTTAGTATATTTCCCTGATAGCAAAGGATTTTGAACATATTTTTAAGTGCCACTAATTTTTATTTCATTAAAATATAATTTCATAATCCTTTCTCATAGCCAACTCCTCCCGTACCCCCATTCTGTTTCAAAATCTTGCACGCATGCGCGCGCGCGCACACACACACACACACACACACACACACACACACACACACAGCCTTTGTATATTCTAGATATAAATCGCATCTTATTTAGGGCTTTGTATCTAGAATATACAAATAATAAACCTGTGTGTGTGTGTGTGTGTACCACCCACAATGGACTGAGCCTTCCCACATCAAATATTATAAGGAAATGTACAACTGTCTTGCGCAGGGGCCAGTGTGGTAGGGATATTTTATCAGCTGAGGTTTTGTCTTCCCAAATGACTCCAGCTTATGTCAAATGATATAAAACTAGCCAGCACAAATGTGTATCTTGGAAAGAATTTCTCTTATTTTGTGAAATACCTCTTCACTCTATGGACCTTTTTCATTGATGTACAGAAGCTTTTTATTTCAAGAGATCCCATTTGTCAAATGTTTGTCCGACTTCTCGTACTGTGAGAGTCGCATTCAGAAAATCCATACCTGTGTCTACACTCGAGGTACACTCCCTACTTATCTTCCAGCAGTTTCAGAATAGTAGGTCTTACGTAAGCAAGGCACCCATTTGGAATAAAGTTCTGAGCTGGGAGAGCTACAAGGATGCAGCTTTATTTTTCTGTGTTCTGAAGTCCAAGTTTCTCAGCGCCGTATGTTATAGACGCTGCATTTTCTCCAATATATATTTTTCAATTTATTTTTCTTTTTTCATATAATACATATCAACACCCCTCCTACCCTCCCTCCATTGCTCCCAGCTCCCCCCATCGTCCCTCTCTTCCTATTATATATCCTCCCCTGCCCCACCCAATCATCCCCCGACTCTCGCCCTGCCGATTGCTTCTTTCCATAGAACAGAGCAATCCTCCCAGTGTCACCACTCAAACAGGGCACAACAAATGGGACAAGGCCAGGCACAGTCCCCACACTGAGGGTGGACCAGGCAACCCAGCTGGAGGAAATGGGACCCAAGGGCATGCTAAAGCGTCAAAGAACCCCCACAAACACTCCGACCTGCAGGCTCTCTGTGAGAACCCCAAGCCAGTCAACCACATAACACATATAGGAAACCCTTCAGGTTCTCTGTCTTCCACTTCAGACACTGGAGGACTCCAAAAGCACTGGTCTGTTGACTCCATCAGACCTGTTTTCCTGATATCCTTGATCTCTCTGGTCCCAAGATGCCTCGTTCCCTGCTTCTATGAGTTTTCTGGAGCTCTGCATGATGCTTGGCTCTGGGCCTCTGCATCTGTTCCCATCAGCTGCTGGCAGAAGCCTCTATGATGGAGAGAGACTGGGCTAGGTACCCGATCTATGAGTAAAACAGGATATCATTAGAAATCGTCTCCTGGCTAGCTTAGTCTCTAGTTCTTGGCCTACCCTGCAGAAGCAGGTATGGGTTCTCTCCTATGGTATGGGGTTCTGTCCTTCCATTGTCCCAGTGGGTCCTGTAGGGAGGGTATAGGTCGAAGGTTTTGTGATTGGGATGGTGTTCCAGTCCCTCTACTGGGAGACTCATTGGCTACACAAGGTGGCCTGTTCAGGTTGCCCATCTCCCATTGCTAGAGGTCATCACCAAGGTCTCCATCGTGGGCTCCAGTGAGTTCCCACTGCCCTTGGTCTCCAGATCTCCCCTGAATCCTGAACGTCCCCCAGTCCCAGTGTTCCTGCATACACTCCGTCCCCCCATCCCTCTCCCCACACCTGGCCTGCCCTCCTCCCATTCCTACCCAACCCCTGTTCCACCTCCCCCCAACTAAGGAGATCTCAGAGTCACAACCCATGCCCTCTTTGTTGTTCAGTCTCTTGGGTCTGTGGGTTGCAATGCCTTTATCCTTTGCTTAACAGATAATAACCACTCATCAGTGAGTACATGCCAAGTTTGTTTTTCTGATACTGGGTTACCTCACTCAGAGTGATTCTTTTTCTAGTTCCGTTCATTTGCCTGAAAAATTCATGAAGTTATTTATTTTAAATAGCTGAGTAGTACTCCATTGTGTAAATGCACCACAATTTCTTTATCATTCTTCAGTTGAGGGGCATCTAGGCTGTCTCCAATTTCTGGCTATTATGAACACAGCTGCTATGAACATAGTTGAGCAAGTGTCCTTGTGGTAGGATGGAATGTCCTTGGGGAATATGTTCAGGAGTGGTATAACTGGGTCTCAGGGTAGGTCTGTTTTCAATTTCCTGAAGAATCGCCACATCTGATATATGCTTTTGATGTCTTTGTTAAAAATCATGTGTTTGTGTTTATGTGAACTAATATCTGGATCCTCTCCCTTAATATATGGATCCATGTATCTATTTTTGTGCCAGCACAATGTTGACTTGAATGTGATGACTCTGTAGTGTAATTTGCTAATATGATGGTATGATAATACTTCCCACAATATTCTTTTTGTTCAGAATTCCTTTTATCCTTTTGTTGTCATTGTTTTTACTTTGGGTTTTGGGGTGTGTGCGCGTGCGTGCGTGTGTGGTGTCTGTGTGAAAGAACAAGGAAGAATAATACATCAAGGTTTGAGAAGAATGTTTGAGAAGAATGGCCTTCTAACCGTGGTTGAGATTGCATTGAATTTGTAGAATGCTTTTCCTAAACTGGACATTTCCACAATACTATGTTGAGATGTGATTCTTTCCTTCATCCTCGTGGCCTCTCCACTACTTTTGTCATGAAGGGATGTTGGATTTTTGTCAAAGGTGTTTTCTTTATCTGTGGAGACGATCATGTGATTTCTCCTAAAAGTCTGAATGGTATTTGTTAATTTATGCATATTGAACCATCCCTGAATCACCGGGATGAAATCAACTTAGTTATAATTAATGAAATTTTTGAAGTGATTTTGAATATTATCTGGCAGCGTTTTTACCAAGATTTTTGCATCTATTTTGCTCAGAGATATATGTCTAGATTTCTTTTTATTTGTTGTGTTTCTCTGGTTTTGGTGTCAGAATAATACTGGTGAAATTTATACATTTCACACATAATTGCAAGTTTGTATTAGCATATTTCATCTATCCATGTAAGCCAAGACTATATTTTTATTTCTCAGTCAATTAAGTATAGGACCTACCTGTTTCATAATTGTTTCCACTAATATGCCATATTTTAAGTATTTTAAAATAGTCATAGATGTTCTCACAGGTAATTAATGATTTATAAGAAATTTCAATTTTTTTAATATTCTATATGAAACAAAATTTTCTGTGACAAACAGCAAAAATTACTGACAATATAATGTTAAATATATGGCCTTAAAAATGTAGGCTAGCCAAAATTTTGTTCACTAGTATATGTCAATCTATATTGATATACAATGCAAGCCTGATGCACATTCTAAATTGTGTTTGTCTCTTTGGCTTTAGCTGTCTTTGGGAGGTTTCAACTCCTTCATTTTTTTTTTTTTTTGTTTCCAGATGCATAACCCTATTAAACTGACTTGTGTGGTAAGTTATAATAAAGGAAGCATCTATTGCTTCTGAGGTTACCAGAGTTGTGTCAGCACTACCCAAAAAGACATCAGTGTCCCATCACTATGCAGCACTGGAACACGGCTTACCAAAGCCCAATTCACAGGGCTTCAGCCAAGTCAACCATCCAGTAGCTGTCACTGGCATCAGTGGGAGTTATTTATTCTATTTTTTCCGCCTGCCAGAGTTCTATTTGAATTACATAGTTACTTGAGAGCATATTCTTCCAATGCTTAAAAGGCTGTGTAGAATTTTTATTTTCTCCCATAATTCCCTTTTTGAGAACCTTATATCTTGATTGCATATTTTATATTGTCCCTGCCTCTTCACTGACATCATTGCTTAAAATAACATTGTTGTAAGGCCAAGATGTTATATTTTCTTCAGTGGATTATAATTAGGTCTGAAACGGAAGTCACTGGGTTAGGGCTAAGATCATTGTTTTCCCATGAATTTCATTACTAGCCAAGTATTCACCTCAGTAATATGTTTTAATACCCATTTTTCTTGAGCATCTAACAAGGGACTATCACCTTTGTTTAAATTCTTACTTTCTTTAAGAGAAGAAATATGTGCAAAATGCCAAACCATTAAAAGAATTATTGCAACCAAGGAGAGACTGGTTAAAAAGCAAAGGCAAAATAGATAAAATTTATATTAAGATAACTTGTTGCAATAAAAGTTGATGCAGGACTATTCCCTTGATTGTTCACAATGTCTCCCAATGGGCAGCTCTTCCAACGGTGATAGTAGAAATCAACAACAAAAAACATGATGTGAGAGTCATAATATAATATCTTACACATTTTCCTAGAACAATGATTTATAAAGTATAAATGATTTGGATATGCTTTTGTTTTATTCTTTTGGTACAATTATTCATCATGTCTCTCTCTGCTCTTTCTTGACAGAGTACTATGTATATATTCTCACATCCAAGAAGCTTCCTGTGAAATCTAATACAATCAGGTATCTTAATTTAGTTTCATTATCTTGTTAGAAACCAGACTATTGGATTTGAAGTGAAACTTATTTTACATTTAGATGGCCAAACTCTTTGTATACAAAGTGTAAAAGCAATTAGCCAATATTTATTAGTGTTCCCTGACTCTTGCTAGTAATTGGTACAGCCTACACTAAGTATGGAAAGCTGATATAGTTGAAATTAATATAGTTGTGTGCTATGAGCCTGTTCATAAGCTTTTGCTATTAGTTTCATGTTTAGGTAGTTTCAAGAGAGACAAATTGAGAACAATGTAGCTAGTAGCATGCAATTTCCAATGATTCTGAAACAAAGACTGTTAGCCATTAGTGTAGGGGGGTAGATTTTGCAAATTACATTAGTGTGATTAATAAAATCCATATTTTACCTTTTTCATATTATGAAGATAGTTTGAAGGACTTATTTAAATGTATATGGTTTTTGGAATTCCAATAGAGATAATAATTGACTTAGATTCTGAATGGCTTTCATTTATCTTTCTTCATAGAATACCAGAGAAACCAGATAGCTCTATAGAGTTAAGTTCTCTAATGAAGCATGTAAGTAAATAAGGACAAGAAAGTGCAGAATCTCTGAAAATGACCAAATGGGAAGATCTGAGGAAGCTTCCAAGTCATGACCATCATGTGTCCAGAATTTAGAGCTCTCAAATTTATCTAGGAAGACTGAATGAAGAGAAGCCTTTTTACAAGCAAACGTCAACCCCAGTAGATACAGTGAATGCATACAAGAAAACTTGGTATGCTTCATGAATTCTTTACTGATAAGTGTATTTCAGGCACAGGAAGATAGTGGCAGTGAAGATTGATAACAGGTGTATATTTTTACTTGAGGAGCTCAGAGTTTATACAGATAACCTCAGGAAGAAGTATCAGTGTAAAAGGAAGCATAGTTTTTCAAGCTCAGAGGAGTGGGATTTGACTCTGTCTAAAGGAAGGTTATCAGAGAATTCTTCCTGGAAGAAATGTCACATGAGTTTACCCTTGACATATTTATAGGAGACAGTCAAGAGGAGAGTGAGGAGATTAGGATATGGAAAGTCAACTTTCAGAGCACAGACCAAATGAAGTGAAATGGCAGGAGCCATAAAGTTTTTCAAAGTTGAAGTAAAGTCTGGAGCAGGTTGTGGCCATGAAGGAAGGTCAGAACTAGAGCAGTTTCAACATATAGAGGATATGTATGTTTTCTAAGAACCATAACAAACAGACAGACAACCATCTGGATTTCATCTTCTAGGTAATAAGGCTCCAATGAGACCACTTAGCAAGTGCGTGTCACCATACCATGGCTTCTGGTTTGAATCATCACTTTGTGAAAAGGTAGGGACAGAACACTGGGGAACACTGTTATGTTGATGCAGGGATGAGGCATATGGATTCAAGAAATGTCTCAAAATTATGTCATGAGACATTGAATTGGGTACGGGAAGTGAGAGACCAAGAGAAGTCAAGAATGTTTAACAAGAGCAGAAACACACATCTAGAAGGGAGCAAGGATTTTCATTTTGCCTGTTAGTTTTAGAGAGGTTCTGTTCAACAAACGTCAAGTCATCTTTGGAAGCCTTAAGAAGAAGAAATAATTCCAGTCTTTGAAGGTTATATCGCCTTGCTGGGCAAGGTTTTCTTGGTAGTAGGCTTTTGGGTGGCTTAGTAAAATGTTTTATTACAAATAAAATATGTAATTGATTCTGGAAATCAAGTCTACTTTATTTTTGACAGTTATGTTTATTTCAAGATGATATAAAATACTGGAAGAAAGCACAGTGATTTTGGTAAAGGATGGAAGGTATTCTTACAACTTTGCTAATTGTCCCTTTGCCATGGTGTGATTTGTAGCTTTGTGCAAAATTACTGTGTCTCATGAGTTCATTATTAGAAATACCCACATGGAACACATGTCTAAAATATGAGATCTCTGAGAGAATCAGATATGCCAAACGCATCCCTCAGTTGTAACGCCTCACATTACGCCTAGTAGAAATGCAAATTAAGAAACCTAGCTTTAATTAAATGACATTAAAATAGCTGTTTCTCTGATTAATTTCTAGATTAAAATCTACCAAGTACATGCTAAAACACTTCAATGTAATATTTTTGTATTTGAAATCATTACTTAAGTTGCTCATGGCTGGGGTAAGCAAGAAATGTTTATAACGTTGTACTATAACACGAAGATAAGAGAATGAAGTAATATAAACCTTGTTATATTCTAACAGGCAAAAACAATATTCCATACTTCTCAAAGAAACCTCCGTTCGGCTGCGTCCTGCTCACAGGTCTCAGAGATTAGTGCTGCTGAGTTATCTCAGACTTCACCGTAAGTGCCTCCTACATGTCACTCTCCAGCTTTTCTCTTCTCTGTGGTAATTCACAGCTGTCTGATAGTTTTGCTGAGTTTTTCGTCAGTTTAGAATGTTTGAAAATATTCGTTCAAAGGCAACGATATCAAGGAGATTTGCTACAGAAAGGAAAAAAATAATATTTATTACATGCCTAATTTGTGCCGTCAATTGTGAATCATGTCAGACATTTTATATAAATTTAGTTAAAATTCAAAATATTGCCAGCGTGTGTGGTACTATAGAGGTTACTTAGTTCATAGTCTCATAAACAGAAGAAAAACTAACGAGCTACCAATGACGTCTTTAGGATTCAAAAGTCACAAACTATCAACAGAACAATGTAGCCTGGCAGATGAATATTTGAGGAACATCTTCAAATTCCATGTGTTAGGATCCAAAAGGGTGCCCTAGTTTCATTTCTGTTCCTAATTTAATGTCCTAAAATAGAAGACTTCACCTATTCAAAACTTCACTTTGAACACTGTTATCAGTGTTCCTTTGTATTACTGCATCCTTTGATTTTATACAGTTCTTTTCTGGGTTGCTACCCATTGGCCTCATAGCCTCTTTCTTTCTGCCCTGTATCCAGACCACGTTATTCTCCTGTGCAGTGGGGGTTATGTTTTCCATGCATTGCCTTTATTGTCCATCAATTTCCATATTTAATGAGCAAAATTAAACTTAGTAACTGTGTAACAGGATCATTGTCCCTGCTCCTTTCTTCCATCTCTTGGTAAATTACCTCTGCCTCCATTCTATATAGTACCTATTCTGAAATAGATGTAAGTTCACAAATACTATTATTATTATTATTATTATTATTATTATTATTATTCCATCTCAAGTTTTTCCATCTCTGATTGTAGTTTCCCATTTCTGCCCTGTAGAGTATACTTGTATATCATTCATCCATCCCAAGTATAAACTCCTTTAAAACATGCCAAGGCCCTTTCAGAAGATAATACCACATTGTTAAATATAAGATGTATTATCATCAAAAGTGTGGAAGTAGAGCTAAAAGAAAGAATAAATGGAACTTCCGTGTTTTCAAGGCAATGGTTCTTCCAAGTGTTCGTACCTCCTACTTCACGGCTGGTTTGGTGAAGGAGTTTTGTGCTGCTCTCTCCTCTCCCTCTTAGGGTTTTTGAAGATTAGTCTTTATACTCTGATTACCTCGTTTTCAACAAATTAGAGCATACTCATTTTAGGACATTTTCAGGCTTATGTACCTTGTATCAGTTATTTTTTTTCTCATACTTGATTTGATCATAATTATTATCATGTAAAAACACGAATAAAACAGAATCTCGTTAATCTTTCTTTTTAAGGAACATCAGAACAAAAGTAACAAAAGTACCAAAAGCCGCCTGGGTACCCATGAAGCTGTGGGGCTGACGGCTGAAGATGACAATGCTTGAAAGGACAGCAAAGACTACAGCTTCAAAGATCAAGTACCCAGGTGATGTATTTTGCATTATTTTAGATATGGCTGGGAGTGAGGAAATACTCTTCAGTTTTAAATTTTGTTAAAAAGTCTAGCCAAGGGTGATAAATGTATTCCGATTTAGCTTCTTCTTTAAACAGAATCCAAGCACAGAAATGAAGCCAGCCACGCCAGAGAAATAGGGAGCAACTGAGTAGGGAGTTGGCAAGAAGCAAAGAGAGAGAGGTGAGAATTGAGCTGGGTTTATAAAAGAAGCATAAGATTCGGGTTACATGTGCTTAGTCTCTGGACTGCTCAGGTAAAGAAAAATATCATTAAAAATAGTTGGGGATCAACCAAACAGTTTAAATATGTAGCCTAGGATTTTTCCATTGCTGAGCTAACCATTGTAGATTTGGTTCAGAAAACAGAAAGGTACAAAAATATCTATCTACCCCTAAGACTTCTAAGGAATTTGGTTTTTAAAAAGGGGTGTCATCTTATCATGTACTTGGTGTACTTCTGGTTTCATTTTGAAATAACTTCTGATATATCTAAGTTTATCAATGGATTTATGGTATCCAAAACGTGAAAGAGAATTCCCCAGAAACATTTTTCTATGTAACATATATAATATTGGAAATCATTTCAGGAGCTTGAGATGAAGCGTGCTCACTGTTGCTTCTTAGATGCGTAGCTTTGAGTGTCATAATAACCCTCTCATAGTTTAGCGCGGTGGGGAGGGAAATAAAGACCAGAAAGCAATGACTTGTCAAAAGGTTATAAAAACCAAACAAACAAGAATCAAGAATCTCTCTGGTAAACTCTGATTTAGGGAATGAGAAAAAGAAGATGAACGAGTACCTTCTAGAACTAGAAGATGTCGTAGTAGAGTGGGAATTTCACAAGCAGAACAGGAAAATCCACGTGCAGATTTCGGTGGAGGTTTGTTGGGCGACAAAGGCGCTGAGTGGAAAACAGCCGGTGTGCTCCTCAACCTTTCCGTCGCCGTGAGGAATACTGAAAACAGTATTTTCAACTTGATGGAGGAAAGATTCAATTTTATCTCATGATTTCAGAGGTTTTGGCCACCTGGTTGGCCATCTCCATTGCTTCGGGGACTGCGGTAAGGGGGAACATACTGGCAGAACTCTTGTGGAGTAGGTATGTTTACCTCGTGACAGCCGAGAGAAAGAGGAGTGCTTCCTAAAATATATGCAGATAGGAAATGAATCTAACTGAAGTCATGGTATAACTGAGGAGACAATGCCTCAAGAAATTACCTCATGGCACCAAAAGAAAAAAGCCTCCAGTGTCAACAATTGGTTACGTCTGTGGAGTCATTGGTCAGAGGAGTCCCATAGAAACCTCCAAACATTACAGAATTTTGTCTGGACTATTGATTGTTCTCTACAATGTTATGGTAAAGCCCGATTGCAGAAGACAACACTGTAACTGAACATGGGAAAATCAAACCAAGGGCTAAGCAGAAGCTTCACCAGTACTGACTAGCTTACATAGTACAAGAAGGTACTCTGTATGTTACTAGAGTAGAAACGTAATCAACGATATTCTATACTTATTTTATTATTATGTCTATTAACTACTTATTTAAATTATTAATTAATCAATATGATACTATGTTAATATTTTATAATATTAATATTATAATATGATATTAGTTAATTATAACTTATTATAATTAAATTAATAATATTTCTATATCATAATTATAAATTTTATACTATTAATATATATTAATGTTATTATTATATATGTACATGATAAGCGCAGTAGTATATTTTCTGTATTAGCACATCAAATTCACACAATAACCATTTCAAATAATGCTATATGTGATTTTATAGACAAGATTATGTACACTTAGATACACAAAGTCGTTGTGTATAGTGATACCCAAGATTTGTGTAGAATCTGTATTCAAGACAAAACTCTCTAATTCTTACCAGTACCTGCATTATTTGCTATTTTACTGAAGTAAATTGTGAGGTATATAATATTTTTTCCATTTCATGAAAAAAAAATGACCTGCTTATCTACATATAAAGCAATTTTCACCCTTGCTATGGAGTACTTCAAGGCAAGGAATCTTCCCTGGTCCCCTTTATATCCTTGTGCTAACATCTAATGATCATCATATAGACTGAAGCTGACCTTGGTCAAAATTTCAATCCATCTCTCTTCATTTCACCATCTTTCCACTTTGCTGATAATCAGTATCTTCTCAGATATAGACTTTAATATAATAAAATGTCACCTTGAGTAATCTGTAATTTTATCTGCTGGATCAGTATTCAAATCTTTTTAACATACTTGCTTTGAAAGCATGTTAAAAGAGTTAATGAGTTTGGGGGAGAGATTTTTTTTCTGAGTGAATAAACTATTTTGTGAGCACTTTAGTAAGCACATTAACCCGTTGAGCCTCTGTGAATAGTACTTCAGTGAGCAAATGGTACCCTGGTGGCCTCCAATTTAATGAATTTTCCAAAGATGATTGACTCACCTCATCTGGCAAGATCATTTGGTAAAATGATTTGAGCCACTCGAAGGGAGAGTTGATAAAAATGCAAAGCGATGGAAATGTAAGAGAAGCATTTTGAAGTTACAGAAGTGACCTTCCATGAAGCTCAAGTTCCTTTCAGAGAAAATTTGGCTATTAACATAAGATTGTTCTACCCATGACTAAAGGGAGAGCTACATTGACCTGTTGCTTAAGGCACGAGATATGATTACCTTGAGGTAAATAACACTCATCTACCTATTAAGTTTTAGCTTTTTGTTTTATTTTTATTTTTTTTACAATTGGAGAAGGTTTTCATTCTCAAGCAGAGAAAGCAGGGAGTCAGCCGATTAGTATAATTAGCTCCTTATTTGCCAACTTGTTCACCCATGTTCAATAGTACACCAAAAATATTAAATAGAAAATTCCAGGAAATAGAAAATATTATATAAGCTTTAGACTGCATATCCTTCTGGTATCACAATGAACTATCCAAATCTATACTCATGCAGCCTATCATGCAAATAGTTTCACCTTTTTACATTGTTTCCAATACTTGCCTGCAAGTGTCATGATATCTTTGTACTTATAATATCTCAGTTCCAGGGCTTTATTCTATCTTACTACTCATTTTGATAACCTATTACTATGCATAATTTATTAATTCATTTTTTCATAATTATTAGTGAATAGGAGAAAATTGCATATATAATGAAAATCCTGTAGTATCTCTGGTTTCCTGTAGCCACTGGAAGTCTTAGAATGTACCATTTCCAAAAAATATAGGACTAAAGTGGTTTTGCTGTGTTTCGTTTTGTTTTGAGTTCTAAGTGAACTGCTCTGCATAGATAGACAATGTTATCCCCAGAGTATATGGGCTATTAAATGAAGCTTCTCTGGTTAGGGTTGAGCAAGACACTGATCTAGGGTATGGTAATTTGTCATTAGGAGTCATTTTATAGATACATCCTTTTAGCAGAATATAGTAATAGTTTTTTATGTAGGTCTATGACCAATCCAGGCTCAGATTCTTGGTCTTATTACCAGTGTCAGTATGGGTTCCTACTCATGCAACTAGCCTTAAATCTAATCAAAAAGTGGCTAGTTAGTCTCATAATATTTATGTTATTATTATACCAGTGTATCTTGCAAGCAGGTCACCACTCTTGGTCACCAGATTTATAGCTGGATAATAAGGATGGCTGCCTTTCTACTATAGTGTTCAGAGTGCCTCAAAGTGCTACGAATGCTAGTCAATAGGGGTCAGTCTTGTAGCTGGGCACCAGCTCACCTTGCAAATCTAGAGCTGATTGTTGGTTTTTTGCATTTCCATTTTCTGTTACTGCAACTATTCAGGTTAGTGTAGCAATATGATACAATCTTTTACTCTCGATTTAGGGAAGGAGAAAATAAAGATAGAAATCTTCACCACTTTTATAAGCAACCTTAATACAAAAAGAGAGAAAGGTAGAACTCTTCACAGCCTCTTTTTAGGCTGTCCTAAGCTAAAATCTCTCCAAGAGAACAAAGGTTCTCTTAAGAATTATCTCACGAACAGCTGCAACCCAACCAACCAACCAACCAACAACCAACACCCACCCCGACTCTCAGGACTTCAGACTTGAGAAGTGTTCCCCTACAGGTTAGGGATCAGCTAAGTGGTTCTTTGAGTTCTGTCTTGGTGTCACTCAGTGCTGATATGCAGATGGAGTGTCAGTTGTGGTCCCAGGTTAGGTAAGACTAAGGGCAACTTCCGAGCACAGGAGCAAACCTCTTTAGAGGTAGAATATTATCACCTAATGTCCTTAAAAGTCTTTGGCAGGCTCATGGGGTTTCAAAGGTTGTGGGTTGTAGCTATGGCCACACCAAGACTAGGTGGTGCTACCTCGGAGATGTGTGAAGGATGTGAGGTTCTTGGACAGCGAGGGTGGAGGTCCGTATCTAAGGACAACTTCCAGGGTGCTTTGGCAGGGTTCCCCATCTTGTAAGTACCTCCTTCTTTTAGAGTGCTGGGTAATTTGGAGGTTGTTTTGAAATGATCCATTTGTAATGTAACACCATTTATGATTATTCCATCTTACTAAAGAAGTCCCAGCATGTTAACTGACAACTCACGTTCATTTCCTTCTCAGTTTTGTGTCATTTCACAGATATTTGTTTACTTTCTAAAATGTATCAGTAAGAACTACATATACAGAGGCTACAGTTGAGATAAAAAATCATTTTAACATTCTTTGAGGTTCAGAGTCTGGAGGAATTGCTTGGAAATACTTGCTGCTCTTGCCAAGAAGTCAGTTCTATCCATAGAGACTACATCACAACTCACAACTAAGCGTATCTCCTGTGCTAGGGAATTGGATACCCTCTCTGGCCTTCATGAGTACCAAGCATACATGTGGTACACATTAACACATGCAAACAAATACTCATACACATTACAAAATAAATAAATGAAACTTTCATAAGATTTTGGAAGCTTTACAAAAAGTGTGATACATTTTTTTGAAAAGTAAATATGGAAAATTATGTGTTATGGAGAGTATAAAATAGCATACAATAATAAAAATAATAGAAACAATAAACCTGACAATCAAATATCCTTATACCTAACCAGCAGAATTCTATCTGAAGCAAGCAGTTGCAAGAAATAAGTTGCCCCAAACCTATAAGTTCTATCAGAAATTATTCAGCACCAAAATTATGAGAATGACAGGTCAATGACAGCCACATTAAGTTAACGTCCTGCTCATAAATAAACAGCATAATGTTTAAAGGCCCTGTAACTACAGAAGAAAATATAATGTGAAAATATCCTCATCGAGTCTTGTGTAATTTAATTGTACTTTGACTTCTTCATAAGAAAATCCTTCTTTGAAGACCTGTCACCATATGCATGAAATTTTACCCTTTTTAGAGTGTAACTGATTGTCTAGTTATTTAATCAAAGAAATTATTTCGGGAGCATCCTGATTAAAATCTTCCGGAATGAAGGTGGAGATGAGATGCCTGGACCTCATCTGAAATAAATAGTTGTCTGGCTACAAGAAGGGTGTCAGGAGGTAGCCTTTGACTTTCCCTTGTTTGGTCTGCTTCAACTGTAAATGTCCACTTTGATTAAGTGAAGTCCTTCCCAAAGCAGCCTGCTTTCAATAACTTCTGCATTACCAGCAGAAGTCAGAAAAGGACCATGAGAACAAAGCATAGTATTTCTACCAAATGGAAAAATTTTTCAAAGGTCTACTAAGTTGGCTGTAACTTTATTAAGCTTATGTTACAGACAGACTCCTTCGCCAACCCTGTTTCTACTTTATTTCCTTCATATATGTTCATCCTTTTTCTACGATTTGCCTTCAAACTCTATCTCAGCTGTGCTTCCAGAGAACTTATCCTGGAATGAGACTGATCTAGTTGGTTATATCTATTGTAGCTTTGAAACCCTATACCAGAGAGTGTGCTTCCTACAATACCTGACAGACCTTAATATCTTAGTATTGCATCTGTAAAAACATTCTCATTGAGACCACATCAAAGAGAATGCAACTATCTCAATCTAAACAAGTTTACAGAGTAAGCTGGACTAAATAATTTCTAATGCGATAAAACAGCACACATGAAGTACTTATTTGAGTGCCTGAACATGAAAGATCATTTGATCTCTCAGCAAGGAAATCTCTGCATGCAGTGGATCTTCGGAGGATATAAAGATAAATCTCAGGAGCCACATAGAAGGAAAGAATACATAGTTAGGTAACAAGACTAAACTTCTTTTGTGTCCCTAGTCTTCATTAATTAAACCAGAATAGCTGCAAAATGGAAATAGGAATTTCATGTTCCCTACAGTTTCAATTTTCAGTGCTCAAGGATCCAGCTAGAGAGCACTACCCAGCAGAAGTTAGAGAGGGTAGCGAAACGGTGCACAGCGTCATCTCCACAGATTGCTGAAACAACCTCCACAATCTCTCCAATTTGTACAATCCTTTCTCCCACAGAACTTGCTCTCCTCTAACAGAAACTCATTACAGACTAATCATTTAAATAAGTTACACTGCAGTCTTGCTGACACAGGAGAGGGTTTGTGTACATTTTCAAACTGTTCTTTCTTATTTCTGAGAGGGATGAGATAATGGACCCAACATTGTGTCTTAACAAAGAAGTCTCAATCCATTCATGGTCTCAAAAAGAAAAATCTGAATGTGAGACCCAGATGAAACATGAATAGTGCTTGTGGAAAATCTGTAGATGGGCAAAGATTTCAAATAGACAGTCTACTACCCGGAACTAGCTGCAGGGATTGTGGGTCAAAATGCAAAATGGAAATTGTGAGGTGTTCTTGTGCAAGAGTGGTTATGAATTTCAAGATGGCCAGCACAAGAACACAACTCACAATAGAATCATTATGTAACACACAGGTCACAGGCTGGGAAATAATAGTACTGCCATCCTTCCATCTCAGTTATTTTTTGGGATGCGGGGTGGGAGGATCCATATCTGCCTCGTCTCACAGTGACAAAAACATAACAATCACTCAACAAACATTTGTTAAATGAATAAACATATTTCCATACTGATTACAACTCATATCTTGACTGATATGCCCAAGAGAGATGCAGGGTCTTTGTAGATGACGTCATATGCACAACATTGCCTGTATTCTTTAGACTGTGGGTGGTTTCCCTGCCCTCCTAGTTTCAGGTGGTTTTAAACTTACTCTTCAGCTTCTGTTGTATCCTCTTAGCTAGCAATCCCACATACATGTGATTTTGCCAGATTATCCACAAGTGTTTTGCTGGGCTTATGAACACACATATACTACTATAAAATACAAATGTTAACAAACTCAGGATCTGAGTTTGGATGAAAGTATCAGAGAAAGGGGTGGGGGCGGTAAGGAGTGCTATGTCCTTCATGGCTTCAGCACTGACCTGACTGGAGCAACAGGAAATGAAGAAACCACAGACCCAAGTACGGAAAAGCTGAGTGAGAGAGACTTATGGAGACTTATCAACAGCCTGGAAACTCAGCAAACAGATAAACAAAGAAGTAGTTGTATTATACACAGTTGAATGAGGATATGGATTTATTACATACAGCTCATTTCAGTAGGGATCTCTGTAGGAGAACAATCTCAGGCTTCAAACATTTGAGAGGTGAAAGTTGAGGTTGATATTTTCCACATACACTGTCAACATCCGTAATGAGACCACAGGAAGGTTTGCCACTCCTTCGAGCCTGAGCCAGGTTAAGTTTTACCACTCACGTGAATCAGAGGCACCGGAGTTCTTGACACAGATGCACTTATGTCAAATACACATTCACTTGTGACTCGGTAGAATCTCCACAAATTAAAATGAAATCAGGAAGACTGCATGCATCGAATACACTAACACACACGTTTAAGCTGACATTCAAAAGAGATGCAGAGGGAAGGAATGAAAGAAAAGGGGTGGGAAATGACAGGGGTGGGAAATGACAGGACGAGCTAAGATGTTTCCATTGTCACGGAAATGAAGGTAGAACAGACATATCGAAGAAGCAGGGCCTGCAAAATTGCTTGTAAGCATCATGTTGCTTTGTTTGGTTTACTTTATTTTTCTATGAGATGTGTTCTTTTCTCACAGGCTGAATAGAATTTGGGATGAGTTTCATTCACTTTGAAACCCTGCTAGGGTGTGAAAGGTCCTCAAGTCAGGCAGGCAGATGCCTAGTGTTGGAAGTATCTAACATCAGCAAGATGTCAAACTTTGTCAGAGTCATGGTAGCGACCCTCATGAAGCTGTTCAAGCCGGAAGCCAGCCCTGTGTTATGAGAAGAGGGCACATTTGCCTTCTCCTCTCTTTCTCCAGCTCATGCTGTTGTTGTCGCTGCAGTTTATCTCTTTGTTGTGCTAAATGATGATGCCTGATTCTTCCATCTCATCCTTTCTAAGCGGGGTAGCTTTTGCTTTTGGTGCCTGCTTTAGTGAACCCCAGTTGGTTGTCTTCTAGTCTCCCCCTTTCACACGAGAAAGCAACTGTTACAGGGAGACAAAGCATTCTCTGATCTTGCCGTCCTCCAGCTCCGCTGTTGGAATCCTTACACCTCTGACATTCTTTGCTCAGCTTTATGCCATTCCTGACTCCATGGTCTATTCAGGAACTGTCTCTGGAGTTCGTCCTTCTGAGAGATGGATGCTCTGCTTCTGTGAACACTTGTTGACTCAGGGCTGGCTAAAGGATAGCTGATCATATCAATATCTATAAAACTTGAGTGATTGGTAGTATGTGCTTATGTGTATCTGTGAGTTTTGTTCACCCAGTCAAAGAAACTAAGGTTGGAGAAGAGGAGCAGCAGACTACCAAGTCTTCAGGAGCTCATCTTTCTAAGTGATGATTATTCCTCTCATTGGATTAAAGGAATCTCAAGAATTCTAAATTTAATTCTGGCCTTTCAGTCACCATATTAAAGAAAATAATTCAAAATGTTTAAGTATTACTACTTTATTCCAAAGCTAAATCTATCATTCTGTCTATCTATCTATCTACCTATCTATCATCTATCTACCTATCATCTATCTACAGATTATTATGGTGTTATTACTACTATTATTGTTGTTGTCACATTGCTTGGCTCTTTCACATATTAGAGATGAATCTGGCTTCAGAATCAGGAGAGAGATAAATGCTATAGACAGGAAGGAACAAGCAGCTTCTTACTTAACCCAAACTAAAATTTCATCTCAAGTCCTCTGAATCTTACATCTGTTTCAAATGACTCATTTGCATTGGGCATTTTGTGAGTCTCAGAAGCCTTGCATGGTTATGACGCACATATTATAAGGAATGTATTCCCTTTTTTTATCTTAGGAATACATGAGTGACTGTTTCTCTAAATGATCTTCTTGCTTCCAAGTCCTATAATCCTTGTCTCCTGAATGTGGTCTATGTGTGGTCCAGAATCCACCTTCATGGATAATGTGAGCCAACAACCTAGGGTAACACCTCTGTCTGCCTGCTGTTCCACGTAAGCATAGTAGTCTTCCAGCCTCCCCTCCTTGACGCATCTTCAGCTAGGTAGTGCTAAAGTAGATTTTTACTTCCACGTTTCGAGGGAAATATATTTGCATGAATCTATTCCATGCATCTCCTTAATTTTCCTTTTGAATCAGGATGAAAGAACCTCACTTATGAGATGGAGTGTCACACAATCACCATCTCCCAAGAGTCCACCCTTAACATCTAGCTTCCCAGTCTTTCTGTAATTATGATGTAATAATAGGTTTATAGTTCCAAAGATACTTTCTACAAACTTGCTAGGTAAGACATTTGAAGTGGTCTTGTGCCTCAGTTTAGCATAGAACACAGGTAGCCTTTGTGTCACAATGGAAATTAGACTTGAATGGTTGTACTTTAACGTTGTATCACAAAGGCATTTACAACTCTTTAGGAGAAGCAAAGCGTTTTCTGATACTTTGATATAAAGGTATAGGTCTTCATACAACAACAATAATAAAAAAACAGTTACAAGTTCTGCATTTCTTATACAGCTTGTGGAGCCTCTTCCCTATAAATCTCTGTAGGTGAAATGCTCATTAACAAAAGTGGCCAAGATATCAATGGACTTCAGAATTTCTTGGAATTGAATTTTTGCTGTAATAAGTCTATACTTTTATTCATTTGTGAAAATTATTTCAACTTCTAATGTTCAAGACTAAGCCAGGGATCTAGAACAGTTGCACCTTCTCTTTCTCTCTATCTTTGTGTCCTTGTCTGTCTTTCTCTTCATCTCTCTCTGTCTCTGTATGTCTCTGTTTCCATATCTCTCTCTCTGTCTCTCCGTGTCTCTGTCTGTCTCTCTGTCTCTGTCTCTCTCTTTCTCTCGTGTGTATGCACGCACATATGTTTCTCATTAATTTACTATAAACATATGTTTGAGAACCATATTTTAGAACCTTGGTCCTCAGTTATGTACCCTTGGCAAAGAAAAAGCAGCTCAGCATTTGAGAGAGTATCAGTGAACTGCTGTGAACACTTAGTCTCCTTTCCCCTCACATGAGAATGAAACAATGCTCCAGAGAGCATGGGTAGGCTCCAACATGAAGAGTGTAGAAAGTATCCGGAAATAAGAGAGAGAAAGAAAGAATGAACATTCAGGAAATTACCCATAGTGTTGTTGACCATAGATAATGATGTCTCATTGCCCTCGACAGGCTGTATGTGACTGGAATATCAGAAATAATAATCTAACCACATACAATGCAGAGCATGAAAGCTCATGTATTTGCAAATTTATACGTTTTTGAAAGGTTTTAATTGTGAACTTCTGAACTTTTCCTTTTTGAAAATGTTTACTTCAAGTATATCTTGCAGAATAATTCTAACCTTTGTACAACAACTATCAAAACTACTTTTTATGTATTTATAACATCATATTTTACCATTTATAAATATTCTTTAAAATTTCAGACATTCAGATATTCACGTAGGTGAACTTATACAATGGTTTCCTTAGTAATGCTTCTGCTTATAGATGACAATAGGTAGAACAAAATCAGCTGGCATCTATTTAAATAGAAAACACGGAGTCATCAGAAAAAGATTGACAGAACTACCTCTCTCAGTTCAGTAACACTTCTACTCATCCTTCTCACCTTACATCAAGCTGAAGCCCTTTTATCCAAGAACATTAATTCTACCATGCTGAAGTAGACACTTCAGGATTATACTCTATAAGTCAGGACACTCATGTGGTATTTTCTTTTGTATATATAAAAAGATATTTTTCTTTTCAACTGTGTGTATGGGTGTATGTCTTTGTGTAGGTATGAGTGCTGGTTCCTCTGTAGGCCAGAGAGGACATCAGGTATCTCGGAATTGAAATCACAAGCAATTATGAACCACCTGGCATAAGTGCTGGGATCTGAACTCTGGTCCTTTTTCACAGCGGTAAGTATTCTTAATGCTGGAGGCATCTCTCCAGCATCCACATGACATTTTCAAACCATTCAGATACTAACTGTATCTGAAAAAAAAAACCAGATTCATTCACATAAATCATCATAAACAAGTCTATGGAGAATGTGTTCTTTGGCTTTTTGTTTGTTTTGTTTTGTAACATTGAAGAATGTACTAAAAGTAGATGATTGGAAGTATCATATAAATTCTCCCTAGGGGATCTATCAATTCGCATCAGAAATAGAGAGCTACCCATATGAAAATGTGCACTGCTACGAAAGCTCTAATAGCTCATCACAAGGACATTAACTACTTATGGTATAAAGACGGAAGATCTATCAGAATACTTGGTACTTTGCTAGCCAAGCTCACTCTCTAAAGACCAACTTGTTCCTGGTTTGGGCTGGTTGGGTGGGGTTGTGAATTACATGATTTAAGATGTTTTCTAGCCTTCGATTCCTAAAACTCACGAATGTGTAGCAGGTGCAGAGATGCAATCCTGTCTTCTGTGGTTGGTTTCACATGGAGAACAAGTTGCCCAAACACCTTTCCAATTGAAAAATGCTGAATTAAAGAATGGAAGTAGACTCAGACTTGGTTCTCTCTAGTTACATATTTCATGCCTGATCTGTTGTAGCACAGTCTATGGAAAGAAAAACATATGTATATTTATTTCTATGTAGAGTCTCTCTTATTTCTTGAGAAAGTATTTCAGGTATTTGCTTCTCGGTTTGTAATATTTGAAATATGAATTCTGAATTTGTGGCTTATCAATAAAAAACACATTGACTTTCACAGAGGTTGTCTGGTGAATTCCAGCACAGGAGTGGCAACATTGACTCACATTGTGCTCACAGCTGATAAACTGCAGTTGCTAACGTTTGTTAATTAAATCTTACTTAAGCTTTGTCCTTCCTGCTTGGAAATAGGAACTCTTAACATTTGAGGCTGCGATTTGCATGCGTGCATCAGTCAACACAAACGCTGAACAAAGTGCTTGTTTAGGTAATAAGATAAGGAGGTGCCCTCTCCACATTTGAGCTCTAACTGCCTCAAAGGCAACATTTCCCATGATTCCCAACGGCTGCCTGTTCAGGCAGCTCTGTGGTTTGCGCTGCATATTAATTTCTGTCCAACACGGGAATTCAATTTGTACTGTACATTTCATTTCTTCACAGATTTAGATTTATTTCATGTTCTCTGCTTTTAATTAACTCTCTGGCACAGCTGCTGGACAGGATAGAAAAACTCATTGCTCTCCCTGTGTTATGAGTATACTACCAATCATTTGCCACTTAGATGGTGGTGCAGGAGCTATCAGTTTCTATGGCAACCAGAGCCGTGGTGATTGATTCCTTGCCAGTATGGCATCACCACAGGGAGTGCAGCCTGTGATTTTTGTGTGCTTGTAACATCCATCTAATTAAAGCAGGATTATGGAATCATCCCAGTGCATGTTCTACAACTGCACTGCAGTCCGTTCATGTAAATGTCAACACTATTAAACACAATGGTCAGAGTGTTTATGAAGAAATAGTAGTTTGAGTCTTGGGGAGGAGAGTGCTCCTACACCCGGTTTGGGTGTTATATTATCTTAAATTGTAGCCTTCAGCGTGCAGTTATTCCATGTATGAAAATCATACGAAGCCAGGCCAACTATTGCACTTCGATTGATACAACACTGGCTGAGTCTACAATGCTATACTAAGCTTTACTGGGAATTTGGTTAATTAATTTACTTTCTACCAATTATTTATTCATCAGAAGCTTTTAATTCTCAGGATTGATTTCTCTTTCAGTGGCTTTCCTTGAGAGCAGAGAATCCTTTTTCTCTCCTGGAGCATTTCTCAAATCCTTACCAGTTGTGTGGGATTTGGGAAAGTCTTACCTATAGGGTGAGATTAAAGATGTCATAATCTCAATAACACGTGGAGGCTCCTGGTGAATGCTGTCATTGTGGATGCCTCGAGGAGATGGATGAGAAGGCAAGCCCTTCAGTGACTTGCACGTGTATGTGAAGTGAAAAGGAAGGACAGAGGGTGGTAGATCTGTTGACAATGTTGTTTGATACAGCAGAGGTTTCCTGGATACAGATGACAACACGTTCTGTTAACATGAGAAATAACAGTTGCACTACCTAATAGTTTCGTGTCCTCTTGTGTTTTGTTTTCCGATGTGTTTCAATGTTATAGAAGATGCCACAAGGATGTATAGAAGTGTGAGCTCCGTAGATTGTATATTTGTGATCGAAATTTTATTCTCTCCTTCACGTGTTATAGGAAGAAATTGCATATTTGAATGATACTGTCAGAGGGACTTCTGGTTACATTTTAATTATTAGTACTATGCTTTCTTAAAGTTTCATGACATTTCAAAGTTCTCATAAAATGACAGTAAAATTACTCCCAAAGCAGAAAATTCATAAAATGACATAAAATATATGAAACATTTTGACTAGCAGGAGAAAAGAGAGTCTAATATCAGGTATTAGAATGATGATTGGCTGAGATACAATTAAAGGAGGTAGAAGAGATTCACAGAAGGTAACTCGTGGAACACACATTGCTCTCAGGTCATAAGTAGCACGAAGGATGCATAAATATTACAGTAGATGTGCTCTGTAAGGTCTCTGTCTTGGTCAGACAGATTTTATTACTTATATGTATCTATCCCAGACATTAGTAACTTAGCCCCTGTAGGTGGAATAACCGCAATTGTGGGTGGTGATAAGCTTCCTTTCTAATTTCCATGGAAGCAGTATCATTCACTCCATTAAAATATTGCCTTGACTTTCAGGGACTTTTTTTACTATTAATACTCCCTTTGGGCCATCCGAAGTTTCTACTAACACAAATCAAAAAGATAATCTTCAAGTTTTCTTTTCTTCCAAGAAGGTTTTATATGATAAAATGCATGATATGTTCAGGTAATTTTGAAGGTTTTCTTTTGGGGGGTGACATTATCAATAAATGAACTTCATCTTTCCCCTTTTGTTTTTTCTTATTTAATCGCAAATACCTCCTCCACCGGCCATAACATGTCGTCTTTTAAGATAATGCAGAATGTTCTGAACTACAAGCATAGGAAGTATATTTCAGGATTGATTTGTATCTTAATGTTGGTTGCCCTAACTGGATATCTGACTAATAAAAGAATAGTTATACAGCCACTACACTAAAATTTAGGTGTGTCATCTCTTCTTCTCCCTACAAGCATCCAACATCCTAAGAGTAAATATAGTTTAGGGTGACATAACCAGTGTGTACACTATTGACATTCATTTTCTTGAGTAACCACAAAGTCAAAGTATAACTTGACATGCTTCATGAAACTCAAAATTGTATAAAAATGAAAATATGTTCATGAACCTGGAATATTCTTGAAAGATAAAATGTTTACTTCTTTCCTGAAAACTGTCTCAAGTATTATGTAGATGCTTCTTGTTTTGGATACCTTTTATGGACCATGGCACCTGAGACGGCATCACATAACTGTCAAAAATAAGAATATGTACCACATCAAAACAAGGCTTTGTGGAGAGTTTAATTTTTGAGCTTCTCAACAGGAAAAGATGGCAGATATTAAATTCTGAGTTTAGGACTTGGTTAAGCTGCATTCCAGATGGCTGGAGACATGTTTTCTGTGCAGGAGTCATGTTAATTTCATAGCATCTTGTGAGTGTGTGTGTGTGTGTGTGTGCATGCACGTGTGTGTGATTTAACTTGATAGATCCAGGGAGTCATTACCCTACTACCGACATTGAGGAACCAGCTGTCCAGTCAACAATCTGCAACTTATATTGTACAGACTTTATTTGAAACTTGATGTCACAGTAAAAATAAGGTATACTGTCCCCACTTATTTCCAAATATAAGAACTGACTGAAGAGAAATGAACACTCCTTAGAATCATCTATAAGAACTTTACTATAAATTTGTTTAAATGAACCAGGACAAAAGAAACTCTTCTGAAATGGGAGCTTCACTGTAGTCTCTGGTCTGTTTCTCTGTATTTCCATGTAAGTTATTTGAATGCTTGAGGGACTGAGATGATACAGGTTTGGGGACAGACAATGTCACAACCTAGAACACATAAGAGGATAGTGTAAGATTTACAATTACAATGGTATGAGTTTAATACATAAATGATAAGCAGATGGATGGATGGATGGATGGATGGACAAAAAATAGATGTAAAAGGCAAAAACGAGACGAAGATAGATAAAGGGTCAAGGGGATACGCTGTTGATTCATTGCAATCCCGGACAAAATTCTCAGCCCATTCTTAGACACGGGAAAAAAAAAAAACAACTTCAAAATTTACATGGTGGCACAAAAGATTAACAGTAGCTTGAACAAACTTAAAGAAACAAACAAACAAATCCCGTTGTTGATATCACCGCACTTGATTACCAACCATATCATAAAAGCAGCGCGATGCTGCCACACACACGTCTGTATAAGAGTGCATCCAGACAGGAGACTACACAGGAGAGCTGGTTGGATTTTGACAATGATATCAGCAGTATTCCTCGGAAAAAAGAGAGCATCTTCAACAAACCATCACAGGAAACTAGGTTTGCAACTCGCAAAAAATATAAAACTGGACCCTTAGCTCACAGTCTTTACAACATTCAGTTCCAAATAGATCAAAGACCTCAACATAAGACTTGATACCCTTAAATTGCTAGTAGAAAAAGTGGGGAACACATTATAACTTACGGACACATGTACAGTATTTCTAGATAAACCACAGCAACTGCAAGGAGACCAACCTTTGAAAAATGAAATATCATGAAATTCAAAAGATTTGTACAACAGAAGAATTATCAATCAAGTAAAGAGGCAGCTCGCCGAATGAGGGGGAAAAAAATCTTGGTCAACTTTATGTCTAACAGACTATTGCTGGATAAAACATACAAAGAACTAAAAACATCTAAACATGAAAAAAAAAAACAAGCAAGTCATTAAAAAAATAGATGTTAATTAGCAGAGTTGTTTAACTTCAAAATTGTTGGATAACTCCCTTTGAGGTAGTAAATTCTAGCTAATTCTATGGTGATCTGAGAATATATTTTGTGTGGTTTCTATTATTTATAGTTGGTAGTGTCTTGTTAGTGTTTTATTGCTGTGAAGAGATGCCATGGTCCCAGCAACTGTTATAAAAGGGAGTATTTAATTTGAGGGGTGATTACAGTTCAGAGGTTTAGTCCATTGTCAGCATGGCGGGAAGCATGGTGGGAAGGCAGGTAGACATGGTGCTGGAGAGAGAGTCAAGAGATCTACTTCTGAATTGGCAGGCAGCAGGAAGAGAGTGTCCCACTAGGTCTGGCTCCAGCATCTGAAACCTCAAAGCCTCCCAGAATGACACAGTTCCTTCAATCAGGCCAAATTTCCTCCAACAGGGCCACACCTCCTAATTGTGCCACTCCCTATGAACCAATGGGCCATTTTCATTCAAAGCACCATTGTAGGTAGGTTGTGTTTAATAAGACTGGTTTTGCTCTATTTGGTAAATGTGCCACGTGAGCTTGATAAATTTGCAGTATGCAGTTTATAATGAGTTTACAAGTGTCAATTAGATGCAGTTGACTGATGCTTCTAACCATTTTAAGTGTGTGCTTACTAAGTTTATGTTGGCTCTGCCATCCATGGGTTAAAGTGTTTTAAAATCTCCAACCACAATAGACAAATTTCTCTTTATCTCTTTGCCTTGTACTAGGTTCTCACATATTTCGATACTTGCTGTTGAGTCTAAATTTGAGGACTGGTATGCCCTCTTGCATTAAGTTTTTGTTAAAAGTCTCTCTACGATGATTTTGTATATTGCTGATAATTTTCCTTTGAAGACTATATGTGCTGAAACTAACAGAGATGATCCAAATTTCTTCTGATATCTGTCAGCTTGTACACCTTTACCCTTTTACTATCAATATCTATAAACCATAGACAATTTATACAAATTATAAACAATTAAGTGTGGTTTCATTAATATCTACCATATTTGCTGTTGTTTTTCACCCATTTTACCATTGTTTCTACCATTCTCCCCCTCCCCACTTTCCTTCTTTTCTGCCTCATCAGGTTTGAATTAGGCATTTTATGTAATCCCACTTATTCTCTCTTAGTCAACTTTTTTTATTTTTTTATTTTTATTATAGCTCCATCAGTTGGTGAACATTTGCAATTAGCAATTCTAAAACAAAACAAAAACAAAAACTGGTGTTTGACGGTTTATTTTGAAGGACATTTTTTTTAAAACAAAGTAAAAGATGATCAGAAAAAATCATGCAAATGACGCTTATTAAGTATGATGATTGAGTCGCATAAGGGATACGTGCTTTCTTCTGCAACATCTGCATCTTGAGACGTTACTTCTGTTACCCTTTCATGGTGTCATACTTCCAAAACACAGGTGAGGAGAGGTTGGAATTCTGGAAATTAAAGCTTCCTCATGATCCTGTAAATCTATAATAGCAACAAGAGTTTTCTTCCTTGGGCAACAGCCTCTGTCTTCAAACTGTGATTTTTATTTTATTTTTTTATATTTAAAGATAAATTGCTAGAAATATAGTGGGATTTGGTAGTCTTTTCCTACACTATTTCCTGTCACAAGATAGACAAAGATGTCTGGTGTCCCTGTGTAAGACTGAGGTGGCTAGCCTTCCTGTAGCATGGTGAGGTCCTCTTGGTACAGAAACTATGTAGACCCCTGATAAAATCATTTCCTTGGGACAGTTTCATAAAGGAGAACAGAATATCCTGGAGACATTTTTGGAATCTAGGTTCCTTCTCTGTTCTGTTGTGAAATATAAAGGAATTCTTAATGATCTCCGCTGAGAAAATCCAATAGAGCCCCTGAAAAGAAAGCTTAGAAAATCTTGAGGACCTCCCTCTAATGGGTCCCTCAGATCTTTGAATTCTCAGACATTCACTACAATTCTCCAGAAAATTTATCAATTACTGGGATTATTTTTGTAAGCCAGTACTGACTCTAACAATGGTTCCTGATCCTGAACTTACCTACAATGGGTTGTGGTTCCCTGAATCTGTCCATTTTCTCTGAGCTCTTGATTTCCATAGGATCTAACAAACATTCTTGGGTTTCAGTTCGTGCTGCTTTTCAGTGCTGATGAATGTGTAAGTAAGACATTCCCAGTTCCTTATGCCCTTCCTGGATAAACATGCTGCTGTTCTTAACAAATTTTTATTTCAAGATCATAGAAGACTCACACGAGACTGTAATAAATATTTCAGAAATGTTCTATGCACTCTTCTTCCCCTTATTTCCTTCGAGAGTAACATCTTGTAAAACAGTGTCACTGTCATACCATGTATTTGTACAGATTTGTATTTGTATATACATGCAGTTAGTTCTACATACTTATATCACATATACAAGCTGGACATTGACTGTCTTAGTCAAGATAACAGCACTTCTAACACCATAAGTAAGTATCCTATGACCCTCCTAGAATTACCCTCATTTTTCTCCCATGACCCTTAGAACAAATAGTCTCTATTTGTATGTACATTTTTATATTTTATTTTACTTATTGATTTAAGATTTACTTATTTTTATTTGATGTCTATTAGTATTTTGCCTGCATGTACACCATTTACACGCAGGGTGCCTGTGGAGGCCAGTAGAGGCTATGGGATCTCCTGATGCTGGAGTTGGAGATGGCTGTGAACTGCCATGTGGTAACTGGGAATCAAACACTGGTCCTCTAGAGAGTAACTAGTGCTCTTAACCACTGAGCCATCTCTCCAGCACCATTTATAATATATTAAATTTGTGTGTTTGCCCCAAGATAAACAATTCAGAACAATACATAAGAACAAGGAAATTCCACCTTTATGCTATGGTTTTATAATAGCAAGAAGAGCTTTTATTATACACATATTTCTGCATTACACATAGAAGATGGAGATTTGTTTTAAATGGATGGTGAGTTTCCCTGGCAGATCTCCTAGGCTATGCTTCCTGAGAGGAAAATTTGCTGTACTACTTATTGTCATGGCATTCACCCTCCTGTCTCTGAACATAGAATTCTAATGGTCAAAGAAGACAGAGATAATGTAAAAATGACTTCTCCCTATGTGGTTAATAGCAGAGCCCCCCTATTACAGGTCTCCCAGAAACAGGAGGATACTTTATTTCCTTAAAGTGAATCAAGATGAAAGCATTTTCAGATGAGTGGTCTTGCAGCTGAGGCATTCTTTGGACACTAGGTTGGAAATGAGATGTAACTCTAGGTTATAAGACACTGATATTTGCTTTACCAGAATTTCAACTTATTGATGACCATAAAATTCACTATTACTATGTGAAATTATATCACTTATAAATTTCACATAATAATGTCATTGTACTGTTTTAATATATTACATATTGTGTATTACATATTATATTTGCTTATATCATGCTAAAATTCACTTAATTAGGTTAATTTAACTACAGACACTAAGCATTTTCTGAAGCATTTTATCAAGGAAAACCTTAGAGATCTCAGGCATGAGTTTTTACCTGAACTGATCACGATATCTACCTTACTCAAGCTACACAAAGCTTCAATTAATATATAAAAGATGGATGTAAAAACACAGAAAAGTTGAATCGTTGTGGTATATTTGACCAGATATTATATTTACTAAAGATTCATTGCACTGACTGCCTGAAAGCCTAGCAGACTGTGATGTCTATGACTGAGACAGCCTGGGTTATACAAATAAGAGTTACTCTCTCTTAGCCTAATGTAAATAGAGTTGCTTATAAAGAGGTCACTGGGATGCTCCAGCAAGCTGGAGGAAACATTTCAATGGCCTGGACCCTCTATTAATCTACAGCTTTCCCACTATAAAAAGTGGACACAACTCAGATGGGTGGGTCTGAGCCCCTTTTGTGTTGGTGGCACCCCAACCACAGATATGGACACACCCCAATGGCCAAAAGTTTTCAAGGAGTAAACCATTGTATCTCTTTGACCATGCAAACAGATGATGCTAAGAGAGAACTAGAAGGGCTTTTGGGAAAATGAACTGCCAGGACCAGGAAGGTAGCTGGAGCTAGAAAACGGTGATGTTGCAAGCTCTGCCCAGGTCTGATTGGCTTGTACTTTTAACCATGTCTATCATTACCAAGAAATAGGCAAACATAATAATTCATCAACATCAAATCATTCAAAATCTATGTAGATCAGATATAAAAAAATATTTAGGGCACATTTCATTTTTCCCAAATCTGTACTTTGCAGTTGTGTGTCCAAAAAATAGACAGATGTTACAGAGCAAATCTGTGTTTAAAATGTACTGAGTAACTGTACAGTCAGTAACTAGCCATTTCCTCTGAGAACAAAGTCTGCTAAATATGATACGACACATTTCCTTGCATGCATTGGCTGAATGCCAGAAAACTCCAAGGACACTGAAATCTGAATACTCAAGTATCCTGAAAACGGAGATGATTTCATCAAGACTCAGAACATAAGAGAAGGTTCCCAAAATAGGCCTTTGAGCATTATAAAGTCAATACGTGGGAGGGGCTTAAGATCATACAATTTTTTTCTGATTCCAAAAATAGTGTATCTGTGAATGATTTTCACTTATATATTATCTTCCTATAAAATACAAGTTGGAGAGAGAATTCACAAACACACACACACACACACACACACACACACACACACGCACGTACACACAAATATACAAAATAGATTATGTCTAATAAAAATTAGTGAGATATATATATATATATATATATATATATATATATATATATATATATGAAAAAAGTCACTTAAAGCCATGACAGCAGCAAGGTGCTTTCCTTATCTGATACATCTCATCTGAATTTCTTTTAATTTCTCTTGTGGGGACTCAGGTGATGCTACTTAGGCAAACTATATAGACATTTAAGGTGAAAAAAGAAGTCTACTTCTTGTAAAGGTAAGCATGTGATGAATCTCATATCTTCTGCCTTATGTGTGTGGTGGAAATAATTACTTCCAGACATATCATTGCACTGGGCACAGTTGGCACATGGGATTCAGCCAGGTGTTGGATTTGACAGGAAATGTGCTGCCTGATTAGAAGGACTGGAGTCCAAGTGCAGCAGCATTCCCTCTTAAATGAGACGAGGGGTGGGAATTTAGAGATGCCATTTACATTTGCATCTGTGGCCAACACATGCCAGTGTTTCAAGATGATTTTGCTAATCACATGGGACTATTCAGTGCATGTGCTAATGAAAAGATAGAAAAATGTTTTTCTCAAACAAAGCAAATGCTGTCCAACTCAGTTCTATTGCAATCAATTCAGTTGAGAAATTCATTTTCTTGGTTACATTTCTCTTATGACTGGATAAACACATTTTGTTTCATTTGCTTCTATTTGAAGTTAAATATTTCCTGCAAGCATACTATCCCACTGTGATGTTTCATTGAGATAAACCAGTTCTATTTGAACTTTTTATGATTCCCTAAAGTGTCTTGGAACTCAGGAGTTCCTAGCCAAGAAGTTAAAAACCTTTACCAAAACACATGTCATATGTACATAATCATTCAATTTTAATTATTTAGTGATTATTTTAAAAATTTACTTATTTTTATTTTATATGTATGAGTATTTGCCTGTATGTATGTGTCCTCCCTGTGTGTCTGGTGCCTATATGGAAGCCAGAAAAAGTGTCAGATCCCTTGAGCTGGACTATAGACAATTGTGAGTGGGTGTTGGGAACTAAAACCAGGTTCTCTTCAAGAGCAGTCAGTGTTCTTAAGCTATGAACCATCTTTTGAGCTCCATGACCATTGTCTCCTGACACATACTAATAATTTGTAAATATCAGTATTAGTTGCTATTTTTTGAAATAAGCAATAGACTTAAGACGTAGATTATCACCAGATATAGCTGTTGATTCAGAGCAAAAGGTCAATTATTCTTTGGCTAATTCAATCCCTGTCCTTATTACTGAAGCCTTGAAGCTTTTTGGCCTCCCAGTCTACTCTTAAGACTAGAACTGTAAAGCTCTGTACAATCTAGAACATTTAAACTGCTAGCCTCAACCTAGAAGACTTCAGCACGAGCCTTTGAGAGTCCTACTGCTGACTGAACCACTCTGACTAGCTCCTTCTGAACTCTGACTCTTCTGTTTCAACTCACTCACTTCTCTGGCTCAAATTCTTCTCCAAGCCATTGGCTCAAACCAACCTTCTGAGCCAGCTTACTGTTTCTGACCAAACTCTTCTGACTCTGGCTGATTCTCTGACTGCCTCTGACTGAACTATTCTACTTGGCTTCAAACTAACTCATTCTTCCTATCTGACAATGACTTCTTCTGTCAAGCTGTCTCTGTGTCTTTGTATCTCTTCCATCCTGTCTGTTTCTGTAACTCACTGCTCTCTCCTGCCTGCTTGACTGACTTCTGCTCTGAGCTGAGAGCCTGATTTTCTATATTGTCCTCACTCTGAATCATTCTGCTAACTCTTCTTCTGATTAGTCACTTTGCCTGCCCTTCACTCTGACTCATCTCAGACATTACTTCCAATCTGACACTGACTTCTGAGCTCTACTTCCTGTTGCTTCCACACTCTGTTTCTGTCTTAGGGATTAAAGGTGTAGACTACCATTGCCTTCTGAATGCTGGGATGTGTATCAACATTCTTAACATTCTTTGTTCATTCCATCTGGACCACACAGGCCTCTGAATGTGGTTCTTTCATACAGACCCCTGGAATATAGACCCTTCCTAGCTTTCACATAGACCGATTCCTCTACCACAGACCAAGTCCTTTATTAAGCATTTCACGGTCATCATTTTAGTACCAGAAACTATTGAAATTGATACTATTGTTGCTATAATCTCTGATTAGAAAAGGAAATCCTGTTAGGGAGCTTTTGCAAGCATGCAGGTCATACAACATGTGTGTGGAGGAAGTAGTACTTATAAAATCAGAGTACATAGTAGGAATTGCTCTAAAGGATGGATACATTGATTAAGCCACACATAGGTGGTTCCCAAAATTTATTCAGGTATTTCATTAGGTGAAGATTATGTTCCTAATACTAGTGATTTTGTTTGTCTGATAGACTCTCAACTTTTGTAAATGTTAAGAAAATAGAAGGTTTATTTTCATCACTAAAGCTTCCATATTGCTACCATGTTAAAAAACAACTAACTAACACTGAGTTTTGAAGAAGTATTAGTGAGGAAAATCACAGCTACATGAAGAGGTCATCAGAATATTTATCCCCTTTTCTCACTACATAAATCTATTAGAGTCATGTCTTTCTTAATATACATTACCTAAAATAGATATCACATGAAAACAAATATAAAGACAAACATAGGTACCCTTTAGTTTGTTAACAAAACCATTTTGTAGTCCTAGAAACTGCAAAATGAGCTGTACATGGGGACATATGTCTACAACCTCAGCACTTGGGATGGTGTTGAATAGCAGAAAAATGGAGATGGAAAACAGAGGCAGGAGAATTGCTACAAATTCAAGGCTAGTCTGATAAGTACAGCAAGTTCCAGGCCAGCCAGGGCTGCATAGTGAGACAACCTCCCGCATTAGAATGTTTTGTGTTCTCTTTGGAAACTAAATTAAGTTTCTCTAAAAAGTTTTTATGTCAAAAGATAATGCATTTATCATTGATAATTTAAGTAAACGATAAGTAGATATTTTAAACCTTAACCTCTATTGTAAATTTTGACAGATATATCCCAAAAAAATAAATGTACTCAGGAACTGTTTATCAAAAGGTATTCTGACACAAGTCAACTGCAGACTCATTTGTGCTAGAGGATCCATTGAAGAAGTATAATGTCTCTGCAAGTTCCTGCCTATGAGTCAGGGTGTAATACGTGATTTTGTCTTTTTGTTCCCATGGAGTCATGCTCTAGCTTTCCCACAGAGATAATGAATGACACTAATACATCATGACTTTCAGAAGGGTGAATTTTCTTCACCAACCTAAGAATTTCAAACTATATTTCAAAGGGAATAAAGGAACTTGGATATTTTCTAGGTTAGAAAACAACATAATTATCTTCTAGTTATGTTGTGTAGGATGAGCTGTCAGGGAGGGGCTTGGTTTGTATGTTATTTTATGAGTAAATATCAGAATCAGCAAAATGGAAAACGGGACCATCAGCCATGCACAGGGACTAGCATAATACTGGATGTCTCAGAGTAGCAATAGGATGAAGACACATTTCAATTTTAGGATGACATCACTCAGAAGTAGATATCCAATTCATATAAGGAATGGGTTAGTACAGACAAATTTCCATAGACTTTCAACCCATTCTGCAGTATTTTTTAAAAATATTTATTGTTGTAACTACTGTGAAATCATGATAGCAAAAATTAAAGATGCAAGTAAAAAAGAAAAATACAGTTTCTTTTAAAATACATAAGCTAAATACAAAATTTTGAAGAATATCATTATTGACTGTAAAAAGTAAGTTGGATATGTTTTTACAAATATTTTCCCCATAATTTACACTCTATTAGGATAGAATTACCTCTTTCTATTCATTGTATCTTCTAGAGTCTAAAGATTTATTTATTTGTATTTCATATGCATGCATGATTAACTGCATATATGTATGTAACTCAAATGTATGCTGGTGCCTGTGGAATCTAGAAGAGTGAGCCACATCTCCTGGACCTGAACTTACAGACAGTGAGTGATGAGCAACCAGTGTAGGTGTTATTTACTGACCCTAGGTTCCTTGCAATAGCTACAAGTGTTACCCACTCAGCAATGTCTCCATCCTTTCCCTAGATTCCAGATGATATTTTGCATACACTATACGTTTTGCATACTATATAAAAATATATATATATATTTATATTCAACATTTATATACATATAAATATATAAACACTACATTTAAGTGAATTGTTGATTTCCTTGAAGTAAGTAAATCAGTATGTCTAAAGACATATAGTTATCCAAACTGACTTTTCTTTGGGAAAATATATTCTAACATCCTAAGAAGGTCTACGTAGATCTAACAATTTTAATGATTTTATAAAAAAGGAAACTAAATTCTGCATTCTTAGTGCAACACAATAACAAATATTTCCTACTTGGCATAGATCAATTGATTCAATTTTAATCACAGGTATTTTATTGAGAAATGAAATATAAATATATATGAATACATATGAAGATATGTACATATATATACATATGTGTGTGTATGTATGTATATATTCAACATATACAAGTAGAAGGATAGCACTTCTTTAATGAAAGCAATAATATGTCATCATGTACCATAACAACTTCAACAGATTAAAATATGTTTCATTGTTACAGTGCATGAATTTATTTCTTTAAGAAATATCCATGGATCTGGGTGGTGGTAGCACACACGTTTATCCCAGCACTCAGGAGTCAGAAGCAGGCAGATCTCTGTGAGTTCAAGGCCAGCCTGGTCTACAGAGTGAGTTCCAGGACAGCCAGAGTTACAACAGAGAAACCCTGTCTTGAAACAAGACAAAGCATAAACAAACAAAAAGAATTATCTATGGAGAATCAAGCCTCCACAACCATCTCTTAGGTTCTATTGCTCTACATCAATGTTTAATTTTCTTCTCCATGTCAAGGAGAATTTATGTTATCTTCATTTTTTTCTTAGCAGTTATTTTCAGGTGATTTTGGATTACACCAATTGTGAATTCCCTTCCTCTGTACCTACTGACACTGAGCCTACACAGGTCAAGCTGCCTGGCAGTCAGCTCTAGGTAGGAAGTAGTTCACAGTTGCTACCACATATGGTCAAACTATTGGCAACTAATAAGTTCTGGAAGAGGGGGAGGCACCAAATCCATGTGTGCTCATTGGTAAATCCACCAGACACTAAAGGATGATTCCATGGCACACAGATGACCCTAGGTAACTTCTATGGGAAACCAAACAAGAAGCCATGAATACGGGAAAGAGCTTTGTAAGGAAGAAGGGAGCAAGGAGATAATGTGAAGTATGCCACAGAGGCAAGAGAGAATAGCAAGAAGGCATTGTGTACAATATAAGACAGTTTTAGAGAACACAATTTATTGATAATAATAACATGATTTGGGACTTCATGTAAGTTTGTTTTGGGCTGTATGACAAATTCCTTTAATAGTTTTCTTTGTGAATTCATGTCCCCTTTACTCTTATAAAAATTCAACTACTTGCTTATAGTAAGATTAATATGTATCGTTCTATTCTATGTTTTAAATTCTATGAACTAGGGGAAAAAGAGACAATCTTTGATCTAGTAACTAAATGAGTGAAGTGCATGTTTTTTTCAGATAATCTGTTGATTAAAGCTTTGGTACTTATCCAGCTCTACTATACTTATCTAGGTTTCTAATATATAATGTATTCAGAGTAATACTTCCAGTGTTCATGATGCTTCAAATACTGAACCTTCAACATGGTCCATGGTTAATAAACACTCATCTATGCTAGTAAGTCTCTCCTCTTTCATCCAGTGACTACATCATTTTCTTATAAAAATAAGACATTTTCAGCCTCAAGGTGGTGATGCACACCTTTAATCCCAGCACTGGGAGGCAGAGGCAGATGGATCTCCGTGAGTTCAAGGTCAACCTGGTCTACAGAGTGAGTTCCAGGACAGCCAGAGTTACAACAGAGAAACCCTGTCTGGAAAAACCAAAACCAACCAACCAATCAAACAAACAAACAAAAAAGACATTTTCCATAAAGATAATCCTTTGCTCCCTACAAGCAACATTTGGCCATTCCTTTTAGTTCCTAACCTTGGAGTGAAGATGCAAACACAAGGCCTTCGGGGTATTATTTCTTTGTAACCACAAATCTCTGTTTCATTGTTCAGATTTTTGTGATTATATCATTTTGTCACATGTATTTAAAGAGACAAAAGGGATGTGACTAAATCCGTGGACCCAAATGCCCATTTTGTGTCCTGACATGTCTCCCCAATAGTCTAACAATGTGATCAGCTGTAATCCCATTGGAGAAAAAAAAGAAAGAAAAACAAAAAAGAAAAGGACAAAGGACAGAGAAGAGAAGGGAAGGGAAAGACGCTTTGGGATTAACTTTATCCTATTTCCCCTAAGCTTAGATAGAAAGGATCTGGTAATTGTGAAACATCTATTTTAGTGCAATTATAGAAACACATTAACAAACTCATCAGTTTGCTACAATTTCACAAATAAACTATGGATTGAGACATCTGGAAAGAAGTTTAATAATCTGTAATTCCAATTAAAATGTATGTCAAATATAACTTCCAACAGAAAAGAAGTGCAGAACACAGGGATTGTATTGAGAACACCTATGTAGCTTGCAGGGGACTAGAGCAATGATCTTGTGGTTAGAGAATGACAGGGATACCGGAATTTGCCATTCACTGATTGCAGAAAACAAACAGGCGTTCCTTCCAGAAAGCACTTGGATACAAATACATATCACGACTATTAGTATTGATGAATATTTGCCCAGTTCATCTTGGGCAATTTCTTCATTATTCGTTCTATCGTCCTAGGCCAGAAGGTTGGTGACTCTTGGTTTCAGTATTGTCCTCAAGACATAGCATGTGTCTTCCCTAGATTTCTCTAATTAGAAGCAACAAAAATGGACAAGAATTCCAAAGATGTCAACAACCTATCGCAATGGTGGTAGTAGTCACTCTGCAAGTTGTGCCATTTGTGAGCTGATGCTCAGGGTTTGTGAGACTTTTTCTGGGAGACACCAACATACGTCTACTAACCCTGGCATATGAAAGTAACATTTGCACCCAAGTCCAAATTGGTGAACCAGTTAAGTTTTTAATTGGGATTAATAACAAGGAGTATAGGTAAGGGATTACCTACAGGTGACTCAAAGACTGCTGTACCACCAAACAAACCACCCTAACAAAGTGAAGACTCACAAAACCTGCAACCCTGGAGTTCTCCGCACAACTTCCAGACAGCCCCACAAATTGAAGAACTTGAGGAGGGAGGGGCAGGACCCTGAGAATCTTTTAATTTTAGTTTTCTCAGGCATGTGTAATTTGTTGACTTCTGTGTTTCATGACCTCCTTCCGTTTCTTGGAAGAAATGCTTCAATTCAGAAGAAATTGATATAAAGTATCAACTGTGTTAAACTTAGGGCCAATACTGAGCGGCAACGCCATTGTATCTGATAGTTATCATCTTATACAGAGGATTTAGTGGTCTTGAACAGTAATTCTCTAGTACATTTTCTTTGTTTTTTTTGTTTGTTTGTTTTTGCAGGAAATCTGGAAATATCTAATACCATCTGTTCATATTTACACATTTTGCAAGTTACCCTGTAGACTGCACCTAAGATCTCTGGATGAAACAAGGGTTTTCCCAAGTTCTTCACAAACTATAACTTAATTTTATGATCACTAACTGGCTATTCCTCACCTGTATATATAAAACTCTGGTTTCATAACTTTCTTCAACAATTCTCTTTCTGGTCTTCATTGTAGCTATCCACATTCAAATCTCTATAGTTTACAACTTGTGGTTTTCTAGGTAAAATTAAAGAATGCCCTTCTCTAAATATAGAGGAAGAAGAAAGGAAGATCAATAATCACTCATTTCTCTAATAAACACAGTAGTTATTATCTGTTTCGTTTATAAACAAATGCATTAACAGTTAACAGTATTCCCTGAGTATCCATGGAGATTGGTTCTAGGAATCCCTTTGAATACTTGACTCTTGGATATTCAGCTCCCTCATATAAAACAACAGAGTATTTGCATATACAAATGCACATCTTCCCATATGCCCTAAATTATCCTGGATCGCTTGTAACATATAATTCAATATAAATACTATTTAAAGAGCTACTATACTGTATTTATTAGGAAATAATTGAAAGATACAGTGCTTCCTGCTTGTAATCCTAGCACTTGGGAGGCAGAAACAGTAGGCTTGCTGTGAGTGCAATGGGATTAATCGCTAAGAAATGTGAATATTGTCAGTCAACTCAATTTCTTTTTTTTATATTTTTAACCTGTGTCTTCTTGAATTTACAGATGCAACAACTTATGTATATAAAAGGCGAATATTAAGCAAACAGCACTTGTGGAATATAAATGAATAATATGATTTGAATATGAAATGATCCCTCCCCCAATGTCCTTTGTTTAAATACTGTATTAACAACTTGTGGTTCTGTTTTAGGAGGGTGTAGGTCCTTTTGAACACGGGGTCTAGCTATCAGATGTAAGTCTGTAGGGTCAGGGACAGAGTCTTCTGAGGTCTCTGCTTTCTGATCCACTGAGATTTAACAGGTCACTATGTAACCTTTAACCCCAAGCACCATGGTGACCTGGCCATGATATGAGGTAAGATGATTCCTTCTTTCTTCAAATTGTTTCATGTCAGGCATTTGGCCCCAGTGATGAAATCGCCAGCAAACACATTCAGTGGTAAGTCTGAAAGCGGCTGTAATAAACCTAACCACAGAATTCACAGACTTTCAGAATTAGTTTGTGGAAAGAAGGTGAAGGTCTGGAGCTGAGGAACAGTTATGGGGCATAATGAACCACAGAGGTGAGAATTCAGAAGACAGAATGGTGACAGGTATGCAGAAAGTAGAGATTCCAGAGAGAGGGCACAGAATTTTTGGAAATTGGAATCAAAGCCATTCTGGTGATGAATCTGGCTTCGTTCTAATCATGTTCTAAAGATTTGAGCATAGCTGAATTAAAAATTAATGGAATAAGTTATTTTATTGAAAAAAATATCATGACAGCATAATAGGTCAGTCTGTGGCATAGTTATTGTTCAATGCATTAATGAAATATATAGTGAAATTCAAAGCATCACATGGAGGAGAAACATGTGAAATGTGCACTTTGGTGTGGAAAGGAGGGTGAACATGGTTGAAGTCAAGTGGAGAATCCACAAAGTATGCCTGGATAATCTACCTGTAGTTGTTAAAGAGATTAGGACCTTTAAGGAGAAACAATACACAATCTCCTTGGGTAGTAGCAAGGTGCCTTGAAGTCGGTATCTAACATATTGAAGGATCCAGATAATTAAAATGTAGATTTGTTTCAGCAGAAGGAACCTGGACTGAGGATAACTGTCCCAGTTTAAAATCAATCTTTTAGGGAAAATTTTCCCAGGTTGATCTTTCCAGGAAGTCAGAGGCTACTCCAGCAGAATGTGGTTAGACTACATCTCAACCTGACGTCAGATATTTGTTGTTAACAACAAGAAATGCAAGAAATGGGTACACATATATGTACAGTACAAGGATTTAGATGTGATTTATATCCCCCAAATTCTCAGGTTATAGCAGTTTGGTGCTATTTATGCATACACATGATGGAAGAGTTAGAGGGGGCTGGTCATCTGTCCAAAGTTTCAGAAATCTCTGAGACTACATGACATGTAGTATGGGTTTTGTGCTTAAAACTCCTTAACAGGCTGTTCATGGAGCTGTAAAGGTGATGCTCAAGTTACAATGGAGAATTTAACACATTAGCAATGGTAGAGTTGTTAACTAAGAAAAACTTCAGACATCAAGCAGAGCTGGCCAAAGGAGAGACCAATATGACCTTAGCAACAGAGCACTAGCTTTAAAGCTACTCAAGGCTGCACCAGTTCAAATAATGCCATCATGACCTTCAGAGCTTCAGGGTTTGATGATCTCCTTGCTGGGTTTCGGTCTTTGCCAGAACATTCCCTTCTGTGCTTTATTTCTTCTGTTTTAGAATAATAATACTCAGTCTATGTCATTGCATGTTGGAAATGAAACTCATATTTGAGTATTATGAGAGCTCACAATTAATAGCTTGCCTTGACTCCTAGAAGAGACATTGAGCTTCTGAGTTTGAATAGTTGGAAGCTGTAAGTTTATGGCGTCTTAAAGTTAGACTAAATGCATTTTGCTTTGTGACATGGCCATATGCCATGTCATAATCTGAATGTGAAATGTCCCTTGAAGATGTATGTGTTTGAATTTTTGGTCACCCTGAAATGAAGCTGCTTGGGGAAATTGTGGAACCTTTAGAACACTGGGAGAAGCAGCCACTTGCAATGCTGTAGGATCAGGAATAGAGTTTATAGCTTCCTCCACTCTGGAATGAGGTTTCTGCTTCCTGATAAGCCAAGTTGTACGTGCACATGTCTCAGACTCCCACTACCACGAATGTGACACCAGACATCATTCCATCAAAGCCATAAAACTGTGAACCAAGGTAAACCTCTCTTCCCTTAGTTGTTTCTTGTCAGGTGTTTGGATTCAACAACAATAAAAAAATAGGATAAGATACACATGCTACTATGATTTGGGCTTAATTGATTCCGCAGCTATTCCTGTTCTCGTATGTTGGCTCTGAGTGTCTGAATCTGTAAAAGGCAGGGCCTAGGAGAAGGTGCTCCATAATTATGATTCTGCTCTCACTCTTGAATCCTGGTCTTCAGGACTGACCCCAGCATTTGTCCCTGGCTTCTTGTTAGATAAAGTGATCTCACACTCTTGCATGCCTTCCTGCCATCTGTGATGTGGTCCTCACCATATGGAAGTAATACTGGTCCTGTCATGCCTGTAAGCCTATAAAAGTGAATTGAAGATGCCCCTTGTCCTTGCAAACATAGCCTTATTCTGTATTCTGTTGGAGTGATAGAAAATAGAATAAATATACATAGTGTTTCTTCTCTGTGTCCTTTACAAACATCACATTAAAACCTAAAGAGCTGTTTTCTTGTCAATTTATATACATAAAATCTGAAAGTCATAAAGGGTTTAAGTAATGTTTGTCTGTGATATTCACTTGTAAAGATTATTTCATCCTTTTGAAATAATATACATATTTCTTTTTTAATTTTTTAAATTTTTGGACTGTTTTATGCACATGAGTATTTCGCATGCATGTGTGCGTGTGGACTATATGCACAGGTGGTACCCACAGAAGTTAAAAGAGGACATGGCTGCTTTTGCTACTCATCAATTAATGACACTTTCAAGAACTTGAAACAGGGAAAGATGGAGAGATGTGCTTCTCATAATGTCTGCCTCTAGCTTTTCTATTTGTTCTCTGCAGAGGATGGATGGATCGAGAATTAAAATTGAATATTGTAAATCATGCTTCCTTGTACTTGGCATGAAAGTATTTATATAGCAAACTCTTTGTCTCCATACTTGTCCATCAGGTTCACCAGAAACAATTTGTTTGCAGATGGCAAGGCTAGCAGTAAATCTTTACTGTTCTACTTCAAGAGACTATTGATTCTCCAGACCTGTGCAATAACTTAGTTCATGGGGATCTTGATCTCCTGTCTCTTCCTCAAGAAATCACACTGGCCCATTATATTGATGATGTTAAACTGACTGTTCTCAGTGAACAGCATGGAGACACCACTCTGAACCTAGGGGTAATGCATGCACACATTGGAGGATGGGAAATTCTAAAATCTCCATCCAGAGTGGATAATAAATGGCCCACACCTTTCAGAAGTAAAGATATGGGTCATTTCCAGGTAAAGAACCCATACGTAATGAGACTCTTGTTGAGAATTGGGGAAATATATGCTCACTGTAGAGTGAAGTCGTTATACTACTAGCTGAGACCACAAAACTAGGTATAGAAATGAGGCTTGTGATTCATTACCGATGCTTCCCTCTTAGTTGTTAATAACGCATTCTTATGTGTACACACATATTAAGCAGATATTTGTGTTTGCTTTCTTCTCTTTACCACATAGGAGAACATCAATTGAAATAAGATGAGTAGTAAATGTAGTTAAATGATAAATTTAAGCTGCAAAATAAAAGACTAAACCTGCCTCAAAAGTCTTTGCCTCTATTGTGAGGGAGAAATAGTACATTTTGGTTGTATAGGGAATAGTTACATTTTGTTTGACACAATTTTGGCATTGCTATTGTTTGGATTTGTTGCTCCAGAAAGAAGGAGGTCTGATTGTGTGTCAAGTCAACAAGTATTAGACTAGCAATGGCTAATCTTGATTGTCAAACTTGATCGGATCAGAAATTAACTAAAACATACACCCCTGAGGAATTCAAGGAAATCCTTACTAAGGGATCTGGATCTTTCCCAAAGTAGGTGGTTTCTTCAAGGAAGAGTAGTGATATAATACTTTTCGCCTACCCACATTCACTTGCTGCCTGCAAGTGCATCTGTATGACAGTGGCTGTCATTCTGTTGTCATCTTTTGCTGATGCCACAGCCCAGCTTTTTCCACTCTCCTGTGTGTATGGAAGACCAATGGTTGACCAGGAAACTTGCAAGTCGTCAGCACCAGACTGAGACTGCTGAAGTATCCACCCTCATGCCTCAGCTTCTCCAGGATGTAGACTTCCATTATTGGCCTTCCCAGCCCACATTGTGTCAGCTGATCTAATAAATTCCATCTCATAATATATATTCGATCTATCCTTCTCCTCTACATAACCTCGACTAATATACATTCCTAGCTCTTGTTACCTAACCCTCCAGCAGAACTCTTCCAATAGAGCATCTCTTGAATCATCTGAGACTGGTGTTCAGATTGAAGACTTTGTGTTTGCATTCCCTGAAATGCAAATTTAATTGACATACAGTCAGGGATAATGTAGTTGTGAAGTGACTACAGGTCACTATATTCCTCACCACATGCCATAAAAACAGCCCTGCATGTCTAAATATTTCATAAGTTAATCCATGTATATACTGTACTCCAAACTCTTTAAGAAAGGAAAATAACTTTTGTTCACCTAGAGAAGAAAAACAAATAAACAAATAAATGTATTTCTTGCTGAATATATTCCATCAACAAAGCAAATATCTACTTGTCTACAGTTTCATAGGAACAAGGAATGCATAGGTTGGTAGGCTTTCCAAAATAGGACTTCATTAAAGTTCTGCCTTACAGAAATGTATATCTGGTAATTCTGGCTTCTTTGAAAACAATAGCTAACTGAATGAAACCTATCACTAATTGACTGGATATGCTTGAAATCAGTGCTATTGGTTTTATGGTTTGGAGAGTAGCAGCCAATCCCAGTAACCAGCTGAGCCTGGACACAAACATGAAGATGGTTTTGTAACTTGTGTTTGACCCATTCTTTCCTCAGAAGTACATTATTCAATTTCCTTAATTTGGGGAATTAAAAAACTCCTCATATTCTGATACATGGTCTCATGTATTTAAAATATATCAATTTTAAATATTAAGGCTGATTTGGGGACTCAATCTAATGCTTGTGCACTTAAGAAGAAAGTATTTTGTTTTTGACTCTGTCCTTAGTAGGAAGTTTTATATTTTGACATCCTCAGGTTGTTATTTAGTTGTTTCATTACAACTTAATTGCCTCTTTCTTGCACTTCTTTCTTGATAGATGTAGTGAAGATGAACTTTCTCAGCTAGTATTTATTTGAGAATATCTTTATATCCTCATCAGAGCTGAAGGACAGATTTTCAGACAGGGAATTTTTGGTTGACAGTTTTCTAAAATAAAGCAAAGAAAAAATACTCTCTTGACATTGTTTTTGACATCGATTTATGTATTACTCTGGAAACACAAACAAAATCTGAAAAATAAGTAAGTGAGACAGTTTCAAATGAAAAAGCTTTTGCATAATTGAATGCATAATCACAGAGATGAATGGCAACCAAGGAAATGAGAGAAAATATTTTAAACTTTGACATCTAAAATAGACTTACTATTCAAAATACAAAAACAATTCAGAACTCAATAGCCAAAAGAAATTAAAATCCAGAAAATGAGCAAATGGCCTTGATAAGCCTATATAGAAAACTTACACATGTGTGTATGTGTGTGTATGTGTGTGTGTGAGTGTATGTGTACGTACGTGTGTGAGAGTATGTGTGTATGTGCGCAAGTGTGTGTGTGTGTGTGTGTGTACTTAAGGAAATGCAAATCAAAATCACAATGTGACACAGACTTACGCTGGTTGGCTAACTCTCATAAAGGTAGATATGTGAGGGAATCCATGTATTATTGGCAAGGTATAAATAGAGCAACTGCTGTAGAAAAGTAGAATGTATCCTACAAAGCTTTAAAATATGCCTTCTGTGTGATCTAACAATCCCACTGTTGGATACTTTCAGTAGAAGTAAAGTAAAAATCTCAAAGAGACATTTGCACTCTCCCATTATTTGTGGCATTATTCGGAATAGCTGTAATGTAGAAACAACCGAAGTATCTGCCGACAGACAACTGTGACATATCTATGTAACCGAATTGTAACTGAATATTATTTAATGGCAAAAGAAGGAAATCAGCCATGGGGAATATCCAAAAACATAACCTAGGAAAAATAAACCATTCTTAACAAATGGTGCCAGCAGGATCCTATATGATATAGTGGTAGGAAAGGATTTCCTGAATAAGACTCCATTTTGCCCAAGAGTTAAGGCCAATAATTGCCAAGTGGGACTTTATAAAACTTAAAAGCTTCTGCACAGCTAATGAAATCATCGATCAAGTGAAGAGGAAGCTCACAGAATGGGAGAGAATCTTTGTCAGATATACACCTGAGAGAGGATTAATATCCAGAATATACAAAAACCTCAAAAATCAAAGTATCAAGAAACTAAGTAACCCATTTAAAATTGGGCCATGAACCTGAACAGGGAGTTCTCAAAAGGAGAAAAAAAAATTGTTAAGAAATATCTCAAGAACCGTCCATTATTTCCATCAATCTGAGAAAGGCAAATTAAAAGAACTTTGAGAGTCCATATTACCCCCAGCTAAATGGCAAAGCTCAACAAAGCAAGCAACAACAATTGCGAGGAGTGGTGTGAAGAAAAGGGAACCCTTGTTTACTGTTGGTGGGGCTGCAAAGGAGTGCAGCAACTATGCAAATCAGTATGGAGAATTCTCAGACAGCTAAGAATATATCTACCACATGACCCAGCCATACCACTCATGGCTGAATGTCCCATGACCAACAAAAAGATAATTAAAATGTATATGCAGTGCATATACATTATCGAACTACTCAGCTGTATAAAAACAAACAAAACAAAAAACATGAAATCAAAACTTTGCAGAAATAGATGGAACGAGAAAAGATCAGATTGAGTGATGTGTGTCACAAGTTCTCTCTTGTTGGAGGCTCCTAGCTCCAGATCTTCAGACGTGAGTACAAAGCCTGTCGGCGCTGCATGAGCCAGGAAGGTAAAACAGGACCATCGGCAGGATAGGAGGGTTGAGAAGCAAACGCGAGTGAAATAGGTGGACATAAGCGATCTGATCAGGTAAACGTGGAGGCTCTTTAGGGACGGGGAGGGAGGCAGAAATGAAGGTGAGAGCAGGGTAAAGGGCTATAGCAGGGAAAAGTGATTTCACAGAGGAAACAGGAAGCGGGCTGGTACAGATGGAATAAGGTGGCAGGTAAATACAGAACAGAGAGGAGGATGTCTTAAAAAGTCACATGGCATCGTACTATAAACTATTTACAAAAAACAAAACAAAACAAAACAAAAAAAAACCCTGCAATACATGTAACTCTCTATATAAATGTACATGTAACTAATGAATTTTTCTTATCTGGGATAATAATACTCCCTCCAAGAGCCAAAGATCACTTAACAAAAATCCCAATACCAGAATGAGAAGCCATCTTTTAGTTGTTGGCCAGGACTGTCTAAGAGACTCCCAAAATACACAGCCTATGTTGCCTTTGGTTGGCCCAGAAGTGGAGGAAAGTCCCCACAGATGAAGACACCATGCAGTTTAGAACCAGAGACCAGATAGCCCTGAGCTGGAACTGACCTCAATCCTTCTTCCATGAGGACTAGCTTTTACGGCGAACTTCCAAAGGAAAGAGGCAAGCAACAGACCTTCCTTGCTATGATGTACGGGAACCACATCAATGACCAGCATGGCAGGGCAATCATAAGGGTGTAGTAGTGGCATGTACATCTTGGTAGAAACCAACAATTCTCTAACTGGACATAGACCTGTTCAACAAGAGAGGAACCATTTCTGGTTCTGAAAACCTACATAACTGGTCAGTGCTAATGAAGCTATGGATGTTGAAGGAGAATCTATGGCCACTACTTTAGTGACCCTAACAATAGCCTAAATTGTTTTTCTTAAACTCACAATAAGTATAGTCTTCATCCCTCATTTAGGACACTTATCTTTGCAGCAGAAAGAGACAATTACAAAAAACTGCAACCAATGAAAATTTACAGTTGTGGAGCTGAGTCCCAATGGATAGATCTACAAAACACTCCTTCACCCAAGGCTCAGGGATCATTGTGTAATAGGGGTGGAAAGATTGTAAGAGCCAGAATGTCAGAGTTTGTTGTGAGACTGTGTCTCCTAGGAATGTTAGAAGTGACACCCATAAATTTCACCACTATGATTGCCCCAAAGTGAGATAAACAAGGACAAAACCAACAGGCATGTTAAAGTGGACAGGGGAAAGCACACGAGGTCCCAACTACACACAATGAGCAACAGGCAAATAGGAAATGCTGGCAATGAGAGAAACAGTCTTCCTCAAGAAAGAGCACACCAATTGTTTATCCAGTCATCCCTCAAAACATACATACAAGCAATAATTTGCAGATTGAGCTGATCTCATTTTTATATATATGAATATATATGTATATGCATATGTGAGCAATAACAATTAATGAAAAGGAAGGCATGAATTAGAAAGAGAGAAAGGAAGCAGATGTGGAAGAGATTGAGGGGAAGAAAGGGATGGGAAAATACTGCAATTATATTATAATCTCAAAAATAAAAAGAATAAAAGTAAAACAAGCAGTCCAATAAAGAAAGAGAAAAATGGAGAGAGGCATTTCACAAAGTAAGACTGAAAACCAACTAATACAGTCAAATTTATAGTTCATGAAGAAAGTATAAATAATAATTACAATGACAATCACATTAGCCAGAAAGGCAAAAATTATAGACTGACAGGAACGAAAATAGGCAAGGGCTCAGTTAGCTGTATTTTTATATGTTGTCACTGAGAGCATAAAATTTAGCAATTTCTTTGGGGAAAAGGTCTGGAAATTTATTTTAAATTGAAACATGCAAATGATTGCACAACTCAGAAAGTCTTTTCAAAGATTTAGATTAAAATAATGAAAGCATATGCCCACAGAAAGATTTATAAAAATGGCCATACCATCTTTACTCATAATAGTCAATATGTGAAGTGTCCACGTGAAACGCAGAATAGGGAGACAAACACATTGCGTTCATTTGTATGTGAAATACTCTAACAATAAAAGAGGATAAGATATTGATATCCACAGCAAAGGAGAAAAAAAATTTAAAACAACATGCTTAGTGAATAATGTCTTGGGTAAAAGTATATATTATGTGACTTCATTTGCATAAAATTCTAGAACAGGAAAAACAATCTATAGTTAGAAAATGCAAAGTATCACTTCCTCTTGCACTTAGAGTAGAATCAGGGATTGACTGGGAAAGCCTGTGAAGGATACTGCCGGGCCAATCACAGCATAATATTATGTACCTGGTGAGGATGTGCATGCACACACACACACACACAAATACACACACACTTCTCAGCGCACATCATCTGATAGTATACACTAAAATTGTTGAATCCTCTGTCTGAAAAGAATTTAACTCGAAAGAAAACTCACAAGTGACCTGAAGCAAATATTAAAATGTGGTTAGTATCATGAATGCAGGAGTGTGTAAGGGAAGCATGCATTAATGTCCACATCTTATTTTGGCTCACTGACAGAAAAATATCAGGACATGAATACATGAGGAACCATTTAATAGGACAAACTTGGCAAAACTTACTTGTAAAATATAAGTAGTGTTTGGATATTCATCGCACAGTTCTTTTACTTGAATGTCAGGAATTTCTAAACATGAGAATACAAACAAATCATTTAAGCATTACAAATTAAGTCAGCTCAATATTACATAAGAATGAATGCTCAATACCATTCCCTAAGCCAAACACCGCAAGATTTTATTTTGTTTTTCAGCTTAAGTTGTTTTATACATTTGTATCTATTTTGTAGTAAAAAGGAGCCATCAAAATGCATCAGGAGTTTTAATTGACTGATCTTAATGGGACCCTGTGATGATATTTTTGTTTGTTTCCTTGAACGTATCAAGCTATGCATTTGTACTTACAGGATGTGTTCTTTCTTATGGTGCTGGATGAGTCATTTTGCCTCTCATAGAAGGAAATGAGAATTAGAGCCAAGCTCCTCAGGGTCAATGTCTCTTGATTTTTAAAAGATATTAATTATAATTTATTGTTTTTGGTACTCCTAAGGGTCATTAACATCAATGGGACAGTGAAGGTTCATGGTATCTGCATTCTGGCATGGGTCTCTTCTTTGTTAAGAAGTCAACTTTAAAAATTTTAAGAACCGTATGCAACCCTAATTATTGCCCTTAGGCATTAATTAAAATATACATTTCAAAACACAATATTGAATTTTGCTTCCATTCTCTTATAATGGATCGCATAGGACATTATAGGTTATTCTCTTAATAAAATCACTATGTTACATATTAATGGCATATGTCTACAAATCACAGGTACATTTGCTACAATCCAGAGGATTTAAAGAGGCCATTTGGTTTATAGTGACAGTATTTATTAAGGAGCACAAAGCAGAAATGTATGCTTTTCAACATGTGGAAGCCACACTAAAATAGATATATATATTCCCACAGCTTATCAGGCAAGATACTCAGACAATGCCTTGAGACACAATGTAATTATATGTTCACATAACGAAGCACCTACTTGAAAGCACTCTTAGTGCTCTCATAGGTCACCTGCTTTTAGACTGCAGGTCTTAATTACTTTCTATTGTGTAGGTGATAGATGAATATGGAGAAAGGTTAGCAACTCTTTTAGCTCTCTCTGTCTTCTCTCATCTGGGTTACTGAAAATTAACAGTAAGAGAAGAGAATTCCTGTGTGTGAAATCAGCCTTTGCTGCACTTCTAAGTGATTGCTGTTAGCAGGCAGGAAAGCCACTCTTGAGATATGGAACACTGTGTTCTCATATTTCCTTATGTTTGATTATAAATAAATTTAAGACTCACTAGAATCCAGAAGAGTGAAAAGAATGTGTATAGTCGTCATTAACTTCATAAACTTTGGGAAAAAAAATATTGCCAGAAACAAAATAATTTGTTACATACTGTGTAGGAGACTCACTTGGAGTTAACTTACAAAACATCTATCTGCCTCGAGTGGTAGGTGGTACATGCCTTTAATCCTAGCACTTGGGTGGCAGATCTCTGAGGACAAGATCAGCCTCATCTTCATAATAAGTTTCAGGCCAGCCAGGGCTACATAATGAAACCCTGTTTTAAAAAGCTTTGATTTTATCAAGTGATATTTTTTCTGCTTAAAATTTTTTAATCTCATGATTATTTTGTAACTACAAATTTTTGAGAATTTCATTCATGTGTACTATTTTACGTAATTTCCATTCTTCCTTCCTGCTTCTTCTCCTTCTGTAACTTCTCTGACTCCTTTTCAACTCGTGGACTATTCTTCTTTAGTTATGATTATTACATACATGTATACAACCTACTGAATCTACTTAGTGTTTATTATATGTACATATGTTTAGTGCTCACCGCTTCCAATTGGATAACGTATTAGTGAGGCTCATTCCTAGAGAAAAATATTTCTCTCTCTCTCAGCAGCCATTGATCCCTACAGCTCTTTATCTAGGAGTGTGACCTTGTGTAATTTTGCCATCCATATTGACACATTCTGCTTATTATGCAGGTCTTGTTTGCACAATCACATGACTTCTTTGTGTGAGTTTGAGAACAGGATGTAAAATCGATGCTCAGAGCATCACAGCTTTGAGATCTCTGTCATAGTCAGATCTGAGCCCCATGTGTCCCCCAATCACAAGGGTTCTAGAAGAGTATCCTTCTCTAACCTCAACTCTGGAAAAAAGGTAAATTGAAAATCTTATCTGAAGAAACAAAGAACGAAATGTTCTGGACTCCATCCCAGCCACAATACTGAGTCCAGGTAAAATGCCTCTCCTGATATTGCCTGCTGGTGAAGAGACATTCTACTCACGGTTGGAGGTTGTGTCATCATGACTGATCCTACTGACACCATCGGTCTCATCTAATTTACTCCACCAGCATTCATCTGCATTTTTCAAAGGTATCTTCACTATCATGAAATACAACAGCAAATAAGACTGTAGAACCTTGTCTCCCAAGTGAAGCAGGAAAAGCAAAAGCCAGCACTAACAAAGAAGCTCAATAATATGAACATGTAGAGACAGCATAAAAGAAAAGTGTTGGAAAGGAAGATTTTTTAGAATAGCTGCAACCCATTCTCTACAAAGAAAAAAACATTCTGGATCCATGAAATAAAAATAAATTCTATTCATTTGTAGAAATGTAGACATAATTCGATAATAAATCAAAGCATAAGACAAATCCAGCCTGCCCAGCCACATGCAGAAACACACGGGCCGGGAATAGGTAAGACAATCGTGAGGAATATGTTTTCAGTCGAGATCAGGGATTATGGGACAGCAGACATTGGTCAGAGTTGTAACCATGTTACTTCCTAATCACACAACCTCTGGCAGACTATTTAATATTTCCATGGCTTGAAATGGACAATGAAAAAGATATTTGACATTGTCACGAGAGAAATTGACAAAACTTGTGCAAAATGCCTCAAATCTGACACATGGAAATTTTCACGTGTGACAGATGGTGATCAGTACAGATGGGGCGGGGATGCTGAATTCACTGCACACTTAGAGTAAATGACGAAAAGAAAATTCAGAGGAGCAGAAAACAATAGTGAAAAGTAGTGACAAACATTCAATCGCAACGCTAAATGCTTCATGTGTGTTAGACTGTTTAATTGTTGTAAGAAGCCTGAGAAATAAGTGAATCGTGGGAGCCAGAACTCAGAGAAAGAGATATAATCTGATATATCAAAACATTTTTAAAAGTTAATGATTTATGACATTTAAGGAAAAAAATCTGATAAAATTCTATAATTTAGGAAAATATTAATATACCTAAGTGGGAGATGAGGACGCGATCATCAATGAAAGCAGCAAACACTAATGTCAAAATGTCCTCACTGTTGTCAGCATCCAAGAAGCTGTGGTTGCTGTTAATGACCTTATAATTTGATTTAAAGTTGAAAGGGAAACAATCCTGTATTAACAAACAAACAAATAAAAAACAAACAAAAAGTGGTGTGTGTGTATGTGTGCGTATCTCTGTGAGAATGTATGTGTGTATGTGAGTGTGTGTGTGCTTGTATGTGTGTGTGAGTGTGTGTGTATGAGTCTGTATGTGAGTGTGTGTGTGTGTATGTGTGTGGTGTGTGTGTTTGTGTGTGTGTTTGTGTGTGTGAGTCTGTATGTGAGTGTGTGTGTGTGTGTATGTGTGTGGTGTGTGTGTGACTCTGTGTGTGTGTGTGTGTGTGTGTGTGTGTGTGTGTAGGAAATGAAAGTAAAAAGAGGATCATGAGAGGAGAGGAGAATCTTAAGGGAGAGCGATGGAGGTAAAGGGAGGGTAATATGATATAAAATAGTAAGAAGATTACTCCAGGGAAGGAAGAGGACCTGCAAGAGTGGGGGCAGATAATGAATAAGAAAGAAATACACATTCGAAAATGCCACAATGTAATCCATTACTCTTTGTGCTAAATTAAGAAAACAGCACATATACACATGCATACATATGCATGTATAAGGAAATAGGGATTCTTTCTGTACAGATCACTGGGAAAAACACAAGAAGGAAATCCATTATTGGTATATTTTATAAAAAATTAGCTTTAAACTGTAAGATTTTGATAAATGATAATAAATGAAGTCATTGTGCCACATAAGCTACTCCTCAGCATATAAAAAATAGTCATTCGTTCGTCCACAAGCAATGCAACCTCATTATTGTAATTAAACCTACTTTTCACATTCCCTTAATAGGACCTCGAAATGTTTTATTCTGGAGAATTTGTACTTAACCTGCAGACCCCTTTGTAACCTGAACATCTGTTGGAACATACTCTCTCTACTCATGTTCCATGAGCCCTGTGCAATGAGTGACCAGGTGTCAATAGTCTAGTTCAATATCTGTGACTTGCCAGAACTGCTTCTCGACCTCTGCGTACACTGTCATTATGTGCTTGTGATATCTGTTGGGTATTCAGAAGACGTCGAAACAGCTTTGCTTATTTTTCAGTGAAAACATACCGTCTCGTGCTATTTTGACATCCTTTGCAAATATACAATTATCTTCTTTTCCACAAGGTTAAATTCAATTCAAGTAGATGATGATGCCTTCCCGATTTAAATTTTCAAATGAGGGAGCAGAGTAAGATTTATTATGCGGGACCTGTGGTTTTTACAGGTTCCCAGTCAGAGCGGCTGAAAGAGCATGAGCTGGTACAAAGAGTAACTCCGCCATAATAACTGTTTTCAGATCTGCTGGGTAACAGTTTTCGCTTTATTTATGAGCCTCATATTTTAAATTGATGCTCACGCTGGGCAATGTGTGAAATTATTTGACTGTGACCAGACTTATTTATAAATTCAATGTGAAGACTGACACATTTCATATGTTATTTGTATTTTAAATATATTGGAAATGGTACAATTAAAATATTTGAGTGAAGGGAAGAGAGTCAGATCCAGTTAGAAATAATGTTGAGTGCACACATATTTAAAAAGTTATAAAAGGAAAAGAAGCAATATGAACTACTTATCTCAGTGTCTGAAAATATGCAGGAAGCAAAAATAAGATCTGGGAGAGGCTGGCATATGAAAAGGACTTCATGAAATGTTAACACATTCGAAATCTTATTATAATTAGTATCATTTGAACCACAAAATGTTCCTAAAAACACCTAGAAGTTACTATGTTATTCTCACTCAATTACTTCTTCATTCCAGTGCTCCTACATCGTCTTAGCACCAGGATGAAGGTTGTAACAAAAGATGACATTCCTGGAGAGAGTGCACCTTGTTAAATGACAAAATGTTAGAGCCTCAGAGGACTTTAATGTCACTCACTGGGCAGTGAGAGGTCCGAGGTAGTGAGGTTTGCATGACTGCCTATCTGTTACCCCAATTTCCTCTATTTACCTCATCTCAGAAAATGCGAGTCTACCAACAGGAGAAGGATGATATAGCTAAGGGACTGTACGAGCTCATCTTGTAAGCCTTCTGATTCTAAAATATCCAGGAAAAAGGAATGATACTATAATTACCAGCAAGAAAAATTCTAACAAGGTACACACATTTGTTCCTTTTTGTGCAACTCGAATTTCTGACTCATGTTTAGCATAATTCATTTCCTTTTAGTGAAAGTGTCGGTATCGTTCTTTTCAAAATATTCCTTCTTCAGAATTCCCCACTGCATTCATAAATGACATTCAATGGCAATAATAGCAATAATTACAGTAATAACAATACCTTGTATTTAGTGATTCAAGGTGGAGTGATTGACGCCGAAGACAATCACTGCTAGGATAGAGTAAAGAAAAACTGGTTTGTTAGTAGATAGAATCTTAAATACTTCGCAACTAGTCAAATGAGACCTATTTCCAGACGCAACTTGCGGGAAGCAGGGATCTGTTACTTGGCAGCTGGCAGCAAAGGCTGAGGACTTTTCCTATGTATTCACCATTTATCTCACTGCTGGTCACACAGTGGGCCCTTAATACAGTCTATTTTGTCAGCAGCAACTGTACAGCTGGTTTCTGCGAAAACATTGGAAGTATACTTGAATTAGGAAGTATTCAATTTCTAAAAATAAAACGCTTTGAATCAGAAGTAAAGAAGGAAGGAAGAACTCAGGCAATTTTAGTTAAAAGTCAAAATCAAAATATGTCTTAGACAAACAGGAACAGAAAGTTACACATACCCAGAAGCAAAACATGATAGCCTCACAGGCAAGAGCATTAAGAGAGGTTGACAGAGATACAAACAAAGTCATGTGCCATGCTAGCACTAAATAACCATTGTAGGTGGTCCCCAAATCGCTCTAATGACTGTGTTTGGAGGTACCTTCTCTCAGTGTGCACAATGAAAACTGGGTATGTGTCAACTTGGGCATTATTGATAATGAATGGTAATGATACCAGATATATAATAATCCATATAATATGCAGTATGTAGATAGATATAAATATATAATAATATAGTAATGAATAAGTAATATTAGAACTGTATTAGTGGTAACTCTAACAGCAAAAATGATAATGCCAGAAGAACAAAATATTAAAAATTGACAAAATGGCTAAAGTGTTTGCTTCTAAAAAAAATTATTTTATTTTATTTTATTTTTTTCGAGACAGGATTTCTCTGTTGGTTGTCTTGGAACTCACAGAGATCTTCCTGTCTCTGCCTCCTGAGTGCTGTGATTAAAAGCATGTGCCACCACCACCTGGCAAAAGTTTGATTTTTGAATGTAAACATACACGATGCATTCGTTGCATGATAGATTTTACTAGATGTGATAAATTTTGTACATAACAAGAAAAATTAGTTTACTAATATAATTAAACTGATAACATTCTCTTAGTGCTTTGTCACATCTAGTATTTATACTTAACATTAATTTGATTAAATTTCCTTGAAATATTGTATGATTACCTTGAAATTTATCTTACGCAAAAGTTGGGGATATTCTAAACGCTGGCTCGCGTTGCCCCAGGTGAGGCTAACATGTGAGTTCTAGTTCCTTTGAATGAGAGAAAGTGCAGCAGAGGGAGAGGGCATAAAGGAAATCACTGGGACACAACTACAACAAGAGGGAAAGAAGAGGAACCACTTCTGTGTCTACTGCTTCTGATAAGGGACAAAAATCAATAACAGCCAAGGCAGCTTTGCCTTACAGAGAATACAGCACTATGGCTCAGCTGGTAGGAGTGCTTGCAACTAAGCAGGATGGCTAGAGTTTGATCCCATTACCACAAGCAGAGGGAGTGGAACCATTCCAACAAGTGTTCTGGGCACAAGTGTTCTGTGCATACTCACAAATGAACACACACACATACACACACACACTAAAATGTAATAAAACTATTTTCAAATAAACTACTTTTAGCTGCTCAGAATATACTTATCTGTGGTAGAAATACTTTAAAATACCAGAAAACATTTAATTCTAGAAATAAGGATAAACATCTTTTTCAGCTTTGCCTTTTACTAGAATGCTATTGCTACTCAGTTATCCTACACGGTCTTGGAAACATTATTTTACAGTTTTGGACAATCTTACTTCTTTCTTCAGATCGCAGATAAAACTGAAACAACTTGTAAATGAGCTTTAGGGAATTGATCTGAATCCCAATCCAGGCAGCATGGTCTGCATTTGAGTCCAGTATATTGAATTGTATACTAACTCAAAAACATTAATTCTCTTTGGAATAGTATCACAGAATTCAGCGTTTCCATAGCATAATGATAAAATCCCAAATAAACATAAAATGTTACCAAAAAAGAAAGGAAAGTATATCTGTAGACATTGATTCAGAGCAAAGGCAGTTTATTCTTTGGCTAATTCAATCCCCAGTCTTTAGAGGATTTCAGGCTCCATACAATCTAATAGAAAGTTTCAACCACCAAGACTTACTGCTAACTGACCCATTCTGATAGCTCCTTCTGAACTCAGAGCTGTACGGAACTCAGTTGACCCTTGGTTGGCTGATTCAACTCATTCACTGTTCTGGCTCAAACTCTTCTGCAAATTGCTGGTTCAAACTGACCTTCTAAGCCAGCTGACTCTTTCTGACTGAACTCTTCTGACTCTGGCTGACTCCTACAACTTCTCCTACATAACTGCTCTCCTTGGCTTCAAACTGACTCTCACCATTAGCTGACTCTTTCTCCTTCTGCTGAACTACTTCTATGTCTCAGACCTTCCAATGTGATCTTTTGTTAAACAGCCACACTGCTGGATTAAAAGATAAATGTTCCTCTTCTGAGCAATGGATAAAGTGCTCACTGTGCAAGCAAGAGAACCCCAGCTTCATCCACAGCTCTTGTACAGACCCAGGTGTGTGAGGGTGTGATTTTGACACTAGGGCTGCTGTTGGGGTAGAGACAGGTAGATCAGTAACTAGCCAGTCTAGAAGAAATGATGAGCTCTAGATTTGGTGAGTTACTCTGTCTCAAAGAGTAAAGTGGCACACTATTGTGAATACATATCTCTGTCATGAGATGCAGAGCCCTTTACAGGATATATGTCTCAACATACTGAGTGTCATAAGTTAAGACTTCTTAATAGATGTTTATTTTTAAATTTAAGTTGTTTGAGATTTTCATATGTGAATACTATATTATTATTTCCATCCCTCCCTTTCTGCCCTCCATTTCCCCCCACGTCTCCTCATAATCTCTCTAAAATTCATGACTCTCTTCTACAATTATTGCTAGTAATGTTGAAAAACATATATTTTGCACCAGTATTCTATATTGTATTTAATTTATGTGTAGGATTTTTGTTTTTGCTTTATAGGCAGTGACTCATGCATCCCAGAGGCTGGCCTTCAACTTGTTATGTATTGATGATGACCTTGAACTTCTTAACCTCCTATGGCCACCTCCCAAGGGCTGAGATTACAGGCTTGTACAACACGCCAGGTTTATGTGATGTTGAGGTTTTATCCAGGATCCTAGCAAGCACTTCAACAAATGGGCTACGTTCCCAACTCTATATGATTAAATGTAGGAAACTTGACCACAGAGTGCCTGATAAAATGGTTCTAAATGAAAAGCTGTCCTGAGAGCTTGAGGGCCAGAGTTCATATCTCTAGGACACACAAGTAGCTGACCTGTAATCCCAGCACTAAAGAAACAGAGACATGGAATCTCTGGAGCAAGTTGGCTAGCTAGACTGGCAAAAATGGTATTCTTGCGATTAATTGAGACCCTACTTCTCTGTGTAAAGAGTGATGAAGGAAGGTACCTGACATCAGCTTCTGGCTTCCACACATGTGTACACTTGCATGCACATCCATGCACTAACCCCCACACACACATGAACAGACATACAAACATGCATACTGCACAGACACATACACAAGCAATACCAAAAACAAAGAAACTTGACAAACATACTGATTAATTATTGAAGTAAGTGTACTCCTTTAAAATATTTTGATATAAAAGGAATATTAACTTTGCTATTTCAAAGTAAAAATTTATATTTGACGTACTATTTCTAAGGCCAGCTGCTGGAAACACAAAACCTTCTCTGATAAACAGAGGTGTGACAAAGAAAACAATGTCAAATGATATATAAATGTAGAGTTCACCATTTTTTCTTTGTCTTATATCTTTCTCTCCTTGATTAAATAGAACATTAAAAGCCCATTAATTGAATATTACCAAAGTCTTAAGTAATTCTAATGAGTCTCTACCCTATTAAAATTCATGACTTCTGCCAATGTAAGAAGGGTGCTCTCTTTCCATATTCATGGTTTAGAACTCTCAGGAGAGGCTTGTCAGTATTCTGACGCCATCTAGAAGACAGTGAGCATGTTCAGCAGATCACTGGTCTATTTCCAACAGAGCAAAAGTCATCAGGGAAAAAGCTGGTATATCATTGTAACAAGCACCTTTGCTAGTTTTAGGAATCTAATACAAATAACATACAAAGGTCTCTTAAAACTTAAAAATATTTCAATCTCACCCAATACCTATATACTTATGATTAGATACACTCGAAGCATTTTTAACCACATGTTCTTTCATCTGGACCATGGTGATCGACCCTTCTTTTGTTTTAAACTGAACATTCAATCTTTTTCTTTTTCTACCATTTCCTGAATACAGGAACTAACAATGGTTATATATATATATATATATATATATATATATATATATATATATATATATATACGTATACATATATATATATTTTGAAGCAATAATCTATACCTTAAAGTTTATTTTTATGGGTTTCAATGCTAGGAACCATAAACCTCACACATGCTAGGCAGATAGTCTAACACTTACATTTATTGCCTAGCTCAGAAGCTATATATATTTCCTTCATTTCTCCCTACTCAAATAAACCCGAGTGAGTCTAGGTTTAGTATTTCAGTGGGCATTATTACTTTCCATTTTCTGCCATGCAAACTGTGGTGAAATTTTTAGTATGTAGAGATGTTTTCTATCCTCACCATTCATAACTACAGTACAACAGCACTAACTATAGCACTTAGTTGTGATCTGAAGTTCACTTTGCAGTACTGATACAACTATTGAACAGAAATGACTCTTTCTTCTCGGTCCCCTGGTACCTACCATTCTGCCTCCTGTGTCTGAAAGTTTAACTATAGGCACATATTTCACAGAGAATGGTACAAGATCCTTTCTTCTCTCTCTCTCCCTCTGTCTCTCTCTCTCTCTTTCATGTGTGTCTTTCTCTGTGTACCTGCATGTGTATATATGTGTTTGCATGTGCCAATATGTGCCTGTGTGTCTTAGTGTGTGTGTCTGCTTTCCCCCTTCATTTAGCACCATGCCTCCCATGATATATTCATTTTGTAGTACATAACGAGACTTACTTCTTATTATAATTGATTAAATGTTCTGTGTCTACATCACACTTTCATTCCTTTTTCTGCAAGTGGGAATTTAAGGTGCTTTCACTTAGCGACTATTAAGAATAATACTGCAATGAACACGGGGTGCAAATATAATTTAGTGAACACATTTTTAATAACTTTAATATATGTCTAGGAATGCCACTGGCATTCATGATGCTATTTTTTTTTTTGATCTTTGAAGGTTTCTTACATACGTACAATGTATCTCAATCATATCCTCCTTTCGGTTCTGTCTAGAATTTTCTCAAACACATCTCCCTCTCAACATCATATCTATCTATTTATTTATTCATCTATTTACTCTTATTATTCTATTTATTATTTTGGATATTATGGATAATCTAACAATACTCAGTTTTCCAATACAGAAGCATATGATGACAGTATATTTACTGGGATTTTCCCTGGTTTATTTCAATAATTCTATGTGCTTCTTTTAATTCTCAAGTCTTTTGTTTTCTTAGACAACTTTATTTCTAATTTTATTCTTTCTAATGTTAGTAGGCACTGCTTGGGTGGCCAAGACCCTGAAACTAGATAGTCCATGGACCTAGAGTAAAATCAAATACTACTGCAAAAAAAAAAAACATACATAGTAATAACATGAGCCCTAATGACATTCTGCTCCAGACACAGATCAATGCTTTACTCAGCCGTCATCAGAGAAGCCTCCTCCTGCAGCAGATGGGGAGAAATACCTCACAGAACAACATTACAGATACAGAGGGGAGAGATGGGGGAGACAGAGTAGAGAGAAAGAGAGGGAGGAGAGAGGAGAGGGGGGAGGAGGGAGGGAGGAGAGAAGGAGAGGAAGAGAGAGAGAGGGAGAAGACAATGCTGAGAAAAGAGCATCTTCCTGACAAACAGGACTGATGCATACATGATTTCATAGAGACTGTAACTGCAGTTACAGGACCCATGTAATTTCAAGTCAGACAAAATCCCAGCAAGAATGATAGTAAGTAAACACGAACTCTTACTCCTACCCAAGCATTTGTTTATAACCTATACTTGGTGGGAGATGGGGAAATCAGTTTTATCCAGTGGAGAGACAACTGGTATACCAACTACACTCTGAGGCAGGCCTGGTACTCAGGAGTCAGGAGGAGTTGGCCAAGACCAAATGACTCATTGTTTCTGTATGCTTTTTTGAGTGTTTGTGCTTTGCTTTGTTTTGTTTTCTGGTTCTGTTTGTTTGTTTGTTTGTTTGTTTTGACTTAGGGGAGGTGTTTTTGTGAGAGAGAATGAACATGAAGTCAGGTTTGTAGGGAGCTGGGAGATCCTGAGAGGATTAGGGGAGGAAGTAAATATGATAAAAATATTTTGTATAAAAATTTTAAAATTAAAAATATATTAGCCAAGGAAGAACTTGCTAAGCTATCTCTAATCCTTATCCTTTGTGATAACTTCCCTACTCCCAATAACAACAAAGTTTCCTCTGGGAATTGCTGATTCCAAGGTTCAGGGCCTTATGCTACTTAAATTTAGCTGTCAGTTTGACACAGTCTAGAACAACCTGGGAATGCAACCTCAACTGAGGAAATCTACGTCACGTTGGCTTGTGGAGATATTTGAGGGAGATTGTCTTCATTGTAACTGATGTAAAGAGACCAAGCCCACTGTGGGTGGCACCATTTCCTAGGCTAAGTCCTGAAGAGTGAAGAGTGAAGATGGCAAGCAAGTAAGCAGAGATCTATGCCTTTGTCTTCTCTGTTCCTGACTGTCGATATACTTTTCATTCTCTCTCACTGGAACTGTAAGACAAATAAAACCTTTTCCACTGAAAAACATTAAACAATGAGAAATACAGACAAATATCACTTTAGGGTAAAACATAAAGTCATATTTTGTATGAAACAAAAGAGCAGATATTGTATTTCCAATGTTCATGCATACCAGAATCACGTTCATTGTCAAATTTTAAGAAAAAAAGGTAAATGTGTTGACTCTTTTGATTTAGAATAACCTTGTATTACTTTTCCAGCCTAAATGTTAATATTCCCTGAAAGCTTTCACTCTGCTATAGTAAAGGAAAAATGAAGAAAATGATGTTATCTTAAGTGCCCAACTGTGTTAGTTATAGATCTCTAAAGACACAGAACTCGTAGAATGAATATATTTATTTAAGGGAATTTGTTAGATTGGTTTATGGGATGCAGTCCAAGTAGTCTACCAATGGATGTCTTACACTGAGAGGCAAAGACTCAGGTGGTTATCCAGTCCCCATGTGAGATGCTCAGCAGTTCCAGTCTGGCCCTGGTAGCCTGGAGATTCCTGAACTGTTGATCTTCTGTCTACATTGGAAACACAAAGAAATTGTTCTACTCTCAGTGAAGGAATGCTTCAGGATCAAGATAGATGGAGATGACTTGGCCAGCAAGATTGAGGGCAAGCAGAAAAAGGCAGTGTCCTTCTCCCATGTCTTTAATCTGTGCTGGGACCATAAGGTGCCACCACATTTAGGGTGGCTCTTCCTACTTCAAATAATCTGACTAAAGAAAAGTCCCCCATAGGAATGCTTCAGTGGTTTGTATTTTACTTGAATTCAGACACAGTCAGGTTGACACCAGAAGTAACCATCACACCAACTTCTTCTTTTGGAATTAGCCATGCACATTAACATTTTAGTAGTCTAAAATTTACTTCTCCGAGGGAGGAAAATTATTTCCAGGCTTAATGTACTTACATTATGAAAATCTGTTTATATCCCCATTAGAAAAGGGCAGTTGGCAAGTCAATGCCTTCTCCTTCTCCTTGTATGTTTATACCAAGAGCTAAATGCTAGTTTATCAGCCTTTATGCCTTGATCACGGGTTATGGTGGTGAATAATCTTGACTCACCGATATGAAATGCAGCTTGTGAAATTCAAACCTACCAGTGAAATTCAAGAACTGCTTTGCAAATTAATGATTACTAATGGCCTATTCACAGTTGCCCTACTGTTTAAACATAGCATGTGTCTGTGGCTGGGAATATCAGTGGAAAATTTTTAATTAGTCCGTAGCTTTCCTTACAAGTAGGTCCAGCTGGTCTTTGGGAGTCAATGATAGCAAATGTTCAGTAACTGATACCATAAGCAACTGAACAGGTTCGAAGTATCTACAAATCAACAAAAGATAATGCTTACCAAACCAGTGCTATAGTTAATTTCATGAGTTTTTATTGAATTCTTTCTCTAACTTTTTTGGTGCAAATAAGATTTGTTTGATGATATTTTGCATCTGTTTTGGGAACCATAACCAGAGTCAACAGTCAGACAATTCTGAATCATAATTAAGATTGGAGTCATTCCCTTTTTGTACATTAATGTTCAATCCCCTACTGAAAGACTAAATTTACTGCACTGCAAGATAATTACTTAAGAAATTTTCATAAAGAAGCAATGTTTTCTGATGAGAAGTTAGTCAGTCCTTTGATTAATACAACAATTAGCAACAACATGTTGAGGCAAGATTCTGTTCTGACTCACTCCTGTTATGAGGACTCATGACCTCATTAAAGACTTCCGTGTCTTGTTGTCAGCGTCCCATTTCCTGTTTATTCTCTTCTGTGATGTAATTAGTATTGTACTTAAAGGAAATTTTAAGTTAGGAATTTCAGGCTATACTGTCTTATCTTTCGCTGCTTTTGAAACTTAATAACTGAAAAACTATCTACATTTTTGCTTTTAAAACGATATTTTTGGACTGTAAAAATCTGTGCATCCTGAAAGATGATGAGAAAATGAGTATCTCAGGTTTGATGCAGATGCTTTGACTCTGAATCTGTTAACACGAATCTTTCAGGAATCCTCCAACACTCTGACAAACTTATTAAGCAATAAGCACCAATCTACAGTGTGTGTGTGTGTGTGTGTGTGTGTGTGTGTGTAACAATGCTTATACATATATACATTCCTTCCCTCAACCTTGACTCCAAGTTTAAGAGAGTGGGATACACACACACACACACACACACACACACACACACACACACACACCTATATACAACTTAAGAGTTTTTTTAGTGAAAGATAAAATGTGACAAAGAGGGGATGGAAGGTATGTTTACTGTTGCTTTTGATACCTGATCTTTACCTGAGTGTAAGCTGAATATATCCTGACCTAGCACTCTGCTTCTTCTCCTAAGTTTCTGTGGAAAGTCGTTTCATCTACACCACCATTCCTAAGAATTCATGATAGAGTCTTGATTTTAGATCTTCCAACATTTAAGAAGCCTAGCAGCTGGATACATGCATTTTCTAAGCTAACAATAAGCTCAAAGCTTAATATTCTAGTATCTTAACTCTGAGAGCTTCAAGCCTCCCAAGTGAAGATGAAAAAAACTAACTGAGAATTGCTTATTTAAAATAAAAATTGGAGAGAGTAATTATCTTAAGAGATTTCTGTTTGATTTCTCTGCATCAAGAGACAAGTATATTACTCAACAACTACTGCTTATATAATAGAAGCACATACAGTAAACTACTGTTTCTGAGTGTATATCTAAAAGTAGTTGTTTTAATGAATAGTTTTATTTAATATCAATAAAAACCTAACATGAAGGATAATTTTTTTTTATTTTGTGACAAAACAGACCAAATTAGATCAATATATTTTATTAAGTAATACTTTACTACATATTCATTTGTTCTTTTATTTTTATAGTTATTATTTAAATCATGAGTGATGTAGCTTTCGTGCAGTAAATTCTGGGTTTACTAATTTCAGAATAATAAAGACAACCCCTCAGGTTATACTTCCTTCTCAGTAAAAAAAAAAAAAAGAAAGAAAAGAGGAAAGTGCTTTATTTTATTGGCTCCAAATTAAATTGTTTATCTGACTTTAAATTCTCAAAAAGTATTCAGTTGGAGAAAATATAGAAAATCCCATGATTCAGCCAAGCAATGGGGGGATTGAAGAAAACCCAACTACTATCTTAGTGATTTTTGCAGTGCCTTGATGACTTCTGTTTATTCAAATTATAGAGAAGAATCACTAAATAATCTAAATGGAAGAATTAAGAGGTCTCAAAACGAAATGGAAATACATCAAAATGCGCGGAGAATCAAAGAAAGGCAAATGCAAATGAGCACTGAAGTAAAATAGTCAGATTTTAGTAGTATTACAGGAGAGGAGTTACTCAAAAATAAATAATTAAATAACCACTGTAAGCAAGTCTTTTGAGAAATTTAAATTTACTCTAGCAATTTATCTGTGGGTTAGGTAGAATGAAGTTGTTTAAAAATTATGAGAAGTCACTGTGCTGAAACCACATGGAATTGTGACCTCTGATGTCATCACTTCTGTGAAAATGTCCTATTGTGCCCATACAATAAGACTGAATTCTGGCGTGAAATGAAAACCATGTAATGTCCTCCTGTATGAAAACATAGAATAATAGATTCTAACTTCACGGTGAAGAGAAATCATATAGAAATAGATGATAAAGGAACTCTTATCTACTGATTTTGCATTTTTAAGAGACAATATGCTTAACATGATGTCATTAATTTGTAAACAAACCACAGGACCTTTATCCAACTCTATATTCAAAGTATTGATTTGTCCATGAAGATCACTGTTGATGATCTCTAGCAGAGCTATGTGATTCTCCACAACCTCCCTATCTGTTTATCTCTTGCTTAGGAACCATGACAAGTGCATATTACTTTTTAAATATTTTTAAAAAATAAAGTATAACTCAAAACTGCAATATTAAATTCAACTTGAATATAACCAAGCTATAAAATGTAATTGCAAATTTATAGAAATATGACAGATGGAACAACTACTATAAAATAATGCTACATTAATTTTTAAATAGAAAAAATAAATGAACTTATGTATCCTTTATACACTCTTATTAATAATCAATATTATTAAGGAGGCAATTTCTGAAAACTTATCTATAACTTCACTATAGGTTTATGTGTGTCAGTTTCCAAGTAAATTCTGAAAGTTGTAGGAACATATATTATCAGGTTAAATACATATTATGCTTAAAATAGTGTATTTAGATACAAAAAAATACAATTAATAGAAGAGAAGAGAGGGCAAGATACATGCAGTTATGTATTTTATGGCGTATCACAACACATTGGGAAAAGAGAACTTTTTCAATAAACTATGTTAGATTGGATGGATATATACTTAAAAATATCTCAAGCAATTCACAAAAAATTTTCTTATTTTTAATCATAGACTAAATTCAAAACAGGAACTCACATAAAATAAATCAAAAGATCCTCATATTTGTTGGCATGAGATGATTCTCAAAGAGGAAGTAACCAAAAATATCCACAAAAGCCATTAAAGTTATTGAATAGAAAAAAATTAGATAACACACTGGCATCACAAGCAGGTGCTGTCGGGCACAGAAAGACATCCTTTGATCACTGATAAAATTGTATACACTTTAGGGAGGAGATTTATTTTCTGTTTTTCACAAACTTGAAACAAAAATACTATTGACTCTCTCATTGAAACAACAATATATGAGATTAAATATGAAACATATGACTACATGAAACTACTGTATTTGGTAATTCAACTTAACAAAGCTATGGTCCCTAAGGAAACGAAAGCCATTCATGGCACTGGCTGAAGCCTAGAGACATCTTTGGAACATGTATCGAGGGAAGCAGCATCTGAGAACCACAGTCTCACTCAAGAGATGAGTCTTGTTTACAGATCAGATGGTTGCTGGATAGAATTTAAGGGGAAATACAGGAATAAGGAAGTTCCACGTAGAGGGAGCCTGCATATGATATCTGGAGAGAAATTCTGCATCTTTTCCTGAGGTTTGTTTTCAGATTTATGGGGGTAAGGAGTGGTAAAATCCAGGAGAAAAATATATAAAAATGCAGGTATTTTTTCTTTTTAACCAAAGAATAATTTTTGGAAAATAGTTCATTTCTACCTAGCTGCAGTGAAATATTCACTATCTCACTGTAAAGAAAAAAAATGTCAAAGTTAAGCAGGTATGGTGGCTCCTGCCTGAAATCACAGTGCTCCAAAGCTGAGGCACAGAGATTGTCATAGGTTTGAGGCTGGTATCCATAACAGAGTGAAAAGTTGTCTGAAACAAAACAATGCACACACACACACACACACACACACACACACACACACACACACAAAGAAATGTCAGGGTAAAGAACCAGACAGTTGGGCGAAATAGAAAAGAAATACCAAGACTATACTGTAGCTGTTACCTACTGTGTGCTCAACAAGGAAGACACAGAGGCATATTCATAGGTACAAACCCTGCCACCCCTCAGCAGAGGGAACCACTATCATGGCAAACACCATACTAGACAGTGGAACCCTGAGCGTCTAATCTCAGAGGGTTTTATTGATACCTAAGCTCCTCAGATATTGTATTGATGGCACCACAGATCATGACTGATCATTTACATAAAGCCAACAGCTGCAGACAACACAAATGCCAAGGCCCAGGCAGCCCTTTTCCCAACAGGCACAAAACAACCATTTTAAACATAACTAAAATAAACTTCTGCAATATTTTCCTCTTTCTGTATAAGCCAATCAAAAAATTGCTTTTATTTCTACAACACAATTTAACCCCACACCAGCAAAACTATTGACAAAAGGAACAATCATAAGACTTACTAATGCACATGACCAACTGAAACTGTACATCCTTGCACAGGACCAAATGAAACCAAACATCCTTCAAGCTTTTCACAATGCCTTTGGACAGCAGAAAAACATTATCAATGTTCAATTACCTGGAATTCACTAATGATCTTTGGGGCTCCTCCAAAGGGCTTGGATCACTTCTTGGGCTCTGACCTCTGCAGCACACACAGCTTAACCTCCAAGCTCTGGCTGGCTTCACTCCACTGCTGCTGCTGTTCTTGGTGGTCGTCCCATGGTACTGGCATCTTCAGAATGCTGGAGTTGTTTGCTCCAACTGGGCTGCACTTCACCAGTAGCCTCTCATAGGCTTTCTGCATAATGCCAAGCCTCAACTTCTTTGCATGACCCCTTCAATCTGGGCTTTTCACTGTCACTGAGGCTTCATCTTCACCAATGGGCTCTCCTGGCCTCTCACAGTGCCAAGCCTCAGCTGCTCTGCATGATCCCTTCATGCTTTCAAAACCTGCACCACCTGGGTAACTCTTACAGTAGCAAGTTTGGCTCCGAGCGCAAGATAAAACCTTGGCCAGTTCTGGAAGACAACTTCTGTGTACTGACCCTGAGGAAATATTTTTCAGATTTTAAGACAGTCTCTTTTGCAGAAAAAAATGGTCAAAGTTCAGTAGAATTTCCAAAGACTCCTTCATAATTCAGCAACTGTTAGTCCTGATTCTTTTAGCAAGTGCTTTCTTTACTCAGCAGCATCACAGGTGAACCTTGTTTACAAGAAAGATTCCCTCGCGGGGTGGAGTTCTCATCACCAAAGCAGATGTGCCTTGCCAGGACCACCTCACCAGTCTCTGGACCTCTGATAGTCAGGTTTGGAGGAAACAAACAAAAAAACAAACCAACAGAAACAAAAAAAAAAAAAAAAAAAGACTGTGAGGTCTGAAGTTTCTTTTTCTTTTTCCCTGTCTCCATGTTGGATTAGCTACTGTGATGTTGTGCCCCACACTGGTATCTCATTTGTAGCTGTACACCTACTGTGTGGAAGCTTTTTCATAGGTGCACACCCTGCCAGACCTCAGCAGAGGGAACCACCATCATGGCAAGTCCCATCCTGGACAGTGGATGTTTTACTTATATAAATATTTATGTTTTAAAATAACATAGATATTAAAACTGAAATTATAAAGGTATGAAAGAATTTTTATAACAATAACATTCAGATAAAATAATTATACATTTTAAATATATAAAATAAATAATATTTAAAGTCATTGTATATAAATATTGACAAAATGCATAAAGACTGGCAAACATACTAGGCTGATGTAATGATATGAACTAATAAAATATTAATATTTATATAATATTGAAAGTACTTTTAAATTAATTTTGCAAGAAATCCAGTTTTTAAAACTGGGAAAATGATTGGCTGTATCACAGAGAATGAACTTTAAAGGAACACAAATCTATGAAAAAGAGTTCAACCTCATTATAATCTAGAGAAAGATGATTATAAGCAATAATTTCTCCTAGCTACCTGGTTGATATAAATTAAGAAACTGGTAATATCAAATGCAATGGGGATGCAGAGAACTGGAGGCATTTACACTATTAGTAAGAGGTTTGAGTTTGCAACAATATTTTGTAAAATTTTGATGATACAGTTAAAGGGAAAGTAATTCTTCTTAATCCAGTGAGTCCACAATGAGAAATGTCTCCAAATAATCTCCTTATTAGAATATTAACAGGAGGAGACACCCAGAATAAAAATATAAATACATACTTAATATATGTGTCTGTGTTTGTACATGTATAAATGTGAACACACATGTATTATATCGTTTTGTAGAGTGTCTAAATAATTTAAATAGTCAGTGTTGGGGAAATGGTCAACAACATGTTCATAATGGAAGATGTCAGTTAAACTGACTATTTTAAATATATAAGCAACTGATGAATAAACTTTAAAACAGCGTTGCAACTTATAGAATATTGCACAGCCTTCCATAGTAGTTATGTACAATAAGGTCCAAACAATAAAAGCCAAAGTTATATATATTCAATGTATTTAACTGTAGTAAAAGTAGAAGTGTTCATTTTATGATATTTCAATCTTCAGAGACCAGGTATTTCTGAGGTGTGCGGGGGCTGAAGTGAGCCCTGAGGCAGGCCTTCGTCTTCACTCTGTTTCATAGTTTCTTAAAATTCCATTCGAGGCAATTATATACAATGACAAGGTTAAAAGGTAAGAAGTATGTAGAATGTTATGCACGTTTAAAAATATTTGGAACATTTCACAATGGTATGGAAAATTAAGCTGACTTACTTTTGAAATGTGTGATGATTTAAAAAGAAAAGAACAGAAGGGCAAATGAATGGATGACCGCTGTTACATAGTTTTCAGATATTACCTGTCATGAGTAATTAGGTTTTAAAAGAGTTGCGCAGTTTCTATTTTTAAAATGATTTTATAAACACCAAAGGCCTTTTCCGATTTTGTATTCGTCCATAGTTATTTTTACTCATTTAGCGGTTATTGTCCTGTTTTCAAACAATTTTTATTTTTAAATTTTGTTGATTTATTTTTCATTCCAACTCTGTTTCAAATAATTTCATCTATTTCTTCTATTTCACTTGCACTGGCATATATAGTCTTCTCTCTCAACCTAAATTCTCTTTTGGAGCCACACTATTTTAACTGAATGTACACTGAAATTCTTTTCTATTATCGGTCCAATAGTTTGTTCAATATTATTTGCTTTGCTAGATTTATCTACTTACAATACTATTTAGTTGTTCTTTTTGTTATTGTGAAGTGATAGACCATTTGGGGAAGTAACACTGATGGAAGTTGTTCTCGCATTTAAGATGCTGAACACATTTTTATAGTTATACCTGCAAAAGCTTTTCCATACTTCTAGTGTTAATTCCTCACTCCAACAAAATTAGTCATCTGATTTTAGATGCATTAAGATGAGTAATCTTAGTAAGTGCAACCATCAATACCATCCCTGTAGCCCTCCCTTTACTCCAATGCACCGAGTCATCATAAAGGTAATTTGTATATACAAATCTCCAATCTCATTATGAAAAATGTATAGCCTTAATCCTCATCTCAGGTTTTTATTTAGCTTTATAAATCCTGGATATTAACTTACTTGTAGACAAATTATGAAATACCTGAAGAGTCAACATATAAATGGAACACTTAGAGGGAACTGGATTTGAGAAATACTTTTCACAAGCAATCTGACAGAAAACATTCAGGACATCTGTCCTCTTTGGTGAAATGTTAGTGAACAGGATCCATGTTTCAGTTATTCTTTTACATGGAACATGGCCACACCAAGTAACCCACAAAAAGAAATTTTTCAAAAATGACCAATACAAACCTTTGGTACATATTTTGTGTCTTTTCCTGGGAAGAAGCGTGCAAATGTCTATTTGCTCTACATAGAGCACCAACACCACCAGCCAAAGAAACAACATTTCACCTGAGTCTAGCTTGGTGAATGAATGAGATTATTGTGGTTAAATACAGGAGCATGAATGAGAGTTTCCTTAAAGAGCATGGGTGACTCAAACGCACCTGCATCTAGGAGTCCCTTCCAGTATGATTAGAGACTCACGGAAACTGCATCTCTGGTGGTCCTTGCCCAACTTGAAGACAGCTCAACCAGAATGTCTCCTCCTGCCCACCAACTGCTACTGCTTATTCCTGTTTATATCAGGCCTTGCAAAACATGTAACTTCCTGAAGGCCCTGACTCTTCTCAGGTTTGCTAGCTTTATGAGCTTTATAAAGCCTAGCTTTATTTCCCTTAGCTTAGGCTTGGGCTACCTCGGTGAGAGAAATGAGTCGAAACCACACAATATTAAAGTGTTAGAAATCAAATACTTTGACCTTGTCTGACTTTGAAGACTCCCTGTATACGACCGTGAATGGATACAATCCTCTTCCCAACTGAGCTGCCAGAGCTCAACATGCAAAGTACTTAAACTTTTCACATAAATGTAAATGTTAGCCCTTTATACTTAACAAACTATGTAGAAGCAGAATGCATGACTAAATCCCATTTTTATGCAAATTATAGCAAATATACTAGGTAACTTTAATAGAAAAGAAAATAGTCTTAATTGACGCTGAATAGAAAACGCACTGGAGTGTTGTGTGCAATATATATTACCCTAATATTTGAATGAAAAATTTTGTACATTTGTAGGTAAAATGGAACTTACCCCTACTATTTTGTGAAGAGAATATACAGAACCTTCAGAGAACAGCAAGGGAAAATGCATTTAAAGTGTTATTAAAGAATCCACTGCTGCATGTATTTGGTCTCAGGGAAGACCTCTTCACATCAGATAATCAATCTAAGATAGCAAAGAATACGGAAAACACGGAAGAACTGAATTTTCCACTAAAGAGAAGACAAAATGCATGAGTAAGTACTAAGTTCAGCTGCAGAGAGCAACAAGTAATTCAAAGGCACACTAGTTTTTTTTTCCCCTCATGAGAAAGAAAAGCATCTCTAATAGGTGACGTAATACTAATATGACTCCGCTATTATTTATGTAACACTATGTCAAACATTTATTTAATATTTAAGCATATTTTCTACCAACATGGAGACTTAAGCTGTAACTATAATATCCCTTCCAAATAAAAATACTTTTTTGCAAGCTGTCACTTTCTCTTTCTTCCAATATTCCATATTTTGTTGAAATCTTCTGGAGTTTCAAATTCTGTTTTTATTTTTATCATATTTCCAATATGTTTCTATTCACATTGATATAAATTTTATTAATTGCCCCGATGTTAAGAATCACACTGTTAAAACTTTCATAGGTTTTCAAGTATAATTTTAGCTGATTCCTTTGTCCAACTTTGTTCTTTGCATTTTATGTGTTAAAGAGATCACTAATACTCCCTCCCTCCTAAGAATTTAGTGGATCTTTCCTCTTAAAGCAAGTGTCTTTGTTTAGCTAAGGAAAATTATTTATTTTTATTCTCTCTTCTTCATTTCCTTTTTCCATAACTTCTGATACTCATGTTGTTCAAATTTTATGGTTAATCAGGGCCTCCTTCGAAGTTCTGGCTGGCCTGGAGCTCTCTGTGTAGCCCAGGCTATCCACAGATTTACAAAGAGCTACCTGTCTCTGCCTCCTGAGTGCTGAGATTAAAGGTATGAACCATTGCTCCTAGATCACATTCTGTTCTTTTGACAGTGTGCTGTGGCATAATCTATTGATTTTATGTAACTAAGATTCAACCTTCAGCTTTGTCTATCATAACTTTTAGCCTATGAAAGTTTTACTGTTCATTACATTTTCCCCCCACCATGTTTTATTTTCCAATCACCTAGATGTTTAATTTTTGTATAACTATTTGTTTGATGAATATAATGGTCCTTAATCGCATATGTGTAATTTTTTTGTTTTTATTTCCTGAACATACACTCTTTTTATCTGAATTTCTTCTTCTCTCCTTTAAAAAAATGTTTGTGCTGACGGCCTTCATGGTGCTGATTCCCGTGAAGACTTGGCAATAAAGTATGGTGCTTCCCTGTGTGATGATCAATTCAATTGTGACTTTGGCAGAATCTAAAGTCACATGAGAGCCTGGATTCTGGATATGGCAATGGAGATTTTCCTGAAGGTGTTAATTGATGTAGGAAATTCAGTGTGGACACCACCACTCCCTGGACAGGGATCAGATATCTGTCAGTAGTTTGAACAACTTTCACTAAACCCTTGTGGATTTCACTGATTCAATCTCAGTGGAGACTAGCATCTGGTACAAAAATCCTGGTAGGCTCTCTCTCTCTCTCTCTCTCTCTCTCTCTCTCTCTCTCTCTCTCTCTCTCTTCTTTCCCTCTCTCTCTCTCTCTCTCTCTCTCTCTCTCTCTCTCTCTCTCTCTCTTTGTGTGTGTGTGTGTGTGTGTGTGTGTGTGTGTGTGGTTTCAAAGTTGGAAGCCAAAACAAGTACAAATTGTCTTAAGGTCTTGGATTAACTGTTTTGTTGAAAAGATATGAAAGCTTCCAAACTTTGGCAGTGGTCATCATTTTAACACTCTTCAGGCCTTGCACGTACTTGGAAAGTGACTTATGCCATGACTCCCTCTTTTATTTAAAAATAATGTTGTTAACTGGGCAGTGGTGGTGCACACCCTTAATCCCAGCACTCGGGAGGCAGAGGCAGGTGGATCTCTGTGAGTTTGAGGCCAGCCTGGACTACAAAGTGAGTTCCAGGACAGCCAGAGTTACAACAGAGAAGCTCTGTCTTGACCCCCTCCAAAAAAAAAAACAAAAGAAAATAATGCATTCCCATAAGACTCTAAATACAAGAAATGATATTAAATATGTGGCTTTTTAAACAGCAAATAGATGGCTTTGTACAGCCTCTGTTTCTTTGGACTCCCTGCTACTTGTAATCTTCAATATGCTCTGTTTTCCTTTGGGAAAGATTTCACTTGTTTTATTCCATCTCCATTTTCATCTTTATTTCTATCAAGTTGACAGAGCTTCTGCTTACAGGAATCAAGTGAAATCTGATCAGCAGATACTGTTGATACTGTTCATACTTCTCCTCAGCGAACACATTCCATCATGGCTTCCCACAGTACAAATGTGATTTTTAACCTATTTGTTCTCAACAGTCAACAGTTTTGGTACCTCATGGATCCGAAAACATGGTGAGTATGTTACCGCTTCCCTTGCTCTTCCCTTAAGAAAAGTGTAGTCGGGAGTCAGGCAAGGTAGATGGAAAAGTAGGGCTGATTTCGTTGCCCTGCTGTTTTGTTTGCTTGTTTGATTTTGATAAGAACGTGTGTTCATCCTCTGCACAAATTACTAATCGTAACTTTCTTTTGAATTGTAAATATTAGTTGTTGTATCATATTCATCAATAAAAGTCATTTCCATTGGTACAGGAAATTTAACTGATTACAGTTTATTATAACTTTGAAGTAATTTCATTTACATACATTTATAGTCATAAAATAAAATGAGTAAGATTATTTATTTCAAAAATCTGTAAAAGTGTACAATTTAGGGCACCATTGAATTTCACATCTATGTAGATGAATACTTTTGTCAAAGTATTTACTGTCCAGAACAATAACTTAGTCAAAGAATGTGAATATTTATTAAGATCTTCAGAGAGTTTTGAAATTGTTGAATTTTACAATTACACTTGACATAATGATTAACGTGATCTAAAATTATTGGAAGGAGATTTCATAGTATAGAGATATTTAATTTTGCTTAGAATATATCTTAAATTTTGAGGTTAAACTCATGTATTTCATATATCCTAATGTATATGTAAATATATATTTTATATATATGTATGTAAGTATATATATTATTAAAAATAAATATTATTTTGTCTTAAGCTGGTAAATCTGTGGAATTATGAATAATCAAGAATGAGTTATTATGGCCCCATAAACCTTATCATAGAATCTATTTTATTAGTTTAGTCAATTATTAGCTAATAATGTCTTACTTTAACTGTATGTCAAGATCGGGACTTTAGGCTGTGCTTTTGTGGTTTTCTCTTTTATTAGCGTCTTAATTAATCTTTCCACTGTGAAATTATTTATATTTTTAATTTCTATTTTTCAATAGGTTTAATTTCAATGTTTTGCTACTCATAAGGTTTATTTTCCTCAGCAAACACTATAAAAATTATCTTTTAATATTGACTTCATCTAATATGATGTTTTGACATATTTAACAGTTATCATCAGCAATACGATGGCATATATCTATAATCTCAGTATTTAGGATTAAGGCAAAATGGTCAGGAGTTCGAGGCCAGCCTGAGCTACACAGTGAGACTTTGTCTCAAAACACCAAAAATTACTTAAAATCAAAACAATTAAACATTTGGAAAATTTTCTCTTTTATGTAATTACCAATGACCAACTTTAAAACATGTACCTTGACTCTTAGGTCACCTTACTCCATAATACCTGTTTAGATTAGATCTCATCTCTGGAGCTGCATCTTCCTATACAATGTCATTACTGAGCTGTTGACAAATTCACGCTGAGTAACAGAAAGTGAGCTTTTCCAATAGCCATGGCATTAGTTGAGTTTGGTGAAATTCTGCTGTTTTAGACTCTGTGGTACTTTGATCCCTAGGAAGAAACTTCTGGGAACCTTAGCCTCTGGGTTGCAGTTTACATTCTGAGCTTCCGGAACTTGCAGGTTTTTCTTATCTCACTTACTGGTTTTTTGTTGTAGTACAGTACAATCTTTTACCGTCAATTTAGGGAAAGAAAAAGGAAGGATAGAAAGAAATTTTCACCGTAGGCAGCCTTGATTCAGAATGAGAGAAAGGTAGAAATCTTCACAGTCTTTTTAGGCTGTTCTAAGCTTGGAGAGGACTAGCTGACAGTAGGTCAGAGTAGTGACTCAACTATCTGCAAACTTTGTTCTTCTATGAAGAATCAACACACTAACGATGGACAAACCAATCAACCAACACTCACCCAGGCTTTCAGGACTTCAAACCTTTTATACTCTAAGCAAAAGTTCCCATAAACTCAAGAGGCACACAATCCCAAAAACAAGCTACACATGCCAAAACAACTGCATCTAACCAAATTATAGTCACCTGCATCAAGCATTCCAAATCAAACTCATAATCATCTACCATACCTGGGGTAATCCAAACACCATTTTGTTTTTAAAGAAACCGAAATAACAAAAAACTTCTTCCAAGTGTTCCTCTACAGTTTTCCATAGTGAACTTTTCCCTTGACAATGTTCTGCCTCGTTTAAAAATAAATGACCAGATATTTGAAAAAAAAAAAAAAAAAAAAAAAACCCTAGTTTTACAAGCAAAGCCAATCTTGCATATAATGTCTCCAGGATTTGTAGTCAGCACTCACATCAGGAAAGTAAATAGCCAGAAACCTCAACTAGCTGATGCCCCATATGTGAATTGCAGGATGAGATAATATATGTTTTCTTATAAACAGCTTGAGTTTCTGTGAATAAAAAATAAAAAAAAAACAAAAAACAAAAATAAAACCTTTAGACTTCCATGGGTGCCTTTTGTGACAATTATTTTGTACAGCACTGTGCAAAATTTGAGGTTTTAAAATACTGAATCTGGACCAAAATAATCAGTACTATTCACAAGTGGGTCAAGCTTGGAAGAGAAAAACTGCACTGCCAGCTTGGGTAGGACCCAAGAGGCACGGAACAGAACAAGCCATGTGGGTCAGCCTTGTTTGATTATTTTTGATGAAGTCCTCTGGCACTTTTGACCTGAATTTCCATTTAGGTTGCCTCTTTTCCTGGGTTCCTTGTTTCAGATATGCTGAGTTGTAAAAGCGCGTCCTAGACAGATTATAAAATGTGTAAAGGGGTCATTCTTTCCACTCATCACCCCACCATCTTCTTCAGAGGAAGAAAATTTACCAGCTAATCTTCAAATTTTTAAATGTATTCACTTTCTTTGTTATCATATGCATGTGCATGTGTGTACAGACATGGGCCAGGGCGTGTGTGGAGCATGGCCGGTGTGAGAAGGGTGGTCTGAAACAGGCTTTTGTAGACCAGATTTCTAGAATCCATTCTCCCCTTCCACCGCAGGTTCTGAAAGCAGAACTCGGGTCATCCGGCTTGAGTGACACTTTGGCCCACTGAGTCATCTACTGTGCCTTCAGCCAATCATCTTCATTTTGAACATCTATGAAAGAGACTGCGGGCCAGTGATGAAAATTACTTTTTCGTATATGGTAAGTCTAAATTGTCAATTACATGCTCCTACTGGAAAAATAACAACTTTCCCCTCTGGATTTTAGGACTGGTTCTCTATGAGGGCTGGAGAGATGGTTCTGTAAGTTAGGGTCATGCATTGCTCTTGCAAAAGATTCTAATTCAATTCCCAGAACCCATACTGTGCAGCTCACAACTTCCAGGAACTCCAGATTCAAGGAATTCAACACCATCCTCTAGACTCCATGAGTGCCAGAACTCACATATACATGTGCATGCATACACACATACACACGCACGCAGAGAGAGAGAGAGAGAATTAAAAAATAAATCATTAAAAGGAATTAATCCTCCAAGGAAAAAGTTGATAGTAGGCATCAGAGAGCCAAAGGACTTATGTGCTCCTTAGACATGGTGATTCATCTTAATTTCTCTCTCTTCTCTTTCTTTCCTCTCTTTTCATCTAATGATCCTTGAACTGTAGCCAAATAAGCCCAACTCTTACAGAGCAGGAGGGGGAAAGGCAGTAGGCAATGTGAATACATCTAAATCTATTTTGAAAGTAGAATTTATTGCTTTAAATTTTGTTTTTATTATTTTTAACTATGCATATGTGTGCATCTGTATATGGCTATGTGCCCATGAGTGCAGGAGCCCACAGAGCTTAAAGACATTGGATACCTTCTGGAGCTGGAGTTACAGACAGTTGTGAGTTACTGGCTACAGATACTAGAGATTGAATAAGGGTCCTCTGCAAGGTCAATATGTGCTTTGAAATGCTGAGCTATCTCTCCATCTCAGATTTAATGTTTTAAAAAAAATACCTAAGGAATTATCATCCAAGGACCTGTTATTCCATGGCTAATTACATTAAGCTTCTAATAATCATGACAATCTAAAAAAAAAAAAGTTTGAGGAATAGAAAGAGTATCTCTCAAAGTTTTTATATAAATTCAAGCACAGTTGTAACACCAAAATATGACAAATATGAGAAATTTATACACTAATAAATTTCATGTTCACTTGTACACAGAATGTCAATAATGAATTAGCTGATAGAGTACAGAGACATAATGGCATAATGATTACGTAGGCTTGACCCAAGAGTGAAAAGTTGACTTAACACTTAAAATCAGTACAACAAACATGCAAAAGTAATTCCACAAAAATCAGGTTGTAGCAGAATAATATTAAAATTTAGATGGGAATTTCCTTTTAAGAAAACATAAAGGCAGCATCATAATTGACAGGGAAACTTTATCTACTTTGGGAACGAGATACAGTTATATACTCTGATCATTTCTAGTAAACATCACAATGGAAGATCCAGACAATAAATAACATGTATACACACTGAAAAAAAGAACAGTCTTCTTTCATACAGTACATTTTTTTTAGTATACAAAACCCTAACACTTCTGAAAGAACAATAGGAACAGGGCTCAGAATTATTAAGATCTCACTTCCTCCAGAACTTATGTATACTTTCAGTTCAATACAAGATTACTAATAGCTATTTTATGATAATTATCTACAAGGTAACTAAAATAGTAATAAATATGCTATTTATTTCTATATACTAATAATAAATATATCATCGATAATAGATTTTAGAAAGGATGAGAAAATTCAGGTGATTCATGCTACATCACAGGCTTATTATAAATCTATTATAATATCATATTGACACAAGGGAGAAACACAGAAGAGTGGACAGAATAAAGAGCAGACATATCCATACACAGCTTGTATTGCATATTCAAAGAGCCAAGATATCTAATAGAAAATGTAAGTAAACTGAAATGAACTGAATGAAATGAAAAATGAACTGAAATAATAATTTATCAGTATAGAAATACCAAATTACTTCAAGATGCACCTTAGATATATATACAAAGTCACAAACCTTCTAGAATACTCAAGAGACTATAACTTATTCACCATATGGAGTAGGCCATAACTATTTAGCTAAAATAAGAAAAATAAAAGTATCCTGATAAATGTCATAAAATTTTAAGTATACTATTGGGAAACTTAAACTTCAAGTCATTAACTGGAAGAAATTCTGTAACTATGGAAAGTTATGATAAAGTACTTGCCTTCAAAATGTAGAAAGTATATTTTGATGTAAGAAGAAGACTCATATCCTACTAAAAGTGAACAAGATTTGAAAAGATGTGTTATCAAAGAAGGTACATGAGTGGTTAGTGGTCATGGGAATGTGCCATGAATCTTAACAGATAATAAAATCAGGTATGCCTGTATGCCTACTACCATAAACAAGACTAAAAGTACAGAGAACATTATAGTGAAAACAGAGAGCCGCCAGCCCCCTGGTGCAGAGAGCATAAGAGTGTAAACTGGCACATTCATGGTGACAAACTTTATGGGTCCTCTCTTAAAATTAAAAACACAGCTATTCCTATGTCTGTGATTTCACTTTAGGAGAAATGAAATACATGGCCATAAACTAATTATGCAAAAATATGTTTAGCTACTAACTCATAGTAATTCAAACTGGGAGTATCTCAAATGTGCACTGACAGAAGAATAGACATACAGATTGTGGCACACTCACCAAACACATTACTAACAAAAATGATGAATGAACTTCTAGTGTAATAGAGATGCCTATTTAAAACATCAGAGTAAACAGTAATAGCTAGGCACAAACATGTTGTACAAGTTTATTTTTCATTGTGTTTAAAATATTGTTTTGTGCACTGAGCTTTCACAATAGGTGTACTACTACACAAATGTGGGCAGGCAGAGTACTTCCATTTACATGAAGTCCAAGCCCAGCCAACAGTTGTCTAAGGCAGCAGAAGCAAAGACTGATAGAGAGGAGAGAGAATATTTGGGGAATTGTGGGGAAAATGTCCCACGTGTTTGCTGTATGTTGTCAAAACCTATGGAACACCTGATAAGTTGGTATTTACAAATCTATGAAATGAGAAAAATCAACAGAGAAGAGAGTACAGATGAGGAGAGATCCACAGCTGACCCTACAGATCCTAACATGAATATCCGGGAAAAGAAGGATGAGTCTGTAACTTAGGCTGCAAAGAAGGGCAGGGAAGTGGTAGGAAGTGTTTTCTGCATTGCAAATGGAGCTGTGATGCAGAAGGAATGATCTCCATAGGCTGGCGATTGGTAGAGGGTTTGATCTAATGGTAGCCATCACGTGCAGCTGTGCAGACTCTTGTTTCAATCATCTTTAAACTCAAAGATGTATTATCAAAAGAAAATGCTATTAATGGTTTAATGATAAAAGCACCTAAAAATAACATCTATTATACATTATCACATTTTATTTGATAATTCACTTTCTTAAAGTGTTCTGCTGCATAACTTACAACTGAGATATCAACTAATCACATTTCCGTTTCATTCTTAGAGAATCATCCTGACTTATTTACATAAAATACCAATAAATACATAAAATTAACATTCACTTATATGGTGAAAAATACTTTATATTTCTGTAACCTAATAAGATTAACCTTATTCAGCATAGCTAAATAAGCCTGATCGTCAGTCCTGGACGCTATCTGATGTCTTACTTATCAGAGAGTTTCAGAACATTGGGTGCTTATTCTGAAATGGCATCCGAGCATTCTGAGGTTTTTAGCCTCCATTGACCCTGTCATCAGTGAGACCTTCCAACACTCCCTGATTCCATCATCTTCCCCTCTGTTTTCTCCTGTGACTTTAGTTTTTATAAAAAGTCAAGTAAGAACAGAGTTCCACAATCACAAAATCTCCCTCAATCTCCCACTCATATCCCACCTCCCGCAGCATAATCCAGGCCTACTTTCCCTCCTGTCCTCTCGTTCACCAGTGATTCTCTTCAAAGAGCTATCCCTTCTCTTGTGTAAGTGATCTCATTCCTTCTGGATACTCAGGAGCCACGCAACAGAACTTCTCTATTTTCTATGTCTTTAATTCTCCCGAAAAATCACACAGATAAACTGTTGGCTTTTTGTATAATGTCAACCTCTCTTGAATTAATTTCCTCTCATTGATCATTATTTCTTTCCTGGTATATCGAATTCCTTGAATCATATCTAATCCGTCTTTTTAATTCCTACCTTTCCATTGGCTGTTAATTCCATTCTACCCAAAGTTTTTTTGTAACTCTCCAAGAAAACATCTTTTGTTTAAAAGAAATATTAATTAATGGATTAATTAATAAACAAAGAACTCGAGAGTGTCAATCTCGAGCTGCATCCTCACTTGCTTCACCAGCGGCATCTGATGCTGCAGGTCAGTCATCCCCATCCACCTTCAGGTACTTCTTCCTCTTCCTTCTAGGATATGTGTGTGACCTTGCTTCCTATTCTTTTCCCTTGTGAAGCCTTTAACATTACCCCACCTCCACTAGGAAGGAGCTTTCCCTGGCTCACTTTCTTTTCCTTTTCAGATCTTTATATAGAGATTCCCTTCTCAGCAAAGCCCAAATGGGCGATGTGGCCCCAGTGCATTGCACTTAGACCGAAAGCAGCAGGTGGCTGTCATGGTTATTCCCAATTTTACTTACTGTGCTCTGGATTTTTGTTTTATTATTGTCTTCCTTCTATAAGAATATAGAACTCCACAAAGGACAAGATCTTTTAAGGTATTATTATTAGTAGTAGTATTACTATTACTGTTATTATTATTATTATTATTATTATTATTTTTGATGCACTACCAATGTCTGTTAACACTTCCTGATATATGGTAAATGCATTCATTAAACATTACTGGATTTAAATGTTTTCAGATTTCAAAGTCATGAAAAAGGAAAGGCTTGGCTCTGTGCTTCATTGATCACCAACACATATTGCTATTCCCCAAGCCAGTAGTTCTCTGTAGGGCAAATGCTCCTCTTATGTAAAAGACCCTTCTGAATAATCACACCAGAATTTCCCCATGAGAAGGGAGGAAAGCTGAGAATAACTTAATTATTCAATGAATACTACCTATTCTTTGGTCTTTTTTCCCTGTGAGTCAGGCTTAAAAATGTTAATTACAAATGTTACTTTGAATGTGCCCTAAATAACATAGTCATTTTTCTCCATCCTTTTCCTGGACTTTCCACAGAGAATACTTGCATTGTTTCCTGAGAAAACCAACAAAATATCATAGCAGACGTGGCCGTTTTAATGATCCCCCTATCGTCTCATGTGAAGACTTAGTATCAGGGTGGTGACACCGTTTGGGTAGATTTAGGGGGCATACCGGTCCCAGAGGACTGTTGGGGGAGGGCTTTGACTTTTCAAAGCCTGGTGCCATTCCCAGCTTGCCATCTCTGCTTCTTGCTCACAGTTCAAAATGGAGCTCTCAGTATTCCGTTCCTGTTGCCATGCCTGCTGCTTACTGCCGTGCTTCCCCGACAGGATGGGCTCATATCTCTCTGGAACCATAAGCCAAACAAAATCTTCCTTCTGTAAGTTGCCTTGGTTGAGCTGCTTTATTCCAACAATAGAAAAGTAACTAATACAGAAGTAAAAGGCTTCAAAACAGAACAGCTATAATCTCTTCATAAAATGTCTAGTATGTTAATGACTCCGCAGTTTTACCCATATGCTTTGGTTAATTTCCTCTTCTGGTTTAGTGAAATTTCAAAAGGTTTAATGGATTAAAAAGCTTTTAAAAAGTATTTGAGTAACTTCTATTTTCAGAATAACCATGACTGTGACGAATTAGTAAGTTAAACATCTCGGTCCATTTTGTTAGAATATTCCAAGGTGAGTGTGCGTGTGCCGGTTTTTATATAGAATAATAGCTATACAGAAGTGACTGTCTGCACGCAGAGCTATCTTAACTTCACGTTTAAATCCTTAAAACCGTATTGCTTTGCCAATCCAAAAAGATTAGCGTAAGATGTAATTTAATATAAAACTTGTTTGTTTTAAGAGTTATTTACAAGTGGAAATGTTTTTGATATTTGGAGTGAAGGGTCACAGTGACTTCGCAGTAGCTATAAAAGTGTGCTGAAATGTCAGCCTTTCTGTGTATGTTGTTTGAAACTGGAAAGAAAGTTATTTTACTCTTGTCAGAGTGATGAATTTGAACAATAAAGAGAAAATACATAAAAATTGACGTGGGGAATACTGTAATTGGAATTTTTAGCAATTCAGTTATAGATGCTTATTGACTGTCTCTACATCTCCAGCTTTACATTTGCATCAAAAGGGAAAGCCATATTTCCATTCTAATCAAATACATCACATTAAAATAGTTCACCGGTGTTATGTATAATAATTTTTCCAAGGGATTCTGTATTTTGAAAGCCCCTTGCCATTTAGTCCCATTGCACTAAAATAGTTGTATGCTAGATTTATGAGGCTAAATCAATATTACAGCAACAGTGCAATTTACTTTAAAATTACTTAGTCTTGCAATTATTTATCAGACATATGAATCAGTGATTAATACTGACTCACTGGAAGTGGTCTGCTAGACTCTTGATTTTAAATTGCTTTTGCTCTGACACAGGTTCTCAAATACTAAGTACAGGTTAGAGTTTTGTTTTTAACCTAGCATAAAACTATTTTTTGCAACAGAAATTTGTGAATAAATCTTGGGATTCATGTCATATATATTCAAATGAATGCATATGTTTCTAAGTCTGGCAGTTCCCTTTTCCTGTTGGTTACATTGCTTCATTATGTAGTCTATTTTCTGTCTTGTCAAGAATTTCCTTGAGGGTGAAAATCTGCTGCTATATAAATTTATTTCTGATTCATGCCATTATCTAAAGTAGGATTTCCTCGAACATGAAAAAAAGATGAAATCTTTGTCCTTTGATTGTGTAATTGTTTTTGCACAATAGAAGTTTCAGATATTTTCTTTTGTCAAAAATAAATTTATCCTAGGCAGATGTTGGATGAAAATGATATAGACAGGTTTTCATTAGGGCATTTAGCCTCCTGTGAAATAACAACGGAGTCCCAGTCAAGTCATAAGCCATGAGGCTGTATGAGGAAGTTCTGTATGATCATTTTGGTCATCCCACAGCCTTGCTGTGTTAAAGGCTATGAGCTGGGAGCCAAAGTCATTCTGGGAAGAAAGAATCTCTGTGTGGGTGATCAGTCGTCCCCCGCCCCCTCTCTCTTATGTGGCCTGAAATCTATACTGGGCCAGATACTGGTATTCCCTTCATGCTACTACCTCAAACCGGGAGAGAGTTCCTATCCTAGTCAGAGAGTCTACTCTCCACTGGAAACATTGAAATGTTGCAGTTAACAGTACACAGCTGCATTTGACTGATAGCACTGCAACTCAGAAATGTTTAATCTGAGATACTATTCTTCAGACCCAGGGACAAATCCCAGCAGATACAAATACCCCTCATTTGCTCGTTTATCTGTTGGTGCACATGTTTATAGTCATGCACTTATATGCGGTGGAGCACATAGAGACAGAATGTGGATTTTAAAGGGGGATTTGGAGATTTGGGGAGGGACACAGAAGGAGCTGGATGGGAGTGAGAAATGAGATATGAAGAAAATTTTCTGTACTCATATTTTTCAAAAAAAAAAAAAGGAGAAGAGGAGGAGGAAGAGGAGCCTACTTCTACTGTTAATAGACAGGATGTTAAATCCTCCCAGTGAGGACTATATAGTCTCACTACAAAGATCATTAGGTGAATGGAGAGAAACAGTGAAATGACTAACAATCAGCATGGTAGGGGAGATGGATTCTGCATAGCAGAGACTAATAATGCAGCATGCGTATAAGCATGCATTCTACACCACAGCAATAGACACACAACCAGTATTGTGGCATACATATCAACATCCATTTAATGACTCAACACACATGTAGACATGCTTGCAATTACACAGCACATGTGAAATATATATCTGATGATGTAGCACGCCTGTAAACATGCATTCAATAACTCAGCACAAGTGTAGGCACATATTTTGTTCTGAGCAGTGGTTTAGGAAGGGAACTCTCTGGTTCTGTTTACTCTGGATTGAATTTTCCATGCAGAGATACTTTAAAGATATGCTGTCAGTTTGGGATAACTGGATATTTACAGAGAATCATGATTATTAGTTAAATCTGCCTGTGTTCTATTACCCTACCCATTCCCATTCTGGAAATGATATTCCCCTTTTCTCATGTAGTTCTACCTGCTATCCTTGTCTTTACTCACACCAATATAGCATAAACACACATATAAATCTGTAGCTAACATCATCGTATTTGAAAGAACATGTTGTATTTATTTTTATGAACTTAGGTTACTTACTACAATGTTTTCCTACATTTTTCATACATGTACATTTTCCTACAAATTTCATAAGTTCATTTTTCATTGATGTTAAATAAAATACATATGCAAATGTATCACACAGACATGCATATGTGTGTATGTATATATATATATATATATATATATATATATATATATATATTCATTGGATTTTTATTATGTATTCATCTGTTAAAGGATATATATACTATTAAAAACTACTTTGAGATTCCATCCTGACCAGTCAGAATGAATATCTTCTGGAAAACAAGTGAATAATTTCAAGAAAACAAATGACAACAAATTCTGGCCAGAGTATGGGAAGAGGAACCTTCTTGACTGTTGGTGGAAGTGCAGACTGGTGCAGTCACTGTGGAAAGCATGTAGCCTTCTCATGAAACTAAAAATAGGACAAGCACATGACCCAGCTTTAGTGATGCTCGGTCATGTTCAAAGGACTCTATCCTGGGTGTACCCGTGTTTATTGATGCTTTTTTACTAAATCAGGGAAACATCTGCTATCCAAGGCTCAAAATCCAGATGCAATGACTGCAAATATTGATGACCTTGACTATTAAATCACCACGAGAAAACTCCGCAACACATCCACTCAAGAAACCACAAGAGGCAACTGAAAGACTAAGGTAGAGCTTTAGCATTGTATGCCGCCTGTAAACAACTAAGACCGTGACTATGCTGCAAACATTTACACCTATTCAATTACAGAAATATTCAATCATGGAATTACGTATTAGAACACGTTCATTTCAATCATAAGCTTTAAAATATAAATTAATCCACAATCATATACTAGCTCTAAGCTAGCACATTGGCAATAATTACAATATATAAAATGAATTGTGACAAATTCACTGAAAAATAAGAATTTTGTTTCTGAATAGCTGTAAGAAGGCAAAGTCCCACATACATCCTTTTTGATCCTGTGTTCTTACTCCTTAACGCTTATTCTAAAGACACACACTAATCTCAATAATCTATGTATATAATATATATTGTACTTATTCATACATGGGTAGTCATTAAAGCAGTTTTTTTCATTGTAAAATACTACAAATAAAGCGAATGTCTATTCATAGAAGGTAGTTGAATAAACTATGATACTCACAACCCACAGCAAGAGCATTGAATGATGGTGTACGTACGAATTCATACCGGGAAGTTTTCAGGTATATATTCTTGAGGGGGGGAAATACTAAGGGCAAAACAGTTGTACTTTTTATGTGAGAAATAATATAAAATATGAATTTGTAGCATACAAAATATGTGTATATGCTTAAATAAGTTTATAATTATATGTACATCTGTATTTTATATGTGAATACAACTACACATGTGATTCCTCACTTGTATAGAAAACAATGAACTTAAAAACAGAAATAGAAAGCATCACTACAATGAATGAGATCAGATTTTTGGAGAAGGCAGAGCTAGAACTGTATTGAAAGTGATGGGCAGATTAAAATGGAAGAGAATGGCTTCCAGCAAAGCAGTTTGTGTGTATTGTAAGACTCAACAACCTGAGCGCATGGTTAGCAAGTCATTCTTGCTGCTTATTAGCTGCTTTGAATAAATTAATTCCTCATGGACAGGCTAAAACACTAAAGGGCAAGGAATTTTTTGGATTATCAGTGGGGTTTATGCTATCCTGGATAATCAAGGATGTGCCTTATGGGGATATAAATGAGCAAGAAGAACTTTTAAAGCCAGAAGTCAGCTTCTTCAAAGCAGGACATATATTTTTTATTTCAGAATTTTCACAGTACTTAATTTCCCATATTTTCTCATATCTGCTGTTGTAAATTGGTTATACTGTGGCTCAATTTACTAATGTATTTCTTTGAACTACAAGTATTTAAATGTATGAGCAAAGGAAACTTTCATTTAAACAGGTTTTTCCCTGACCTAATCTCCAAAGGTCTAGTAGCATGCAAAGGCTGACTGAGGTTGAGCCTAGAAAGAAAGAAGAAAGAGAATTGGTGCTTACCTGCAACTTCTATTCTAGATAAAACTGGCCAAATTTTTGAAGGAACAATAACTTTATTTGGGGAGATTTTTCTAAATAAAGATCATTAAGCCAATCAGTGAATGGTTATAGGAGTAACTCTGAGCCATTTTTCTTCTTAAAACGTGAAAATCAAGCTATTTAAGATTAACAGTTGCGCTGTTAACAGTGAATTCCTGTTAAAATGAAGTGGTTAATCACCAGGAAGGGCATATTAAAACTGTTAATTTGTAGGCTTGAAACTTCCTTTTAATTAGAGCTATAGAGAAAGTTTCCTGTTCAAAGCAAAGCTGGTGTCTCGTGGCTTTCTGACACCCTTGTGAAATACCACAAAGAAAAATCCTTTTAGAGAGGAGAGTCAGGGTGAAGAGGAGAAATTGGAGGGCTTAATTTGGGAGGATTCAGCACTTCTCCACCTCTGCTCCCTACCACCAGCCTTTGAAAATAGACGAATCAGTGAAGGGATGTGTTTGATTTCTAGGAGAGATGGAAGCCACCTGGCTGGGTGAACATTCTTCAGTCAGAGTTAGTTTCTTCTTAGATAATATAAATATTTCTAAAAGGAAAATAATGAAGGACATACTTGAAGAAGAAAGGTCTGAAAAGTTGTCAATGTACAGTTAGAATAGGTTTATTTTGCTTATTTGTGGATAATAGCTGTTAAAACAATGGTAACCAAGCTACAAACTGTAGAACCACAATGAGTGAGTAAGGAACTAGGGGAGACAGATAAATGTTATTAGGAAAAGAAAAAAATAGAATAGATAGTTATGGGTGGATGGAAGGAGGGAGAAGTGGAATGAGTAGACAAAGCTTAGAGCAGGAGAGTAGAGGGGGTGAGGGAGGGAATATGGGGAGAGAGATACAATTAAGGGCCATTTGAAGAGTAGTAGGGAAACCTAATACACTAGAAGCATCCTAAAAGATATACATGTATGAAGTCGATCTAACTGAAATTACCAAATAATGGGGGATACAGAGCTCCAACTGGCCACCTCATGTCACCCAATAAAGCTTAAGTCTGTGGATAGAGCTACATTTGAGTTATTGAACAAAGGGGTCCGATGGGGATCCTCAAACAACTCAGGGTGTTGTTCTTCACTAACTGACAACAAGGTCCCAGTGCCGAAGACAACATCTCCACAACTCATTGAATACGGGAACATCGAGCTGGCACCTATGTAGAGCCTTCAACCCTAACGTTCTAGAATCTTTGGTACAGGAATGTATGCTATAGCCTACCAAAAGAAAAATGTAAACACCAATTCAGCAACAGACCCTTTGGTTGACAATAGTATCCTGACTGAAAGATATGCTAGTGCAATGGTGGCACAAAGCTTATAGGAGTAACCAACCAACATCTGATTTGACTTAAAACCCACTCTGTGAGATGGAACCCATCCTCAATACTGCTTGGGTGATCAGGAACATGAGACTAGATAGCAGAGAGACCTAGGGGTAAAACCAAATGTTAATGTTCTAACACCAGAAAAGTAACAATAAAATGACAACTAATGACATTTTGCTATACTCACAGATCAGTGCCTTGCTCAGTCATCAGCAAAGGACTTTCCTCCTGCAGCAGATGGGAGCTAAAACAGAGACCCACAGCTGGACATTATGCAGAGAGACAGATTTAGATCCCTCATCCCTAAGAGGGATGTCTCCATCAAGTACTTCCCTCTGGAGCTTAAGGAACCCTGTGGAAAGGGAGCCAGAAAGAGTATAAGAGCTGGAGGTCACCAAGAAAACAAGGCCCTCAAAAATCAACATGAAGAAAGCGCATATGACCCCACAGAGACTGAGGCAGCGTGCACAGGGCCCGCACCTGTCAACACCAGGCATTTTGCATGCTCAATTCCATTGTGTTAGTTTTTGTTTTATCTTACTGTGTTATGTTTTATTTTATTATCATCCCTTAGAAGACTGTTTCCTAATGAGAGACAGAAAGGGAGTGGATCTGGATGGGATGGAAGAACTGGAAGAGGAAGAGGGTCAAGGGAGAGGAAATCATTATTAAAATATATCATGTGAAGATAAAACTATTTTCAATAAAAGAGAAAAAAGTAACTGAGAGAAAGAAAGACAGGGGGGAGAGAGAGAGAGGAAAGAAAGAGCTTTAGGTTATGTGACCTTTTTATTTATGATTAATTTGTGATATTTTAAATTTATTCATTAGTGTATACTCCATAAATAGACCATTTATTTTTCATTGTAATTATGTTTCTTGTATAATCATCTTCAAAAAAGGTCAGCAAGATAGGGGTATAATATTTCTCGGTATGCTTTATTTTGTTATTTTTATTTTCATGGTGTTTGACACAGGGTTTTTCTGTGTAGCCCTGGCTGTCCTGAAACCATTCTGCAGACCAGATTGGCCTTGAACTTGGAGATTTGCCTGCCTCTGTCTTTCAAGCGCTAAGATTAAAGGCATACACCAGCACAGCCAGGCATGCTTAGTATGTTTTATGCCAGTGGGCTTAAGCCCACATTCAGCTTCTTAAGCCAGTGTCTCTGATTCTAGAATTATTCATGGGAAGTTCATAAAATGTAGGTTCCTTTGCTATTGCAAGTAGAGATAGCAAGTTAGTAAGTTTGAGGCAAGCTAAGAATATAGATGTCCTGGTGTAAGTACCTTAGGAGTTATGTGGGCCTCCGGGTACCGACTTTGATGCACACTTTCTCTGACTCTCCTCATTAAGGATGGGCTGAGGATGGCGTTCTCTGTGAGTATCAGGAGAACCAGAGGCGAGCTGCCTCTAGAAGTAAATGATGGCTGCAACAATAAAGTAATTTTCATGTGTTACAAGCTGAAATAAGAGACGAGACAGTTTTTAAGGTGAGTATATTTAAATCAACCAATTAAATAAAATACAGGCTATAAAAGTGGATAAAATATTAATGAGCAACCAATACCAGTTACGGAAAAAAAGTGTTCTTGTGAACTCTCAATTTTATTTACAAATGGAGAAAATACAGTAGCGAGACTTACGTAGTTTCTCACTATGTCCCCTTCAAGGATGAGAAAACATTACGGACCAATAGTAAATTGTACTCTCCACAAAGCGTTACAAAAAAGCTTCCCTTATTATTGGCAGTTTACAAATATTAAAAACTGGCAGAATAAAACACACACACACACACACACACACACACACACACACATTGACAGAGAACCTCCAAAATACTATCTCCAAGTCACACATTCATCATTTGGTGGGACCAAAATTGAAATGTGTTTTTAAACAGAATAAAATGATTTTGAGCACATTCTTCTTGAGCATTTATCCTCCATTCTGTGTGGCCATGGGTGTTTCTCTGGGTTCTTAGATCTGATAAGATATATGAAACACATGAGATACCTGGTAAATATTTCATGAATGTCATTAGTTTTCACTAATATTCCATGATAGAACTTCTTTCTGCATGCTGGTATATAGCTGAAATACCTAGGTACAGGTGTTCCCTCTAGACCAACTGACAATGTGAACTAGATAAAGATTAGACTCTGAGTCCACAGTATTTGATTGTTTATGTTTAACGTCTTGTGAGATCATACAATTACTTCTCTTTGTCTTAGTACATTTGATAATTGTGTAGGGTACCAATGTAACTACCAAAAGTCATATTGTTTACATTTAATTAGTGTTTGCATCACCCGTGTTATAAAAAATATGCTCTCCATGGATACAGCTTTATATGTGATGAAGTTTCTATTTAATAAATAAAACTTAACATGTCAATCACAAATATTTAGAATATAAGTTCAACATATTTCCAGTGTAAAAAAATATAAAGTCAGTTTATACTACTCTACTACAGTATATAAAAGGAATAATTAAAGACATGGCATGTATTACTGCCAGTAACAAGAAAAGAAAGCTGGAGAGATTCTTAGAAGTCCATAATGCATGTTTACTCAAACGCAACATTCACATAAACATGCTCACATCCAAATGCCTGCATTTCTCAATACATATAGCGTAGAGCTTCACAATATCATGGAATACGTAAAGTGGGTGACTACTTACAGGAAATATACTTTGAATATTCGGATCTTACATTAGCAATCTTTACATCATTTCTTTTTAATTTAAGCTTTAAATGACCTATATACTTTCCTCTAACCATGTCTTAAAAATCATCTCACAAATTCTGAAAGCATTGTTTTTATTTTTGTTCATTTATGTTATATTTTTGAGAGAAATGTCTGTTTTTTTCACTATATCTTGATCTGTCCATGAATTATATACAGCTATGCACTTTAGTTCCACATATTTAATGCTTTTCATATGCTCACATTCATTCTTTTCAATTATTTTATTAGAATTAAATACTTTGCATGACAACACATGTTTTGAATAATTTTAATATGCTAAGCTAATTGAAAATATATTGAGACATATTTATGCTCCAAAGTCTGTTCTGTCCCAATGATTGTTTTATTCACACTAGAAAGGGGTAAGGAGGAGGTGGGAGGAGTGGAACGAGAAGGGGAGGAGGAGGGGGAGGAGAGGAAGTAGGAGGGGTAAGAGAAGAGGAAGGAGGGGAAAGAGGAGGAGGGGGGAGGAGGAGTGAAAGGAGGAGGGGGAAGAGGGGGAGAGGGAGGAGGGGATGGAAGGGGAGGGGGAGGCTGACTGAGGGATTCTGCCTGAAGAACATTCCAATATTGTCATGGGCACATCTGCTAGGCCTTAATTTCCCAATATGTATTTACTAAATTAACAACTAACCCTTATCGTGGTTCTAGTTTTTCCCTTTTGTAAATGTATTCTCTGTGTTTATATTTCTAAGTTAAAAGCTTTTTCTAATGACTCGTCAGCATTGCTCCACTGATTTCCGATGTGCATTATTTCTGAAGAGAAGTAAGTTTCCATTATATTTCTTGTTATTCTCTATATAGAGTGTCTCTTTTGGCTAATTTTAATGTTTTTCTTCAACAATATTTTCCAAATCTTTAATTATTATATATCTCAATGGAGTCTTTCTGATTTTTCCTCTATTTAGTTATCATATATTTTCCTGGACTTTTAGTCCTTTTTTTTTTTCTTTTTGGTTTTCTGAGACAAGGTTTCTCTGTTGTAACTCTGGCTATCCTGGAACTCACTCTGTAGACAAGGCTGGCCTCCAACTCAGAGATCCACCTGCCATTGCCTTCTGAGTGCTGGTATTAAAGGCGTGTGCCACCACCACCACCTGCTTAGACTTAGTCTTAAAAATATAGTCTCTTTTAACTAATTCTTTTGATTATACTGCAGAATGCTTTCAGATATGTGGTTTGTCACCCACACTTCTTATACAAGAGTTTCATCTCTAGATATCCCATGTGCTTTTCGGTATCTTTGATTTATCTCCACAATTCATGTTATCCATAAAATGACTGAACCTACAATACATATGTTGTAGACCTGCCTTAGTATCATCAGATATTTACATTTCAGTTTCTTCACTTTCTTCAAAATTATTGATGGTATATTTCTCCTTCTCCCTGTGAATACCAATTTTAATTGGCCATTAGACCTTATGAATGCTCTTTTATTGATTGCATATGACTGCTGAATATCTTTAAAGCATACTGGATTTTTCTTGCAAGTAGTTATCTATAACTTATTCCTTAATGAAATACTTCTTTGACTTCTCATGATCATTTTAGATACATCAAATATAGCCTTTGTATTAGAATTAATTCATTGACCCTTATTCTTCCTCTCCTTCCTCCTCCCTCATTTTCTTTTTTCTTTCTTTTTTTTCTGGGAGAGGGGTGGCTTTTCAAAACAGGGTTTCTCTGTGTAGCCCTGGCTGTCTTGGAACTTGCTTGTAGACCAGGCTGGCCTCAAACTCAGAGATTCTTTGGGCTCTGCCTCCCAAAAGCTGGGATTAAAGGCATGCAACATCACTGCCTGGCTTCACTACCCCTTCCCTATATGGCCCTGTTTGAGTTCTACTTAGTTTTCTGTATAATTACTGAGCTTTCTCTACTGTGGCTTGCAGCAACACAACTGATCACCAGTTCTGTGTTTGTTCTGGGAATTGTTCTCCATATAACAGCCTCATTAACTTTTTCCCCACAAGTTATTGTTATGCAACAAAGTTGGATTTTACCTCTACTTGTACAGACATATCCAGTTAGATATTCAAGGTGCTTCTCTGCAGAGTTCTCAGCCTTATTCTCTGCCTAACCTGTGCTTGGTGAATAAATTAAAGAAGACAGTAACTTTAATGCTTCATTCTAGTCATTAGGCAGCTTATTATCATATAATTAAGGCTTGTAGAAAAAAATAATATTTTGAATTACTTTACCTCAGGGCAAAAGACCAAGGTACTTATTTATAGAAAATCAAAAATATCTTTTCCACTTTACCGTGGGGTCTAGATTGAACTTAATTAATGAATAGCAACAGGAAAGATTATTGTTCTTGAACAGTGGCTAATTTTGGCCCATTATGTTAAATGGTTGTTTATAGCATTAGTTAGGATAATATCAATTGACAAAAATAAGCAACAAGTTGTAAAAACTTCCAAGATGCATTCAACTTTTAGACTAAGTACTTTAGTCATACATTATTTTAGCAAGTACTTGAACAGCATAAATGTACATTATAGCTAAAGGATATTGTTTTGAAAAATAAAGATATGAGTCTTCATATCTAGCATCAAGAATAAGAAAATTATGTTTTTTCAATAACTTTAAAAGAAACTTTAGATATAAAGTGATTTGCATATACATGAAACTTCAAGATAAAGTTAAAATATAATTAAAAATTATTGCACTGATTATTTCTCAATTGCCTGGAAAACACATCTCTTAAATCACTATAAGTTATTCAATTTTAACAAAAAATAGGTTATTTTGCTTTATCATAGATATTTTTATTATAATCATTCTTATGACCTGGAGAATACAAATGCAAGAAATGATACAACTAAGACTATACTGGTCCTAATTTGATAGTAAATTTAGTTAAATACTATAAATCATGTTAATTTTGGTTATGATGAAGATTAAAATTAACAAATGGAGTGAATATCCATTGGAATTGCTTGTATCAATTGCAAAATAAATACCCAAAAGACTCAGTTTTTGAATCATTTTAGATACTGATTATCAGTAATAGTTGAAGTATTATTAAATATATCCCCAGGGCAGGGCCTGGAAATATGGCTCAGCAGGTAAGAGTACTGGTTGCTCTTCTGTAGGATCCAGGTTCAATTCCCAGCACCTTCTTGGCAGCTCACAACTGTCTATAACTCCATTTTTAGGGCATCTGATACACTCACACCAATACACATAAAATAAAATTAAATAAATTATTTTTAAAAATACCCTCAAGGACTGGAGAGATGTCTCAGAAGTTAATTACACTCAGTACTCTTCCAGAGAACCCTAGTTCAATTAGCAAAACCCACTTGGAACTCAACACATATCTAACTCCAATCTCAGAGGATCTGACACTGTCTTCTGTCCTGTGATGGCATCAGTAACACACATGATGCACAGACATGAGTGCAGGAAAAATATCCATCCACATAAAATAATTAATAAACAAAATGTAATTTAAAAATACTCAAACGAGAATAAGTTATTTACAAGTAAGTAAATATACAAAGGTATGTTTTACTTAAATCAGATCCTTAGGATTTCATTCTCTTATGCCTTTACATATGCTCCATACTTCCTCAAAGTGTCTCATTTACTCCACTTTGTCATTGGATTTTCTCCTTTACACACCAGATAAAAATATCTCAGTGTGATCTTAGATGTGAACACTAGCAATGAGACTCACAGTCTCAATTTTCTATGATGAAGTTTTTCAGTGCTTACATTTCAAAAATACATGAGGCAACAAATATGTCTCAGTTTATCCTAAAATTCTTGACTACATTAATGATTTTTTGCAATGTTTATATCTGAGCCTCTATCAAGAATAAAAAAGTACTATCAAGAGACAAAGAAAATTTGGTAGAGGTAAATCTAGTCTGAACTATTGGTAGAAATGCTTATGTGTTCTACAATATTAGGAAAGTTACATGACCTAAGTATTTGTTTAGTTATTAATTAATCTTAATTAATTAATTGTAATCTTAATTCTATTGGATTATGAATACAGAAAGTATGGCGTGTATGTATAGAGAAATGAGAAGCTCAGTACATTATTAACCTAAAGGCATAATTTAAATGGCTACTATAAAGGTCTAAAGACAAGCAGAAGCACAGACACTTTTCCTGAAGTGATGAAGGACTCTTGTTAACTTATGCCTAAATAGCTGAAGGAAGGCAAATCAGTACCATGGAGAGTTCCTTTTGCGTGCAAGTTATTGAGCCCATTTCTAAGACTGTCTTTAAACTCTTCAAGGTTTTATTCAGCAACTTTTATGCCTTGTTTGCTTCTTCCTTCTTTTTGAAAGACTGTCCAAGGTGCAATATTCCTTGCACCAAGAGTGCTTATTGAGCCATGGTAAACTAGTATTTCTTGAATGATGTGAAATCTTACCAGGGCATAGTCTGGTTCCTCCTTACCACAAAATACTTCAATTAGCTAAGATACACAAAAGTCAATAATTTTAATGCATATTGCATCAGATTTTATGCAGGAATTTCTTATCCTGAGGAAAACCATTACCATGTCCCCAATGTGCTCTGCACCAGGAGTATGTGCTTTCTAAGAAATAATTTTTTTAATTTGTTTTCTTCTTCTCTCATATAATACAATCCATGCTGCTGGATTAAAAGATTAAATGTTCTTCTACATGTCTCCCTTCTCCACATCCTCACCAGCATGAGCTGTCATTTATTGTATTGATCTTAGCCGTTCCAACAGGTGTAAGATGGAATCTCAAAGTAGTTTTAATTTGCATTTCTATGATGACTAAGGATGTCAAGCATTTCTTTAAGTGTTTCTAAACCACTTGAGATTCTTTTAAGAATTTTTGGTTTAGATCTTACCCCATTTTTAATTGGATTATTTGTTTTGCTGATGTCTAGTTTCTTGAGTTCTTTATATATTTTGGATATTAGCCCTCTATCAGAAATGCAGTTGGTGAAAATCTTTTCCCATTCTGTAGGCTGCGATTTTGTCTTACTGACAGTGTCTTTTGTCCTACAGAAGCTTTTCAGTTTCATGAAGTCCCATTTTTTAATCTTAGTTTCTTCTCTATCAGTGTTATGTTCAGGAAGTTGACTCCTGTGCCAATGCATTCAAGGATATTCCCCACTTTCTGTTCTATCAGTGTATCTGGTTTTATGTTGAGGTCTTTGATACACTTGGACTTGAGTTTTGTGCAGAGTGATAAATATGGATCTATTTGCATTCTTCTACATATTGATATTTAATTAGACCAGCACCATTTGTTAAAGATGCTTTTTTTATCCCATTGTATATTTCTGGCTTCTTTATCAAAGATCAGGTTTATTCTTTTTTCTTTTGTTATTTTCCCAATGATCACCTTTGTCCTAAATCTTAAGGACTTTATGATTTATCAAATTTCTACAAAGCAGGGTATTTTCCCAAAACTATATAAGCTCTTCTATATTTTAGTCAATTGCAGGAGGATATTTCTTGCAATGTATTCCTTTTACACTAATTAAAATGGCAACCATTGAAGTGGGCCATGTGTATTTTTTTTAGTTTTAAGCATATTTAAGAAGGAAAAGACACCTAATAGAATTTCAGAGTGAGAAAAAAAAATATTAGCTGTAATTTGCCACATGATGAGAGTGATGAATAATTTATAATATTAAAACTAATAGGCAAATGTTATTTTAAGAACTCATCCTAGAATTTTTCTCAGGGTGGGGGCTCATCTGGTTTGGAATGAACTGCAGTTGGATTACTTGCTGTAAAGTTAGTAGTATCTAGTTATCCAGGAAGGATGAAGGCGAGGGAATGACTATGTATTTTTGGTATGACAAACATGAGATCATAGTAAAACAGTCATAGATCATAGGTCATAGGTCAACATTGTGCATGCAAATGACCTTTGTGAAAGGTCTGATGGAAAGGATGACATAGAAATGTTTAGAAATATGAGTTTATCACACCAATCACATTAATATGCAGCATGTCTGACAATGTGTTGTTATTTGTGTTACATCAAAGCATCAGCAGATCATTTCTTCATTTTGAGTCTTAATTATTCCTTTTTAGAAAGGAAAAAATCCCAGGTTAAAAAAAAGAAGATTAAAAAATGTGGTAGAGCCACATAACTTTGATAAGAATTATAGGGACAAAATGACCAACTGCACATGGTTTATAGCAAAAAGTAGCCTATGGAAAGAAGGTACTGTATTTCTTTAGATAAAATAAAATAGAGATGTTATAAGAACATCAGATTTTTCCCTTCAAGATGATGAATCAAATTTAACAATAATTACTAAAGATTGATATTCTGATTAAAATAAAATGTACAATAAAGCATATTTACACACATACACACACACACACACACACACACACACACACATACACACACACACACCCATGCACACACTCAGTGGAAAAAGAGTCCATGAGTTAGATAGAGAACAAGGAGGTATATACAACTGGGTTTGGAGGGTAGACCAGCAAGGGAAAATGATGTAATTATATTATAATCTCAGTTTTTTAATTAAAGTAATACTGCTTTGGTCTGGATATTTTGAACCTCCTAAAATTCAAGTGTTGAGATTTAAATCTCATTACAATAGTGTTGAGGTACAGCCAGATGGAAAAGTGTTTTGCTCATGAGGTCTCTCTATCTATGGTTCAACTCATGCTATATTAAAAGGAAAACTGGCTTATTTTTCTGATTCAATTTTAAAGCATTATCTTGGTAATAGGGATTGGACCCTAAGTAGACATCTATCTAGAGGACTCTTGAGTTTAGATTTCACAGAACTGATAACTGTGAAAATTAAATATCTGTTTGTTTGTTTTACAAATTACTCTTATTTATATCATACTCTTCCATTATCAGCAGTATAAAAATGACAAATAAGATGATCTGATACATTTCTCATAGTTTCAAACCATAACTTACCCAAATCAATCTATTTATTAAAATTTTTCATTAATTTTAAGTTCTATAGTCAAAAATTACTGGGCAAGGGATAGGGAGACAGCTCATTTGGTAAAGTTCTTGTTGCACACTCAGGAAGACCTGAGTTTTGATACCCACTCCTTATATAAAGAGCTGAGCATGGAGATATACATCTGCAATCCCAGTGCTGTGGAGGTAAAGATAGGCAAATACCCAAAGCTCACTGTCTAGCAAGGCTAGTACAATTGATGTGCTCCAAGTTCCACAAGAGGGTGTCACACAAAATAAGGTAGAGATTTGTAGAGGATAACCAATGTAGACCTCTGATCTCTATGCATTTGTAAACACATATGTATGTACACTAACATATACACATACTCATGCACAGAGAGAGAGAGAGAGAGAGAGAGAGAGAGAGAGAGACCAATGTATCATTTTGGGGACAATTTGAGAACATGCAGTGATAAGTAATCAGCTTTTCATCACTGTGATGACAAATAGCTCAGGAAAACAATTTAGAAAAGCAAAATTTATTTTGACTTATGATTTTAGCAGTGTCAGTCCGTAGATAGTTGGCTCCATTGTTTGTGGACACAGTAAGGTAGATCATTAGGGTGAAAGGCATGGTAAAGCAATGTTGCACATATCATGGTATCCAGGAAGCAGAGAGAAAGAAATGAAGGATTCCAGGACACCTATTTTGAAGGCATGCCCAAGGAACATATTTCTAACTATGCCATGACTGCCATTTTTACCATCTTCCAAGAATACTATCATAATGTAATTTCTGTTGGTTAAGTCAGAGCTCTTGTGATCAGATCTTCTTTCAATGACAAGACGCACCAAATGCAAACCAAATGCTTAATATTCTTTTAATAGATGCTTCAATCACAAATCACAATATGGACCTTTAATAACAGATGTGAATCTTTGGAGTCAAGTGAGCATACAATCACTGCTTTTATAGATGTAGCTGTCTTCAGGATTAAGAAATAGATGATGAAATGAGTTCAATGATAAATATGCTTGCAGTCTTTACACATAGTCCACACCCATAAAAGTTGAACTTCATACCATGGACAGAGGAGTTATAATTTATAAGAACTGCATGATTATAACAGCTTTAACATACAATACCTTTGAAAGCTTATTTTAAGATTAAAATCCTTATTTTGACTTAATTAGGAGTGCGTGAACATGAGACATGATCTCACTATGTAGCTCAGGCTGAACTTGAACTTGCTACATAGCCTGGGTTCCCCTGCCTCTGCCTGATAACTTTATGGATTATAAGCATGTTCCATCATTATTATCTTCATTCAGTTTTAAATGTAAATGTCTAAATTGAAGATTGGTGTTCTGTAGTAGTATACCTACTGTGGCAGCTCACCAAACAGGAGGCATATTCATTGGTGCAAACTCTGCCAGACCTCTTTAGAGGGAACCACCATCCTGGCCAGCACCATACTCAATCAACAGTGGAACCCTGAGTGTCTGTGCTCAGGTGTTTTATTGATTCAGAACTCCTTAGGTGTTCTACCGATTCCACGTGCAAATCCATAGTAAGCAATCAAACATCCCCCACAGAAATCCAACATGTGCAAACAATGCAAAATGCCAAGGCCTATGCATCCCTTTTCCAACAGTGCATAAAACAATTATTTTAAATATAACTAAAAATAAACTTCCAAAACAGTGTTCCTCGGTCCCAAAAAGCTTTTACCTCTTCTCTAGTTTCCAAATTTACAAATGTCACCTTCTAGACACCCATTAAAGTGTTAGATACAGTCTCACATTTCTCTCCTTCATTCTCTTCATCTCCATGTAAGGGGGCTATCAAGCACAAAAACATCTTTTCCATCTTGTCTCGGAAATGCTATCTCTTAACTTCTTGGCATGCACCACCTCTTCCTACAGTCCATGTGCTTCATTAACACTAGTGCACGGAGGTAAGGCTGCTAGTCTCCCCCAGTGTGTCTGTACATTCCTGTCTGTAAAGTTGGAAAAAAAACCCTTAGGACTGGGTCTTTACTAATGTTTACCAGACTGCCATGTTCACGTCATTATATAACACCTGCATAAATATTCTTTATAATGCCAAGTGTATCAGAAATGTTGTCATTCAAAGGACAACAGACTTATTTCTCCATGTTGCTTCCTCCTTTGTTTTCTTTCTTCTGTAACCTGAGTTACTACTCATCTTTTAAACAGAGTTAACTTTTCAGTATCATTCAAGAATTGTATAATTTTTACTAGTAAATCAAATTACCCCTAATTTTATATTTATTCACTTGGAATCTGTCTTAATCTGCATATTAATCTTATAAATAATTAAATTTTTCCTGCCAACCTGTCATACATTGAAGAGTAAGTGACGTGGAACTTCAGTCCCACATCATGTCATGTGTCTGAAAATTACTCTCAGAAACGGTCTGAATACTTTCATAAGACAGAATCCCCAGATACTGAGACTTGGTTTTGGCATATTTTTTTAAGCGTTGATGCAGCTGTTTAAATTGTCACCAGCTAGAGTCATTCAGGAAGAGGGAACTTCATCTGAGAAACTACTCCTATCAGATTGGCTTGTAGGCCAGACTATGGTACATTTCTTTAATCGGTGATTGATTTGGGAGAATCCAACCCATTGTGAATGGTACCATCGGTAGATCTGAGTTATATAAGAAAAGCACAATGTGCAAGCCTTAAGGAGCAAGCCAGCAAATAATGTTCTTCCATGGCCTCTGACTTAGTTCCTTCCTTTGATTTCTTGCCTTGAGTTCCTGCCCCAATGTTCTTCAGTGACAAACTGTTACCTGGACATGTAATATGAAATAAACTTTTTCCTCCATTAACATGGTTTGTTCATGGTGTTTTATCAAAGCAATAGAAACTCTAAGACAATAGCTGTCTAGGAATGAAGTTGGTGACTTCACAATGGAAATGCATATTTAAGAGAAAGAAATGTAAATACTTCTGATGAGTCAATAGAATATTTAGGCAAAGAATATTCCCAAAGAAGACTGGAGCACTGGAGCAGATTGTGTAGAGGAACGTTTGCATTTGAATAGAGATTTACCTTCAAGTGGCTTGAGGAAATCAGAAAGCTTTAGATGTAATGAAGATACAGGTAATAAAAAGAAGTGTAATTCATTCTCCTGTAAGCAGAGTCTAGGTGGGAGTTAATATTTGACTAAAAAAAAGAAAAGAAAAGGAAAGGAAAGGAAAGCCAGTTAGATGGTAAATAATGGTACAAAGACCAGTCATAAAATTGTGAAGCAGTTGAAAATGAAATCCAAATAAAATAAATACAGAAAATAGTCTTAAATCAGAAACTAGGGAGAAATCTTCTACAAAAAGGATGGAAGAATAGAGAAGGCATGGGAGCAGGGTAGTGGTGGGAACGCGTGATCCCTAGCTAGTGACACTAAGGTAGAAAGTAGAATGTCACTGAAGGAAATGGGTCAGGGGATTCACCTTGAGGTTTTAGAGCTTAGCTACACTTCCTCTTCACTTCTGCAGATGCAACATGACCATTGTCTCTGGCTGCTTGCGTTCCCTTCCATAGTGGAACCAGTACCCTCTGACTGTAAGCTAAAATAACATTTTCACCCTAAGTTGCTTCTGTAGCCATTGACTGTGGGCAAAGTGTAGTTTATTCTTTGCTAATCCAATCCCCTATCCATAGAGAGTTTCAGACTCTGCACAATCAGTCTTCAAACCTAAAACGTTTCAGTCTCTTCAACATACTGCTGACTGGATGCACTCTGACTGGCTCCTTCTGAATTCAGGACTGTATTGAACTCAACTAACTCTTCTGGTTGGCTGATTCAACTCACTTGCTGTTTTGGCTCAAACTCTTCTCCAAGCTGACTGATTCAAACTGAACTTCTAAACTGGCTGAGTGTTTCTGACTGAACACTTCTGACTCTGGCTGACTCTGGCTGATACATGAAGCTTCTCTGACTGAACTGCTTTGCTCAGCTTCAAATGACTCTTTTTCCCAAACTCATTCTTCCCTCCTTTTATATCCTTGGATGTGTTCCAACTATGATTCAATACTCAACTTCACTCTGATTCGATCTCAGAGCTGGGATAAAAGGCATGTGCTCATTCTATAACCATGAACTGAGAGCCTTGACCTACTTCTGTACTGACTGCTTCCTTTTAGAACCCTAGTGTTAGGATTAACAGCTGTGCTGTGTTGCCTTAACCACAGAAATCCCATTCACCTAGCATTAGCAAAAACAGAGGGTAGGATTAGTCTGAATAACATTCTTTCTGCATCCCATCCAGATCACTCAGGCCTCTGAATGTGATCCCTTCACACAGGCCCTTGGATTTGATCCATTCCTAGCTATCACACAGGCCTTTCAATGTGATGCTTTCCCAGAGCAGCCATGCTGCTGGTTTAAAAGATTAAATATTCCTCTACGTGATTTCTTCAAGATATTTTGTTACTTAACAAAAAGTATCAAATATAAACAGGAGGAAGCAAAGATGGTAAAAGAATTTTTCTAGGTAGGTAGTTGAAATATTTGGAAAGAATAATATTTATGAGTTTAATGTAACCCACGCATTGTACAGAAAGAGGAGGGAAGACAGGAGTTTATAGCAATGCAAAAGATTATAGCCACAAGAAAGTTTAACCCAATGTAGCTAAAACCACATAAATTTAAAGATGAAGATCAGAGAGAGGAAGACCTTTAACATACAGGCTAGCTTGTCACTCTAGTGAGAATTGGTGTATATTATTTGACTGCCCATGCAGGGTCTGATATGGTATATAAATTAGGGGCTTTAGAAATGAATATACCATATTTCTGGAACAATTTTCCTATGACCATATGTATAGAAATTTTAGCAGAAATATAAATTTTATGTCTCAAGACACACAGCTATTTAGCTGAGGTATACAAAATTGGGGGGTGGGAATCAGCAACAAAATTGTGTAGGATCAAACCACAAATCTTCTTAGGCCTTCATGAATGATTCTGTCTGACATTGTCATGACATTCTGACATGACATTCTCTGGAGAGGAAGATGATACATAGGATGGTTTACAAGAGTCAACTTATAAAGACTGAATGACAATATTGTGTACAATTTATTTAGCTACTCCTTATTTTAAAATATAAAGTTGTCCATGAATCAATAAAAAGATATACTTGCAAGTCAAGAGATTTATAAACAGATTTCCCATCTTTTTTTTTTTTTTTTTTTTTTTGGCTCCTGTACTTTTTTGGCAACTATTTCCCTTACTAATATACTCGTGTTTCTCGGTCATGGTATGGGCAATAAAAAAGGAGCTTATGGGAATATTTGATCATACGTTTGTAAAGAAAGAACATTACTACTAGATAACTTAATATATAAGAATAGACTAAAAAGAGATGGTCAAATACAAATCTTTAATATGTGGTAATAAATTTTCTCATCAGTAGTTAGATACATCAAGAGTTTAAGTCCCTGTTCTCATGTTAACAGACTCTCATTTTTCATAAGTGACTCAAATATAATGAAGGCACATTTGTAATGTAAAAATGGATGAATAAAAATTATAGTGGTTGAAAAGCTAATATGCAAAACCTTCCTGTTAGGCTGAAGCAATATGCAGGCCAAATGTTAAATGTGATGGAAATTTTTTTAAAATGAATATCAGATTCTATAGAAACTCAGCTGTACATGTAAAACATTTCAAAGAAGCTACAAATGATTCTTTCAAATAGTGAAAGCTTTGCATTCGATTTTATTTTATAAACTGTATTATAAGTCCTGGCTTTTTTTTTTTTTGTTTGACAAATAATGCTTTGGAAGCAATAATTTCTTCAAATTATAGCCTTGGATGTAGGGTTTAACAATATTTGATGTAATCGCAACTCTCCTTTATTTTATTAAATGTCCTGGACACACTGCACATGACACTTCACAGTATTCTAGATAAGCTTTCCTTTATGAAGCGTCACATACCCATTCATCTTTATCAATACCCTTCCCTAAGTTTTTATTTTTGTGTACTATCATGCTAACATAATAACATTTGAGGCAATTCTTCAATATATCTTTCAGCAATTAAGTTTTTTTTTTTAAGTAAACAAATCTTATTCTTTAGCGGACATGTGTTTTCCAACTATATTTATTGTAATAATGAAGTTTGCATTTCCTGAACCTTATTTCCTGATATAGATATAGTTTCTTGATTTTTATTCTGACCTATATCTCTCTCCAGAAGACTTTAATTGTCTTTGTTTTTCTCAAGCTTTACTTCCACATTTCTTGATAGGGGTTTACTTTTTCTTAAAATGTGGTTCAAGGCACTAAATGAAAGTTAAAATTGGTATGTCTTTGTGCGTGTGTTGGGCGAGCGAGGATAGGTGCCTGTGTAGTGCTGTGAGTGCACGACAGTCAGGAGACACGGATGGAGCTGATGCTCCTTTTCCACAATGTGGGTCCCAGGGACTGAACTCAGGCTGTCCTACTTGGAGGCAGGGGCCTGCAGAACCATCTCACTCAGCCTACATAAAAGCTTAAACTGTGAATTCTGTCACTCTTCAAACCAAGGAAATTCTTAACAATTATTCTGTGAAAATACTCGCCACTGTTTATGATATTTATTTTTCTAAGTCTCCTATAATATTAATTATCATGTTTCTTGTTCTTCAATATTTCTTAAATGTTCAATTGTTTTAGAAAAAAATACTCTAGTCAGTGAATAATCACCTCCAAAAGTTAAGATAGAGAGGCATAATTAAAAAAATCATGTCAATAATTAGAGTATAAATATCTTGGTAGGTTCAAAACTAACCTAATTTTGTAATTTTCCTGTATCACATATGCAAAGTAATCTCTTGCATAAAGAGTATGGAAAAAATTGCTTATTTCTCTAAAAAATGAGTACCAGCAATTTATACAGAGAGCATGAACATACCAAGCAACATTTAAAATTCTTAAAGCGCCTTTGATCCCAGCACTTGGGAGGCAGAGGCAGGCAGATCTCTGTGAGTTTGAGGCCAGCCTGGTCTACAGAGTTCCAGGACAGCAGAGTTACAACAGAGAAACCCTGTCTCAAAAAACACAAAATAATATTAATATAGATATTTAATCTCTACAGCCTTATTGTAAAAACTCATTCCTTTCTTTCTTTTAGATGCTACCTTTTGAGACAGAGGGCAGCTCTCTGGGTGCTGTTTTTCACTACCATACTAACAATCTTACTAACAACAAAGCATCACACAGCAATACAACAGAGCATAACATGTGAAGGCTTCACTCTTCTTCACCGCAACCCACTACTCAGTAAAAGAAAACTTCCTAGGAAGTCAGGTAAAAAAATAAATCAATTAAATACACCTTTGTGCATGGAAACTTTTCAATTCAGATTCACTTTTAGTTTAGTGGGGTAAAAAACAAAACAAGCAACAACAACAACGAACCATGTACTTTGAAAATAAGATCTACCCCAGTGCTGGGTACCCAGAATACACATAGTAAACTAAAATTCTCTTTTCTCACAGAAAGTGTCATCTGCTGCCAACATCGGCAAACACACAAGGACATTTCTTGGTGAGGGCAGATGTGAGAGAGCAAGTGCATGTCTTCTTTACCTGACGATGTCGGAGTGGACACATTCGAATGCCTTGTCTCCAAAGATAGCGCCATTATCACAGCTCACAAGATCCTGCCTCACCTCACTTGTGCATAGGGAACACCCACCCCTGAGCCCGCAGCCTATCCCTACTGGTCACCCTTTCCCTAGTGCTCCCCAGAAACATACAAAGCAGTATTGAGGTGAGGTGTGTAACTGCGTGCACAAATGTGACTGCCGTTCTGCCATTGCGATATATATTTTATATGGATAAATTTGGGTTACACCCGTTTCTATTCTTCTTCTATCTTATTCTTCACTCGGGGATTGTCTAAAAACAAATCTGCTTTGTTCGCGACGCAGGGGTAAGTCCACGCAAAAAATCATACCGTTTGACTACACTAAACCGTCATCAATAGACACCGCCTTTCAACAGCCTCAGGTGAGGAGCATTGTCCGTTGGAAATTAACTACAAGGCTGGCTTGACTTTTAAAGGCAGTGTGTGAGTTTCTCATTAGCCTTATTATCATTTTTGAATCATAAATATGTAAATGATGAGTTTCACACGGGAGATTTAATTCTGCACTCTTATTTCTGATTAGCTGGAGATACACTCTGGCTCTGTCAGATAATTGGTAACACTGCACACCAATAAGGCATTTCCCTACGCTTCATCAGAGGCAGTCAGAATTAGAGAAGGCAGGGCTGTTACACTTTTGACAGTTTTGTAACACCAACTTGTTAAAGTTTTAACTCAGCCATTAATATAGTCCATGAATTATTAATATAATTTTTATGTCAAGGTTCTTTTTAAAGCTGAGATCTGAGACTACACTGAAATGCTCTGAATGAGAGCACTTTCAATTTTTTTTTTGCTCATATTTTTAAAAAATATGCTAAACAACACACGTCAATGTTGTTTAAGTACGCGCTAAAAACAAACAAACAAACAAAGTAGCAACCATTTGGACCAGTTGCTGAGAATCATTTTCTCCATAGCTCACAATGCCAAAATATTTGTGAACCTTCAGATGTTTGACAATGGGATTTTATGACATTAATGTATGCTTTATGATGAACATGTAAAGTTTAGTTTCTCTGTTAATAGAAATCACACTTAGGAAACAACTCTACCAGTTCTTTCCAGTTGTTTCATTCTAGAAATGAGGGACGTTCAATTAACTCTGACCTCGAGCGGTGTCAGCAGCGTGCCTTCTCCCCCTTACACACTGATGTTTAGACTTTTGATCCGTTAATAAAACACTATCTGGAACCCTTCTTCTATCTTATTCTAAGCAGTGTGTTCATTGGAAATTTATGTAATAAATAAATTACCACCTAAAGGAAAGTAATATTTCCAGTTAGGTTGACCATATTTAATCATTGGTTCCATGTCTCTTCGTGTAACCCTCCAGAACACTGCTTCTCACCTTCCTAATACGGCAAGCCTCTAGCTAACTCCCTCATGTTGTCGTGATGCCCAACCACAAAATTATCTTCATAGATACTTTGTAACTGAAATTTTTCTACTCTTATGAATCATAATGTAAACATCTGGTGTGCAGATTGTCCTAGGTGACCCCTGTGAAAGAGTCGCGACCCGCAGGTTGAGAAGTGCTGCTCTAAAACTTATTTTGATTTTTTTTTTTTAAAGATGCTTATATATAATCACTGGTGACATGTGATTCTATCAAAATCACTGAATGAGTAACGATATTTGCCTGGTTGAAACTTCTTATTTCTGTTTCTAAAACTTTGTTGTTGTCAGGACAGTCAGATGCTGAATATGAAAATGTCTTTCAAAACAATTTTATTTTCTTAAAGTTGTTCTATAGGGCAGATTGGATCCTTTATTATCACCTTAATCTTATAATGAAAGAAACCAAGTGCAGACTGATGAACTAACACTGTCTATGAGTAGACTGGAAAGAAGACAGTTCCCTGTAGCACCCTCCGCCCACAGGAAGCATCCCTCACCACTGCAGACAGCTGCTCTTTCAGCCTCATGTCTACTGGCCATGTTTGTTTGTTCTTTTAATTTTCATCATTGTTTCCAAAAATATTTGCCCCTCAACATCTTCTCAGAACAGAATCAAGGTCCTACATCAACTCGCAAATAAAAAGGTGATTTTATACTGACTGAAATACTTTTTTTTTTTTAAAAAAATGTTTTGGTTTGTTTACTTTTCTTCTCTCATATAATACATCCCAAAGAATTATTTTTAAATGTCTATTTTCCTATAGTGTCTCTTGTTTTTAAAAAAAATGAACATTTATTTTTAAAACTAAGGAAGTATTTAGTATTGAGTGCGTTTGCATTATGGATAACAGTTCAGATATTCGTTTCCATGGGTCTTTGTTCCTTCCTCTCCCTTGGCTTGATTTATTCAGAGTTTCTTATTCCCAACTTACATAAATTTTCTGTGAAACAAAGAAGTAAGCCACTAGGTAGAAATCAGATTTTGTACAAAAATTTAATTCTAATTGTCCCCACAGAGTACACTGCCCTTAATCAATCCTGCATTTATTTACACGCTTCCACACATTTATTTGAATCTACAGTGAGTTATGAGAATAAAAAAAAAACCAGCAGAAAATGTGCTGAGTTTTACAGAACTGATATATTCTTAAACATGAAGAATGAAGAATGATGTATCTGAGACATTTAAATTAATCATATGGAGACTTTATGAAAGCAAAGATAGCCAAACCAAGTGATAGAGTTTCCACTGAGGTAGGTGTTATGGCTGTTAGACATGAAGAAGTAGTTCTACGGCTATCATAAAATATGATAGCAGAATTCTTGCTAATTAGAAATGAACGCACACTGCTGATCTGAAAACTGAGCTCAGGTGCACTCATCTTCACACGTGAGCCAGTCGTATAACATAGAGGAAAATGAGAAATGAGCCATCAATTCCCAACTTAATTATCAGCCACCATGAGCTGAAGAGCAAGGAAGCATAGTACCACATTAACCATATGGATGACAGACCCAAATACACCTAAGTTCAAACTCTGGCTTTGCCATTCTGGGTCTTAATATTTTTGGACCTGTATTTTTACTAATAAAATAGAACAAATAAAGGCTATTCGCATAAGGTTAATAGGGTTAAATGAGCCAATGAAAGTATATTACATAATAAGCACACTTAGCAGATAGCTTTGCTTTTTCTAATTATCCTGATTACAAAGGAATACATTCAAAAATTCAAATACAAAATATTTTCCTTACAAATACATATGGGTATGCATGTATATATGTGTAAATATTTTATATGTACATGCATATATACACATTGTAATTAGCCTAAATGCATATCCATCAAAAAAGTAATATTGACAATTTTGTGTATAATCTCCCAGATTTATTTATTTTTTCACACTGACTAAAATAGATGATTTATTTTTCGACTACATCGATTTGAAAAATTACATGGCTGCAAGAAATTTCCGATGCTGGGCTTTGAAAGTTTCCAAAAATAACACTGCTTTTTATATGCGAAAGATTGAGTCAGAGTAGTAAATAAGCCAAGAGTGCGAATCACAAAGAACCTAATAAACCAGCTTTGCTTGCATTAAATTTAGGATTCTCTTCTTGGTTTGCCAGGGAGTGTCACAACGTGGGACTGATAGGTTAATAGTTAGAACTTCTTCATTCTGCTTCTTACCCTTCTTTATTCTCAGTGCTCCCATTCCAGACAACAAGATGCTAACGTTTGTACTAGAAGCTGTTGCTTAGCTTTGGGGCAGCTTTCCCTTTCTAATTAGAAATCCTATCACTAGATAGACATGGCTGTTTCTGACAGGCAAGCTGGACCGCCACAGGCCTTCCTCGGGAGTGACCTTACCCTAAAGAGGTTATGGCAAACAGAAGCTGAGCAAAATATTCCTGTTGTCCTAGTTCTGAAGAGAAACAATTCAGAGGGCTATGTGACACATGTCTCAGACATCGCCCTGGTAACCAATTTGATAACTCCCTCCCCTAGCACAGGATAAAGGAATTTATTACTGAATGGCAGTCAGTGTAGAGACACCAATCAGAAAACAGATTACCTGTTCTCCTGAAGGGAATCTGGCTTTTAGTCTTGGACATCACTCAATAAAATTTGTAAAAAGCCTAAGTATTGACTCCTATCATATCAAAAAATATGACTCAGGTTTTCATTACATTATTTGTTAAAGAAAGATAAAACATAGATAAATATAAATTAAATGAAATATATTTACAAATACATTATTTTAATACATCTTTACAATCCTTTATCAATGTGGTTATAGATGCAAAAAGCATATCCCTTCTTTACCTGAGACTGTTTTGACGATTTGTTTGTGGAATTCCTTTTGTATGTCAAGGAAGTAACTGTACTATAACAAAATCCCACAAATGAGAATATGGCCAGGGTACTACAGACAATGACAAGTTCCTCAGAACTGTTGAGTTCTATGAGGTCTGTTTATAGAAGAATGGGCATTCATCATGTCCCATTCAAAAAGCCAAATACCTACAAGTCACTGAAGCTGAGAAAACCCACCACTGTTACCATTCCTAAAAGGAAGCCATCCAAATCCAACCAGCTTTGACTTTTGTAACTGTGAAGACTTGAAGAACAAAATGGATGGGGTACTCAGAAGCCAAACCACAGGCAACTGGATGTCAACTATATTGCAGAGCTTGGCTTTGTGCTGACTGTTTATTGCTTTGTACTAAAATGCAATGGTTTTCTGCATCACTACATACTTGAAATCACAGCTCCCAACAGCATCAGTGAAGCCGTGCTGATCTCATATGGCTGAGACCGATATGGACAAGAAGATATGCTGGTGATATGATCTCAGAAGCTAGGTTTTCCTGATAGAACTGTCAGTCCCTATGCTGAGCAGCTGGATCCTGAGGGGGGAAAATAAATTATCACAACTGTGCAGTGCTTGTACTAGAAGCTCTGTGGCATTGCTTAGCAGTTAAAGTCCCATCAACAGAAATCACTCTCCATTTCTTGTTCAGAGAAGTGAATGTGTCCGTATGGGAAGGAAGAACATTTCCCTGCTGAGGGTAGAGAATCTTTAGCCTCCAGGTGCATACAGTTTGCTGCTGTTTTCTTCTCTTGTTTCTGTATTTTACTTGATTGTGACAAGAACAATTAACATTGAGTCTCCCTCATTGAGGCCAGGAAAAGACATAGGATTCCCTGGAACCTGTAGACATAGATTCAGTATAAATGGCAGTTTCTTCTTTGACTCATTCAATCCCTGGTCCTTAGAGGTTTTCAGCCTCCAGACAATCTAATAGAACATTTCAGCCTTAGAGACCTACTGCTCACTGGCTCACTCTGACTACCTGTCCTCTGAACTCAGAGCTGTACTAAACTCAACTGACTTCTGGTTCAACTCAACTCACTCACCGTTCTGGTTCAAACTCTTCTCCAAGCTGACTGGTTCAATAGACCTTCTGGGCCAGCTGACTGTGTCTGTCTGAACTCTTCTGACTCTGGCTGACTCTCTTAATTTCTTTGACTGAACAGCTCTGCTTGGCTTCAAACTAACTCTTTCTCTAAAACTTACTCTTCTGTCTGATACTGACTCCTTTTGCTGAATTGCTTCCTTGTCTCTGCCTCAGACTGCCTGACTCTCAGAGCTGAGGGCCTGCATTTATATCTTGAGCATTGGGCATGTCCTCACTCTGACTCACTCTGCTAACTTTTCCTCTGACTCATCACTCTGCTTGCTCTTCACTCTGATTCATTTCAGATGTCACTTCCTGTCTGACACTGACTCCTTCTGAGTTCTGCTTCCCATCTCTAATTCCTCCTCTGCTTCTACTTACTTCTATTTTGGGGATGAAAGTGCTACCACTGCCTTCTGAATACTAGGATTAAAGATGTGTACTAACCTTCCTTCTACACTAGAGCAGCCATGCTGCTGGACTAAAAAATTAAATGTTCCTCTACAGGAACCAGAGTTACAGACTGACTGAGTCTCATGTGACCACCAGGAGTCAAAACCATGTTCTCTGCAAGGATGACAAGTATTTGTGCCATCTCTCTTGTTACCAGCCTCTCAGCTTTCTGCTCATGCTGCTGTGCCTGCAGCTTGCCACCATGCTTCTCTACCATGATGGCATCATATTCCTCTTGAAGCATAAACCCAAAGAAGTTATGTCTATAAATGGCCTTGGCCAAAGTATTTTATAACAGCAACAGAAAAATAACTAATTCATTGCTATTAGCCTATGTTATGATTCTATCATAAGTTTTCCATACATATCATAACTAACTCCCTTCTCTTATCAGATTGAGATTGTTTCTTCTATTGAGCAAACTTCAATAGCCCATTTGTAAGGCAATGAATAGTATGCTAACTAAATAGGAAGCAAAGATAGGAATATATTGTCTTTCATTTATGGACAGAGATACATTTTCTTATATCTCCCATAATGCAAATGGTCTTGGATTCATGATGATTTCAACTTTTTTTTCCAGTTTGTGTTAGTGCTGAAACAATATGCACTCCGTAGAAACTTTCCTTCAAATTTTGAACTTTGGTCCTTTTACAGTTGAGCTACCTTTGAACCATCAACTCTTACAATGTTATTCAGCAGTGTTCAGTCACATCACTCAAAGAGCCATGTGGTCACAACCAACACTCCGCAGCTCTGGTAGCAGGGCTGCTGCATTCTGAACATTGTGTATAGTAGATATATTTTCAGTTCATTACAAGCTTTTCAGTGTGACGTAAATGGAAGCTGAAATGCATCTACATCTCCCTTGAACGCATTGATAGCAATTGGAAAATCTTGGTCAATACCATTTAACCAATTTTCAGGAAAAATAATAACCTCCTCACAAATCAGAATCAGAAGATGGTGGAGTGATCATTCTCTAAAAGACATCATTTTAAAACATGTTTTCAATCCTGCACTGACAAGGCCAAGCCCACACAATATTTAAATATTTTCTCCAATGGGTATTTTTATCTCCTCAAGCATAATTATTAGGCATTGCAAACATGACTAAGTGAAGATTTGCTATCATCTTCTGTTATTTTCATTTAAGAATCACAAAGCATCAGGGGACCTTTCTTCCTGTGTTACTGGTTGGATGCTTCTATCCCCTGCTGCTATTCATCCCAAGGAAAGAAATGTGAAGTTTCTATAAATGACTTTGTCAATTTTATTTAGAAATCCAAAGTTTCAAACTGACACCAAATGAGGCAAACTCCAAATTCTATTGAACTTCACCCTCAAATGTATACCTTCAGGGGAATTTCCTTACACAAAGAAAAGAAAGTAGGCACACAGAATTGTTTTTTAAAGCATAAAATGATTTCCGTTGCTCCTGGTGTCACCTGTGTAATGACAACAATTTCAAAATAGATATTTGAACTTTTTCATTTTGTTTGTGTTAAATCAGTTCTCAGAAGAGAGAAATAGTTTTCCAATCTGTTAGATAAAATATTCTCCCTCTGTTGTGCCTATTGGACTGCATTACTTAACATCTGAACATCCTGCCACACTGCACGGAGGCATTGGGCTAATTAAAATATTTGTAGAACATATGTAAAGAGTAGTGGCATAAATATAATATAGTAGTGGTATAAATAAATAATTCTTATCTGGGTTAAATAAGTGAACTTAATTGCACAATGGAACCAGCAAGAACGTGCCTACAATTTTAAAGGGCATCAATTTAGAGAAATGGGAGAGCGAGGGAAACAAACATGTAGCAAAAAGAATGATGGGGATCCTTCACGTCCAATAAAAAAAACTGAAATAGTAGCACCTCTCAGAGCCACGTGGAAGGCATTGGAGATTGGAAACAAGTGAGGGCAAACAGCACGCTGGCAAAGGAGAGATTTCAAATTGCCTTCTGAAACATCTTACTGCGCCCATGTCCATTTGTAATATTCATCATTAGAAACTGCTGAGATTTTAAACTTGTTTGAAGAGAAGAGCAGAACAGGTCCTCTCGTAGTACCTCAGAGTAATGTCACCCCTTTCCCAGCAGGCACTGCCCAGCCCTCTATCATGTTTACTCAGCCTGTACTCTCACCATAACTGGAATGGATTTAATAGATTTTCCTCATAATATTGGGCATCCACTTCCAGATCATCTTGTCTCTGAACTTGTCCGGTCAGGTCTATAGGCTGTGTGCCTGAGACACCAACATTGCATACTAAGATCTCCTGATGTCTTTTCCTACCTCAGTTTCCCTTTTTGCTATATAAAGAATCTCTCCGTTTTGTTAGGACGGTTGTCTGTTTTGTTCACAGCACTCTTCTTTTATGGGGAGGCAAGCTGGCCTCTGTTTTCAGCCAAGTGAATCAACTCTGGCACTTGCTGGGAGTCTGAACTGTTTTTGCACTGTGGCTACCACATTGCCCTGGTGTGTTCTGCCCACTTTCTCATCATGCTGCCCAGCTAGGTCATAAGGATCCTGAAGAAAGTATTCCTGAGCTAAGAAACAGGAACATACTGCTTTCTCTAAAATCCATTATTTTTCACTAATAGTGTGTTTAACTTTATAGAGTATTCTACATGGAGGAAATGATACTAATCTCTCATTGAACTTTATTGCATTATCTTAATGTCATTGCAAAGGCACAAGAGTATCTATTAAATTTTGAAAGTCTCACTAAATTTCTATCAGAGAAGTTTTATAGAGGAAATAATATAGGATCAGCCATTGTTATTATTGTTGCTATTAAATGCCAATTATTTTTACATGTGGTTGGTACATATTAACTCAAGTCATTCTCAAAGCAGCTTCAATGGATAGAGTTATTATTTTGCCTTCCTTGAAAATGAGGGACAGGGGAGATTGTTGATTTGGTAAATCTTTTGTGTAGTAAGCTCATGGAGCCAAGAGGCAGACTTAGGACATGTGGCAACAACATTGTATTTGTTGAATTCCCTCAAAACTCTAAGACCTATATAAATGGCCAAAGGTCCTCACTTTTTCAAAGTCTATCTTATTATATCTACCACTTCTCATTCCTTATGTCATCCACATTTTACTTAAATAGTATCTAACATGGCATATTTTATATAAATTTGGATATTTGCAACCTGTTTTTTGTTGTTGTTTTTTTAGTGTAACATATCAGGAAGTTAGCATTAGAAATGTATGACCTCACTTAGATTCTGCTTTTGATGCCTGTGTGTGTGTTTTTGTTTCGGGCTAAGGGAAAAGTAAAAGCAATTTCTGATTTTCTATATATCTGAATAGGGGGGTTTCTGGCAAGTCTACAATACCCATAATTAATAGAGTAAGAATTCAACACAATTTTAGACATAGCTGCTCTCCAGCGTCACTTGTGATGAGCAGCTGTCCCTCCACTGAATCATTTACGCTGATGTAGTGAGTGTCATCTTCTCAGCAAACACACTCAGAATTTTAATCATTTTTTCCATCATGTCAAAAACATAGAGCTAAGCCTTTGTTACACACAATAACTCTATGACATAGGTAGAAGGAAAAGCCTATTTAACAGATGAAAAGGGGAAGGCCTGCAAAACTTAGGTAGCTGGCCTAAGTTGAGTGTGGAGGCAAAATCAGATTGTCCATAGGCCAAGTACGTATAGTAGCATGGGCTTATTATTGCATCCTAGAAATAGCATTCTGGACTGTGCATAATTGTTTGAAAACATGCCAAGTCTTTCAGACTTTCGTAACTTTATGTTAGTTTACTGAAATACTTTCAAATCCCTTACTGAAATTATTTTACAAAACCAAGCCAAAATGAAATATAGCCTCTTGACCACCAGGGGGTGCAAGCCCCAACCTTGTCCTAAATTGTTTCATGGACTCTGCAACGGTCTTCCTGTTTGTATTACTCCTGTGGTATATGAAAGGGGGTGGGGAATCTCTCTGGAGAAACGTGGAGTAAATCCAGAGAGCTTTGTATATCAAAGGTCAACATCCCTTTGAACTACGCTTGATGGTCAATGTGTGTCTTTGGGTTATGAAACTTGATTGAGGACTGACGGAATGTGATAAAAAGAAATCAAAGAAATGGAACCTCTACCTTTCTCTATACTATTTTCAGCATTATAAAATTTGAAAGAGTCTGTCTGAACAGTTAGCCACAAGGGTTCCTAAGGTATTGATTGAGGAAGAAAATTCCTCTTGATAGACAGCCTGGATTTTAATGGCGATCCTTTCCAAAGCTGATCTGGTGGCCATCATGTCAAGTCATGCAAATTGCTAGGAATAGGGTCCACGTCCAGGATGAGGCACACTGTGGAGTCCCTTCTACAACTTTGCTTCTGAAAGCCCTAATTGTATAACTAGAAATTATTTGAAAGCTTGTTTTCTTGGAGACATAATGCAACTATTGTCCTACACCTCAGTCGGTCAGTTTTGTTTGAATCTTTCTGTTGTCATGCAGATTGTCAGCATGCTCCACAATTATGAAGAGTCTCTGATTGTAAAATAAAATAAGAAAAAGAAAAATCAGTAGGAGAGTGCCTGGGGTGAATTTATAATGCATTTAAAGTGTGAAGCTGTCCATTTAACCCTTAACAATATTCATTTTCTTCCCAGTGTGCAAACCTTGTCAGTAGTTTGAAAAGCTATGAATTTAAATAACCTTAAGCAGCCTGAAAAATGAATAATTTGATAGGTATATCTGGCAGATGGTTTTCCTCTTCTTTCTTTACTAAGAATATGCTACAGGGTTTCTGCCAAACTAAGGTTATAAGGAAGGAAAAATTCAAACAATAAATGCTTTATATTTACAAAATATCAACAGTAAGGCAGCAGCTAAGAAGAACAGTTGCCAGTTCCTCTTCCCCTGGGCTTTTCTAGAATGATCTGAACAGCAAGGGCTTTGCACGTTGTTGTTTTTAATGATTTTTTTCACCTTTCCAGAGAAAATATTGAATTTGAGATGAAAATCAGTGGCTGTCCTGCGCTTCTCCATTGTGCTTTTTTTGTTTTGTAAAGCTTAATATTTATTTCAGTACTAATATGGCTTCCAACAAGTAGATTAACATTCTGATTGGCATCTCATTGAAGGGACACTAGTGAGAAGCAGCACATTTCTTTGTCCCATGGGCTATTGCTATGTGTGCAGACACATACCTTATCTTTCGAAAATAGCTGGGAAAAATAGCTAAAAATCATATTGTAAAGTCAGGCCAATATAAACCTTTAACAGAATCCATTTATTACAGACCAGGGTCGTGACCAGAGGTATGGGTTGCATGTCAAATAGATTCCCCAATAGCACCTTCTGCTTTAATAGACAACGTTGACATAAGTGTGCCTAGGAGTGAATGGGTTCCACTGAAAACCAAGGAATAAGCTGGGTAGTGGTGGCACATGCTTTTATTCCCAGCACTCGGGAGGCAGAGGCAGGCGGATCGCTGTGAGCTCGAGGCCAGCCTGGTCTACAGAGTGAGTTCCAGGACAGCCAGAGTTACAAGAGAGAAACCCTGTCTTAAATCAAAAAAAGAAAAAGAAAAAAGAAAACTGAGGATTATATTTCCAAGGCTCCTAAATAAGCAACTAAACAAAAATAGCAATGTCAAGAGAGAAGAAAATACTTTAACTAAGAATCAAGAATATACTAAGAGTGTCAAGATATCTCAATTACCAAATGCAGCACTTGCACATATAATCCCAGAGTCCTTACAGTGAGATGGGAGACAGAAGCAGGAAGCTGTTTCTGGAAGCTTCCAGGCCAGCTATGATGGAATACACAGCAAGGCAGAAACAAGAAAGGTCCTGCCTCACCAAGATAGAAGGAACTAACCAATTCCCAGAGTTTTTTACTGATGTTCCCACACACATACACACACACACACACACACACACACACACACACACACTAAATACAATAAATATAAATGACCATTAACTTATTAGCTCAAAGTTCTATTGGCTGTTGAAGAATATGTACAAAGGAAAATATTTAAGGAAGTTTCACAACACAGAATTCCACTTGATTCCTAACATATAATCAAGCTTTTTAAAAATAACACTAGAGTTGAAACAGTCATAATATTAATAGGTACAAATATAATATTCTTAAAAGACAAAGTAATTCATCTACATGATTTATTCAAACTGCACATTGTAACAAATAAGGTCATGAAGAAGTCAAATCACCCAAATCATAATGAAATTTAAAATTTAACTTTTCTGACTTTAAAGACTCATTTTATTATCATTTTAAACTATGTATACGTGTGTTGGTCTGTGTATGTGACTGTCAGTGCCCCCAAAGCCAGAGCCACTGGAATTAGGGTTACAGGGGATGTGAGCTCCTGACATTAGTTCTGGGAATAGAACTTGGGTCACCTGAAAGAGTAGTGCACACTCAACCACTCAGCCATGTCTCCGGCTTACTTTTCTAATTTTCTCCCTTTCGTTAAAAATAGATTCTTTTCTTATACAATATATCCTGATTACAGTTTCCCTCCTTCTACTCCTCCCAGTTCATCCCCACTTCCCCTACAACCCAGATCCACTTCTGCTCTGTCTCAAATTAGAAAAGAAGAGACTCCTAAGAGGTAAGAACAAAATGTAACAGAATAAAATATATTAAGGTAAAGCAAATCCATCACATCAGAGGTGGACAAGGCAATTCCACGAAAGAAAAAGAGCCCCCAAAGAAGGCATAACAATCAGAGACCGCTCTTCCACAGACTCGGGAATTCAGCGTGTTTCTCCACACAAAGTTTCAATCCATGTTAAAAGACTTGATGGCCAAGTTTTAGATTTTAGTAGCAAAGCAAAGTAGCAAACAAACTTGATCATCTCTTCTTTTTAAATTTTCTGTGAGGTAATAAGTTTAAGGTCGACTGATACATTTTTACTCTTATTTCTTTCATTATTAATGCCTTTACTTGTTTAACATTTCAAAGCAATCACTTCCGCTGAATCTGCAATTTTGGATAATCTACATTTAGTGGCTATGAGACCCTCATTCTTCACTGGGCAAAGCTTCTGTTCTAGCAATGTGGAGATACCACGAGGAAGGCTGCTGAATCAAACACTCAGTTACATGATCAAATAGCTGCAAGGCATTATCAGAGGCTACAACAGGCCTCCTGAGAATATTAAAGGAAAGGATTAGAAAAAAATTTTTTTGCCCGTATTTGAAATTTATTTCTGTTTCATTAAAAGAAAACACAAAGTAAGAAGAGAGTAGAGCTTAGAATATGGAGCACCATATGAAAAAAACACGAGGATATTTTCAATGGGCTAAACATATGTAAAGGATTTTAATTAGGGTCAGTGAATCACAGACCATACAACAAAGGGGAACAAATTCAAGCGTTCAGCTACACACAGCAGATGCAGAGCAGACTTTGTCGAGTTTTATAACGAGAAATGAATTTTGTTCTTTCTACTAGAGACACGCACCATGGGCAGGACAGTCATAGCACACACTTCATGTCTTATACTCAATGAGCTGCCTTCCTCTCCTATTCTTTGGTACTGGATCTTTGTTCTAGCCATACTCAGTGTTCAATGTGTGTCTTAGTTACTTTTCCATTGTTCTGATGAGACGCCATGACCAAAGGCAACTTCTAGAAGAGCGAGTTTACGGCGAGGTTACGGTTTTCACGACCATGGTGTCAGGGAGCAGGGCAGTGTGCAAGCAGGCACAGCACCGCAGCAATAGCTGAAAGCTTACATTCTTATCCTCCAGTAGGCAGGAGAGAGAGTGAACTTGGAATAGTATTGGCTTTGAAACCTCGACGCCTACTCTCAGTGACACACCTCCTTCAACAAGGTCAAGGCTCCTAGTGATCTAAACAGTTCCACCAACTGAAAATGAAACATTCAAATACATGATCTTATGTGAGCCATTCTCATTTGGATGACCACGATGTGTAATTTATTTTTCACCGTATTTCCATTACCGTTATCCTTGCCTAAAATTATCCACACTTGTTGCCCAATACCCCATGTTTAGAAATGTCCGCATTCTGTTCATTCTGTATATTTGCAATCCCTTACACGCCTGTGTTTTCACATGGAAGTGAGAGTAAGTTACTGCAATAACTCATCTGCACACTGCTTTCACCTGGACGACGTGTGTTCGCAAACAGCAAACAGCTGGGAGACGCTGAAACCTCAGAAGAGAAAGGCCTGGGAGTGGATTAACATGGATACTTGGGTTCCTGGGCTTCTCTTGGCATTCAAATCTCTGAGATAAAGAACAGACACAATCAGGTGCTCCCTGAGAACTTTGCAGTCAGTGGTGATGGCACACAGATCAGTGTTTCGAGGATGTGTCTCCCACTGTGACCGAGAGTCTGAGGAAAACAACTTGAAGGAAGAATGATTTGTTTCATGGCATCCTGTGACGTAGACGTGCAGCGCTGTCTGGCTCCACTGCCGTGGGCCTGAAGTGAGGCGGGGTGTGATGGATGGGGAACTGTAACTCAAAGCCAGCAATTTCATGGAGGCCAGGAAACAAAGAGAAACAGAGAAGAAAGGGCCAGGAATAAAATTTATCATTAAAGACATCACAGCAATGATCTGTATTATCTGTAATAAGGCCCCGACTCCCAGAGTCCTTACCTGTTTCACAGAGTCCTTCTAGTTAGGAACCCATCGATGACTGGGGCATGAGCCACGTGCTTTCCTGTTCTGCCTCTGAACCTTGTGCCGGGGCCAAAGCTTCAACATGCGAGCTTTTAGGGAACATTTCATACTTTTATATCAAAATCACACTACTATCCCTGAAATCCAAAGTTGTGTATCCATATATTAAATATATGGATATACATATTTTTAAAGAGAATATATTTTTTTCCAACTCTGAGTCCCCCCAAAACCTCAAAATGTCTAGAATTTTTCAAAAATCTATGTTCAAAGACTCCACTGAGACTCAAGGCAAACAGTTATCTGTGGGATCCTCCAAAATATGCAAAGTAAACCACATATTTCCAATATACAATGGTGGAGGGTACACACTCCCAATCCAAACAAGAGAAATGGGAAAATATTAGGAAGTCAGCCACACCGAAGCACAAAGGGAAAACATTTACTCTTGCATCTCTGTGACTGGTATCCACGGAACATAGCAGCATGAGGAGAACTTCAAAGGGCTTCGGCAGCCCAGAGGACATCCCATGTCTCCTCTTCCTTTGCATGTCTCTGCTGTCTGCCTGTAACTTCCCACAGCAGACAGCCTACATTGTTAGCATTTCCAACCTCCTAGGATCTCATCCGAAGCTTCAAACTCATTCTCATAGTCTTCCCCCTAGTAACTGTGCTGGATATGTCTTTTTAAACTTGACACAAACTAGAGACATTTGTGAAGAGGGAATTTCAACCAAAGAATTGTCTCTATCAGACTGTCCTGGGGGAGAGTTTGCAGAATCTTTTCTTGGTTGACGATTGATATTTTAGGAAGGACTCAGTCCATATTGGATGGTGCTGCCCTTGGACAATGGCATAGGACTGTAAAAGAAAGCAAGCTAGAAAGTTCATGCGCCAGTAAGCATTTTTTATGGTCTCTGCTTTGATTTCTGCATCCAGGTTTCTGCTTGAGTTCCTGTTCTGATTTCTGTTGGTGATGGACAGTGATATGGAAATGTAAGCCAAATAACTCCTTTCCTCCACCAAGTTGGTTTGGTTCATGCTTTATAGCAGCAAGAGAAAGTCAGACAGGACAATATCCTTCCAGGGACAACCTTCAGGAAGTCGGACCCTTTCACCCTCCCACACTATCCTTTGAAATTATTGAAAGGAAAGTGGAATTCTCTATGATACTAAAACTCTTGTATTCTGCACTCCTGTAAAACCAGCATCATATGGATGATGCCAAGATCTGCTGCCTCCTTAAAAAGCTGCGCCCTTCTAGTTCTCAGAGGCATGGCCTCTGAATGACTAGATAGCTCAACACAATGAATCAAATTCTGCCAACAAACTGCCTAGACATCTCTGTACAGACAGAGTGCCTCAGTGGAAGGATTCTCTTCTCTAGAGAAAAAAAAAAAAACAGTTCCAAATGAATTGACACTTATAAACCTTTAAACAAGTATTAGATGAGGTTATGAGGTTTAATTGATTCCTGACTTAACTTCAAAGTAGCTTTCCTGTTGTCCTGATATGAAAAACTACTCAAATTACTTATAGAATATCTATTCATTCATTCATTTATATTATGTCTGCATGCGTACTGGCGCATGCATCGAGTGGAGGATATCTTTCAAAAGTCAGTTCTTCCTTTCTCCTTAGTATGTTCTGGGGACCAACCTCAGACAACAAGCCTTGGTGGCAAGCATCATTATCTGCTGAGCCGTCTTGCCCGAAGCTATACTTCCCTTGAACTCATGTTTAGTTTTATTTCTAAAAAATACACATATTTGCAAATCTTTCCATTCTTTTTTTCCCTCATGGTTCTCAGTGTACAGTTGGCTAAAAGCAGCCAGTGGTATAGATGCCACAATTTCAGTGAGCTTCTTAAACCCCTCCTCAGGATACACCAATGCACCACCTTAGAGTCAGCGTCACACAAAGTCTCTTGTCGTGAACAAAACGCAGATGAGCTATTTGCATGAACGCAACCTAGATGGTCTCTGAGCCAGTTTTCAGTACAGCCTCTGAAACTTCATGAGGTTAGCCTTTACTCTCAAGATTCCTTTTGGTGTTTTGTTTTTGTTTTTTAAGATTAAGCGGTCAAACTCTCAGGGAGAAACTGAGGCAGGAAAGGCAGAGAGAAATCCTGGGGACTTGAGAAGAGAGAGGAGCCCCTTATCGGGCAAAGCTCTATTCACCTGAGAAGCACTAATTCTAGCACAATTCGCATTTGTTGTAAAGGCTGCTGACTGAATTCGTGTCCCTTTCATATAGAAATATATAATGGCAAAGCAGAGGTGTCAGACCCAGATGCCCATGGCCTTCGGTAGGCTTCATTACATTCCTCAGACATTGCTGAAGGATCTCAAACAAGGGTTGGAGAGATGGTTCGGTGGGGTAAGAGGACTGACTGCTCTTCCAGAGGAATCAGGTTCAATTCCCAGCTCCTATAAGGACATTCACAACCATCTTTAACTCCAGTTCTGGAGGATTGGTGCCCCGCTCTGGACTCTGTGAGCAGTGCATGCATGTGGCGCACAGACATGTGTGCTAGCAAACCACTCTTTCACATAAAATAATAAAGGAAGGGGAAGAGGATATTATTGAGATACGTCGTATGAAACTCAAATTATTAATAAGGGAATTATAAAAAATAAGTTATAAAAAAGAATATCAAAAATTAAAACTTAAGTTTGCTTATATTAAAGAAACCCTACTTTCCTGTATCTCTGGGGTTAGGATTTTCCTTTATCAGTTGTAATTTTGTTAGGTATAGCCTTTGGAACCACGCAGTGATGAGACAGTAACTTCAAACCCTAAGAAATACAACTACTGTAAACCGATGAACTGCTACTGGTCTTTGAGAAGCCCCATGCCCTACCTAGGTGTACCTTATTCTCTGCCAACACTCCTCTCTTTCTCCTGACCCTCATGATTAAGCCTATAACAAATATCTTCTTTTCATTCATTATATTTGTTCTTTAATAATGTTGTAAACAATTATTTGTATTCTTAACACCCAAAACTTTTTTGTCTCCTTCCCATCTGTGACAAGGCCTTCTTGAAATTGCCAAATATGCTATAAATTAATTAATTAATAATTAATTATCAATCTAATCTATAGCATGCTTTTTTTAATTAACATATTTTGGGATAGCGAGATAGCTCGATGTGTAAAAGTATTGACCTCTAAGCCTGCTGATCTGAGATCAACTTCTGGAACTCACATGGTAGAAAGAGAGCAATAACTCCTGAAAAATATGTCCTATAATTTCTGGAGTGCTAATAACACCTGAACATTCCAACAAGCATATGCACATGTGTACGCACATGTGTAAATAAATAGATATACAGAGATTAATAAATGTAAAAGACCAGTTTTTGTTTGTTTTTTTTTTTTAAATCTTAGAAGTTGACATATTTTGTCAAACACTAGCATTGAAGTCTACTAGCATGGAGCTCAGTAGAGAGGAAGTTGACTTTGAGGAACCTCCATCTGCTTTTTTTCTTGTTTTATTGATAGAATTTCTATGGTGAGAAGCTAAACCCGGGGAGATCTTGTCTAAGCTTCAGGCTGTTCATGGTGTCCTGGGCAGACTATGTGCATTACACGTAACAGAAGGCTCTTCTCTGGGTGCTGCTGGGCCTTATTTCTTTATCCAGGTCATGAAGTCATTTGCAAACTGTTTCTAACAAACCAAAGGATCCACTCTGCACACCGGTATAGGTAGGTACCTTCCTAAGTTGAGGAAGAACAAGAACATTTTCTTAGATTTAACAGACTTTTCCCCATTTGACTATGATTTTGAAGCATACAGAGGATCTTCACCAAACTATACAGTATTTCAGCAAATTTTGTGCAACTACTTTTTCTGTTCATTTTAAGTAATGATTCTCAGACATTTTTGGGAATAGATAGAAATTCTTTGGGGTGTCTATTGATACTTTCACTAGTACAAATTTATTTTCCTTCAGACTCCATACTAGGAGTCAGAAGGGGTAGAATTGGGAGAATTAGAATTTCCTGTCTGTCGCCTTGATTTAGTTTAAAACCAGAACTATAAATTCTGAATTTTAACTTTATTAGCTGATTTATTAGGATAATCTTCTATGCACAGACATAATAAATGTCTACTACTGCCAGATTACTTTAAGGACCGCAGATAATTCAAAATAAGTAACAGAAAATATGACTCTATGTAAGAGTTTTGAATCATTATTTTGGTTACTTAACTCTGCCTTTCTATGGTTGTCTAGACCACAATGGAGGGAGGAGAGGAAAGGAAAGTAAAAGGGAAAAACACGAAGTAGAGCAGAGGGAAGAATGGGGAGAAAAGGGGGAATCGGGAACCCACGACTTAGATTAAAAATGCCACATTTTATGTACAATTATATTTCCGTAATCAACATCCAGTGAGTCAAAGCGCAATGATTTTAGATGAAGAGCCCTTCTCTACCTCGTTTCACAATGGAAGAATTAAAGCTTTCCTGCTCAAACTACGTGACTTTACAAAGCCATTGCTGACTGCAACTGGGAGGATAAAGCGACACGATGTTTCCAGCGCTTGCTAGGATGCCTTACACATGAACTGAGCCTCAGTTAAAAAGATAATAGTACATATTCTGCATCATTTAACAGCATCATCATTAGAAACAATAAAGAGGCTACAAAAAATAACCTTGATACCCCTTCTTTCTTACTAGAAAGTATCTAGGAAAACAGAACAGTAAATTACACACACACACACACACACACACACACACACACACACCAACTAAAAGTCTCTTGTAATTTAGGAGTCAGTGGGTAAGTAGAAAAAGAGAAAGGGGAATTATATTGGACACAAGTTTCATTTTTTCTCCATTGGTTGTTTATTTTTTTTCTCCAGCTGTGGGCGTTGTAAGGATTCACAGATCTAAGTTGCATTTCCTGAGATGAGAAGAGATATTCTTTTGTGTTAGTTTAATACTTAAGAACAATATGTGTGGTGAGGAGACCTTGTGGAGTGGTGTGACATGTGAAACTTTGATCTCTAAAAAGTATCAAGATCAAAGTTTTCTATGCTTTAGACTCAAATCTCGGCTAAAGTAATGTGATAATAGTCTAGTCAAGAAAAAATAACCTGTTACAAGTGCTTTTGAATTGCTGTTACTGCATGTGGTGGGTGCACTCCTGAATTAATTAACCGTTTCTTTGAACTTTGATATTGTGCTGTCACTAGGTTAGGAGTAAATGCCAATCACTGATAATGCATGTAAAATTCATTTTCAGAAATAAAATTTTGTAAATGGAAAGAAAAAGAGTAAAACTTTGTAAGTATAGGAAACACCATGTGGAGCGAGTCTATGACATAGCAAAAAGGACTTGCAGAATTGACATTCCCAGTCTTCGGAACTGAAAGGTGCTCATCTGAAATAGAAGTCTGATTGAATTTGTGGTTAATATTTTATAAGTTAACTTGAGTGTCAGCTGCTCTAATTAACGTAGTTATTAATGTGAAGCCAAATAGACTAAGCTTGAATCACAGATCCTCCAATTACCAGACACTTGAACTTGAGCCAATTAGATGGCCTGTACTTCACAGATGTTCCACTTAAAAAATGGGGCTGTTAATGACAGCCATGCTATTAAGATGGTCAAAAGTATTGATAATAGTTGTAAAGTATTTCCCTCAGTGATTGGTTATGCAATATTCCCTATTCATAATTTATTAGTATACCACTTTTTAAAACTATTTTTTAAATAATTCTTAAAATTTTTTAAAATCACTTTTTAAAACTGATTTTAAAACTAATTATCAAAAGCGAGAGTTTTGAAGCTCGTTCTGAGGAATTATGGGAAATCTATGGAAGACTAATGATCTGAGGTGATGGATCTAGGATCACCCATTCTCTATTCCCCAAAGGGCAACTCTCTCTTCTCTCTCTCCCCCTCTCTTTCTTACTATACAGTCTACATTGTCCCAAACTCACCATCCTCCTGCCTCTTTCTCCCTCATGTATCAGTTGTGGACATCCTACCACAAATGGCTAATATGTTGCTTTGCTGTAGAGTTTTAACATACTCAAAAGTTATGAGACTCTTACAACACACCTCCACATACTCATCATTTATAGTCATGTGACTCCTTAATCAGTGTTTCATGTTGTGCTTTTCTTCATAAGATTTGACTTGTAAAAGGCTACTTTGATTAAACGAACTTGAAGATTATTGGCTAATAAGCTATGAACACGCAATTCTTTTGTATCTGTTTCACTTGAAGCACACGGAATGGACACCATCTTTGTAAAAGTCATGCCCTGTTTACACCCACCTGTGCTAAGGCTCATCTCTGAGATGTCACTCTCTGCCATGTCATCTGAGTCAGTCTTAAGCACATAAATAGCTACCGACTCTAGGTCTTCTGTGTATCGCTAACCGCCATGAGTATGTCGGGCATCCAAGTGCATATAGAGTAAGTGGCTCAACACAAAATGTACAAATCGCACTGTGCATTTTCTCATCCATGGCTTTTTTTAGCTTCCTCATCTCAGGAAATGACCCTGACATCTAGTTAAATAGGCAAACAGTACAGTGATTGTCTTCACTCTTTTCTCCTTCTCTGATTATTACTGCCAGAATACTTAACTAAAAACATGTCTCAAGTCTACCATATCCGTTATTGTGACTCTATGTCTCTTGCCCATTTATAACTCATTCTTCATCCACCATCAAAAACATCTTTTAAAACCATAGTTAACATTGTTCAAAATCCTCCTAAGAGATTGCATTGTTTCCTGAACACAATATAAATTCTTCACAACCTGTCACCTTATTGACTCCACCCCCAACAGGTGGGTGTGGCCGCCACCACTGCGGGACTGCACATAATCCCACCGATCTTGCTCATGGCTTGGGCTTTTGGCTTGCTCGCCTCTCTTCTGGATCACCTGTCTGTCGTACTCACCCTCATGACAATCTCTCCACGCTCTCCTTATATAGCACTTCTTCCGAGCATCACTTCTTGACTTTCCCACCGACGCCATCCCCGGTGGTAGGTCTCCCCTCAGAATCAAGCGGATGGCTGTGCTGTGGTATCTTTGCTGTGCCCATCACTATCTGAATCTTCTTCTCTCATCACTTTCAGAATTTGTCTCCTCACTTTGGATCCTGTAATTGGAATACAGCATGGAATCTGACTGTCTGGCAAAGTCTCTGACAAACACTGGCTGGCATGATACATGTTTATTCTGATAGTAAAACGAATACAATAAAATAGTGGGGTTTGATTCACTGTCCTTTTTATAGGCTGAAAGACTTCATCCTAATCAAACATATGCCTTATTTCGTCTTGGAGACTTTGTGTTTGTTATATTGGGTAAGATGACAATGTCACCTAGAATTTTTGCTCCATTGCCTACTTTACGCACCAGATCCATTCCCTACTCTACACCCACTGCTCTATCCTGTGACCGGCAGCCTTGACCTGCACCAATAGATCTCTTACCTCTTAAACTTGATTGTGAGACCCACAATACAGTTATTTCTCCTTTATCTCCTATCCTAACATGGGTTTCTTTACCACCTCACGTGGCAACAGCTTCAGCCTGTTGGTTTCTCCCCCTTCTGGTCCCTGCTATCATCAGGCACTGGGAAAGCCATTCCCTTTTGCTTTGTCAGGAGTCCTACCATCTTTCCACATGTGTTATTGCCCTCCAACCTCATTGCTCATACCTTTCTAAGTAATTATTTCCTTCAATAAAGTTAATTAAATCCTGTCAGGTGACTATTTGTTTTCTATCAGAATATGAATGATACATACAAACAAACACACACTCACACACAAACACACACACATCACACACACACCACACACACACATACACACACACACACACAAACACACACACAGACGCACACACACACACAACGCAGACATTTTCTGGTGGAATAGCAATATTTTATTTCAACCACTTTTAATGCCTATTTTATATCATGTACTAAATAGTAGAATTTCAAATTGTTCTAAATTTACTGGCAATGCAAACATATTAACTAAGCAGAAAAGCTTTAGGCATAATAGAAATTCAAAATAAAGATTGCCATTAAAGCAATGGCTAAAATAGAACAGAAGGATTAAATTCTGATATGTGGTAGTTTCCTTGGTTGCTAACATCTCTGTTGATCTTGGATATATATTATGAATACAGAAAATACATATAAACACATACGCAAACAAACCTCGATAGTAGACTTCCTCGTGCTTGATTTGTATGTGTTTCTCTAGCTGACCAAATTGCAGCAATGAATTAACAAGCAGGCAGCTTAAAGCCTAGTAAATGTTCATTTACGTTTACTTCATGTAGAAATCCCTAGGAACCAGCTGTCTGCAGGACGACTCTACAGTAAAGTTCCTAAGCACCCTAAACGTTCACAGAAGTCAAACATCCGACTTTGATTCCGAAAAGTTTTGACTCCCAAGAAGGATTCTTGGGTTTAAAATTGAAACTTCTCTTTCTCTCTCTCTCTCTCTCTCTCTCTCTCTCTCTCTCGCTTTCCACCCCACTGACTCTGCTACAGGAACTCACTATGTAGCACTGATCAGCATTTGAACTTACTATGTAGACAAGGCTGACCTTGAACTCATAGAGATCCAGATAATGACTAGCCTCAGTCCTCTGGGTGCTGAAATTAAATGATCAGTGTCAGAGCTTGGTGGTCAAGTGGCCACCTGGTACGGGTAAAGCCTTCATTTTGATCTTTAGCACCACAGAAATTAAAAATAAACTATTTAATTAAAAAGTATTTCTAAATATTTATTTTTCCAGTTTGTTGGGGAAGGGCCTATACCCCAGAGTGTGTGTAGCAGTCAGAGAACACCTCACAGGAGTTATATCTCTTCTAGCACACTGTTAAGTCCCAGGGATTGAACGTTGGTCATCAGACTTGGAGGTAAGTGACTTTACTGTCTAGACAATCTGGTTGGCCAAAGAAATGTGTTCCTTCTAGACTACAGAAACATACATATGCATGTTGCCTCTCATAATTGAGTCTATAGTAGACTCAATTGACCAGACCTACTTTGTGCTAGCTCTGTACTAAACCCACTGCATTAGCTGGGATCCAGAGCCTGCAGTCAGTCCCACTAATAACCTAAAATGACAGAATAGCAACAACATTGAGATGGGGATGAAGCTAAGTTTGCATTTCTCTGATAGCATCAGGGAACATCAGCAAAAGTACGTTCTGAGATTTCAGGATCCCCTTCCTTATTTACAAACAAAATAAGGAAACCAGACATTGTGCTTCTCAGCAAGCTTGTTTAGGAATTGACAGGAGCCTTGCTGTCTCTGCCTCACACATCTATTGGATCTGAATCTTGGAGACAAGGAAGAATAAATTAAAACCACCTCTTCTAAAGAAGGATTTCAGATAATTCTGATCTATGCTCAGTCCTATATCCTACGAGGACAGAAGACAGGCTAAATAGTATCATCCAATTTCAACTTTTTCTGATGTCAAACTGATGAGTGCCCACATGGATAAGTGTGAAAATTGACACTGGTCTAAGATATACAGAGATTCCTATGTTCCAACTTGCCATTTGAAACTGCTACTTTTGTATCACCACAATTTTGACACCTACAAAAAGCATACCCTTAATGGACTGCGAATTGGTGAGCTGATCACAAAAGCAACACAAAACTCAATCACAGACACCTGCAACTCATTACAAATTTAGCAGCACAAATGCCAGCAGCTGTAATGGGGCTCGGAGAGTCTCTACAGCTCTGCCAATATTCACCTATAATTTGGGCTTGACATTTACAAAAAAGACAACATTTACAAAAAAAGTAAAGGGCAAAGAGTTTTACCAAATAGTCCCACTCTTTCAACTGCCCTCTCCCTGCCAAGACACTGCAGGGGAAAAAAATCAATTCTAAATACAGGTGCTATTTGTATTCCTTCTGGGTGCTTATGAAACTAAATTAATTGATGAAGAATTTAAAGCAATATTTACCAAGGGATTTGAAGGAATTATGTTTTCCCCAGAAAGTGTCGTTCTCCAAAAGTGTTCCTCGTGGGAGAAAAAATAAAAGAGTAAAAGAGAGACAAAGACAGAGAAAATGGAAATGTAAAACATTTTAGCTTTACTGTTAGGTTTCCTTTCTATTTCCATGTAAAGGATAGGTATATGGGTGAATGCAGACTTGAAATTTTCCAATGAAAAGTGTCGCAGTTGCAAATACAGAAAACTGTGGCTGCACTAAGTTGAGTGCAAAAGAAAAGAAAGAAAACAAAACAAAGCAAAAACACCTGAACTCTGGCATCTAGAGAGCAGAGTTTCTGCTCTGGGTATGTGTGACCCTGGAGAAGTCACCCAACGTTCTCAACCCTGTTTCCGTCATACACTTTTGAAGATGGCAGTCCCTGGCTGCTGTCTCTCCTCAATACCTTCAGTTTCTGAACTGGAGCTTCCAGAAGCTATGTGACTTGAACACCCATTAATTTTCTTCGCCATACTCCCTTCAAACTTTATTCTGTTCCTTGTTGTTCATAGCATAAGTATGATATTTGGCCAGGGTAATTTAGAACATAAATTACTTAAGTGCTATCTAATGAAACTACTACCTTAGGAGGTTTTACTTGGTGTCTTGTCTAAGGTGTATTTTAAAATCTTACGATTGTCCCTTCTTGTTCTCTCAGCACATCTTGGAAATTACTTCCTTTCAATGCTGTTTCATACAAATAAATAGGAAAAAAAATGCATTGCAATATTTTAAATGCAAACAGCAAGTGTTCTATTAATAACCAAATGAAAAAGAAATGAAATAATGTTATTCTTGGCTTGGTAGCTCATCGTTTATGAGCATTATTTATGATATTCTAAGCAACTTCCTCTTATTTCCTACAAATGTGCAGCTTCCCAACTGAAGCCTATTCCCGTACTCACTTGTTCTATGAGTATTTTTTTTATTTATTTATTATTTATTTATTTATTTTTGATGTGTTCCTGCTTCAAGGAGCAAATTTCCTTAAAGTCTACAGAACAGTTTCTGCAATAAATAATCCTACCACCAACTGCACTGCAAATAGGAAAGAACATGACCACCGGTGACTTAGAAATATCATTTTCATCTTCTACTTACTTAGTATTTTTCTGCATATGTTAGCATGCCTGTGTGCCTGTGTGTGCGCGTGAGTGCAGATGGCCTCGGAGACCAGAGGCATCAGCTCTTCTCACAGTAGAGTTGCAGCCATTTGGGAGCAGCCTAATCGGATCCAAATTCGGGTCCTCTGGCAGAGCGGTGAGTGCTCTCAACCAGAGTCACCTCTCCTGCCTTTCACTCTCAAATTTTAGGTGACTTGTCAAACTTCCAAACAACAAACAGAGCAGGATTTCATGAACTTTTCATTGGAGAATCATTTTCACCTGAGAAAATGTTACGTGCTCCCTAGAGTATATAGTTGTATAAAACCACTATACACCCAGTGTCTTGCCTAAAGCCAAGACATGATGTGAGGGAAGCTATGAGATGCCTTCATTCAACTCCAGCCTAAAATCGACATCCGAGAGACAAATACATTTACATGACTCTGGTCTAAGTCTTCATAGATATTAGGATAGGAGATTCAGACACTCCTACAATGTAGCTAGGCAAGAGTGTATATCATGATTTTTTTCCTAATGTGATGATTAATCTTGGTTGTCAACTTGTCTGAATCTGGAACCAACGAAAACCCAAGCAAGAGATTTTCTCACTAGGATGATTTAAGGCAGGAAAACACATCTAAAATCTGGTCATTTGTGGTTGGAAGACCTACTCTCAATCTGACTTTTGGTCACAGGCCACATAAATGGAAGAAGGAAACTTTTAAGCTTTGACTGCTTGTCCACACTCTCGCTGACAAGTTCATCTGTCCTGCTGCAGAGGTATTTCTTCATTGATATTAGAACCTCCTTCCTCTGAAATCCAACTGAGACTGAAGACCAGTAGCTCTCAAGGAATTGCCCGGGACTCAAGCACCAAATTGAGACAATGTTACCTCCAATCTTGTGGAATGAACCCATTTGGGGATTCTTGGCCTTCTGTTAGAAAACAGCAATTGTTGGATGGTTGGACCATATAGACCACAGTCTGTGAGCCACTTTAATAAATGTCCTTTATATGTATATATGTGTGTATGTGTATATATATATATATATATATATATATATATATATATATATATATATATATATATGGAATTTATATATGTATAACTTATATATGAATATATTTGAATACATATATATGAATATATCATATTATAAATGAATAGACATATATTCATTCTATCAATTCTGTTCCTTTAAAGAACCCTGAATAAACACCTAATAAAGTTTTTCTTTAATCGTTAAGCTATCAAACACCACTTTATCTTATTTTATTCATTTTTATAAATTTAATTTAAAACAACTATTTGATTTACATAAATTTTACCATTTATTGAAGATAAAAGAAATTTTTTGTAGTAATGAGATGCATATTATTATTTTCTTGCAATGAATTAAATCTTGGCTGAATATTAGATATAGCAAGACATGAAGCACTTCAGTATCTTTTATAGTTGATCAATATTTTTATTTCTATGCTAAAAATATTAAGAACATTTCTTCAAATAAATGCATGGAATTAAAATAAGTACATTAGGGTTATTTCAGAAATCATTAGAAATTCTGTCTTAATCTTAAGCCAAAATTTACTTAACAGTATTGAAATCAAGTCAACAACTCAGTCAATGGTTCTTAAAATCAAACATCCTGCACAGTAAAATCTAATGTATACTAATTTGGTACTTACACTCTAAAGAATGATGATAGGAAAATATTAAGCCTTTGTTTTCCATAATTAGGCCATTGAATTTCTATAATCACATGAAAATTAGATGCATGACTCATAACGTACAACAAACAGGCTTAGTTCTGATCCAACGTGTTTCCTGCAAAGCTTGCTACTTTGTTTGGCAGTTTGATCTTTGCATTACACACTGCATAATGTATACTTTATGAAGCTGGAATGTAGATGATTGACAAACACATGTCATTTTTCACAGAATCTCGTGAGAGTTCTCCTTTTTAACTTTAGACAGTCTAAGAGAGTCTTCTTTCTGAGAAGAGAAGATATCCAGTGTCTGAGCTTCCAGGAGAGGGTGACACAGTTGGGCATGGAAGAAAATGAGAGCAGAGAGGTTGGGTGTGAACCAGGATGTCTAGAAGTTGTGTGGTCAACCCACTCATTTTCTCAGAGTCCTCTGGGAAAAATGTTCACAGGTGACTTCTCCTGAGGATTCTCTTCTTAGCTCACAGCCTGCTGCCTTCTCCCTGTATACTTAACCAGTAGAAGGAATCTCAACCTTCAATGTGATTTTTCTTGGGGAGATTTCAAGAAAAATCTTTGTACCCCAGAAAGAGCACGGTAAAACAAAAAGGGAAAAGAAGCTATCCCATCTAAGTCTAGTTTGGGGAACTCATCAGTTTCTTGGGGTTACTTACAGGATTATTTGCCCAAAGGCAATTTCAACAGAAAGCTCTGTCCAGCATTAAGTAACAATATTAAAAGCTGAATTCCTAGAATTCTCTCCTTACTTCTGCCACTAGGGTTCTCTCCCCAGCAACTGCTTACTGATTCTTTATTCTTGAGGGGCTTTAAGAGTCCTGTAGTTTTTTTAAGCTTTGTGAGCCTAGTAAGTTACTTTGCTCTCTGAATTTTATGAGCCTCTTTTCTCCCTACCCAGAGGAAAATATGTCAATTTAAGGAAAAGAAAGAAAAGAAGAGAAGAAGAAAGGAAGGAAGGAAGGAAGGAAGGAAGGAAGGAAGGAAGGAAGGAAGAAAGGAAGGAAGGAAGGAAGGAAGGAAGCTACACAGCACACTCTTCTTGTAAGGTTACAGTCATATTTAGGTCCACATTTGTAACTTCATTCAGTTTAATTAACACCAAAATATCACATTTCCACATATAGTCACATTGAGGGTTAAGGCTTCAACCTGTGAATTTAAAGAGGACACAGTTCCATCAGTAGCACTATAAATACAAAGACAATAAGGAAGAAAAATAAGAAGAACATGCCTTAGAGACAGACCCAGTGGTACATGCCTTTAATCCCAGTTCTTGGGAAGTAGAGGCAGGCTGACCCTGTCTCAGAAAAATAAATAAATAAAAGAACATACCTTAGATGATATAAAGAGTTTTCAAACCGTACCTGTTAATGCTGGGCACAAATAGTCACAGAAAGTGATTAGAAATACATGTTTGATATATCTAAGATAATTGCTTCCATATAATTTGATTCCATGTGAAATCTAATTCACTTTCATTTATATTCACATGATTTCTTCTACCTAGGAAAACAACCTGCCACCTTTTGCTGTGATTTATAACCCTCTAGCTCAGGTCACGCTAAGTGAAGCCATTCCTCTGTTCCAATGAACTCTCAACCTCAGAATGCTTCTGCAAGTTCTCCTGGAGTGTAAATTATGAGATTATTCCTAACCTTGTCAGGCCCTAGTGACATACTACCTACTATAATATAATAGAAGCAATTCATAAAATACTTTTTCACCTCCACCAGTGTCAATTTCTATGGCTCCAAAGCTGCCACTGTTCATGTTCCACACTGAACATTTAGTACAAAGGGTGCCTTAAAGTGCAAAACAGACATGTGAGAATTCATTTTACTTGCTAATTCTCTGTTGCTGCTCTAGCACCAAGGTGGTATTAGCAGGATGCAGAGATATTGGGTGAGAGTCATCTGTGTTCCTGTCAGTGCTCAATGAATGCTTCAAAGGTGATGTGGTCATCAAGCTTGCTTATCCAGACGGGGCCTGAGTCAGACATAAAACCTTAGGTGTTTCCAGGATCTGCATCAACAGTGTCCAGAGAGAGGAACAAAGGAATAGCTTGTAATCATCACAGAAAGCATTCAGCATAATCCAAGGTCAACTTGCTGGGTCTCAGAGATGCACACAGCAAAACCATAACCTCAGCATCTCCATCAAACGAGGCAATGCATGTAAAGGATTCTAGTCCTAAAATACATTCTAGTCCTAAAGAATCATCAGCCGGGGTCAGAGACAGAAGACAGAAGCAGGGAGTAGGCTCTCAGGCACAACTCTGCACACCTTTGAGAGCTTCAACATGATGAACTGTTCCAATGACATCCAAATTTGCTTCATTTGTGATTTCTGTAACATTTACTGTTTTTAAAAACTTGGTATCTGTTTGCCATGACTTTAAGGATTTTAGAAGCAGTGAGTTAATCAAATAGCATTTTTTTTTCCATCATCTGAATTCAACCTAGTTATGAGAACTTAAAACAAAGAAAGAAGATTTAGGTGTTTGATAGGAAAATAAAAATCATTAAATATGCAGAGTCCCAGTCTCTGCCCACATAGCTGCCTGTTTGACTAATAGTCTTATCTACAGACGGTTTAAAATTCAATTTATTTAGCACTTCCTTTGCTGCTGAGCAGAACCTGATGCACACTTCTTTAAGATGCTGCCTGGTTATTTCCTCAGCTGCACAGGGCTCTGGCTGACAGCTTCTCCCATCATCAGGCCAAAAGACCTTGAAGACTGTTTACTTCGCATTCAACTAATTAGGGATGTGTATTTGATCTTGCTAATCTCTTCAGAGAAACCTGAAAGGAAGTAGTGCATTTTCGCAAGCAATGTTCTCTGAGTGAGAATTAGTATAAGAGAAAAGTGAAGCCCTTCACTCAGTGTTCAGGAGCACAAATGTCAGTAACTTAGGACCGCTAATTTTCTTGATCCCCAAACTAAACCATATTTGTTCTACAATGGGCGCCGAGGCTAGAAAGGAAAACATGTTTAAACAATACTATCAGTTTCACTTTAAAGCATCACACAGTATTTAACAAGGCTAACATTAGAAGAGTCAACTAAGATCATGCTTTAGTTGTTTGGCTGACTTTCTCCAGAAAAAACTAAACATGTATCAGCATATTCAGTTATATCATCAGTATGTTTTTCTCCATAAAATCCACATTGTTTTTTTTCTCCTGTTTGATTTCCTAGCTTCCATATATAACATATGGAATATATAACATATAACATAAATAGCATATAATATATAGGTCTGTTATGATCATGACGAAGTGACCTTGCATAGCTGTGAAGGCAACAGAAAAAGTGCTCTATTGACATTGGAGATTTCTTTCTTTGTAAATCATGAACTCATTTCTTCTGCCTTTTCTTAGACTTAAAAGAAGATAATGAAAATATTTAAAACGCTGAAATATTCTTTATCCGGTTCCCTTCCTTCTTTGATATTTATAGTTTCTCTTCATTCTAAATCTTATAGAAAGGAGGAATCAAAATTACTGAAGCCTTTTTTTTTTCATTCTCTACACAAGCTAATAGAAGGGAGTGGTTGAACACCTGAGCCTAAGGGTTAACAAATTTGGGATTAAACTCTAGGCTTACCATACAACCCCAAATGCCACTTTTTAATTAATTATTTAAGGCCATGCACATGAGGGCAGGAACATGTGCTGTGTGTGTTCCTGTGGAAGCCAGAAGAGAAAATTCAAGAGCTTCTTCTTCTATCTCTCACAACCTTATCCTCTTGAGAAAGCATCTCTCACTGACCCTGAAGCCCACCAAGTTGGCCAGGATGCCCGGCCACTGTCTATGGGATCAACCTGTCTCAGTCCCTACTCCCTGGTCACAGGCCCACAGTCATGCCTGGATTTTTAAGTGGTTGAAGTGGTTGATGGGGATTGAAGCCCTGGTCCTCATGCTTATACCACAAGACCTCTTACCTTCTGAGCCATATTCCCAGCCTATCATATGTCGTATGTAATCTTGAGCTTTTCAAATCTCCAAAATAACAGGACAAATCTCAAAGTGCTATTTGAAGAGGACAAGCTATATGAACTACATCACATATAACCTTCTGTCTTTGTCTCCCTTTCCCCCCCCCCTCTCACACACACACACACACACATGACAATAATACCTTACTATTATTTACAGAAGGTCAGTATGGCATAGAAAACATTACTCATTAATTAGCACAGAAAAACAAACGCTCCAACTATTAAATACTGTGTAATAATTCACCCAATTAAAGGATAACAACCCATGACTGCTAAACTCCTAACCATATTTTCCTTCCAAACCCAAATCCAAATACATTGGTTTTTTTATTTTATATTTTCTCAATTTAAGTCATCAATGGATAGATAATGATGAAGGAATGGAATGGAGAACAAACCAGATGCCCGGTGATCACTTTGGGGTCTTCACACAACATATACCAGTAGCTACTGAAATCCAGACAGAAAGGTTGGCTCCAACCTGTCCTCAGGAAATCTATCCGATCTTGGCTGATCTGCACCAGGAGGGAATACTAAGGATGCTTCTTTGCTAACCCGATTTGTTTGTCTGTTTGTCTTTTTCTCCCCTACTAGGTTTGCATTAACATTTTCTTTCTTTTATGAAAAAAATATTCAAATGCGAAGAGGAAGCAAACACTTAATCCACTCTGGTCGGTCTCTGAGACATATGGCCTGTGGAGTAATTTAATCCAGCCCACCATGGAATCTGAAAATTGCTTCTTCCATCCCCTGTGAAGCTGAATCTGAATGCAGGAAGAACAGTCTCAAAAACAAGAGCTCCAGAGTGCTGCTTCTAAGGGGCGGGGCCACAGAGGTGTGGAACAGCGGGGGTTTATGAATTCAATTTACCCATATTCAGAACAGTGGAAGAGAAATGACTGTAGTTCCACTCTCTTACAGAGCTCTGGGTAGAATAAAAAGAAATGAATTCAATGCTTCTGACTCATTTAGAGGAATCACAAAGCAAGTCTGAGTTTGGAACAGAAGAGAGATTTCCAGAAATCATACCTTGAATAGTCAGACAAAAATGATGAAACAAACCTGACACCATCATCTTTTAATAAAAAATTATGCTTTGTGCAATGGCGACCTCCAACACACTGTAAGAGATGCTTACTAATGATAGTTCCTCATTGTTTAACAAAAATAATATATAAATTTGCTTAAGTTCTCTTTTCAAAGGTTCTTGGATATTCGAGTATGTGTGATTTAAATACTTAATGCTGTTTCTTCACAAAAATAGAAGCCTCTTCATTTTAAATACTTAGAACTCCCATAAAATTCTCATTAATTTGATCTTCCATAAAGCCTATTCCAATTTATTCTGTTGTATTATTTTTCTTTATTTCCAGTTTCCTACTGAGCCTTTGTCATCCACAGAGCTGAAACCTGTTCAAACACGAACACCACAGTGGCCAAGTGATGCAATTCTTCATAAGGTATGAAGCACAACCAAGAAGCATCCTTTAGTAGAGACAGTTTCAAGAATTTAAATAGTTTGCTTTACCAATAACCCATTTCAGTGAATAACATAGCTCCCAGCTCCCACGAGATAACACAAGAACTTCCTGGTTGCATTCATTGCTGAGCTGGAATCTGAGAATCTGTTGCTTCAATTTGGAACTGTCTGATCCAGCTATTGTCTCAGTTATTCAATTAGCAGATATTTTTAGACTTTTTTTTCCCTATCTGTGCAGTACATAGACAAAGACATAGACAAAGATGAAAATACGCAGACTCTGAGTACTAATTTAATAAACTGGTTATCTTCGGTTGTCTCTGAGCATGGCCAAGACATTTACATGTTCTGAGTTCCAGTAATTGCTTGTACTGTAAGAATGCTGTTTGGTCTCAAACTCAGGACAAATGGCTAACTGAGCTGCCTATTTAACGTATCAAAGTGGACCTGGCTGCCAGGTTCTCTCAGTACCTGTTATGAAGGCATCCTGGCTGGCATACCTCACCCCCTACTCTAAACTCTGTAGCTCAGAGACTGGGCTGGGGCCTTTCCCAGCTTCTCCTCTATAACTCAGCCATCTTGGCTCCACCAGTCTCTTGGTCTCAGACCTGGCTTGCTCCTGGCCTCTTAGCCACACGCCCCCCCAGGTTTCTCTTCTCTTCCTATCTTGTTTTCTTCTCCCTGCTTCTCTCTTCTCATGACCCAATTCAGTTTGTACTCTTCCAGAAGTCTCTGGGTATTTTCTCCCCCATATCCACAATAATCCTTCTCCTCAACCAGACCTAGTGAAGAGCCAGTCTGTCTCCATCTTAGGCTTATAATAAAGACAAACTAGGTTTATTGCTGTTTATGATTCAACCTCTATTTCTCAAGGGTTGGGCTATGCTCCACTTGTAACCTTAACTACAAGTGGTTCTGTACTGCCTTCTCCAAGAATGCCAATCATGTCTTTGCTTCAAAGAGTTAATAAACATATTGCAACTCTACCTTTGTTTCAAAAGGATTGCTATGATTACCTAATTATGACTACCCGGTGCAGCCACTTGTTTTGCCCGTTTGGTTACATCTTGCTCCTATAAACCCAACTATTTCCCCCCAACACAAAAACCCCTTCCCCTGAGCTATAAAACCCTGTCTTCCTCAAATCCAATGCTGACCTCTCGAACCCTGCCTTTAGTGGGAGGCAGCCTTTAGCCCGGGTGGATGAATTGAAAAAGCTTGCTTTAATTAATTGCTTGCTTTAATTAATTTTGCCATGATAATTTGGTTCCGTGGTCTTTCTCTTCCTATCCTTAGGATTAACACTAGCAACGCCATGCATTCATTTCATTTTTCCATTCATCCCTTACAGAAGCCATGGGACCACGGGAATGGCATAAATGACCTCCCATCCAAGGCACTCTGCCACTTCAATCCAAGCTGCTGATTTGACTTCCTAGGGTATGTATGGATCATCTGTTTCTGCTGGCTTCTGCCACCCACCAAATTAGAGTCTGCTTCCATTCATCTCTCATCTCTCATCGTCTGCTCCACAACTGTCTCTATCAGCTCTAGCCTGCTACACTTTTCTGGGGCATCTCTCTATACCCTCCATGTGGGCACATCTTGGCCATCTATGATAATCTGTGATCCTGTTCCCTCTCAGCTCCTTCCTGCAATATACTGGCCCCATATTGCTCTCTTTCCCCTAGAAGCTGCCCTCTCTATATCTTCTCGAAGCCTGTCTGGGCCACTATGCTGTCTTTCAGCTTCCTCTTGGAGTTTATAAAACTCTTCCTCCTGTGGAGTTGGGAATCACTGACTAAGGAAATGTTAAGTAGCACCTGGTGTGGTTCTGAAACAAAAGTAACAAAAGGCTACTAGCTGACAACTAAATATTAACTTGCATGCCTTAATTATCCTTAAGTCTAAAACAAGTTAGTAGGTTTTATAAGATTAGAATTTTACAGCTTTATCCATGTTAAGTTTGAGCCTTTAAAATTTGAAGGTTTAAATGAAGATCCTTTAATATCAAAATAAAGCTTTAAACCAAACAAAGAGTTCACAAAGAAGCTGGGAAGTTTATTTCCTGATTTTTTTTATAGTGCACCATTATAGAATGTCTGTTTTTTATATGACAGTTTATCTAAATATCTAGAGCTTAGCAAAATTAACAAAGACAAAGAGGCCAGACATTTATCTTCAAGTCAGTTACTGTTAACCTGAATAGACCGTAGGAACTTATAAACCTTATTCATTAAAATACCTTATTCAAACAAATGTTATTACTTCATCAAAAATTTTCTAGAACCCTGGTATTGAGCAGTTAGCAAAGACATTCATACTTAGACATATAACTCTAAGAAAGTTTCTGTCAACCTGAGTATACTTTTATAACCTTAGCAGTTAATAGACCTTATTTATTAAACACATGTTGCTCCTTATTTAAATTAAATTTTTAGAAGCTTATTGTTGAACACAGTTAACAAAGTCAGACTTTAATTACCAATAATAATTGATAGTAGTCCATTAACTTTTAAAAAGCATCATACAACACAAGGTGTTACTAAGAGGAGAAATTGGATGTGATCTAAATGAGAATTTTCTGTAGTATTTTCATTGTTTTTCTTTAAATCATTATTTCAAAAATTAAAGTTTATTTTTAGCAATCCTAATAACTAGGAAAATTGTCTAGAAGTTAACCTTTAAGTTAGAATAAATATGATGTTATTTTTAAAATAATAGTTAGTAGTCGTGTAAATTTTGTGCCACATTCTTCTGTATCACAAATGAAGAAGGCTGGGAAGGTGGTTTTGTACAGGTACATTGGAAAACACTGGAAGAAACCAGGAGCCAAGGAAAATCAGCCACCTACACTTCCTGGGGCTCCACTCTTGTCCTTCTTGGAAGTATGCAGAGTTTCAAATTAATCACATAATGTAGACCTGATTCCAGTTTGTGTAACACTCTTTTGGAAAAGGGACTCTAAACTTTTGAGAGGAAACCAGTTTTCACTTGCTTGTTTTTGTTTTCTCATAGTGATGGAGAGTAGATGTTTAATATCTTTGATCAATATCTTTGGCACTTCATACCAAAGACTGAATACATTGTTGTGGAAAGTATGATATAAGCAGTATCTGTCAGAGTTTTAGATCTCTCTCTCTTTTCCTCTCTGTCTCTCTATCTCTCTGTCTCTGTGTCTCTGTCTCTGTCTCTCCCTCTGTGACTCTGTCTCTCTCTCCTTCTCTCTCTCTGTCTGTCTCTGTGTTGTGTGTGTGTGTGTGTGTGTGTGTATGTAATGTGTTCATGGGGAAAGCTGTGACATTTAGCATAGCCATGCTCTAATTGAAGGTGATTGTCAGTACTGCAACCTATAGCAGAGAGTAAGCAATGCAAAGAGAATACCCTGTAACTATGATTTGTCCATTTGGGCTTGTGTTTACATCTTCAGTGAGGCTCAAGGAAGCTCCTTTGAAAACTTTTCTACAGTCAACTTGCCATGTCTACCTCATCTCAAGGAAAATGAAGACCAGAAGCTCATTGCACACGTCTGAGATGTGGCTCTAGACATGTAAAGCAGACTATATGGAACCCTACTTGATCTCTGTATGAAGGCATTCTCCTGAGTGTCGGCAGCATTATTAAATAGAAAGGATCAGGAGACAGACGGTAAGGAAATGAAAGAGGCCACTTATCTTCTTCTTAAAAGAAAACAGAGCTCTGGTAGAAAGTTCCCAGAGCTCTTAAACATATGAATCATGCATTTGCTCACATAAGATGTTCTATCTATTCTGACACAGTTACATAACACACCATGAATTAATAACACCTTTGGTATATCTCAAGCCTTCTATTATCATCTCTTGGAGCTGCAAAGGCAGAAAGGAGGGAAGGATAGGAAGAGAAAGGAAATGAATTTGGTATATTTCATTTCACTGAATGTCATATTTTTATAAATTATTGGGGAAAGATATTTAGACAAAATTTAAACGAAATGAATTATTTAATAAACAGATGCCAAGTGCAAATGCATAATTTATTACTAGTATGCATGAGCTAGTTTAAGGATACCAAAGTTTTTCTTCTTATTCTAAACTGAAATATTCCTATATAAAACCTAGTGCACATCTGAGAGAAAGAACAGGCATTGTCATACTTAACCAATGAACCAACCTTCAATCCAGCCCAGCCAATACTTATGCAATATATAAATGTGCCTAGTGTTTTCACGGATGCAGAAGTGATTGAGGACATTGGATTTAAGAGAACAAACATTTAAGCACTGATATTTGTTTCCAGATGTGTGCCTACAATTTTCACCTTGTGTAGGCTACCTTACTTCAGTCATGTTTCCACCACTGCAGGATTTGTGAGTCCTCGGCTAGTGAGTAAGTTTACTTACTGCATTCCATACATTTGCTAGATAAAACTTGTATTCTAAAGATTGGAGTTATAGCTCTTTAAGAGACTATTCTTCAACATTGGCAAATTCTGCTTTCAGTCTCCAAAAGCAAGATCATAACTAAGATCATAACTAAGAATAAAAGGAAAAAAAGCATTACAAGCCTTACCATGTGCATGATGATTGTGACTTAGCTGAAAGTGTCAAACAGCCCATGTGATCTCCTGGGGTTTCAGGAAGGGTTTATTCTAGGCGGTGGTGGTTGATGGACAGGGTACTATCATTGAAAGAGTAAACATGGAAGAAAAAAAAAGAAAACTAAACTAAAAAGTTAAGAATATATGCACAAAAATATGCAAAAAAATTACATTTTATTATGCATCATTCTATGCCTGTTTCCTCTTCTTGAAGGAAATTTTATGATATAATTTACCTCTTCACATTGTCTTATTAAGGAACTGAATTTAAAAGTAAGAAACTAACTTCTAGTGTGGTCTGGAACTCAATCAAGAGTTAAATCTCAAAAAAAGAAAAGAAAGAAAGAAAGAAAGAAAAAGAAAGAAAGAAAGAAAGAAAGAAAGAAAGAAAGAGAAAAAGAAAGAAAAAATACTAGCACACTATAAAATCTTGAAACAATGATGATTTGATACAATATGATTTGATTTCTTTTTCCCAGGATGTAGGCATATAACTTTGATACAATGATACACTTCCAGAATCCTAGGCTGTTCTTCTGTACATGAGATGTTTGGGTAATTTTTGGCTCCGGTTTTGTGAGCCAAAGTTCCTGGAAAGAACTACATTTTCTACTGAAACTTTTGCAAGGTGGCCAAATGATCAGATTGTCAATGATTGTGCAGAGTTTGGAACACTGCAGGCCCAGAGACTGATTACAATTTATTTGAGGTTACATTTAGCCCACTGAATAGCCATCTTGCTCACCTGTGTCTGCCCGACCGCCCTTGCTACTGACAGGGGAAATATATTAACTTAACAGATCACTACTTTCCACCAACCAAAGGGCTAGGAATGAAGTCAGATAGCATCTGAGGCCCACAGCAGAGATAGCCCTACCATTCTGTAACTTCCTACCTGAAGCATCAACTGACGTATGCTGCTCACGATCTCACCATTGCTCCCACGGGCACACTGCTATGTAGGTACCTGTGCTAACTAGCTATGTCACTGGAGCATCTTCAACAACTTCATTTTAAAGCATCTTGATTTGTTAGTATTTAGGTTACGTTTCTATAAAACATCATGAAGTTTACTAAGTCAGAAAATGGCATTTTTAGGAGCCAAATTTGTATTCCTGGACCATGGTCGCTCATATTTGGCTCTAGAATATACTGTAGCTTACCCCTTATGAGGTGAGAGTTGTGTTCTGGTAATGATAGCTTCTTCCATGTTTAGTTTCTTTTATTAATTATACCATATATGGATTGTCTGATGTGAATTTGGTGGTTTTAGTATAGAATATTGTTCAGAAGAAATTTTTAAAGGCATTGCTTTTCCAGACAGGTCTTGGGTCTATGGGTTGGCAGCTAACACGGAGGATGGTGGCATAACAAAGCAAGACCTGTGAGATTGAAGGTTTATCTAGTTGATAACATAACTATTGGCTAATAGCAGATATTAGTGCAACTGTTCCTTCTAGAGCCTGAACTACAGCTTTGTTAAGTGCAGTGGGAAGTGCAAGCCAACTTCAACATTTCCTTTCCATGAGGAGTCCAATTCCCCATTGCAAGAAAGTAAAATGTCTTTTCCTGGTAACTAGGCTAGAGTAATTGTAGATTGTCATGATGATGACTATTTAAACAGCTGTCCCCATCATCCCATCTCTTTCTCTACTGCTATGCTCCCTTGTCTACTTTGCAACAATGAACCCAGAGACTCTTGGGCTTTTCACAAAATCTTTGCCTGCATGTTAAGAGTGGCATACTCCCATCGTGCCCACTACTGCTCACAGTAGCAGGGAATTTCCAGTTACCAGTGAGTTTCTTAGCCTTCCACAGCAAGTCATGGTTTAAGTTTTGTTCCCGCTTTTTGGGGTCTTACACCTGCTTTGATTCTACGGCAGTTTCTAGCCTTTGGCTCAAGTCACTAGGGCATCACATGGTTTTCATTGCTGGCTTCAGTTCAACCTAGTAAGCATTTACTGACTATTCACTATAAGGAGCCTGTATATTGGCCCAAATGGTTAACCAACACATAGAGATTTTCAGTATGTATAGTTATTGAGCATATGAAATATGCCTAGTTCTACAAAAGAGCTGTAGTTTAACTTTTAATTTATTTAAGTGTAATTCGTTTTAACTTTACATGGTCTTGTAAACGTATTTTATGGATAAGAAGGTAGTGGAGTAAATATGATCAAAGAGCATTATATCCATCCATGAAAATAGCACCATGAAAGCTACTACCTCACACAATTAATAATTAATTATGTGACTTTAAAGGGTTTTTAAGTGAAATTAACGTCACCAGATCAGATGCCACATAAGCTATAAAGCTCCCAATCAATCTCAACCTCTCCTTTCTCCCTAACGTCATCATTGGTCCATCTATAAAGTATAACTTTAAGGTACATGTGAGATCTTCAAGTATTCTATGTCCATTGTGATGAATTTCTCCAGGCCACCCTCCTCCTTGTTCCTATCCTGGGTAAGTTACAAGAAACCTGCAGAGAATGGCCCCTTGTCCCTCTCTGAAATCACCTTAGCGATCTCATACTCATTCTCCTCTCTCTCATATCATTGACAAGCTCCTTGCTGCTCCTCCAACACCCCAACTTTCTACTGAAGCAGCACTCTCTTCATATGGAGCCCTGTCCCCAGGTGTGTGTGTGTGTGTGTGTGTGTGTGAAAGAGAAAGAGAGAGGAGAAAGAGAGAGAGAGAGAGAGAGAGAGAGAGAGAGAGAGAGACCATTCATCAATAACCTACTTCTCAAATATCCTTTACCCAAAATACATAAAATTGTATGACTTTGCAAATTTAAAATAAGTAATGGCATGGCCAGAATAGGTTAAATCCTACAGATAGAGATAGAATTAGGATCACCTTAGAAAAATCAAAATGTCAAAGCTGATGTCTAAAATCATACTACTCATCTTGGGTTAAAACATAAATTCTTGGTCTAGGTTAAGTAAAGACAGTTTTGTTTTGGAACTGGAAACTCGAGAAATGCTGTGTCTGGCTATTTTAAAATTATAAGGTGTAAGAAATCTCTAAAGGTTTGGGTAGGTGGCCTAATGGTTAAGTGAGCTAGTTGCTCTGTAGACACCCCAGGTTCTTTGGCTTGCACTGACATTAGGTCCTCACAACTGCCTTTAACTGCAGTCCTAAGGGGTCTGATGTCCTCCTTGGGTGTCGGCATGCATGTGAAACACATGCAGACACTCAGGGGCACACACATACACATAAATAAAAGGAAATAAATTCTTAATCAAATTATTCTAAGAAACCCACCAAAGGGGCAGTGCGAAGGCTCGGCAGGTAGAGACATTTGCCCAGAGATTTAGCAATCTAAATTTCAACCCTAGATCCTACAGGATAGCAGGACAGAACCAACCCTACACAGTCCCAGATGATCGTGCTGCTTGGGTAGGTTGTGACGTCTTTGGGAAGCCAGGCCTCGCAGGAGGAAGTGCAGCACTAACTGGACTGTGAGGTTTGATATTCAAAAGTCAGTCCCCTGTCTGTTTTCTGCATCCTGACAAGTGTAACACGACAAGCTGCCCATCTTTCTGGCATAACATGTCTTCCTGCCTTGATGGACAGGTTCTCTTCTTGAATTCTAAGCTAAAATACCCTCCCCTTTAAGTTGTTTGTTGTCAAGTATTTTTCATCACAGCAACAAGAAAAGTAAATATATAGAATATTGGTGCCAAGGAGTGGTTCCATTGGCATGAGAAGTCTGACCAAGTAGAAGAATTTGGAAGTTCTGGCTAAAGAAGTCTTAGAATTTGGTTAGCAGAGCTCTTTGGCCCATCCTGATATGAGTTCAGAAGACCGGAACATAGCCAGACGTAGAAATTGGAGGCCCAGCTCTGGGAAGTTCAGAAGAGAGTAAGGACTCACTCTGTTTAGAACTGGCTAGAAGTCATTCCCGTTACATTCTGGTCAAGCGTGTGGCTGAAGTCTTCCCACATTCTGAGGAGCTGAGAGAGTTCGCATTCAAAGGCTCATTGTTTGACAGGGGAGCATTCTGGCTATGTTGTGGTTCCTAGTATGGTTCTTGCCCAGGGCCACAGTGAGAGAAAGCAAAAGATAGATCTGAGGGATGTGGGGAAATGTGGCTGTGTGGAGGAAGGAGGGAATGAAAACTTGCAGATAAAACAGGCTCTGAGAAAGCATCTCTAACTTTGTACTATCTCAGGAAACCCCAGACTCTAAAGAAACAACAGGAAAGGAGTCCCGAGGGAAAACTACGCTCGGTAGGGTAAACTTATTTGAAAAGAGCCTATATTGAGAATGCTACCAAGAGCCCTAAATTCTGGGCACAGAGATATAAGATTTGGTATTTTCTCTATTAAATTTCAATTTTACTTTGATCTGATCTTTCCTTGCTATGCCCGAACTCCTCTGTTCTGGAATGATAATATTTATTTGGTGCCGTTGAATTTTTAAACTACATAATGTTTTAATTATTTCACTGTATCAGGTATTCACAATGAAGAGCGAATTTTGAGCAGCATTGGGACTGTTAGAGGACTGTTGAAACCTTTGATGTCGGAGCGTACACATTTGCGTTATGAAGAGACCTTGAGACTGTGGGGACCAGGAGAAAAACGCGGCTCGAATGTGAACACTTGGTGCTCAGCTGGAGGAACCGTTTGGGAAGGTTGTGAAACATTTAGGAAGTAGAGTCTTCCTGGAGGAAATAGGTTACCAGAAGAAGGTCTTAAGATTTGCTGGATGGGCTTCACTTCCCATCTGATCTCTGCTTCCTGGTTGCAGAACCAGTGGGATCAGCTGCCCAAGTCTTCTGCTGCTACACTTTGCCTGCTGTGATGAACCGTGTCCCTCTTCAAATTGTAAGCTTAGTAACTCTCCTCTCTGAAGTTGCTCCTTTACAGACGTTCAATCACAGAGATAAAAAACGTAACAGTTCTGTATTTGAATGTCGTGGATTATCAAGTTGGCAGAAAAATCAACCATCACCAGTTCCAAATGAATGCCTACCAGGAAGAAGTATAGATGTCACGTAACACCTACATATAATTAGGTCGCCAGCATGTTGAGAGATTTTTTTCTGCGCCCTTAAGTGTTATTGTCATTGAAACAGCTCATTTTCTTCAGAGCAGGATCCACATGAGGTCATGCTTTGCACGGACCCTGGATGCCTTCCACTGACATTGAGTGGGTTCCCTCCAGCTTACTGCCTTATATATCCCCCTTTGCCTGGTGTGTAACCTACTGTTACCACAATGTTTGATATTTTGAACATATTTAAGTCTGTCAGCTTGATTTTAGCTCAGTGCCCCTTCCTAAAACATAAACATTTCTTAAAGGTCTTTCTGACAACCTATCAAGCTTTGTCTAACAAAGCTGACAGATCTGTTCTTTCTCCTAGACCAAGTTTCTAGCGCTGTCACTTGCTAGGCTTGTGTTACGGTACTGATGCGTTGTGGTACTGACACAGCCGGCATAGACACATTGCTGGAGTATGCAATGCAATCGGTGACTCATAGCTCTGGAACATATGTAATAGGAGAAAAGACAGCAACCTGCTTTGTCATCTTGGGTGTGTTCTACTATCACTGGTTAAGCCAGACAAAGAAAAACATGACCCATGACTTTAGCAGTTCACAACTTAAGAGGGGAGCTATTATGGCTTACATAGGATTTAGAGAATTGGGGGTATTTGAATAGAATATAAGTTTACTGAATACAAAGTATAGCAATTAGTTTTCCATTTTAGTCTTCTCAAACTTTATGTTATAACTGTGCTCATTTCCCAAATGCTAGTTCTTAAAACATGTAATAGTAAACATATTCCACATTAAATATTGGAATTAATTTCACGGGATCAACTGAATACTGTATGTCTTCTTTTGCTCTAATACTATACTAATATATTATACAATTTCGCCTTTAATAACAATAGAAATAGACAATAATATGGACTAAGTAAGAAATGGAGATTTTTCTTTATGTATGTCAACACTATATGCCCCAATTGGGACCTAACAAAACATTTCAACAAATATTATACGGTGAGAAAAACATAGTTTGATCTAACCAAGACAATTTATACACATTTTTAAAAACCTAGTCAAAGTATGATACTTGCCACTTAAACCTGCCTCTTCATGAGTTTAAAAACCACGCCCCTTAAATCATTCCTAAGGGACAATGTCTGCATAGAACTCAACATATAAAGTGCAAGCACCCTTGGTAATCCTAAAGTCCTTCTCTGTGGCCATGATAAAATGGTTCTACATAAACCAATATTGTTGTATGTGATATTTTGTGTTCTGTTTCTTGCAGATGTAGATGTACGCATTAATGTATTTAATTATTCTTGTGGGTTCAATGAGCACGGGGCTCTTTATTCTTTTCTAATTCAATCCCCAGTCCTAGAGGGTTTCGGCCTCCAGGCAGTCTAATATTAGAGATTCAAGCCCAGACTTAGAAGGTTTCAGCCTCTATACAATCTATATCCAAACCTAAATCCAGACTGTTTCAGCCCTGACACTTACTGCTGACTGAGCTCACTCTGACTAGCTGTCTTCTGAACTTTGTACAGTAAATCATAAGCCATCTGCTTCTGACTCTCTGCTTTCTCTCTTAGCTTATTCTGGACTGGCTCTGCCTTTCTCAGCTTCTCCTTGTGAACTGAACCATATGTGAGCTGAATGCACTCAAACTGCCTGACTCAGCTAACTCTCTGCTTCTCTCTGAGCTCTGTGTCTTGTCTGCTTCCCATCTGCTTCCACCTCACTGCTGTCTGAGCTCTGCTTCCACACCCTGCTTCCACCTTACCTCCTATTCTGAACAGTGCTTGAGGTCTTCTGCTTCCTACAGCTGCTCCTTCTGAACAGAATTTTCTGTAAACTCTGCTTCCCGAGTGCTGGGGTTAAAGGAGTGTACTAACATTCTTTCTACCCTAGAGCAGCCATGCTGCTGGATTATAGGATTAAATGTTCCTCTGCATTTTTTTCTTCATTTCCTATAAGATTTCTACTAAGTTTAAGAAACAGATCTGGTCAGGTTGTTTCTAAATCCCGTCAGAACAATCCCCAAGTGTTTCTAGTACTCAGTGTGCATCCACTGAATGAGTAAGGAACTTCAAAGGACTTTTAAATGATTCATATGTCTGACCATTTTATAAATCCAACATTAACTAATCACTTGAATTAAACAAACTTCCACATTGGCATGTCTGTTCTACTTCTTCCCTCATGGGAGAGACCAACCTTTCAACATTTATAGCATGACACTGGCATCTACAAACTCCTACTTGAGCCCCACACAGCTGAGTTACAGAGAAAAAAAAAATACTGCAAACATTTTCAGTGTGTTTAAAATAAATTCACAATCTTATTTTGGGGCTTCATTGATAGCTAATCATGGCCACATGTGTCCCATGGGCCACAGGTTAGACTAAGCTACAAAGTTGAAAAAATTTAATTTAAAAAATCTGATTTTTTAAAAAAACAAATTAACTTAATTGTTGTAATTACCAATTTTATATTTTAGCATCTTTATCATAAAATATTGTTTGGGATTTTGTTTCCTCCCTGGCCTTAACATTTGTCTACAGTAACATAACAGTAACATAACAAATGTTCAACGCTGTTGAACATTGAGACATCTCAATTATTAGTGTGTCTTTGAAGTTATCATCTGCATCTTCTGATGGCACGGAGGCTAGTGCTCAGACACACTATTCCTCCATCCACAGCCATTGTTTGTGGTGCGCAGGCCGATGCAGGGAGCTGAAATCAGCTTTTGGCTGTCATCCTTTTTTCTCCGTGCTGGTTTCCGTGTTGGCATGTGGCTCTCATTTCATTAGCACTGCGTACTTTTCTCTTCCTACGCCACACTTTATTTCTCCCTTCTATTCTTTCTTTTGAGAGCCTAACAGTTGGATATAAAAGAACATGGATTTTATTAGCTTTCTTTCCCCTTTTTTGATGAAGGAAGAGAAGTTAACATGCTGATGAAAATCACATGTGTAGAACATACCAGCACATTAGAAACTTTCAAGACCTTTCTCAGTCTGTCATTAAAAAGCTTACAGGAGCTAGCACAACTTTGCTCTGATTTCAGATCCGACCTCAGCTCCATGGTGGTACACAGTGGAAGACCAAAACGGAGCCTTTATGCAGTAATTAGACCAAGTGAGGAAAAAGGATCCAATTTGTATATTTATAAAAAGATGAACTAAGAATAAAGGATAAACCAGGCAAGAATTAAAATAAATATGCACTGTATATCAAAGCAATAAAACAGCATTTATATGGAAGGAAGGTTATACAGTACTGAGGAATGACTTCTCAGGTGTACTAGAAAGGGAGGTTCACTGGAGAAGATATACTGAATGATTTGTGGTGACTGAAATGAATAGTAACTAGTGAATCTAAGATTAAAGTAAAGGAGGGGGTGCATTTGAAAGAACACTGTATACATATTAAGTCATGATAAAGAAATAATATAAGTTTTTATGTATTAAAATACTGATGTTATTTTATTTTTTAATAATACTCTTATTAATAACTTAAGTTTTATATAATGTCTCTCTATAACACCTCTTGCCATTCCTCCCTGGTCCACCCTCCCAACCCTGTACCCTCAAAAAACACAAATAAAAGAAAATTAAGGGCAAGTTGTGTGTTGAGAGCATGGATCATGAGTGTCACCATGATTTTTGGAGGCAGCAGGATGCTCAATCGTGGATGTTCACTTGGGCTATAATGCCTGAGATTAAGTATGACGAAGTTTACCCTGAAGTTAATACAAGTTCTTAAGTAGACAGGAAAGAGAGCGGGGAGAGCTGAATACATCCAGTGGCGGCCTCAGAGGTGCAGGATGTCATTTAAAATGGAAAAGATGCTTTACTCAAGCACATGGTGCTGCCATAATAGTTTAAATTCACAACTGGCATGCTCTTAAAAGCTAGGTTACATTCTCTCTAGTGGTCCTATCAATCTTAGTTTGTCTAATTCTCACACCTGAGTATTGACTAGAAAGGCTAAAATAGGAGTTCAAAAGAAGCAAATTGGGTTCACTCTCATGTTCCTCATCTTCAACCTGGAAGACATATGGTCATCCAGGCATGGTCTCATCATGGAAAAGAGAGCGATACAGCAGCGCCCATGGAAACAGAAGAGCCTATGGAAACTCATAAGACCTCTCAAAACTCAGGCTTAAAATTGTCCCATGTTTTTATCTGGTATCAAATAAAACTATGCAGTCAATCTGAAAGTCAAAAGTCAGAGAAGAGTTCAAGACTGCAAAAACTGTGTGAAATTACTTTTAAAATTACACATAAAAGAACAGGAATATAGGAGCAGCTGACCACTCAGAACTAATAACCGTGTCCCCATAAAAACAAGAAGACTGAATTTAAGGTACAGTCATTACTACGAAACCATTACTATTAAACTAGAACAAAATTTAAAAGTTCATGAATATCAAAAGAAATATAAAATAAAAGTAAAAGCAAGCAAGCAAGAGAGCTGTGTTAGTCAAACTTCTCTGTAGGAACTGAATTGCTGGAATTAATATATATCATGAAAGGGGATTTAAAAGATTGCCTTACATGACAGGAGATGGGTAGTCATGGCCACTCACAAGCTGGATAGGTTGAAACCTGATAGCTTCTGAGTCCACAAGGCTGGATACCTTAGCAATCCCAGTCTGATGCTGAGACCTGGAAGATTCTTGGAACTCTGTTGTGACAAATCAAGAAAAATAACGCAGAAGTTGTGGTGTGTTCTTAACAGTCTTAATGATCTGACAGAGAACAAGAAGAAAGACACAGCTGGATCTACAGTTCACAATGAATGTAGCATAATTCTCAAAATTTACACTAATCAACACAGCAACAAATTTCATAAGATAATTAAGGTCACACAAAAATATATAGACATTTGCCTATATCTTCAACTTGTTAATAATAGGAGACTAGTCACAAGATACTTGTTCACAGCACATGAAGTAAGCCAAAAAGCAAGTAGTTAGGGTAAAGATGGTGGAAACTATCATCTAATCAATTTCTCAGTATATATCAAAATTTGCAATCTGGAATACATCCAGCAATTAAAAAGTTGACTTCTTGTGATGACCACAAAATAAACCGAGACCTCTGAAGCCAAATACACTAAGTTTACTATTTAATACAGTAAGAAAATTTGCATACTAGAAGAAAATATGTGTTTACTGCCCTAAAGGCCTGGGAGAATGGAGTTAATAAATGAGGTTGACTAAAGTCTCGTGCAATGGCCAACTTTCTTTAATGCTTCAGACAATTTATACTCTGAGGGTTAAGAGATCATAAAACATAAATACAAAATATATAATCACAAAGACAAGCCACTTGCGGCAGACAATCTGCACTAGGTAAAAACACGTTTCCTAATAAAGCCACATAAACAAATAACAACAGCCAGTTGTGATGAATGATCAGAAATAAACTCACTTCTATCTGCTACACCTGGGAGGAGCACGAAAACACATTCCAAGAGCAATTCTGTTCGGAATAAACTGAGGTGACAAGACTCTTGGTTTCTCGGAGTTTTCTCACAAGCAATCAAATGACTGCTCTCTTGGACTGTGTTCCAACAAGATGAACTATCTCACTAAGTTAGCAGTAGCCTTATGCTAGATATTCTGGGGAGAGTTTCAGAGGATGGGCATCTTCTCGGGATATAGCAGTATCACAGAGAAGGGAGGATTCAAAAATTAAATACCTTAACTTTTCTTGGGGAGGTTAAAAACAACAGCAAATAAGTACTCAGTGCTGACATGAGGTAGAACAGGGAACTTTTGTTCAGTATTTGTTTATTTGTCTTGGTATTCCAGCATAATCGATCACTGTCTTGTTCTGTACTGTTCCATTCTTCTCACAGGATATTATAGTAATTAGTGATGCTGTTGTGTAAAATTGGTCAAGTCTACTGTACAGTGCTTTCTATGAAACTACCTCACTGGCTTTTTCAAGTACTCAAAGTGGTCATTTTAAATCATGTTGGTACTTTTTTTGATACTCACCGTTCATAGCTTAGTTGTTTCCTTTTGTCTGTCCTATATAAGTGTCTCATGTAGTCAATGTATTTAACAAAAATAATGAGCTCTTACTTTTCAGATAAAATTCCGCAGAATGTTGTTTCCATCGTGGCCTCTAGTTTCCCTCTTCTCTGTCTCCATTTCTGTGATCTCTCACTCTGAGGGAGCCAGCTGCCAAGATTGGAGATGCAGATGAAGAATTGTCCTGTTGTTGGTTAGCAACAGAGGACTCATGTGAAGTCAGCACACTTACTAATAGCCACACAAGTAACCTTGGAAGAGAACCCTCGGCTCCAGCAATGTTGACAGATGCCTGAAGTCCTTGTGACACCTCAATTGGAACCTCAGGGGAGTGCCTGAGCCAGAATGACCTGGTTCTCCTGCTTGGGAACTGATAACACTGATAACACTTGGCACACTGATAACAAAATATAATAATGTCTGATATCTTAAGTCATATTTAAGGATGAGAGTAATTTATTAGATATAAATCAATTACTGAAACAGTTAATGTTTCATAAAAGAAAGATACTGTAATAATAAACAGTAAAGAAATGTAACAATAGCTCAGAGACTAAGGAAATATCAGCAGAAGTAGTATCTAACTCTCGTTGGTAGCACAGACATGATTGGATATGAACTGTAAGAGCTGTAAGAGTGAGTACTGGAAGTTCTTTCTCAATAGTGATACGCCGTTTCGGTTATGTAACAGAGCACATCATTTTAGAAAATACAAGCTGAACGAAAGACTTGAGGATTGAGTGGTTCCAAGGTTAAGATGAGTGTTACCTGAGGCTTATGTTACCTGGATATAAAGCTGCTATGGCTGCCCTATCCAAATCTGAAAACAAAAGCTTAGAACCGTTAAGGGACAGAGTCCAAGAGGAAGATGAGGTCACTGGATGCTCTTGAAGTGGACATTGGGACCTTCTTTATTCTCTTGTCTTTTTTCTGAGCAGCATGAAATGGCCATTGTAAACACACACACACACACACACACACATACACACACACACACACACATGACATAATTAAAAGCTTGCATTTAAACAGTTTTGAAAAACAGAAAACTTCTAACACATGTACATATATTAGCGGAGAGAAAATATGACAGTGTTTGACAGTTGACTAAGCTAAATTCGTTGGCATATAAAGATTTTCTTTTCTTCTTTCTTTTTTTTTATTGAAAATAGATTCTCCTCTTATACAGTACATCCCAACCAGTTTCCCTTCCCTTCCCTCCTCCCATCTCCTCCCCACCTCTCCTCTCCCCAAGGTCTACTCCCCTTCCATTTCCCTTCAGAAAAGTGCAGACTTCCAAGAGACAACATCAAAACATGACAACACAAGATACAATAAGACAAGGTAAAAGCCCTCATATCGGGTCGGGCAAGGCCACCCAACAGGAAGAAAAGAGTCCCAGGAGAAGATGAAAGGGTCAGAGACACACCCGTGTCACAAAACACCAAGCTAATAGCGTGTATACAGAGGACCTGGTACAGACCTGTGCAGGCTCAGTGCTTGCCTCCTCGTGTGAGCCCTGCTTGGTTGATTCAGCCGGCCATGTTCTCCTGGTATCCTCCACCCCTCTCCGACAATCTTTCCTCCTCCTCTTCTGATGGGTTCCCCTAGCTTGGGGAAGAACCGGATGGAAACCTCCAGTCTAGACATAATGTCTGGCTGTGGGTCTCTGCTGTCAGAGGGAGCCTCTCTGATGACAGCTGGAAAAGGACCAAATATATAAGTACAATATGTAATCATTAGGAATCATTTCGTTGATTTTTTTTTCCAGTTCTGTTTTTTTCTTCCGTAGGTCTTCGGGCTGCCCAGTCTCTAGTTCCTGGCTATCCAGTCAGTATTGGGCTCCCTCTTGCGGTGTGGACTTCAAGTTAAACGGCTTCCGCATGTTGTTCTTTAACCTTTGGAAAGTTCAAACATTTTCCTAGACATTTCATGATAAGAAAATTCAAATTCCGTTTCACGATAAGCAGTGGAGAAAAATTACATGAAATTTCCTGAGAAAAGTTTTTTGCCATATGTATGAGAGAATTAGAAATGATCAAATCCTTTTGGATAACGGCTACTATCTCTGGAAAGTAACTCAAATTAAAAGAGGTGTGACATAAGGTGGCTTTTAAAAATATATTTATTTTATTTTATGTGAGTTTCTTTGCCTGCATGTACATCTGTGTACCATGCGTGTGTGCTCAATGCCTGCAGGACAGAAGAGGGAGTTTGATCCCCTAGAACTGAAGTTACAGATGGCTGTGAACTGTCTTGTGGGTGCTGGAAATTGAACCCAGGTCCTCTGGAAGAGCAGCCAGTGGTGTTAACCACTGAGCCATCTATGAAACTCCTGAGATAATTTTTACAAAAGCAATTTATAATATGAATTTTTATTATATTTTTTTCTTTTTGAGATTATAATATAATTACATCATTACTCTCTTTGCTTTTTCTTCCAACCTTCCCTTGTACCCCATCCTGGTCTCTAAAATTCATGGCCTTTTTTTTTAATGTTGTTATAATATATAGTATATTCATATTTCATTATATATACATATATGTACAATACATGTGTATATTGCATCCATATATGCATATTACATATACATATGATGTATGTATATACATATAAGTATATGTACACATGTGATATATAAGTATATATATAATTACATATATCTAATACATGTGCATATTATATGTATATTATAATATATAATATATAGATATAAAGCATGCTAAGTCTATTCAGTGATACTTGTATGCTTATGTTTTCAGTCCTGACCATTTAGTATTGGCTAAACAATTAGTGCACTATTCCTTAGGGAAGACTGTTTCTCCCACTCTTAACATTTCTTGGTTGCCTTCAGATTTTTATTTGGAGCTGAGGCATTAAGAGCTTCCTTCCTTCCTTCCATGTTAACGTCTATAGGTATTGTCATTGCTCATGTCTTTCTCAGGCAGCCATCTTGGTGAGAATCCATCAGTGTAGTTTATCTAGCCTTCTAGAAAACACCTTGTCATATGTTCCTTTGACTCTTGCAATATTTCTGCCCCTCTTCTGTAGTGACTCCTGAGCCTTAGCTTCAGGAGTTGGGTTGTAGATTATCAGTTGAGATAGGGCTCTTCAAATTTGTCTTTTGATTGGTTCTGTTTTTCTATAATGGTCTCTGTTGCAAAGAGATGTTTCTTTGGTGAGGATGACAAATATATACATATATATATGTATATATATACATATATATATATATGGACAAATACTTAATAGTGTAAGAATCATGTTGGTTGTAGGTTTTCCTCCAAGAATCATGCTTTCACTCATGGAATGATGTTTTTTCCTATGATTAAAATAATGATTTGACATATTTGGTGAAGCAATGAATTGGTTACCTTACAATATTTAATGTAACTGGTGGCTAGAAAATTCACAGCTGAACTTTAAATTTACATAACTTATATGTGTGTATTTTCACTTTCTATTGATTCTCAAAGAAGACATTCCACAAACTAATGGGTGTTTTCATGTTTAATAGAATCATAATGGGTAGACATTAATATTTACACATTTCAACACATTTTTACTAAGAGGAGTAAAGACTAGTAATTTAACTTCAATAATTTTTATGTAATTGTACTGAGATGTTTTTATTTAATTCTTTATTATAAAGTACTTCAAGAAATGCTTTATAGCACTTTAATTGCTTTATAGCAATTGGTTACTGTGTGGATACTTAAATATAAATTATTTATATATATATATATATATATATATATATATATATACATATACATACACACAAACACACACATATACACACACACAAATATCACAACATACCACAATTTAATATGGGGTGACAGCTGATAGTTTGGTTTTATTTTCACGATCTTTTTTTTTTTTCAGTTAAATACTCTTTTTATTTTCATAAAAATCTAAGGAAGAAGGTGATACTCACACATTTTGTAACTAACTGCCTGCAGCTTTTCAGAAATTGAGGACAAAGTTGTGATTTTCGCAGTGTTCTCAAGTTCCCCTAGAGCACGTCAGTCAGTATCTTGCCTGTGACCTGACCCGTGAGTGCCGATCATGCTTTAGCCTAGTCGTCTCCTGTTTGTTTCTTCCATACCCTTACTCTGATGGACCAATCTTTAACACGAACTTTGAGTGACTTTTATAAACCTTTGTTTACTCAACCGTTTCTCAGATCTCAGTGTTCAAATAATATACCTGTGGATGATAGACACAGCCCAACTGTATTAAGTCACCAAATACACTGTTCTAGTTCAAGTATGCCTTGTTTGATTATAGATGTTCAATTCAACTTCTTTTCCCCAGGGGCAAAAAAAAGAAGTTAAAGTATTGTATTTGTAAGCTTAAAATGAATTGGCACAAAAATTGAATCAAAACTGATTTAACCGGATCCAATTTATATCTGGAATTCCTCAGAATGTATTTGGGGAAATCCATTTAATGGGATGCACAAATATATGTTGAAGTTGTATTAACAGTGGGTTGTTGACCTTTCTTTTCCCACTCTGAGGCAAGATGCTGCTTCTCATGTCCTCAGCTTGACTGGCATCGCAGATACAGAACTGACTGAGACACAGATCTGCTCTTCGAGAGATCGTCTCCGGAGAGGTTACGGACACATAAACCTGCACTGGTCTTCTTATGAATCTTGCACAAAGGAGTGTGCATGCTCACTGTATGAAAGGAAAGAGGGACATGTCACCTCAAACCCAGGAGTTCACACAGCTTTCAGAATTCTAAAATGTCTCATTTACTTTCATTAACATGCGTACTAAACTTGTATTCCATGTTTATTTTCCTTAATGATGAGGCCAGGTTTATTCTTTCAGAACCAGCATTTCTTACATTTCAGTTTGTAGCCATAACACTGTGACTTCCATTGCGTCCACCACTAACAGGCTGGGTTAAACATTTGGGCAGCCTAGAAGGCTCTAGTACAAGAACGGTAGACATTTCTTTTCCTTTAAGGTAAATTGCTATGGACTCCCTGCATCTTGCTGCACACTGTCCCTTTCTGTTTATGGTAGGGAAGATTTGTATGCATTTCAAACTGAATCTGTTCACCTTTTTTGACATTTTAAAAAATACTTGAGATTATATTATAGTTACATTTCTTTCTTCCCTCTCGTCCTTTCAAACCCTCTCATGTCCTCTTCCTCATTCAGATTCATGGCTCACCATTTCACTAACTGCCATTGCTTGCATACGGGTACATACAAATAAATACATGAATAATACCACTTTAGTCCATATAACATGCTTTCAGAGACAAGCACCTGACATGCTCTTCCTTGGGGAAGACCGCCTCTTCTGCCACCAGCTTTCCTCAGTCATCTACAGCTCTTTAGATTTTTGATTCTTTCATGCAACTGGAACATATTTAGTTCTTTGGCTTTGAGAATTATTTCTTGTTTTAACAGGTAAGAAAGGTGCACAAATTACGAAATCACTCTGAATTTCAAGACACCTTATTTTTAATTAGCAGTCTGTGTATTAGGTTGAGTTATGGGTCCTCTCCTGTCTCCTGTCTTCTTCCAGATCCTCTTGTACCATTCTGTTCCCGTCAGACTCTTTTCTGCTTTGATATACCTTACTTTCCATTTCCCCTTTTTCCTTTCTTCCATGCCTCTTTTTACTCTCTCTTGATCCCCTTTCTAGTTTCATATCCTGTATCTCCATACACACTGACATATATACACAAGAGGGACATTAAAAGTTAGAATTCATATGGGAGTGTATGGGAAATACAGACTTTATGAGACGCTGAGAAGTGGTATAGCTGAGTCATATGGTAGTTCTGGTGTGTGTGTGTGTATGTGTGTGTGTGTGTGTGTGTGTGTGTGTGTAAAAGAGAGAGAGAGAGAAGAGAGAGAGATTTTCGACCGTACCTCTGCAATGTTCTCTGAGCTTTAGATGAGATAATATAGATATACTACTTATAGATGTCATTAAACAGTACCTTTAACCTGTTATAAGCTTTTTCAGTAGCTCACTGTCTATTGCATAAAAAAAAAACTTTCTCTGATAAAAGCTGAGAAGAGCAAGAATGTGTGAGCATAAAACTGATTATTTAGTAGACAGTTTAATGGAAACCACCTGCTCACCTAGCGAATAATAATACCAACTTCTTCACTAGGGATTATGACCTCCACAACCACAAGTTTCTGACCAAGTTTACAGTTTCATATAGGAATTTCCTCCTGCGAATTGAGCTTCAAATACAGTCAGAAAGTGGTTGGTGATAGCCCATAGCAGGTATGCCACTATTGTACCAATGGACACATCTTGGCCAGGAGGGTGGTAGTGTAACTCTCAGAATCCATAGCTGATTAAGACTATTGATGACGTCTTCCCCTCCTCCAGCAGCCCATACAGTACTTTATGGCACTGTGAAGGCCAGTCGGCAAGGAAGAAGCTTCTAGCTCAATTTCAATTTGTTATCTTTAGGTCTTCTAATCAAACTGAGTGCTGTATTTAGAAATGGGATCTTACGGTCTAGCTCAAGTAAAGAACCAAGAACACTGACAACATCTGTGTTGAATAGTTTCATGTCAACTTGACACAATCTAAAGTCATGCGAGAGGAGGGAACCTCACTGAGAAAGTGCCTCAGTAAGATCAGGCAGTAGGCAAGGCTGCAGGGCATTTACTTAATTGAGGGTTAAATGGAGGAATGCCCCGCCCATCGTGGGTGGCTCCATCTTTAGGCTGGTGATCCTGAGGTCTATAAGAAAGCAGGATGAGCAGGCCATCAGGAGCAAGCCAATGAGCACAGCCACTCTTTCATACAGTATCTTCAATAATGATTTTTTTTCGTTGAAGAAGTTTTAGCTTTGATCAGATTAATCCCAAGGCTTTCATAAATGTATTTGAGCTATTGTAAATAGGACATTTTTCATAGTTTCTTTCTCAGAAAGCTTATTATTGCTATATAGGAAAACTAATGAATTTTTATGTAACTTTACTCAAAGTGTGCATCAGATATAAGCATTTTCTTACTGAGTATACATAGTACTTTAAGTTCAGAATCGTGTCATCTATGACTAAGGATCGTTTGACTGATTCCTTTCTTATTTTTATCCCATTTGTATGCTTCCCACTTTTGATTTCTTTGGCTAACACTTCTTTAATTATACTGACTATGAATAAAGACTTGTCAACCCAAATTTTAAAGAAAGCTCTCGCAGTTTGTTTGTGTACAAGGCCAGCTATACATTTCTCGTATGCCACCTTTCTTATTTTGAGGTATTTTCTTCCTATTCCTATTTTCTTCAGGATTTTTAATCATAGAAACATGTGGAGTTTTGTCAAATGTCCTTTCTGCATGTATTGAGATGATCACATGATTTCTATCACTAAGCTTATTTTTGTGGTGCATTACAGTGAATCAGTCTTTTACCCTAAGGACGAAATCAATTTGGCTACAGTAAATGAGCCTTTTCAAAATTTCATTTCATGTATATGTGTATGTGTTTTGCCTGCATGTAAATCTGTATACCATATACCATAGGAAGTGTCCACAGAGGAAAGAAAAGGGACTGTGACTCCCTGAATCTGAGATTACAGACGGCTGTGAGCTGCCACGTGGGTGCTAGGAATCAAACCCTCTGGAAGAGAAGCCAATGCTCTTAGCTGCTAAGCCATCTCTCCAGTCCTATGAAATCTTCATAATGTGTTTTTGAACTTTGTTTGTTAGTATTTTGTTAAATCTTTGCAACCGTGTGCATCAGGAAAATAGATCTGTAGTTTTCTGTTAAGAGTTTTTCCAGTTTGGGTGTCAAGTGACTACCAGCTTCACAGAATGAATTTGCTAGCATTCCTTCTTTTCCACTTGATGGAAGGATTTGAGAAGTATTGGTGTCTGATTGTCTTTATTACTGTGGCAATTTAGCAGGAATCCATCTATTCCAGGACTTTTCTTTATGGGGAGGTTTTTAATTATTGCTTCAACTTCCTTCTGTAGCATGGGTTTGATTAAACTTTTTATAGGTCATATGAGTTTAGGGAGTCATCCATTTCCATTTTTGCAGCTTTGTGGAACAAGTCAGTAAAGCACTCCCAGTGACTTTCACTGCTCCTCTGGGATCTGGTGTAACAACTCCCTCCTCTCCTATTTTATCTCACGTTGGACACTTTCTCTCTTTCCCTTGGCCTTGTCTCTTTTTTGTCAGTCTTGAACATGGGATACATTTATTTAATAGCACGATTTGTATACTACAAGTGAGCATGTCATATGTTGACACACGTTTGAAACCGCTCTTGCGTTTTTCTGGTTTCAATTGATGTCCATATAGAGAGACGATGATCAGAGATCCGCTCTCTATGAGAGCGGCAGTTCCTCTATGGTTGATTGCTAAGTTACTAATCTAACAACGCAGGACTGGGAAGACTCGCCGCTTTCTGAACAGCAGTTTCTTCATTAGAACACTGAACCTAACGTTCTCCTTGCTGCTTCAAGCTGCTGTATTTTCAAGGTTTCATTACTCGTATATGTAGTTCCTGTGCATTTGAAGCATCCAAACCCAAACATCTCATACTAGTTAACATATTGCAGCAACTCCTACTACAACACCTGTCTTTATTCTGTCTGGAGAATAATTTTCACTCTTATCTCACCACCCACGCAAGCTCATATTTAACACAACAGTGGCGTACTGAGAAAGTCTTGCGCAATCTAACCAACCCTGTGATGGAAAGCCTGATAACAATCATTGAAAATCTTTAATGGTAAAATATGACATCACTTGGCATATACTACTTACTAAGACATATGAGATTCTTCTATCTGTAACCACAAAAAAATATAGTATGTCCAGAGTGGTTTGAATGCCTTTGGGGCGGTAGTGAAAAGAGATTTTGTTACTTTCTACTATGTTTTGTATGTATTCTACATAACTCACCATGGTTACAAAAACTTATACTTTAATTTTCTTGATTGCCACATATGCAATAATTCACTGGGCCTGCTCACATGCCGTTCCATCACATACTATTTCATGAACTTTGCTGAACAGTTATTTAAGCCCCAACTAAGGAGAACACAGTGACACACTTGTACACTCAAAAGGTGAAAGCACGTGGTATGCAGATGAGCCATGAACAGTCATGAACCACCAACGTTCATATACACATATATGTATATATGTACATATACATGATACATACGTAAATATGTACATGCATACGTGCATCATACATGACAGAGCTAGATCTCCATTCTTGGAAGACGTTCAGTGCAAATGTATGTCTCACACATTAATGACCATCCTCAGTGTCACAGGAACAATTCATGCATCCTACATGCATCATACGACATTGCCCTACTTTAAGTTTTAGTATGTTCTAAAATGATATAGCTCCCCACACATTCGTAATATGTTGACAATGTTTTTAGGGCACAAACTAAGACAAATGCATAATTACCACAATAAAATAAATGATCGACAGACAATTCCACCTAAAATATCCTCCTCAGCCCAGTTCAGACATTTCACTTTATGCTGAGTGATTAACACTAAATGCCTATCTGTCTCGATCATTAAAGAATCAGAAATGTATGATAAACACCAGTTGTGTCTGGCAGATTAACAAGTCACATGCTAATTCTAAGCTGCGGAGTAAATACCTCGCCTTACCGCAGCTTTGGCGTCCACGGCAGAGTATGGCAGTATCCCAAAGGGGAGTCCTGAGGATTCAACAAAGTGTTAGAGGTGACCTCAGCATTGGGCACATAGTAGGTCAATTAACCAGACCTGCAAGTCACTGCATCTATTGATGTTCTTGTGCGTCTATGGAGCAGAAGAACTTCCTGTTAATATTGGCACCATGGTCCAATCTTAATAAGCCTTCATATGCTGTCCTATCTCTGCTCTGTGCCAAAAGCTTGGATTTATGACTGAGACAAACCAGGAAATTAATTTCAGATCCAATTTTGCAATCTCTGTGTTTCTTTCTTCAGGTATCTTAATGCTGGTTTTCGACATCGATGTTCATATGCCACATATGAGGAAACTATCCGGCCTCTGTCTCCAAGATTGTCGCTGGCTCTCGGTGCTCGCAGCTGATAAGAGTTGTCTTGGACTCCTTTCGCCAAGTCTGAATTCTTTGAATTCATCGAAGATGGATACTCATATCAGCCTCTCATTCTCCTTCCAAAATGAAATTTCCTTCAGCTTTCTTCTTGCCCTAAGCATGAAACACCTCTCGGGCTCTCTGCAGCTCTCCAGCAGCTCTCTCTGCTTTCTCACACAATTCGAGGCTCTGTCTGTGATTTGGAATCACTTCGGCTTATTCCAAAGGCCAAGACTGAACTTCGTTAGCAAAGTTGCTGTGAAGTTATGGAACATTTTGGTGAAAATTACAAGATATTTAGACTTGTTCCTTGCTGAAAAAAATGTGCAAAGCCCTTCAAGAAAGGTACAGCCAGACGGTGTCTGAGATGTGTATTGTTTTCCTATGTACTTGGAAACAAATAGTCTAAGAGTTTTGGAATAATCATTAGGAACGAGGGTTGAATTACTGTAAGGCCGATGTCAAATTAAAATACAGAAATGGCAGCGTCTGATTCCACCTTACCAGTGCATTTCCTTCTTCTCTACAGCTCTAAGATTTTACAACCTTTTCCGAATTGAGTTTTGAAAAGTTCAGAAAAAGCAGGCATGACAGCATCTATTGTGAATGTTATGACTAATGTAAGCTCCATAATGAACACTTATTTCTACTTATTTTTACAGCAAAATTCTGTGTATTTATCCAGAAAATCTAAGGTAGCACACATCCATTCATAGTCACAGAGATTCAAATCATGCACATGTTCTCAATTAAGAGTCTGAAAAGGTAATTTATATTCTTCGTGGATTCTGCCTGGAGAAAGGCTACCATGTGTAGGGGCTTACAGGTATTACCCCAAGGGCATTACTGGGACCAGTGATAGCACAGGAGACTGCGTTTGAAGGAAAAGCTTCCAGGTGCTTGGGCTGTAAGGCATAAAGTTATTAACTAGTAGTAACAGTCAAGTTCAGATCTGATTGTCATGCAGATCGAAGAGGCATTTAGGAAAGAAGAAATCACTCATCTCCCTCATTTAATTGATGTAAGCTTCTCCCTTCCACAGTGCCCAGTTTTTCCCCCTTCCTTCCTATAATAACCTCCTGTCAGACTCTATTTTTCTTCTTTTTTTTTTTTTCATTTCAATTTTGTTTACAGAAAAGCAGTGTAAACGTCCAAATGAGGTATTTGGCCACAAGAAAACTGTTTCTGAACAGTGCATAGTGGAAATAAACCCGCTTTTAGAGTACGCCTTTGAAAATGCATTATTGATAGTCAAAGCTATTTTAGTGTAAGCCATTTTATTGTATTTTGACATTCAGATTAATTTTCTCTGGTTGAAGAAGAGCACAAATTTGAGGAGAAACATTTTCCTTCAGTGAGAAAAGGTTAAGCTAGTGAATCAGTTTATTTTCCTGACTTTTTACAAATAGATACAGTCATTTCCTCCACAGACTCCTGAGAACTGAAGCTGGAAATTGAATTGCCTGTCTTCTTTCTCTACCTCTTCTGTTGATTTCCTTCACTGTCTCATTGTTACTCAAGACTGATAAGCAGACACATGTCAGGAGATCTTGGAGACTTATCAAGAGGCCTGTGGAACATGGTGGTGCTTTTCACATCTGGGGCCATGGCCGAGTATTCTCAGAATGATTGTCCATGAGAAAGGAGCTTCGAGAAGCTCAGCTCTACAATTGTCACTGGGTCAAAATGGAAAGTTCAGTGAATATCATTCAGAATAGGCATGGTGTGTTTAAGAGTGAAAAATAAAATCTTCTGTTGCACAGCCCTCTGTTCAATGGTGGACGTAATTAAAATACAGTTATCTGGGCCTCTATTCAGTTTGAATAACAAAATAAAATTTAATAAGATTAGTTTCAGAACTGTAATACTGGGGACTTTATCTAGGACTTTATCTTTATTTTCCTTTCATTCACTTGTTTATACCTTGCTTTTTTCATTTGAATCACTTAATTAATTCAAAACATTTTTTAAGATAAAAAAATTCAAAATTTGTCAACTAGCCTCCTAACTGTTTTAATCCCCCAGTCTATGTTTCTTTCATCTTGTCCTCAACTCACCAGCAGCAACATGTACTGAGAACATCTGCAGAAATCATGACACCGTACGTCAATGGGTTGAGGGAGGCGAACTACGTCTCCCTAGATGCGGAACACATTGACAAAACTGGCTTGTCTCCACACTTCATGAGTGAAGCCCAGGCACATGGGGACTTCCTGAGGCATCTTCCTTCTTTGCTTCTTACATGTAGAAATAATTTCAGACATTTGACATATTTTTTGTAGCAAACAGTGTCTTTCCCTTTGTTCATTCACTGATACACATCCATCTGTCTGAAGCTGAACCTCAAAAGCAGAGTGAGAAAGACAATGTTCAGACAATATGCATCATTGGTTGAAATTTGAAGCTTTCTTCTTACCAAGTGTGTGTTTGTTAAGAAAGCCCAGAAGCTCTGAGTGAGAGAACTATGAAATGTAGACACCCAAATGTGGCTTCTTTGAAACCCAGTGAATGTGTTCTTTTTGGGACAAAAAAAAAATCTCCCTGTGTGTGTGTGTGTGTGTAGCTCCCTCTGTGTGTGTGCGTGTGTGTGTGTACATAAGTCATCACAAATATATTTATATGTATTTATGTCTACATATACATTTTGTGCATATAGACCTATTTATTTGTGCCAGTCACAAGCCCAGCTTCAAAGAACTTAACTGGGCTGAACTGGGCTGGATGACTGAGAGCTGTAGCAGGAAGCAGTTCTAACTTAACCTGCCGTGTTGAATGGATCAGAATGGACAAGGCCAACAAAAGCACACATGTCCGTGTCCAGATCTCTTCATGCTTTGAGTTATTCTTCAAACCCCCAGATTTACTTACATTCCGATGAAAGTAAAATTCTTCTAATGTACTTATATTTACTTACATTCTAATGTAAGAAAAAATTTTAATTCCTGCAATAAAGTGAGTCAAAGTTGGATGGGAAAGGGTGAATGATTTTAGAATCCTGAGTACATTGTCTGGAAATGTTTAAAATGATCATTAGTCTCTCTATTATTATTTAAACATTAAAAAGTAGACCCAACACTAATGGGGAAGATTATTGAGGTCATACCATCCTGTCTGAAACCAGGTCATTCACCCAAAATTTTAATTGATGCATTTAGCTGCTCATTGATTTATTTTTTTCATGTATTATTCCATTGACTCATTCACATATTTGAGCTTTGTGAATAGATTTGCCTGGGCTAGAAATCCCAAGTCTGTCTTTTCTTATCTGAATAGGTGCCATGCAATTTAATTATTCTTTTTTTTTTTTCATTCGTTTTTGAAACAGGCACAACAAATGTCTACCTTCAAAAGCTGTTGTCGAAGGACTTAGGTAACGTAAAGAGTCTAGGACCATACCCCGCTTACAAGACACTCTATGATTTACTATTATTTGTAGTTTTTAAAGGTTGCCACTTTCAGACTACATGCTTTAAAATCAGCCTCTCTAGATTTCATTTCATATTGAGATTCAGCTTCAGATTTTCTAATATGTTGTGTAGATATTCCTAGACCAAATCCAAAACCCAATTTCATTTTCTAAATTGACCCTTTTTATATTTTGTGTTTCATCATTATTAGTCATTTGGTATTATTCACTAGTTGTAGAAAACATATAAAGATTTATTTAAATTTCTGGATGGTTTCAATTTTATTTGTTAATGAAAGAGGAGGACCTAATACATAAAATAGTCTCAGTATATTTTTAAATTAAAATGGCAGCTTCCAACTCCACCTATAACAGTATATAACAGATGAACTGTTGATCATAGCAAAAATTAGGAAAGGCAGTGTGGTTCTTGTGGCTTTCTGTGGTCTACTTTATTCAGTATTTATTTCTTAAAGTGAATAAAGGTTCTTGTTTTTTGTAAGTAAATACTTTAAGTCTATATATGTATGTACATATAAAATGAAAAAATATCTCCTTACCATAAATCTCAAAAAATTCATGGGAGTGATATTTAGAAATTAGAAATTGTACATATCTGTGTACATATACAATGAAGTTTCTTTGCCCTTAACTACACCAAACAGCCTATATGACTTTAGAGATACTTTAAAAGCTCTTTCCAGCCAGGTTTTTATGGTTTCCCAGTGAATATGACAACCATAATGTATATCTCTGAAGACGTTTTGCCAAGCTCTGCAAAACCCTGGAATCAGCATCTTTAAGAATATCTATAGCAGTATTAACATCTTGTAGGTGATAAGTGAGATTTGTGATTTCTTCAAAAGGAGTTCCATTAAAAAATAGAAGTATTGTAACACAAATACAGAGAATGCAAGAGAATAAAACCTTTTAAGCTTTCTTGTTGTCTGCTGCTACTGTGACTTAATAGGAAGCTGTGCTGGTTAGGGGCACTGCCATTTGCAAATAATGTTTACTAAAACCATTAGCCAAAAATCAGTATTTAAGCATGGCAATACAAACTCTATAACTTACATGTTATTTGTAGATCTAATTCTGACGTTATCGGACACAATTCAAAGTTCAAAATCAGTGACAAGCAAAACAGGAAGAGGACTGTATCTATTCCACATAGGTAAGCTATTGGCAAGCATATTGTAAAGCAAGGGTAGAATACAGGTCACAAAATGATGCACGCTAACCCGATTCCCATTTCCTCTCTGCCCTATCTTTTTATCTCAGAGAACATGCTACTGTGTCTTCCTCCTGTTCTGCGGAGACTGCCCGCTAGGAATAATGCTCCCTCGGTCATCATCCATAATGGCCTGCCACTGAGAAAATTCAGGGCAGCTACAATGCACGGCACTAAGCTGTGTATCGAAAATGTAAGTGTGGGTGTTTTGACTTGGGTCTTATCTCATTTGAAATTGAAATATGTTTGCAGTGCTCAGATGTGGGAAGATTAATTATCACCTCCGCTTCAAAATAAGCAGCAGTAGAAACCCATCACATGGAAACGTAGAAGTGACATCGTAGACAGCTAACAAGGGAGGTTTTCAGCTGGAAAAGGGTGCAAACAGAAACAAATGCCTTCATACTTCTAATCTGCAGCCAAGCAAAAATGATATTTGATACCAACTCACTTACTTCCAAAGACCAGGCCGCAGTTTGGTTAGGATGCTACACACAGCTGGTGGAGCCACTGAGCTCCACTTCCCAGACCCAGCCGATTTTCACATTTCCGAGGTCACGTGAGCTCCTGCTCCCCACTGGCCTCAGGTACAGAGTATATGTGTCTGGTAATGTGGCCTTAGCAAGGAAATTAAACTCTCTGAGCTTTCGTTTCCCCATCTACACATAGTGGGTATGTGTATACCTACACATAGTGGGTATGTGTATACCTACACATAGTAGGTATATGCTTCACTCAGAGTGGATTCAAATCTATCATGGATTGATGTTAACAAGCAATACAGCATCTGGCATGCAGTAAGAGCTCAATAGTGATTAGCCACTGCTGTTGGGAAATCATTTTTTTTTCTTCTTATCTGAAGATACCATTATCACTGGGAGCTGGGGTAATACTCTCTTCACGTTACCCTTCCTCAAACCTCGGTGGGTCTGAGCGATCCGATCGCTTCCGTGCTTCATTCCACAATATACCTCTTTGTAAATTCTTGTGTTCTGTCAGGACTTCCACAGTTAATATCTGGCCCTTAAGAAAGGAACACTGGGCAGCTTGAACACTGACACTGTGGAACCAAGGCTTCAGTGTAGGTCCCCTTGGTTAACAGGAAAGCTTCAAGTTTGTATGCCTGAGGCTTCCACTATACACTGAGATAATGAGATGACATGGCATAATATTCAAATCATTTGGCCACCTCCTCTGTCACTGTGTGCTGCACAGTGACATAAAGTACCACTTTTAGAGGTGAGCCCACCCTATGGTTAATCGTCCTGACACATGATAAAACACCACGCACTGTAATTTAACATGAAGAGCAGCGAGGGGCTGTGCTGAAACTGTCATGATTCGCAGGAATCTACTAATTTTGTCCTGTTCACCTTCATTCGATAACTTTGCAAGAATTTCTGTCCACATCAGTGGGGGTGGAGAAAACGAGTGGGGAGGAGAATAAGAGGAGAGAGGGAAAACATCTCTTTGTAAATGGCACCTAGAGTCTGTGCCATTGACAGTGTCTTCCCAATTCCCCAGGCAAGCTCTCTATGAGCCACTCTAAGCCCGCCAGAGACCGCTTCTTTTAGAAAGTCGAGCTTCCTTCTACAGTGCTCTCACACCTTTGGCAACAGTAAGCATAGTTTAAACTGCAACTCCTGTCGCTGTTTGGAGCAAACAAAGTCACCCTGATTGGTTTAGGCTTGGATTAGTGTGGTGTGCACAGAGAAACATTTTTAAAGACTTATTTTGGCTAGCAAAGTGAGTTGATATGATAGCAGTCGTCAGGGGAAAAATGTGCTCCATGCAAACACACAAATATCCCAGAGCAACCAGCTCTGGCTACTTCACAGTTGCACAGTAGAAAGGAAATTGCTTTCCCGAGCATCTGAGGAAAAGCAGGTGTCTCTGAGTTCCTTAGGAAAAGGTACCAGGGAATAGTGATCTCCAGGATGGTATGGATGAAAGTAGCCCTCAAGGCGCACAATCATATTGCATTATGTTTGTGGTTTGATACACATGTGTTTCTGCAAATTATTTATAAGCCACACAGACGGGCAGGTTTCCGTTTGCTGCGTTCAAAGATAATGGTAACTAGCAGGAAGGAGAGTAATTTGGATTAAGAAATTGGGGAATTTGAGCAACTAATCTGAGAAATAAAAATAAAAAGCCAATGAAGTAGATAAAATAAGATGTATTCACAGAAAGCATTTTTAAGATTCAACATAGCTACTTAAAAGTCCGAGTTTGTGAGCAGAAGGCTTCTCGGCCCATTCCAGTCATAGAAAATATGCCTTTTTAGTCTTATTGCCTGAAACACAAAGCTTTCTTTGGCATGACAGGTTCCGCATTGCTCTGCACAAAAGTACGTGAAATTAAAGATGGGTTTTTCACTATAACTTTCTAGTAACCAAATTTATTTTTAATCACTTTGAAATGTCATATGACTGCCAGTTTCCAAGAAAATCAAACTTTTCACCATTTATCTCAGTAAAAATATTTATCTATGCCTAAGGGGTCTTTCACAATTTATATTACCAGATCTATTTTCAAGCAAAAAAAAAAAAAAAGAGCACTTACTTTGTCACAAACAAGTGCTATTTGTACACAGAAATCATAGTATGTTCTCCAAATGTCTCTAGACATTATCATGTGATGCATACATGGAAACAGATCAGAATGACTTCTTCACATTTCTTAGGACAGAAAGCTGCACAAGCTATTCTTTCAAATCCTCTAAGTACACAGATGATCATTTTAAAATACTTCTGAAAACAAATATTTAGCATGCTTCTTTCTTAGGTTATTAAAATTTCTTACTTCCTGGTAATGAGATTGCTGTAAGAAACAAGAACAAATTCCACTTCTGTTACAGAGAAGTAACAATGTTTTGTTACAGTGGAAGTAGCCGAGAAAAACAGACCAGCATTCATCTTGTGCCAGAACTCTGGTAGTTTTGAAGGCACTTGCTCAGAAGCTCTGCCAAGGGTGGAGACTCTCCTGGCAAGTCTTGGCCACGCCCACCTTGGGGCAGAATGCTCCAGTAACCTCCTGACTTTGTGCTCGCACCCCTTCAGCTCTATCTGAATTTCCTGGTTTGGTTTCCAAACCCGAGGATGTTTGTCCTGGATGGTTAGATGTTTAGATGTTGGGTTGTAGTCATTCTCTCCATCTCAGATCATTTGCGTCTGAAATCTGTAAAAGGAGTTGTTTTTCTTTCAATGTATGTGCACGTGTTCTCGTGTCTGACATAAGCATGCACTCTGCACCCATGGAAGCCAGAGATCAATATCCAGTGTCTTACTCCAGTGCATTCCACTTACTGGTTGTTTTTTTTTTGTTTGTTTGTTTGTTTTGGTTTTTGAGATGCTGTCTCTCACTGAACATGGAGCATATCATTTCCGCTAGGCTGGCTGCCCAGCAAGCCTCCAAGATCTGCCTGTCACACCCCCGACCCAGTGCCCGGGTTACAGAAGAGTTCCACCTCGACAGTGTTGACACGGACATTGCGGACCAGAACACAGCTTATGCACTTTACCCCCAACTCATCTCCCCAGTCCCAGTATTCACTTTTATTTTCAGATAAAACGTGGCCTTCCCGTTAATATTTATTTTCAAAAACAAACAAACAAACAAACCAAAAAAATCACCTTTCCTGTTACCTCATTAAGAGACTCCGAGTCTCAAGTTTCATTTTCTTCTCTAGAAACCTTTCGGGCACAATGGAGCCTTCCATTAGCCAAAGCAGGTGTGGTTTGCACTGTCAGAAACGTGTCCTGAACTGGCTCCTTGAAGAAGGTTTACCATGGTGGTGGTGGTGGGCTGTTGAGGCTGAGACCTGAAGAACCTGCTATTTCTTGCCTCCTTTCATTTGTTTGCTTTCATCAGACATTCACCTGCCTTCATCCCTCACATGGGAGCAGCGTATGCGTCCTTCTACTTTTCTTAGACAGAGGAAAGGACTCTACCTAGGTTACGCTGTTTCCAAGTAATGGTGAAGAACGCAAGTGGGCACTAAGTAGGTCATGTTGAGCATTAGCTTAACTCTATCCCTGGGAGGCTACAATGTAGTAAAGTATCAGCACCTCATCAAAACTGCAAATCCAGAGAGGAAGAATTTCTCCCAAGAAGCTGGTTCAGAGTAATGAGGGTTTATGGCTATTAGAAGAAAACCAAGCAAACTTGGAAGCCCAGAACAATTGATCCTGCTGAGTCTTCCTGTTCAGGCGGCTTCCTGTAACTGCTAAGAAGAAAATACAATAATTAACACCTGGATGTGGATGTAGATGTGTTTGCTTTTCTTAGCAATTTACCAAAGCATACCTATCTCATGAACAAATAATTTCATGTGTCTAGTTAATAGGACCATGCAGAACCCAAATATGTGTTCAAATATTGATAAGTATTTTTGTGAAAATAATTTTGGATACTATTAACATTTACATTTGTAGGCTGACTAAAGTCTACTTATCCACCTAATGTGGGTAGGCTTAGTCCAATTTTGAAAACCTGAATCAAACAGTTTGACCCCTTCATAGGTTACACAAAACTGTCTCCTTGACTGTCTTAGGGATGGGATTTAGGCCTTCTCTGTTCTTCAGAATTGAACTTACATATCAGCTATTCCTGATCCTTAGCCATCCAGACTTTGGACTAGAACTACACCATCAGCTCTCCTGGGCCTCTGGCTTGCCAACTCACTCTGCCTCTCTTGGAACTCAGCCTATATAATTATATGAACCAATTATGTGCATATGTGATTTCATATACACACATAAACACCACCCATTGGTTCTGTTTTTCTGGCAACCCCTGAATCATTAGCTTCCCTCTGTATCTATGTTCTCTGTGAGAATCCCTAAAGCAAAAAAGAGCATCACAAATTTAGTATCTACCCGCAGTGCCACCATGCTCTTCGTTACGACTGGGAATAGTGCAGAAATCAAATTTTACTTCTGGGGCAACATTGACAAGACCCAGTTCAGTGTACAGGAGAAAAACTACTCCAGCCTCCAGAGTCCCAGAGCCCACTGGGTGTGAATAAGTAACAATTGACCTTTAGTTATCACCATTGTATGCAAGAGATTCTTGAGGTCATCTGAAATTTGGAGTGGGGCAAAAGCTCTGTACTGCATGGCTTCACCCTCAGCTCTAGCTCTTCTTATAACTCCTAAAGGCTTTGAAAAAATTAAATCTACAATGACATAAAAATGCCTGCCAAAGATTACAATCGAGAAGTATTCAATAAAATGTAGTTTCCTTGTTTTGTCTTTGTCTGTTGAAGAATTATCTAGACAGGCTTGCCTCCCTTAGTGAGTCCCCATTTCAAGACCTGTCCTTGGCTGACATTTGAGAACTGCCATTTTAGGGACATTCATATCATTGCCTAAATTATTAGAATGACTCACTGTGCCTAGTCTACACAAGGTGGTTGAGGCTGAATGTTTGCTTTCCTCTTGGGAATCTAGAACTTTTGCTAAGAGGATCTGCCTGTGTGACCAACTCCCACTGTAAAACCGTGGGCTATGGTCTCTGCCCAGTTTCTCTAATGGATGACATTTCACATTTTAATGCTGGAAAAATTAAGCATGTCTCAGATGACTCCACAGGAAGAAGATTCTTGGAGTCATGCACCTGGTTTCTTCCAGCCTTTTCTCCGTGTTTCCTTTCCTTTTTCTAATTTTGTTTTCGTGGCAATAAATCTTAGCCACGCATACGACTCTGTGTAGATTCCTGTGAGTCAGCATGAATCACCAAAGCTGTATCAGGAAGTCTCTCCCAGATCTCTGATTTCTTAGCCACTTCTTAAACTCTGTTCAACCTTCCAAACTCTTTTACATAAGAGCCCATGCCTGCTTTGCCTAGATTCTAAAGAGACACGTCTTGCTCAGGGACAGTGAACCTGGACATATCCCAGAGTAATATTGGATTTAGCATCATAGTCTTTCCTCCGGTGATAAATTTGCTGGTGGGGCTAATTAGCTAAATAAAGAACATATAACCATATTTATTTGTGTGAATTTTAAGACTGTATTTCCAGTTTCCACACATGTCATTAGCATAACCATAACACTTTTAAAGTAAGTATCATCAAAATATACACCAGGCCATGAACCAAAGAAGCAACAGAGTCTCACAGATGGTCAATGAAATAGGTTAGCAGACACGGACTCTTGCCACCAACTTGATGACCTGAGTCTGATCCCCAGAATCTACATGATGGAAAAAGGGGAACTCATTCCCATGAAATTTGACCTCCACTCACGCTACAGCACCTGTGTAGTCTCTTGCCCCCTCACAATAAACAAACGAATGAATAAATAAAGTAATAATTTTAAAATAATAATACAATGACTAGGTTTCGGTATTGGGCTTTGGTGTTGAAATTGCCAAAGTGAAGGTGTTATAAAATCTGCATCCAAGTATCTAAATGGGGTGACTTGAAGAATGTGCATTAAGTTTTGGCTCATGATAGACAATTATTTCCTCTCAGCTGATAACATTAAGTCCTTTCATCTTTTGGTTGTTACTTTTTTCTTAAGTAGTATAACTAATGACTCTTGCTGAAGTTACTTTCCTCATCTCCGTCTCTCAGTAACAACAGATTTTACAGCACTGGGTCTAGTATGAGCAGAACACTTTCTAACAGGATAATTATCTTAGAAGTATGGGTATTTTCTTCCTCTTTGCAGTGTAGACGTATACAAGACTCACTAAATACTAACAAATGAGGCTTAGCTCACTAATTTGGGTCTTTTAATTGGGACTTCAGAAGACTGCAAAATTTTAATAGCTATAGGCAAACCATTTTATACCAAGTGTAGAAGGTAGTATTTATTCACTTCGCACAAGCTCTAAGCCAGCTTTGTTATTCTCAAAACCTTCCAAACTTTACTTGCTAAGGAATCAGGCACAGGACACCAGGCACAACAGAAGGTGGGAAAGAGGCACCGTGCAGAGACCAGGAAGACAAGGAGAACTGCTCCAGCCACCAGCTCTCTACGCTCCCTCCTCAGCTCTGACTGGCAGATGTGCTGCCCCTCTTCCAGGGAGACAAAAGAGGCACAGGCTGGTTTAGGGGGAAGGATTTAGTCACTTGTAAACAGCCTAATAAAAGAACCATGCCTTTCCCCGTGATCCAGAAACGGGCCCTGTTACCTGCCTGTGCAACACACATGTTGGTTACCAGTCCATGTACTTAGTGATGAGAAACATTTTAATTGATAAACAGAATGTATTGTGCTTTATGAATAACAAATTAACCAAATGACTGATAATCACCACAAGACATTCTTAAAACTTACAAAAATTAAAAATCAATTAACCTCCTGCATCCTCAAAAATATATAAAGAAAACAGAAAAGATAGCATGTGTGAATTTATAAAGATCTTCCACACCCCAGAAACGGAGGGAGGAAAAGACATTACTGTTTTGTTTTGTTTTTCAAGGAAGAAAATTGGGCCAGTAAGTTGATTCAGGGGTATAGGCACTGCCAGGAAGCCTGATGACCTATGACCTGCAAGGTCAAAGGGGAGAACTGACTCCTCAAAGTTGACCTCTGACATCCATACCTGAACTGTGGTATGCACGCCCCAACAAAAACATGCATGTACACTCGCATGATGAGCAAATAAATGCGATTGTTTGAAAACTTAAAAAGAAAGAAAACTTCAGAAAGCTAAACAAAATAGTTTTTCAAATGAAAGTAAGATTTTTAAAAAAAATCTATAATTAATAGAATAATTAGAGAAAAGATCTGAAACAAACTGAGAAAAGTTGGACCCCCAAATTAAAGAGAATAGCAAGAGAATGTTCAGATAAATAAGTAATTTTAGGAGTCAGTAGCTACTATACACATTCTCAGAAGGAGATAGTTACAAAAACATGGATGGGGAAATAGTTTCAAAATTACAGAAAAGTCCAGAAATGTAGCTAACGCCTACAATCCCAGCATTTGAGGGAAAAGATAAGAAGATGTGTCACTCTAAAAATATATGTAAAAATGGGGTTTTATAACTAAAAATTATCTCTATCTGGACTCAGAGGAGCAGCCAACCACAAGCACGATGAACAGGGAAACTCTCCAAGTAACATAATTCATTCAAATTATATTTAAAAAATAGAATAATTTGGCTGACAAGATGGTTCAGTAGATCAAGGCTCAGATGCACAGGCCTAGAGATTTGATTCTGAGTTTTAGAACCCATGTAGATGTGAAAAGAGCGAACAGATTCAACAAAGTTTTCCTGAAAATTCCACACACACATCATGCCCCTTCCTCAATAATAATGTTAATTTTTAATTTTTTAAAAATGCAGCAGAAGTTCTGAAGAAACTGAGTATAACGAGTAAAAAATAAAAAATGAAATTCAAAGCTTTCTTTATCAAAATTAGTAAAAACCAACCATTTATAAACTTGACAAAAATCTTTGAGAATGTATAGCAGAAAAGAGAAGTATTCACTAAATATTGCATAATTTAATAAACAAAAAAAGCTTATGAGCTAATACCTGGAGAGCAAATGTCAGAATCAGTAGAAGAAACAAGAAGGGTGCAAATATTATATGAAGGAAGAATAGAGAATAATTCAGAATTGAAGATGGATATAAATTACAGTTACAGGAAGTTTATAGATAATAATCTTACTTAAATAAGACCACACCAAGACTAATCCAGCTGTCAAAGATCAGGAAAAAGGATCTGGAAAAGCAGTAAGAAGGAAAAATAGGAGACAAAATACAAGTAACATACAAAGGATATATATATATATATATATATATATATATATATATATATATATATATATATATATATATATATATATATATATAACTGAAGAAATTCAGTGTTATACCAAGCTACTGCAGCCCTAAAACTGTCCTCAGAAAAAAAAGGGATAAAGATTTTACCAGGCAAACGGCAGCAGCAGCTAAACAAGTCCGTCAGCACTACGTCTGCCATATCAGAAATCCTAATGGGGTTTGTTAAGCTGAAAGACAGCTTATTCGTAATACAAACGTTTCTGAAATGATGAAGCACACCGGCAGATGTGAGTCTGCAGATACAGTCAAAACGCTCCACTACCGTGGTGGTATGGAAACCGCACACGTTCAACTAAAGACGGCTTCGCTGGGAATGGTTCCCTCCACAGGCAGCTTTCCCTTCCGCAGCGTGAAAAGCTACTGTATTCTCCCCTAACCCCTGCATATACAATTTCTCCCGAGAAACCGGCTGTTCGGAAAATTGGGACAGCGGCACAGATTTTCTCTTGTCTTGAGTAGTTTCTCTTTATTTCCCACCTTTGAGAGGTTGGTCTTCGTATAGAATTGACTATATTAAATCTAAGTAGTGACCTTTAACATGACTGTAGCTGAATACTTGTATACTTCAGGATTGGGAAGGTTTCTCTTTTGAGCTCTTTGAAAGAACTTTCTAGCATTATTAAACACAGATTTGTCTTTATGTTATTTCAATTTTTTTTGCATGTGGATATGTTGTACAGTGCATGTCTCTGTGTTTTTAAGTACATGCATGCATGCATGGATGCGTAGGTACATGCTTTCCACATCATTTACTAAAGCTCTTAGTAAACTGGGAGCTTGAGGCTGATTTAGCTACAGGCCTTATCTCTGGGATTCCCCTCTCTGCCTCCTGGGCACTGGAATTACAGGCAAGTCGTCACTTCCACCACCTTTTTTGATTGCATGAATTCTGGTCATCTGAACTCTGACCCTTGCTCTTGAACAAGTGTTTTCAGCTGCTAGCTGTCTTCTCAGCTCTCCAGTCCACCTTGATTGCAATATCCTGAGTATTTGCTCCTTAGATGCTTCCCACTGTGCCTTTAATTTCCCTCAATCTACTTCATCTTTGACTCTGCCTCTATCAGTGATTTCTAGCTAACTGGTCCTTTCTTTTCTTTTAATCCGTCAATTCTGCTGCTGCTGATTTCTGATAAGGGTTTTACTTTCACTTCTTGTACTTTTCAAATCATGGGTTTGTATTGGATTTTTTTCAAACATGTTTTGATCTGTTTGTTAATTTCCTTTGTTAAAGTATTGAAGCATTTATTTCATCTGCTTTGAATTGGTCTGTTTTGTTTCTGAAAGTAGATTGAGTTAGCTCAAAATAACTATATTAGATATCTACCAGTCCTTCCATCTGGTTACCAGCTGGTCACCTTCTATTACTTCATTTTAACTTTTGGGTGGGACCACACTTTTCTGAATTAACTTGATGCTTGTTGATATATTGTATTATCTGGGCATTGAATGATTATGTGTTTATTTCCATATATATATGGAAATATATATATATATCTCCAAAACTTCTAGCCATGTTTTTTGATATTTATAATTTGTTTTTAATTGAAACCAAATAAACATACATGTTTATGGGTTACAGTATGATAGTCTGATACTTGTATACATTATATAATATATATTACACTTTGGCTTGCTTCATACAATACTGTAATTTTAACAATTGTTGATATATTGATACTATCCAAATATGAAACTCCAGTGATACTCTCTCTGCACTTATGGTATGAATTCAAAATTCTATTATTTCCCCACATACTTGAAATTCAGCACAAAAAAAAAAAAAAAAAAAAAACCACACCCTGAGCTCAACCTTTCTCCTTTCTGTCTTCCAAGATTAGCCCTTCCTTACCTTACCCTTTTGTGTAAAATCCACTCGGTTGCTATATATCTTTTCCTATTTTCCCTTCGGGTTCTATGATAGTTAGCATGTCCCATCTTGTTTCTTAAACACAGATATGATAATAAAAATGTTTAACAATCGGAGTGACGAGCAACAGTGAATTACAGATGTTTGCCATGATGCTAGGAACAAGGTCCAGGACCCCTCCTGCTAAGATTCTTTGTCCTCTGCATGAGTTTCCAACATTGTAACACTGCAAGATGACGGTATGTATCATTTACAAATGCGCCAGGATACATTCATAGCTATATAAGAATATGTATGGCCCTGGGAGGTTGTATTAAACATATCTGTAGTCCTGGACTTTCAACCATAGAGTACCTGCTGATTCATCAAATTAACTGAGTATAAAAGTGTAGAGAACACTTGTTAATTTTAAGATTGGTATGAACTGAAGCATAGAAATAGCACCTCCTGCCTAAGCAACTTGTTCTTGCAACATATTCTCTGCCCTTTTCTCATTGCTGCTCCTCTGCTGCTCTGCAGTCTGTCATAGCTCCCCTGGGCATCTGCAACATCTCACCAAGAATCCACAGGTCCCCCTCCTTCCCTGAGTCCTATCGTTCCTCTGGTGATGATCCAAACCCTAACAGTGTTGCCACTTTCTGTGACTTTGCTAAGACTGCTACTGACAAAGGAGTTCTAAAGTAGCTAATACTTGTTTTATCTAAATTTGTTTCCCACCTTGACAGTTTCATATGTCTTTTGTGTATTAAATGATGTTGCCTTTTATAGTTTGAGAATGATTTTTCTTAAAGTGTCATTTGTTTATCCCTCCTTCTCAATGATGGTGAAGATGAACATTTGCTGGGTGGAGAGGGAGAGGGTATTGAAATCATCAAAATCATTAAGCCAACTGCATAGCATTAAGAAAACACCTTTAAAAACACATTTTTGTTTAGCCTGAAGACTTGGGGAAGAAAGCATCACCTGTCTTTTGCTTTAAGGAATAAGTTTGTGGAATCACACCTGTGAGAGTAGATTATATTAATGACTTCAGAGAATGCAGTAGAAATTCAATATTTAGGATAAGCCTCTGCTGACATTTAGTTTACGGTATTGTGTCTTTTACATGACAATGGGTCATATTTAGTATTTTTGATCACTTCTCAAGGTCTTGAATATGTTTTTAGCCTCAAGCATAAATTCAGTTTGCATATTATTGAACAAAATAGTAAAGTTATTAACAGTTACTACCTACAACTGAGGATCATCTTGATGATTGTGATGTGCACAAGTTTCTGCCACACAATGATGTGGCTTGACTACTCATCCATGCAGCTGAAGCTCAGGAAAAGGTACATATTAGGCATGTACCTAAATGGTAGAGCACTTGCTTGGCATCTGAGCGGGACCTGAGTATCTTTAGTTTCTTTAGTATCAGAGTTTACAGACATGTGGATGGCCATTTGATGCACAACTCATTGTAACCTACAGTTGTCATCTGTGGTGATGGAATGGGTGAATTTTTCCTTTTTTTGGAAAAATCTCTTAAGATGCTTCTATTATAGTTCTCGCTACAAGTATATGCTTATGCTTTATATTTTTAGTTTCAACTATCAATCCATTTATTAAAAAGTGTGTTTGGCCAATTTATTTGAACAAAAACTTTAAATTCTGTGATAACTGATGTGAGTTTATGAGAGATTTTTACCTGTCTAATGGTGTAGGTCATATTTTATTTGAATAGTGTCTATTTTCACTAAACTGCTCATGAATTCCAACAAGTCATTTATGATTCCTAAATACAAATAGTGCTACTGTTTTATGATAAAATACTAGATACAAGTATTTTACCAATTCTGAATGCAATTTTGAAGAGAATAGAATAGAATATTAGAAATCATTACTTCCCATGAAAAGCAATTTAAGCGCCTGGTATAAACTAAGGCAAGAGCTAGGATGCCCTTTCTGAAAATCTCTTATCCTTACAGTTTCATGCTGCAGAAAGGCCTGGAACTCTCAGAAAATGAGAAGTATACAAAAGTCAGATCTTTTTTTTTTTTTGGGGGGGGGTGGCAGAGCTGCTTTTCAAAGGCTACAGAAATATTTCACTATTTCTACAATTTATATGAAAAATGTAGGTTATTTTAAAGAAGTATTCCTAATTTTAAATATGTTAAGCAAGGCTTTTTTATAATAGACATTATTTTATTAAATGCTGAAGTTCTGCCAGCGCTACTATCGCACTTCAATCATATCCACAGTGTATTAAGCGTTACTTACGCAGTGGAAAGTTTGCATAGACAACACATCAAGGCACTGCAATGTTCCCTCTTAGTCTTTTCTCACCGCAGCAACCGCTGAAGGATCATCTTGTACTGTAATTAAGCCTATCTGATGTGAATTTTCAAGTCAGGAAGTGACATGCCACGGAAAAGAATGGTATCAGAATGCTCAGATTTCTGAAACTAGTTATAAGCCCTTGAAAGACACAAAGTTTTTCCAGTCACGTTATGTGTTGATTTAAGTGCAAGCCATTTTTGCTGTATGAAACATTAGCCAACATGAAAGATTTTTCTTGTTCATTTTTAAAATTATCCATAACAAACGTCTTCTGACGCGAGCTGTATTTTGAGGTAATGAACGAATTGCTGTTCTCATTAGAATCTCACTCAATGGGGGCAGAGTTTGTTTTCTAATTCACTCACTTCTGTGTCCACAGCACCCAGTACAAACCCATGGCAGGCTCAGAGCTCACAGAGTAGGAATTAAACATGTCTAAATTCATAATTTTAATAGAAATATAAACCCTAAAGTGACCAGGTACTGATTTAACATGTAAGACTTTTTAAAACTTTTGAGATTTTGGTGGTAGTGGAGAAAGGCTCCAGCAAAAAGCATGAATAGGTAAACCAAAAAATATATAAATTATAAACCTTTGTCAAACTTTTATCTTGCTTAGAAAGCAGTGGAAAATACACTACATTATTTGGCTTTCCCTCTTATAGAAAAAGGATTTAATTATTATAGTAATCATTTCGGATATGCACAGGGAGAACTACTTTGCATAGACCCTGAAAAACTACTAACAATTCTTTATTAATTTACATAAGCGTTTACTGACCAAACAACCTCAATTATTGTCTCTTAAATCTATTCACCACTAAAAGGAGGCAGAGTAATTGAAGTTAAAGGCGCGTCTCAGTTCCAAAACAGCGTTTCAAGGCAGGAAATCTTGTCAACTAGAAACAAGCCAGTCATTTATTGAAGGAACTAGTACATCATGCCAAAAAGACATAAGAGGGACTAGAGAGATGGCTGAGAAGTTAAGAGCACTAGATGCTCTTTCCAGTGGACCTAGGTGTGGTGGTCAGCACTCCACATGGTCACTCAAGTCATCCATAAATCCAGTTCCATGGGATCTGGTTCCATCTTCCGGTTCCTATAGGCTCTAGGCACTTACGTGGCACACAGATATACACGTACACAAAACACCAATACTTGTTTGAGAGAGAGAGAAAGAGAGAGAGAGAGAGAGAGAGAGAGAGAGAGAGAGAGAGAAGAAGAAGAAGAAGAAGAAGAAGAAGAAGAAGAAGAAGAAGAAGAAGAAGAAGAAGAAGGAAAAGAGAAAAGGTTCCAGAACCAACCCAAAGATCTCCTCTAACCAGAGATGGGAAAATTTCTGAATGAATAGGAATGAATAGTTTTCACAGTAGATGAAAAAACAATTGTGCTTAAATCTGCATATATTCAATATTTTATTAACAATTTCATAATGGTTCAAAATAACAACTAAATCACAAAAGTTTTTTCTTAATGTTTGAACTTTTTTAAATTTTAAAATGTTTTATTATTATATATTAGTTAATTGAAATAACAGTTTCATTTTACATATGAAATTCATTTTACAAAACCATTTACATATGATTTGAAGAATATTTGAAAACACTACTACTACTATAATCAGCAAACAAATTTCATAGGTAGGTTTCAAATTTTTCTCCATGTGCTAAATTTAAGTATGATCGGTAATTTCATAGAAAATATCATTTCTCTCAATCCTGGTTTTGTCTGCTTAACTATTTTTCCATTTTATATAAAAGTATATAATATGATTTTTCATTCTGTGTTTAAAGTAATTTTAAATTGACAATGTTGTTTATTTTAAAATTTTTAAACATTACATACTTTTTTAAATGCCAAAGAGAAAAGTAAGCATTTTGGAATCGCATTGTGTAGCTGAAAAATATGCTAAATTTCAAAGAAACTGGAGAGTAGTTTCTTTCAAAGTATTTTAAATGGATGGGATGGTGGTGGAATAGCCATTACTTCCTCTGCTAAGCACAGACAGATTTATTTGCAAAGAAAGTATACCGTTAGCAATGAGGCATTTTTCTGAGAAATAAATCTAACATATTGGTAACTTTGTGTCGTATGTGTGATCAGTTCCAATAAATATATAGAGAATACATGTGATATTAAAACCAGCCTTCATTGTGCTTCTTGTAATGATATTCTAAATAGGCTGTGAATTCTGGTACCTACAATAACCCAATATTCTTCTGAAAATATGTCTAAATGATTTAGCAATAAATGAGGATAATTTCCTTTAAATTGTCTCTATCCCCTCGTTTATATACCATACTTCCACAACTTTTCTGGAGAAACTGATTGAGATTATATTTTGGCATTATCGTATTTTAATGATGACAGTAATATTTTATGATTATATCCCAGAGGAAAATCAGCTGGATAAGTTCCATCAAAAATGTATAACCAAAATCATAAAGAACTGAAAACCGTACTATGAGAATGTATTTGTCCAGCTGTCAAATTTAAAACTAGTTAACTATTTTGTTACAAGTGAAATAATATTGATACATTTATATATTTGTGATTTTAGTGACCAGGAAAACAGTAGACATTTCATTGTCAAAGTTATTTTGCTACATTTTCTTTTATAAAAAGAAATGCCTCCAATATCATTTTGTTCAAACTCATGTTCTCCTAGGAAGACAGTTTGAAAGTCCTGTATCTGTTAATTTTATTTAACCCTTCAGTATGCAAACATCTTTTCTTGGGTGCTGTAAACTCCTGTCACTTTAATCCCGTGGGACTCTTGTAGGTCTAACTGAACACCCATGGCTGTCTACCTGATCAAGACCATGTCCACAACCATGTTTTCTAAGTACTCTCTCTACACCCCGATATTAAATAACCTGCCAGAGATGCCGTGTGACTGCAGAGCAGAAAGCAGTGCTTTCTGCAACATATGCTGTTTAATGAAGCAGAAATGCATTCATCCTAGTAAATACATTTATTGATTTTATTTTAGATTATCATCCAAATAATCTTAGAATTCCACTGAAACGACTTTTAAATTTACGTTCAGGTTTACAACTGACTAAATTGCTTATACTCAAAACATACAATGTTATGGCTAGATATGTTCATATATATATTGTGAAATCATGCCCACAGTTAAGCGAGGCTCACGTCCATATATGGAAAGCTTACTCCTACTATGAATTCCAAGTATCCAGTGCAGGGATTATTAACTATGACCACTATGTTCTACATAGTTCCACCTTTTACATGTTCTATGTTAAGTCTTCAGAACTCATTTATCTTATGCCGGCATCTTTGTGTCTTTTGTCTTATACCTCCCAATTTTCTCCACCCACAAGTGCCTCTGGCCATCCATCTGTTCTGTTTCTCAGTTCAACTAATTTTAGATTCCAGGTATAAGAAACATGAGGCAGTATATGCTTCTGGGCTTGGCTTATTTCGTTTAACATAGCATCTTCTGCCTCATCCGTAGTCTCGCACGTGACAGATATCTTTAAGGATGAGTGCAGTCACAGTTCCCTGTCCATCCATCAACAAATACTTAGGCTGTTTCCATATCTCACTGCTGGGATTGTCACTGCAATGAACACAAAGGCTACAGGGGCGACTCTTTGAGGTAAGAATTGTACGTCCTCTGGGATTCCAGTATGGAAGTTACTCTATTTTTAAGTTTTGGAAAAGTCTTCATACTCTTCTTCATAATGGATCAACCTGTTTACATTCCCACGAACACCATATAAAGGTTCCCTTTCACCCAAATCCTTGCCAATACCTCTTATCCTTTCGTTTCTTACAATGGCCATCCTGACCGAGAGGGGGCATGTCCTTACGGTTCTAATTTGTACTTCTCGTGTGCCTAAGGATGGTGAGCGTCTTTTCATATGCAGGGCCACTTCTGTGTTTCCCTTAGGAAAGTATTCTTTTCCTTTGCCAGTTTCTGATTGAATTATTTGACTTTTACTCCTAGATTCCATGAGTATTTTTAGTACTCACTCTTATCAAATATATGATTTACAAATATTTTACTCCTTCCATGATTTGCTCTTTTGTTTTGTATTTTTCCTTAACTATGAAGAAATCTTTTAGTTTAATATCGCTTTCCTAGTGTGTGTATATATATATATATATATATATATATATATGTATATATTTTGCTTTTGCTGCCTGTGTGTTTACAGTAAGTTAAAAAGGGGAAGAAAATCATTCTGGGACCTCTGTCTTCTCTTTGAGGGTTTTTATACTTCAGATCTTACATTTAATATTTAATCTTTCTCAGGGCAGAAATACTTAAGATGTTTATATTCACCAAAGAAATTAAATAGTAAATTTCAAATAAAAAAAGTCAGATGTCAAATTAATTTAACTTTCTCTGTCTTGGATGACACTCCTAAATAATCTTAAGTGATGTGGGAAACTCATCAATGTGTACTATTTCGTGCTTCTCCATGTTGAGTAAACAGAAGTATGACACAAAGCTCCCAGGCAGCTAACGCACTACTTCCAGGGTCCCGCTGATTGAGTACGCCTGGGCAAGCAGGGGTGTAGATCCAGAATTTGGGTTTCTAACAAGGCCCAGGTGATGTTGAAGCTTACTGGCTGCAGCCAGGTTTCTTCATTCCAAGTTTAATTTGTCTTGGTCTTTAGATAATTTGGTCTTAATCTGTCCCGAGCCAGTTGTTCATTCTTTGCAACTCTATATTGAACAATATCCTTACTTAAGTTTTTAAATTAAAATGTCCTGCAGCTACTGTTCACAAGCTTTCTTTATGGGGGAGGTGTCCTTGAACAAAGCTGGCCATCCAGGGCACACTGTTACACAGAAGCAAGTTCAAGTCCCTAAATCTCGGTGATTGCTCAAAACATCCCTAAGGATGAAAACAACTTCATATCACCACCATATGTAAAACTGGTTGCTTTTCCTTCCAATGTTTGTACGTCACAGAACAGCACAAACTGTTTTCTTCTGGTTTTATACTTAGGGTTGAAATTGTTTTTTCATTTAATAAAACTTTGAATCAAATTATGCAATATTCATCTTCTAATTGTATATCCCAATAGGATAGTCTTCCATATATTGAGATATTGGTTGTTCTTAGGTTTGTTCCCAGCTCCACAGTAAATATCTGTTCCTTGTTCTTTACATTACTAGATACCAATAGCACAGTAGTAGATATCAATAATTTACCAAGGATTTCTAGTATGAAAACATCTAAGGATGTGAAACTGAAATTCCCGTGATATCTGGCACCAGAATTTCTATTACGGTAGAAGTGCATTGTTGGAAACTATCTTGGTAGGCTGTGTGAGAGGCTAAACTATGACGAGTCCAATAAGCTGCAATAAGGAAAATGATAGTTTCTACTGTTCATGGCACCAAAAGCTGTTCTCAGGACTTGCAGAAATTAGCATACTAGGTCATCATAGCTATTTTTTGAGGAATGAGTTCTTTCTCCTTCATGTTTTAGGTAAAGAAACTGAGGAAGTTTAAGTAGTCCCTCATTGTTCCTGTGGTTGGCAAAGGTGGGATTTGAACCCATCCGTTCCATAGTCTGAGCTTCAAATACAAGCAATGCTGACTCTGATAAAGAAAGAGTAGTTTGTATGAGTTTGGTGTTTATTTGTTGTTCAAAGACAACTGGGGAGAGGAATAACAGAGCAGGATGAGAAAAGACCCAGAGAGATGACAGAAAGTTGGGAATAAGGAAGCAGGGGCTCTGTTTTTAGAGAACGGCGGGTTTTTAACAAGAACATTCAATATGAAAGGCCACGAGCTTTTGTCAATCGGTAGATGTTGTATTAGTAATAACACTCCCCCTCCATTACCCTTAAGTTAATAATAAATCTTCTCACATGCGATTGTAACTCAGTGGTGGAATGTTTGCCAAATATCCTGGACTGTATTATTAGCACAACAGAAAGAAAACAGCAAACAAACAAAAAAGTAAATCTTCTAACATCACAAAGTACCATAAAACTCTGTGGGAAGGAGTTTCACAACCGGATCAATGTCCCTAGGCTCTGAAGAAGGGCCAAAATCCAGGAAAAGAGGTGGTCAGAAAATCATCAGCCCATTTGGTTTTCAAAATCTAGGTCAGGGTTGAACTTCAAGAAACCGTTTCTAAATCTCAAGAGAAAGGAAGTTCTCTATTGGTGTTTGCATTTTAATGTATTGTAAGAGCATTATTTAATTTTTTATCCACTTAAATGGAGGGTATAAAAATTATCCTTTATTATTTTAGCAATAGAACACCAAGCCCAGCTTGAGAAAAGTGTACCTACTTTAGTTACAATAAGAAATTGAAAAAATACGTTCAGAGTTAAGGCAAGAACAATAATATGTTCAAAGGTTTTCCTTTATGGACACATCAGCTCACTTTGATAAGCAATTTATTTTTCAGATTTTTAAAGAGATTTTGAAGATATTCTTGAATTATCATGAAGCTAGAATGCTGTGGGACATCAGCATTTTTTCTCCATAGATATAAGCCAAGATTTTCTTTTCCTCGTACTTACTACAGCATAAACAGGCCAGGGCAGAGGAACGTGGGACATCCCCAGGCTGATGACCTGGTTCACTCTTTGCTCGGACTGTTCCAGTGCATCAGAGCCATCTGGGGCCCTGAGGGTTCCCATCCCAAGCTGCAGCAGGAGGGCCACCTGGTAGAGTCAATGAGATTACTAATAAACTGGGCTCAGCTGGATGATACTCTTTGCATATCTTTACATTTCCTTGCTCACCCAAGGATCTGCCTTCAGGAGAAAGTCACCAGGTCACCAATTACACTGCTCCCCAGTTGGTTTTTGAATGCTTCAGCAGACTTATTCATTGCAAACAGATTAACATTTTTGATTACAAACTCCCTATTTTATTTTATTTTTTTGCAAATAAAAAAATAGGTTGAGATATAACTTAAGATATAATATATAACTGTAAAAGAAGACATTTTAATTCATTTCCTAATTAAACTTTTATGGAGTAATTGGTATGAGCTTAAACCTATACTTGGCTGGTGAGAAACAGATTGTGGCATTTTATTTAAATGTGTTCTATGTGCAAAACCTTTTGCTAAGAGCTTTAAGCTTGCCATCACATTAAACTGTCACCAATAACCCTCTGAGACATATCCCCAAGGTACGAGTTAGGAAATAAGCTCAGCAAAGCTAGGTATTTCACGAGTCCACATGACCTCTAAGTCACAAAGACTAAGTATTATCTCTGACCCATGGATAAATCCAGGGTCTCCTCTTTTACCTTTCTACTATCATGAATTGTCTGGTTCCCCCAAAGCCTACAGGTTTCTTGTATATAAAACTCATTACTTTAAAAAGTGGTTCTATGTTAAAGGCCATAGTAAGGGACTGACTAAAGTTTATGACTGACTATGGCAGTTTATACTTTTCAGTAGAGCAAGGGAAATTGGTCAAAGACTTTCAAACAGAAATGAAAGCAGCGTACCAGAAGTAAGAAAGTACAGAGGCAAACATGGAGCAACCTCTGGTCCACTACTGAAAAGGATGAAAATTTGAGAGCGACACTTAAAAGTAAGACTGAGGTCAAACCAAAATGTGCCTATATCATACAATTGTGATCAGAACTCACCAGTGTTTACTGATTACTAGCTGGGAACACTGGGGACAACAAAAGTTTGGTGCAATTTCTCTCACCCAAGTGCTTTGTCTACTTAACAAAGAAAATCTAGGTTTTGAAAACTTCTGAATTTTTGCAAATTCTTTCCTTTTTCTAGAATATAGACCGGAGTTCACTAAATCACACAGACAATTCAATGTGATTCCAGGTCACGGTTACTCTTTTACAAAACCACATCAGTCCCTGGCTTCAAAGTGCTGGTTCCTTTATTGATGGTTGAGATGGTATCCAACTTCTCTTGATGGCTACACAGAAAAGTAACTTCTTTTGGTACCTCATTGAAAATTTTGAATTTAGTTTTTAACCTTTTGAAGGTTCTTTCATCCTTCTGATTCATTTCTCATATGTTGAAGAAAAATGAGGTAATAAAAAGAAAGGAGAGCTGGATAGATCAATCAGCTGACGGAGTAGATGTCCCTATGTTCCATAAGTGTGTGAAGTCTGTCCGCTATAGATAATCACTGTTTTAATCTTTTATTGAAGACATTGGGTTATTATTTTAGGTGATTATGATATAATTGAGTCATTTACCCTTTCTCTTTCCTCCCTCCAACCATCTCATATGACCCTCCTCGCTCTCTTTGAAATTTGTGGCCTCTCTTCTCATTAGTTGCTGTTACATACATATACGTATGTTTACATATATATATATACATATATATGTATATATATATATGTATGTATATATGTATATATATATATGATATATTAGCAAATACGTAAATACAACCTGATGAATCTACACAATGTTATCGTATGTTTGTTCTCAGTCTGGTGATTTGGTTGGATAACCAACTGGTGCGCTCTCCCTCAAGGAAGACTATTTCTCCAGTGCTCGACATTCCTTAGCTGCCTGCAGTTCTTTGTGTAGAGCTGGGGTCTTGCGGTCTTTCCGCCACCCACTTTCTCAAGTCTATCGCTGTCCTTGTTCAGTTTGTGTTTGGGCAGTGGTGTCCGTGAGTATTTCTAGGTGTGGCTTCTGACATTCCCAGGAGACACAAGCTCACAGCAAGCTTCCTGATCCTCTGAGTCTTACAATCTTCCCACCCCATCTTCTACAGAGATCCCTGATCCTTGTGTGTTTTGTAGATGAAACCACTGAAACCGGGCTCCACAGCTCTGTGGTTTGATTGTTTGTGGTGTTCTGTATTGGTCTCCGTCTCTGGTGAAGAGAGTATTCCCTGTTTAAGGGTGAGGGTACACTTGTCTCTGAGTGTAAGGACTGATATTTAGAGTGTAATCAGCAAAGTGGCCGCTGGAGGTTTTCCTCCATGATCTGTGACATCACTAGCCCCAAGTAGTTGTCCGGGTTTTCAGTACCAGGCATGATCTTTCTCTTACTGAGAACACCTTAAATCTAATTAAGGAGGTGTCCATTACTCCGAAGGTATGTGACTTTACTGAACCCTGGGATTATGCTGCCACGTTGGTGATTATTGTGGCTAAGACTTGGCTTTTCTCCTTTGGAGGCTTGCATGCCGCCTTCTGGTACTGTATAAGCTAGTTTTCAAGGAGGAGACTTGCACATCATTTCCAGCCCAGGGGCCTCGGGATCCTGTGTCTGAAGTGCAGAGACTTCTCAGCAATAATTTACCTCCTACCTCTGGTTGGCGACAATTGAAGGCATAGCCATGATCTATCATGTTGTGGGAACTGATCTGTCGTGGGTCCCAAATCCCAGTACTGATCCCAGCCTAATCTTGCCACCCCTGGCTCAGTCTCAACACTAACCTTTATGTTCTTTCCTGGGTTCTCCCTGCCTGTCCCCACCCACTGGCTCCTCCAGTACCACATCTAACCTCTCCATCCACCCAGATCCTGTGTATCCCTCTAAAGGCACCAGCCCTGTGAGTCTGCCTGATCCCTGCTCCATGAACTTTACATACCCCTAGATCTAACCCCAACCCCAGGTTTAGATCAGGACATGCATTCTGCACAGCAGCCAAGGTTTCTGTGTCTGCTTGACCTTACTCCACCTAAGCCATTAGCAATCTCTAGGTCAAACTGGCTCAAACATCCTTTCTTCTTTACCAACTTGCTCTGCCCCTATCAGACACAGAATTAACAAAAAAAAAGTTCACACACCCATATCTCATTGCAACAATACAAACAATGTGAAAGCCCAAGGTAGTATCTCTCTTCTAAAATCCTGTAGAAATTTTTGTCCGGGGGATTGACCTAGGTGAATCATGGGATACATAATTTAAAAGAACAATCATAAACTTCATCAAAGAATTCAAGCAGATTAAAGAAGACACGGAGAAACAGCTGAATGAAATTAAAGAAGAAAAACTTAAAGAAAATAAACATCTGAGTAATGCCCAAGAAAACACAACTGTAAGGCAGAAGGAAATGATGAGGACAATCAAGGAACTGAAAACAAAATTCAATAAAGAGAAACGCTGAAGAAGACTCAAACTGAAATTAAGATAAAACTGAAAAATCCAATAATCCAAAGCTCAAAGGAAAGCCTTACAAGTTGAATAAATTAAGCAGAAAATAGAGACTATCAGGACTTGAAGACAAAGTCGAGGATCTAGACCAAACAAGCAAGGAATACACATACACTGTAAAACACATGAAAGTAACACACAGGAAACGTGAAACACCTTTTTGGAAAAGACCAAACCTTTGAACTATAGACATAAATGATGAAGAAGAATCTCAAGTCGAGGGCATAGGGCAGATCTCCAAAAGGATCATAGAAGAAAACTGCCTCAAAAGGAAGACATTTCCACACAAATAAAAAAGCACACAGAACATCAAATAGACAAGACCCCCCAAAATTCCCCTGGCACATCATAGCTAAAAGACTAAACATTATTTTGTCCAAACAACTAGATGGAGCGGGAAGAGATGGCAAGAAAAAAAATGTCAATGGCTAATAGTGACCAGGCATAGTGACATCTGCCACGATTCCAGCACTTGGAAGGCAGAGATAGGTGGATGTCTCTGAATTTGAGGTCAGTATGGTCTACATAGCCAATTCCAGGCCAGCCCGGGCTACTTAGTGAGACTGTCTAAACACAGAAACAAAACCAAAATAAACAAAAATGCGGTGGCCAAGCCTTCTGCACTAAATCCCCGCAGTCTATGACTGTTCCTTCTTCAGACACACCATAGCCTCTTGGCTGTGTGAGAACATCGTGACGACGCTAGAACTTTGCCAGTTGGGTTGTATTAAACTAGTTATGTAATTATTAATATCTTAAATGTTCCCAGTAAGTGTGGACGAGAAAACTGGGGTTATTGTTAGTTTTGATGTCAGCCTTGTAATCACTTCATTAGGAAGTTCTAAGACTCTATTCCACAATCAACGTATTTGTGCGGTCCTCACAGCGAGAGGACTGAGTGACTGTCTCACCACCAAGATAGGCAGATGGCGATCTGGGTTTCCTGTTTGTTTGTATGTGCAAAGTTTATACTGAATGGCGTTAATTCTTTTGTGTCATTGTTTGGCCTGCACTTGGCCCTTCCTTGGGACAAGGCAAAGTTTCAAAGACAGTCATTTAAGATACTGTGCCCCAGTTTGTTCCTAGAAATAGAATTTAATCGTGGTAAATGTTTGTTGTTTTACATCTTAAGGCTTTATGGGATCTGGAATATACTCTGAGAGATATTTTGTATTTTTGTTATGACAACATCAATGCTTTATCATCTAAATCTTGTGCCTGACTAATATCAGGCTTGATATTAAGAGGTCAACGTACATCAGGGTGGGGAGTTAAGTTGATATCGCTTCCCTTCTTTTATTTTACTGTCTTGCTGAAATGTCTCTGAAGCTTCACAAAAGACTTTCCTTTGATCAACATCCCTAAACCTTCAAAGGCATCCTGGAGGTGTTTGTGAGACAGCTGCATGGTGAAATAACCTTGATGGCTTGTTCTAAGAGTCATCTCTGCGTGCCACATTAATTTGTCGGGAGCCTCTAACACCGAAACCCAGGCTCTACTCTATTGAATCTACAAAGCACCCACCCCCGCTATTTTTAAAGAGCCGTACTTCATCTCTTGTATGTAAGCATGTGACTAAATATGTCACACAATAGAACTTTTGCATGGAATAATTCATAGGAACTTTCAATATTTAAAAATACGAGAGAAAGAGAAAATATCATATCTAATGTTACCATTGAGATATTTTAGAGTATGTCTCATAATGTGCACTATGAACTGGCTTCATTTTATATATTTTCATAGTTAAAACAGAACATAAACAGAATGGAGTATTCTGCTTTATTTTTAAGTAGTCATAGAATGCATGCCTTTTTAATACGGAAAAAAAAAATCTTGGCGCTACATTGACTCTCTGATCAAAGTTCTCCTTATTCCATTAACTGGCTTAAATTTTTCTTTTCAAATCTCCAAGAATTATCAATACTCCCTATAGAGAAAAGGATCAGGGAACCCAACTTAAATAGCTGTAAAACTAAGGGATTACAGATGTGGGCAGCATAAAAGTCAACTTTTGAATGCAGTTTCTTATTAAAAGAGCATGAAATTCATCCATGTGCTCTGAATGGTGTCTCCTGGGCAGAGAAAATGACTTTTACAGTTACTAGTAGACTGGTGACAGAGAAGGAAAGTAGGGATGTGTTCTAGGAGGGAAACAAGGAGAGGGAGGCCATACTGAAGGTGTGGGGAGTAAAACCCATGGGGTCATCAGGAAATTCATAGACGGAACAGTGAAAGGGGAGAGCATCAGGAGAAGTAAACAGTCAATACTTGGTTTGCTTCCTGAGCTGGACACTGTGCTTGGGACATTCCAAACAGCACCTCCTCTAACTTCAACTGTCCTTCGAAGCAGAGCAACGTGCTGAAGCAACTCCAAAATAGTTCTTTTAAAAAGTGTTCACAGTAAAATGCTAAGAGTTAAGATTTTGTAATATTTTCTTCATGTCTGTGTCTTAAATATAAAAAAAAGAAATATTAACATCAACATTTTCCTGTACCTTCAACCACCTTCTGTCCTTTCAAGCCTTTGAAGCTGCCACTGTTATGAAGGTGGAATACTTTTTACATTAGGTTTTAGATATGTTATATGATGTTGATATTGTCATTGTAATCACATTTTTATACTGAAAGGAGAAAGTCATTTTAAAAAATTAGGATTCCCGATATATATATATATATATATATATATATATATATATATATATATACACATATATATCTATATGTATATATATAGGAGAGAGAGAGAGAGAGAGAGAGATCAGAAGAGAACAGAAACATACCAACACACATTTCCTGGATGTTGTTCTTCTTGATTTGTTATCTAGGATAATATGCAGAAGTTCTGTTTCTTAAAGTGTTCATTTTTAAGTATAATTTTAAGTTCCAAATAGGAGTTCATGAAAATCAAGCTTTAAAAAAAAATGTATCCTGTAAAAACATGTTTGATCCACATATAAAAAATTACAGAATATATCTTTTAAAATTCCATTCCTACAAAAAATACTTGTATCACATATTTGCTTAATACTAATTAATAAAAAAGAGATAAAGTATAATCTTATCTGCTCTGAATATGGCTGATTACTGTATTTAGTTAATTTCATAGTAAAATACCACATTGTTTTGAAACAAAACATTTGATGCACTGGCTTCAAACCAAAACCTTAAGGTTGGTGTGCAATCTCTAGACTTATTCACGAAATTTTATGTTCTTATGAGACTTTACCAAGCTAAAAAGTCAAAACAAAATCAGAAGGTGAGAAACGCCGGGCTGGAGGGCATCCAGGGCCTCCCTAACCCGCATCGCCACGGCTGGCAGATTCGCATCCTTCCTCCTCCCACTAACCAAAGGCCTTGACGGAAGGAAATGGAAAGAGGAAGATATATACTAGCTCTGCTGGATCGATTCACTTGCGTGGTATAAATCAAAACGGAAGTCTGGGTTATGTTTAAGAAAATCTATAAGCCCCCAGCCCTGGATGTGCTGGCTAGGACAAAGCAATATAACGGAACCGAAACAGGATGCGCAGGGCAGTAGCTGAGCACAATCCGGTTGAACCGACGGAACTCTTCATTTTCAGGGACCATCATTTTCTAATATTAGAAATTATTTTCATCCCTACTGTCTGTTAGTGTTGGCTAGTTAGGCACACTAAAATATTTACTAGATTAAAATATGTAGAGCAAGCTAACATTTTATAAAATGGGGGATGCACTATTGAAAACGGCTTCTGACCTCTCTCCGGCTTGAACTTCCCGTATTTGGGGGAAGGTGGTGAGCGTACCAATGAGTAATTGGTGCATTTGGTGTGTGACAGTTATGGAGAAATATAGTAAGGGCTGAATTTGATGTTATTGCAAATTAGCTTATCTAGTCTTTTGGCGCAAAACAAGCGGTGTGCTTTGTACCCATTTGGAAGCGGATGGCGATCCGCTCAGGCTTGTGTTCAGCAGAGCTGCTGTTCTGGGTGCCGCTCCGCCACAGTAGACCCGCTGTGGAGAGCTGCCATGTTCCAACACCTTCCAGCTGTTGGAGGAAGCCACAGAGGAACCAGTGCAGACACCGGCGGGCAGACACCCTCACTCAGATAATTACCTTGATTAAGATTCTCAGAATTAAACGGAGTTTAATCAAGGACCCTGTGAAATCGTGAAAGCGCCAGTTTTCTGGGCTTGCCCTCTTTTTCTGCAGATGGTGAGTTGCCAAACACAATCAAAAGAGTCTTAATTACAAGGATGAGAGGCAAAGTCAAAAGGGAATGACTGAGTCTAGGCTTTGTGATGGAGATGGAGCTGCACCAAATCAGTAGCAAACTGTCTGCTCTGCATGGAGAGAGCCACAATGCATCAGAGCCAAGAGCACTATCAACATGCCCGACAATTCCAAGGACTGAATTAATAGCTGTGCCAATAGAGCTAAGGTAGTGGCTAATACTGAATCTTTGTCAGATATAATGATAGATGTGAACTTTTAAGGCAATATTTGGACTGATATTTGAAAAAAAAAAATCCATGACACTCCAGCTGTTACTAAGCAAGCATGACCCGGTTTGAATCTAAATTAGCCATTACTGGAAATAAACTCCCACAGAAACGGAAAGCTAAAAGAGCAATAATACATGGAGGCCAATATAATTTGTTTGAATTTCCTGATTCCTCTTAATTTGAATTTGGGCTACAAGTAGAAGTGATTATAACATTGATGTATTCCATAACATGAGTCAATATTCCTCTGAACAGAAAGGCTGCCTATGACAGCCACAGCACCCTTTTGTGCTTTGTAATGCCAAGGCTGCCTACATTTCTGAAATTAGCATTTTTTTTTCTACAAGGAAGACCTTGTGTTTAGTTAAACCATTTTATTAATAAACTGGAAAAGGGAAGTTGTCATACCAGTTAGTAGCTGAGGGATAACATTTCAGCTGTGTGTAGATATCCCGCTCTGAGACAGAAAGGGAAATTGTGACTTGTCAGTTACTGTATTTTATAAAATATACCTGTATAAATCTTTCAATACGGTCTTATTTGTTTTAAACATGAATGTACTCACACACACACACGCGCCTAAGTGTGCTCTTTTCATTTGATCTGTGTTCAAATAAAAATTAGAAACAAACACTAAAATAATCACATCGGCTTAGCGCGGACAAATGCTATTTTCTGACTAAAGGATTTATACACCGTCGCCCATTAGACAAGTAGAGAGCTTAGGACAGGCATTAAAGCAGAGGTCAGCTCCAGAATTCAGCTATCACAAAACAAGACAGCTCGAGCCAGAATAGCAAGCTGGATAATCACATAGTGTTACCAACTAGATTTCCTGGTCTGAATTCCAACTCTGCCTTAATTTATATAATAATCTGACAGAATTCTAAACTTCTTCAGCCTTCACTTACCTTATCTGTAACTGGGGGTGAATAAGATCGCCTTCTCTGTAGATAGTGTTTTGGTGAGGGATAAGTGAACATGTAAAATCCCTGTAGGGTATTTATCACATTAAAATGGTAAATATTATATTCTGCATGTTGAATCCCTTTACTAGATTATAAAGTTACTAACTGCCTGCACCCTCATCCATAGCCTCAAATTTTAGGAATTGATAAATGTAAATATTTGGCCACTTTGCTGCCCAAGATTGCTATGGCCCCTGTTCACTCATGTTTTCTTTTTATAAAAATAAAAATACGTAGCATATTAAAGGGTTTTCCAGGGCATCCCTTTCAGGTTTATATAGCAGTAGTACCTTCTTCTCCCATGATGCCATTCTCTTGCCCACACAGTGTTGAGTCTCTAGGGCCATGTTAAGGAAAAAGGCTCAGCCGGCTTTGCAGAACTTCTCAACCTAAATCACTTAAAACATTGAATCAGTCAATGTCTGATGATAAGAGGATCGTCTGGAGAGGCGGCTCAGTGGTAAGAGCACTCGCTGCTCTTCCAGAAGGCCGGGTTTGCTCAACAGTATCCACCGGTTGGCTTACAACTGTCTCTAACTCTGGCTCTGGAGAATCAGATGTCCTTTTATGGACTTAGTAGATATTGCATGCATGTGGTACATAGAGGTACATGCAAGCAAAGGTCTATAAACATAAAAATAAATGAATAAATAAATAAATAAATAAATAAATAAATGCTATGAAACTGCAGGAATCATTCTATAAATATATCACTGCAAACAAAAGTTCTTTACTACATCTGCCTGCATTCCCAGGACCGAAGAAGCTGAAGTCGGAGGGTCATGAGTTTGAAGCTACATACATTATATGAATGTTACAAAATATCGTATGATTATGATTTTACCTCAGATACGATTATCTTAACTTTTAGTTGAAGAAACTCAATGTAAGTGAAAGAAAGTTATCGCCTTCATATTCGAATGTAGTCAAAATGAGAACAAGAAAGTTAGCATTGTCATTGCTAGATCCCTATCATTAGTTCTATTCTGTAATACAGAAGATCTCGATGCTTAGATCATTTCTAAGATTATGCAGCTAGGAAATGAAAAGCCAGAATTCGGATCCATGAGTCCTCTCTCTTCTACTTTATTATTTATTATTTATTAATTCTATATTAAAGAGGTATAGTGATTCCAAATGAAAAGATGCGAGATGACTTTATGTTAGCCAGGTTAAGGGCCTTCTCTTTTGATAAAATATTTGGAAACAAAAATGTTTAGGTAGCTCTGAAAGCATGTTAGCCAATTAATTCATTAGACATCATGCCCCATGTAGTTTGTTTTAGACAGAAGGCTGCCAGGCTTATTTTTTCTTTTTTTGAAAGTACCATAAACCTAATGAGACACAATAGAGTAGACAGATTTACAAGGTTGGCATGTCTGTAACAATTCCCTCCAGCCCTCAGGTGGCAGGACTCAGCTTGGGGTAGAGTTTTATAATGCAGAATTTTGTTTCTAGTGTAAGAAAAGAAAAGACGACAAAGTCAGAAGAAAGGTTTAAAATATTCCACAGTGTGGTGTTGTCTTGGTAGTTCTTGTAAACTGTGTGCAGATGAAAGGAACACCTTCTCTTATCTCACTTGGGATACTGAGAAACCCAGTTATGTCTCTGGTAGATGTCGCAAGAAGATGCCAGGAGGGGCAGTAACCCTGATCAGGACCACGGTCCAGGGTTCAGCAACTGCAGACCCACATATCCGTAGGAACAGCGCCGCAGCATCAGGAAAAGGTTAACCGACTCCTGCTAGAGAAGCTTATTTCTAGCTATGTTTATAATAATTGCTTTGTACATTGTTGGGGGGAAGGGCCGCCTAGGCCTTGGCTGTTTGTATTATCTGCAGGTGCTGGCTTTACGTAAATCTGTTAGGTAAGATGGTTGCCTCATTATAATTTGCACCTGCTCACTGCTCTCAGGCAGAGCCATTGTGGAAGAGCAAAGTTGCTGGCTCTCTCTCCCTGAGTCTCCCAGAAACAGAGAACACTTCCTTAAGGCCTTGAGTTCCCACAAGGTAAAGGTGACACAGCTCAGCCATAAAGGGTTGTGGGATCCTCTAGGGCCTTGAGCTCCCCACAGTAAAGGTGACATAGCTTGACTACTAAAGGATCGTGGGATGAGATTAGGCTATGTGTTTCCTTCATTATGTGAATATGTCTTTGGATGAGTGAGCAGTTTTTGTATCAGTGAAACACCTGAGGAGCTTCTGTAACAATAAAACCCCCTGGGATCAGACCAGGGTTCCACTGTCCAGTATCGTGCTGCCCATAACAAAGGATCCCCTCTACTGAGGTCTGGCATGGTTTGCATCTATGAACATGCTTGCTTGTCTTCTTTGTGGACTGACAAGCAGCTAACTACAACAGACACCTTCATGCAGGCAAGGACCAATTTTTGGTTAGGCCACAGACCATAACAGTGTTCTAATATCCCTGAAGAAGAGGGGCAGTGACTACCTGAAGAAGAGGAAGTCATTGCTTCTTTTCCTTGCTCCATGCACCCGATTCGATTGTCCTCCTTGTTGTATCCAGAGCAAACATGAATTATGTTTATTCATTCTTCCCTCTCAGTAGCAAATTCTCTGAGCTCTGCATATCCAGTTCTATTCAGTCATTTGAAGATCTACTCTTTGTATCCTGATCATATTATTTAAAACCAAGATTCCTTCTTATAGAAAATGTATAGTCAGTTGTGAATTCATAATGCACTGTTTAACTAGTGTCAACCAGAAGTAATTGTATCCCAAATTATATGTATTGGCATATTTAATGCTCAAATAGTCTGGCTATTTATTCTCTTTATGTTTAAAAATAAAAAAAATCTATGAATACAATTAATGAGATATCAAAAATATTTTGAGAAGGATATAATGATATCTCCATAACCCCCACTCCTAAATGACATTCTACAAAAAGAAATCAGTGTTATAGTTACTCGTCTACATGCCAAGAAGGTTTTGATTCATTCTACAACACACACACACGCGCACACACACACACACATACACACACACACACACATAGGGTACACAAAATGGATGTTTAAAATGATAACCATTTTACTATACTGTAATTATCACCTAATCATGCCCCTTGAAAGTTTATATGTCACTAACATACATAGCTCTATATCAACACCACCCTTACATGGAGATAATAAAATGCATGTATCAAATGACTCAATCAGAGCAACTTACGATGAGAACTGTTGTTACATTGTGTACTTACATGTGTTGTATCTACTCTAGCAAGTGCTGTTTGAGAGAAGGTTCCGGTTTTACCAACAGCCTAAGGGAGCCCTTCCTTCCTTTCTAGATCAGGCGGTATTCATCTTTAAAGCTTTGACATGACTGATCAAAGCATTACTCTGTGTAATAAATAATATTCCGGATAAGTGACAGAGACTTAAGGACTCAATATAATGAAAATTAAAATGAACAAATTGCTGGGTCATATTTGTTTCAAGTTATATTCTTTTATTTTATGAATTACTTTATTCTGCTATAATGTCTTATTTTTATTTTAATGCATTTTAAATCAAAATAAATTATACTACTTCGCCATCCCCTTTCCTACCTCCAACCCTTCCCATGCCATATATACATACATATATATCGATATGTTTATGCTTCTAAACATATATATATAAGTATATATATATAAACATATATATAAAACATGCATATATGAATATATAATGCAGCCTGCTAAATCTTGTTTTGTTGCCTGTGTATATATGCTTTCAGGGCTGACAACTTTTTTGGGGGTGACCAATTAGGGGTTCTTCACTGAGAGAGGTTACTTCTCCCTCTTTCAGCAGCCAATAGTTTCCTGTAGTTCTTTGTTGAGGGGTGGCACCTCAACAAATCTTCCTCCTTCTGAGTTAGCATGTCTATTGATATTGTCATGATTGAGGTCTTGTTTATACAGCTGTTTCTGGGAGAGACCGTCTCACAGCAGGCTTGCTGGTACTCTGTCTCACTCCTTTTTACCCATTCTTCCAAGATGCTCCCTGAGACAAAGATTCAGGAGCTGTACAACATAGGTATCTGCCAGGCTGGAGGGAGCCAATATCTGTGTCCTCACTGTGTCTAGTTGAGGTCTTCTGTAATGGTTTCTCTTTGCTGTAAATAGAAGCTTCTTTTAAGAGGAGTAAGACCTATATCTACCCGATATGTGTGTGTGTGTGTGTATGTGTGTGTGTTTTGTGTGTTATGTGTATGTCTTATTATACACATATCACACATACACACATATCACACACACACACACACATATATATATCTCACTTATATGTAGTGTGCATGTGCATAGTTTTAGGTCAATATAAGATGATTCCTTAAGGCTTTATCAAACAGCACTGTTGTTATTTGTTGCAGTTCCCTCCCTCTCTCTCTCTGTAGTGACCTCCCTCCCAACCAGAGCACCCCTCCCCATTTTTCCATTTCTTCCTTCATGGCATCTGTATCCTGCTACTCCCCTCTCTAGTACTTAATGTTCTAATATTTTTACAAATAAGAGGAGTCATTACTTGTGATATCTTTGAAGTAGGTTTTCTTCTGTTATGAAATGTATCTTTTATATGCCCCTTAAAATTCAGCATGAAATAAGATCCCTAAATATTGAATGTTGGAGTAATTTGAATATTTGTCTTAAAAAATAATATAGTCATTAAGTAGAGTTGAATGAATATACAGACAGATAATCATTTCATCACATCAAAAGACTGGTAACAATAAGTTGCTGCATTGATTTTAAGGCATAGTTTCATTGTTCATCTTCAATTTTTCTCCAGTTTACTCAGTGAGGAGAGAAAATTCAAGAAAATAGACATGCCAGGGGAGGAAGAGGAGATAAAGGAGTAAGATTGAGCACAAGGGAGACAAAGGAAGACACTGGTGTGAAATGGCCTATTTTCATTTCCTTGTGGGATCCCCTTTGTGTACCTAAACCTGTTTCTCTCTGAAATAGAAGACTCACACAGCACAATCCAGGTGTAACGCTTCTACTGAATTTTGGGTTGATTTTGATGATATTGAGCACAGAGTAGCCTGAGCTAATGTTGGGGAGATTATTGAGAGCAAGTCAGCAGGAAACAGAATGCAGAGAAGAGAATTAATGGGAGAACCTGTTCTGAACAATTCAGCTGCAAAAGACTCTCACACTACACACAAAATCAATGGAGGTGTAACCGCCATGAACTCTGTTTTAAACTCTTTGGGACATTCTGGTCTTGGGAAGAGAAAAAAGTGACACATGTACAGACTGCTAAAATATTAAACAATAATTATTTTGTAAAAATATTAGAAGCAGACAGGCAGCAAAGAATGCTTGATCACTTCAGCGTCTTATTCTACAGGGATATGTGTTGATTTGCGCATAGCTGGGCTGGTTGTTTTCCCACAGAGAAAGCTACTGCCCTCTGAAAATCTCACCTACTTATGAAGCAGCCACATGAGAATCTGTGTAACTAGGAAACCGTAGAAGCTCTCTAGTTAGGAGCAGAAATGTTACAGGTTTGGTGGCAGGATTCTGGAAAGTCTTTGGTGCCTTCTTATTCTTCCACTAAACTAACCCATCCAGCTACATAGCCATTATTAGGTTCCCCAAAAGAGACGGAGGGTATTCTGTGTCATCAAAATTCATCTCTCCTCAGTTAATTTACATACTCACTCTTTATATTAAATGATGATTCTTAAAATATAAATTTTACAACCATTTCACATTTGCCTTTCAATATCACACAGGATAAACACAACCTAACTATTCTGATGATTCATTTGTTCTATGTGGCATTTGTTTATTATTTTGGATTTCTAAGTCTGTTATCTGTTATATTTATGACTTTGAACGAGCCACTAAACTTCACTGAGCCTCAGGTTGCTCGTTGGAAACCACATACAACCAGTCATGCTACACATTAAACACTAAAGAGTTCTTTAGTATAGAGATAAGTTATATAAAACGCCCTTTGGCATAAATGGTCTATCTTTTGTGAGAATGGGAGAAAAACAACTTTTCTTATTCTGTATCCTTGCTAGGGAAGACTACATAATAGGAAACCCTTTGCTTAATGAAATTTTTAACCACATGGAACGCTTTAAATTGACATGTCTTCATGTTATTACTTCCTGGTTTTATCTCTCTACAAATCATCTTCTATTCTAAGAAAACAATATGGAGCTTTCAAATTTGTAAAGCTCATGGTAGGAGGTCATTTCTGAAGCGTGGCTTCGTCTCAGAGACAATGGATAACAAATTGTGTTAAGCACATATCAGAAACAAACCCAAATACCTCATGTTTCCGTAGTAACACAGAATTCATAATCCTTTTTTAAAAAATATATCTACTTTTTCACGTGTATGGATGTTTTTCCTGCATGTATGCACAGGCAGTATGTGCATACATTGCCCAACGAGACTCGAAGAGGATATAGGGTCCCTGGACCTGGAGTTACAGATAGTTGTGAGCTGTCATATGGGAGCTGGGAAAAAACCATAACCACTGCAAGAATGATAATTACTGAGCCTTCTCTCCAACCCTTAATGCTCGTAATTCTTACTGAAGGAAACAAACTTCTGCTTCACAGACTAACCTGCATTTACTGTGGATAAATCAGTGTTAAGTAACAGCACACGCACAGTTCTCCTTTACATGGCTTACCACATTAGACCTGCATTGCTTAATTTATTATTTTAAATGTGGATGACAAAGTCATAGAAATCTTAATAACTCCCTTTTAACATCTGGAAACTCAACCTCTAGTCACCTGGGAATGTTTAATTCCTTTGTTTATTGTCCTTGGTAATTTTTAAATGATAACGCCACTGTCTAAATTCAGACCTACTCCAGCCCTTTCAAATCCTGAGGACATATCCTGAGCAGAGCTCAGTGTACCGTGGATCTCAGACTCAGGGAAACATGGCATCAAATCTCTTGAGGTATTTTACAAAGGACTTTTATTTGAAAGATAGTGTCTCTAGAAGACGTTTGACCCGAGGCATGTCTGAAATGAAATAATGATGACATGTGTCCAAACAGACTGTTTTGTCACCTAAAACATTTCCCCAAATCTCCCACTGGTATGATAATGATATTTTGGTTCTGAAAAGTAGGTCTGCTCTTGTGGGAAAAGGCAGTCATAAGATTATGGATTCTGCTTTTCCTGAGATCATAAGTCTCTCTCCTTGATAGCTCAAGGTAAAAACATCTTCAAATATAGAAATAAGGGGAAAGTGTTTGTTCTTCAGATGTAGAGTAAGAGCCTATGCTTTGATGTTCAGACTGAGGGCAAACACAATAACAGTTAAATCCCTTTATAAAGTTTGTCTCTGAGGAATGGTATAGTTATATTTTGGTTCACTTCATATCATCGATGGGCATTCTGGGAACTTGGATTTCTGAGCTGCTTTTAGAACATTTTACCCTCACAGCATTTGGCAAGGCTTACTTTCTTTATTTCACAACACGGATTTGAAATGAGAATTAATATGTAATAATAAATGGCATAGATATCGTGTAAAAGGGCCCTGGGAAATGCCACTGTGAAAAAAATTACAAATATGTCATTTGTCCTGGGCCACACGGAAGATTAATTAAAAAACCAAATCAAAACAAAACAAACAAACAAAAACAGATGATTGTGATTCTCAGACCTAGTACGAAACTGTAGATTGCTGGAAGGTGAGTAGACACATTTAGACGGGTCTATTTCTCCATGCAAACAATCATCATGATGATGCAAACATTCCCATGCTCTCATCAGCTAGCCTAAGTACATAATGCAGTGTTCAGAAACAGTCCTTTGAAGGCTGATCCTCACACCTTTTAACCATAACCCTACCAGTTAACTGTGATCTTGTAAGTTGCCTAAACTCTAAGGCTCAAGTAATATTTGTCATCAATGGGAAGAACTTAAAATGTCCTTTGTTCAATGCCTTGTATGCTGTAATGAATCAGCGGTATGCTTTCTCTGACACATTTTGGCTAATATGTAGAGTTTTGAACTTTTTGTTATATAGAAGACAGGGGAAAAAATGAAAATAGTAATTAGATTAAAATGATTTGAAAAACTAGCATAGACTGTTCAAACCCTCAAGATCAGAGAAGATACCTTTCCTCTATTGTTACTGACCTGACAACAAAATCCTGTCATCCCCTTGACACCTCAATAAATCAGAACTGCCTGCTTTGTCAAATTGAAGTTTGACTTGTAGCTGTTGGTCAAAATGTTCCCTTTAATCTTAACACTTCCTGCCACTGAATTTTGAGATAAGTCTCATTAAATCGTATTGGGGGGAAAAAAGAAACTTTATAGTTGTCATCTAAAACTAATGAATAATGGGATATATTTTCCAAATTAATTTTAAAATGTACGAAAATCTTCATCCTAAGTCAATAAATCTGCACACTTTAGACATAATTGCTTATGTAAGAGGATGAGATAACAAACCACACTTCATTGCAATTGTTGTATGGTTAAAAGATTTACAATAGCCCGTACACCATCAGTCTCCTGCTGTAGCTCTTAACTCATGTGCAAGGGAGCTACCGCCATTGCCACCATACTAGAATGACAGAATTAAGCAGGTGTCATTGCTTATAAGAAGAACCTTCAACTCTTGCAAAAATGAAACAACTATCTAATTCAAAACAATTCTAAACCCCTCTCCTCTAAATAAGATATGTGCCAAGAGAAATACAATTCTTTCTGAAAATAATCACCTCCAGGAAATCTCCAGAGGATAAGTTTAATACATTGTTCCAGACCCTCTGTGCATTGCTTCAGCATAAGACAGCAAGAAAATTAAAAGAATGGTATTGTGTATGGAAGACATGGTCTTTCTTTCAATACTTTTAAATGAACTCACCTCATTCTTATTCATGGAAGGAAAACACCCACACGTTTCTATGAGACCAAAGTCAATAGAAATACCCACGAACCCCAAACAAGGAAAATTTTGAAAAGAATATGCTGAAAGTATTCTTAACATTGAACAACTTTGCACATTTTGAATTTAACAATGTTTCTTTTGCTAAAATAAGGGTAAAAGCAGTCTCCTAACTCATAAGCCATAAGTGGCACCTATTGCTTCCCCCGCCCCCCCCCCCCCCCGAGCCTGCCTATCTATTCAGAAAGTAAGGAAACCAAACCTCTTCAGATATGAAGAAAAATGAAGTATCCTTCCTTTCGGCAGGAAAAATAAAGAATGAAGCAGTTGAAAAACCATTTTCAGAGTAAGAATCTCAAGATTAGCCATGAGCACAATGTTGGTGTGTGGGAAAACCAGTGTTATTGGTACTTTGGGTGACATTTTTGACAATATCTATCATCTTAATAATTTCCAAATATCTTAAACTGAGATCGTTCTTGCGAGAATGTGTTCTATAACTCCACACAATCATCTGTGCACAAAAATGTGAGTTTCTCTGTTAGGTTGCAAATCTCCTGGGATTGCCAGTGCAGGTCACAACCCAATGAAAAAGGGGTGAGTATGAACATGGTTGTATTAGGTCAAAACTGACATCAGCACCGTCACCACAGAGACCTCAGGTGGTGGCACCTCATTTGGAGTGGAAGGCACTAAACCGCATTCCTAATGTTAGACAGAAGAGAAAGTGAAGATTCAAAATGCTAGAAATCAATGATTTAATGAATTAGCATACCTTTACCCTCTTCCTAACAACTTTCAAGCTCTTACATGCATGCATCCATTAAAGCAGAATTCTTTTTCTCAAGCCAACACATTTATAAATAATGAGCTTAAGTTCTGGAATTCCTATGTTTAGGGGAAAAGTCATTAAATTTATTTTTGTAATGAACCACAATCACATTTAAGGGTTACATCCATTCATGTTAAACTGATGCTAACCTAATTGTAAATTCCTGACTGTTTTAGCTAGAATGCATGAAACCTCAAAGAGAAAGAAGATATGACTCTGTTTAGCAGAGAATGAAATGTGTTTGTTGTTAAAGGGAGTTTTTATTTTTTCATTTTCATATTTATTTGTATTTGTTTAATATTTTTAGAATGAGTCTCATTCTCTAGGACAGAGTGGCCTGGAGATCACTGTGTAGTCCAGACTAGCTTCCAACTCCATGCAATCCTCCTGCCTCTGCCTTCTAATTGCTGAGATTCCAGGTACAGACCAGCAGCCCCAGGTGGACTTTTGAAGTTTTACATGTTCACCACAAAAGAAAATATTTTAAAAGCAAATTTTAAAGAACCATTGACTTTAGTAAAGTGCTGTGCCAGATACAGATTTTGAGTATATAAGTGGATTCCTATTTTATGTTTTTTATTGGATCCCCAAATAAGCTAACAAGTGTGTCTCTGTGTATATATGTTTCTTGTGCCTTTTCTTGCCCTCTTTTTCTTCTTTGTGTTTGTCTTGTCCTAGTCCAATTTGTTTGTTTTTGTTTTATCTTACTATGTTATATTTTATTATTATCCATTAGATGCTGGTTTGTTTTCTAAAGAGAGACAGAAAAGGGGTGGAGAGGAGGGGAGGGAGAGAAAAACTGAGGGGAGAGGAGAGGAAGGGAAAACTGACTGTAGTCAGAATATATTGAATGAAAAAATATTTTCAATGAAGGAAAATTAAATAAATAGAGATAGATGATAGATAGATAGATAGATAGATAGATAGATAGATAGATAGATGATAGATGATGATAGCTAGATATATGAGAGATAGTAAATAGGTAGATGGATTATAGATAGACAGACAATAGAGTGAGTTCAAATTTGCCAAATCGTCTCAGAAACATTAAACGATGTTTTGTTTAAGCACCTTTTGTTCCTTTTGGAACATTTTGCTATAAGGTTTACAAACATGAGAGGTTCTGCAGAAGGTTTAGGGAGGAAGAGTACCCCATTCTTAACAAATAGCCTTTGCTCTGAAGTAGTCACCTACCATACAAAGAAGAGGAAAGCTCATCTTCCTTGTATAGAAATCATTATGCAGATGATGCTATGGTGTTGGGATGAGAAAGACTATCCTCAAGTCAGTTCTTGGAGGTCTTGGGGAGAAAGTGTCTGTCAATCTGTGAGAAACAGCCAGCAACGATATGTATCTTTCTAGTGTATGGATACTGATATAATTATAACGTATTTCATTAGACTATATTGACACAGAGCTGAATATATATGAGTCATATGCTAACATTTTTATGCTTATGATCATAAGTGAGCTCCTGAAATGTCAACTGTGATTCTGTCATTCTGGAAAGACACCTCCCTAGGGGGCTCCTGCTTCTCACACAAACGTATCATTAACCAATGTATTTAAATCCACAAAAGGCAATTCACTCAATTATTTTACAGTTTTTCCCCAGCTGATTAATCCAGTTGGGTAGAGTAGAGGGAGGGATTTCTCAGAACTAAAAACAAGCCAGAAAAGTTACAGTAAGGTAGATTATTAAGTGGCTATAGTATGCATTTAATAGTAAAATGTATATTATTGATTTAGACGACAGACATCTACATACTCATCTTACCTAGTCATCCACAGAAAGAGGTTTGTTTAGACGAGTTTTATAATAAGCTTGAACATTTGAATATTCGGTTTCAATCAAAAGTTAAGCGTTGAAGAAGGGCTGAACAATTCATTTCCTTAGGAATGCAGCGGTACTGTTACCTGACACCATTTATACAGAGATCATGGGACAAGTGATCCTTGTTCCTTTTGTCAGAAATGGATATTATTTATCTCTGGGAAGAGTAAAAAGCCAATTATGCTTAGCATTTGCTCGGAAAACCTGAGAACTTGGAGTCAAGTAGTATACTCAAAGTGTAATTTATGTTAACAGTTTGATTCACGCTCCATTTGTTCCTTCATTCTTTTACAGTTAGAGTTAGAGTTATAAATATATTAGTATATCTTGTGTTAATGTCCTTTATTCAAGAAAAAGACAACTACATGAGTAACTGGAAATCATTTTCTCTGTGGAAAAACTTAGATTTTTATATGAGTGAGACACATGAAATAACCCAATTTCTTCAGGGATTTCTAATAAATTAATATGATAGAATTGCAGAGTCTACTGTTGAAGGTTAGCCTGAAGATGGGTGAAGAGTGTACGAGCTGGAGGATGCAGAGGAGACAGTGAAACACTGTCATCGGGACATGACATGGCTGTTGCACGAATCAACTCACAGCACAAGCTCAAGTCACTCAATATCCCAACATGGATAGGAGAAGATTCTGAGGCCCCATCCCTATCTGAGGAAGTACTATCCGTTGGTGGCTGCTGGGAGAGAGAGAATATTTTTCTTCGGGCTATAGCTACCGGCAGGTTACCTGTGCCCTGGTAGATGACCCCATACTCATACACATAAGAGCATTAATAATTGGACTCACCAAGTTATATAAAAGCTTTTTTTTGAAAGAGGACATGATGTTGAAAGGCAGATGTGTTATTGGTAGCCATCCAAGCAGGAAACTGGAAGGAATATACCGATACCCATTTTGAGCAAGAAATATTGTATACGTGTATGAATCTTTCTAAGAATAAATAAAAAATAATAAAATTTAAAAGGAAAAAATAATCTTGATCCTGGTGTTGCCGATGCCATCACCCCACTATGCAGTAACAGAATGGCATATGCAAATTTGTATTTGATTAAGGCTCTAAAAATAGATACCACCTGACTCAGGCCTGCTCGCCACAGTTTACACACATGCTGAGTATTCCAGGATGAGACAATTTAAAACTGAATATGTGTTATGAAAGCTCAGAAGCAGAGGCACAGAAATGCAGTAATTTCTGAGATTCGTTATGAACATCCTTGACTGATCTAACATACATTATATTACCAGTTATTCCATAAATGTTTTGGAAGCTTACTTTTGAGCATCATTTTTTTTTCTACACATGGACTCTGGATAAGGCACTAAACAGATGCAGATCTTCTTTTGAGTACAAGTAGACATATGAATACCCGGTGAGCAGGCAATACCTATTTCATGTATTTGAAATGATTTGAAGGAAATAAACACCATGTTTAATACATAGAGCTGTTTTGAATAGCTATGAGAAAGTGATTGTTGAGTTGAGACCAGGCACATTAGGAGCCAGTCAGATTCTGAACTGTAATAATTATGTTTCAGTCGGAGGAGCCATGAATTTCAGAGGCCCAAGATTATAAACAGTTTATGTGTCTTAAAAATAGAAACAACCACAGTGGCTGACAAAAGCACCCTATAGGGTTTTTTTTGTTGTTGTTGTTGTGACAAAATATCCTGATCAAAACAATTTATGGAAGAAAGGTTTACTTTGGCTTATAATTCCAGAGGGTCAGTGTCCAGCAGGACACAAGGAAACCTGGAAACTAGCAGGAATGACATGGCCCCAGGAAAGGGAAGCTGGCTGATCACATTTGATCCATACTCATGAAGCAGAGAAAGCCAGGGCAGCTTATAAAATCTCAAAGCCCATTCGCAGGCGACATACTTCCTCCAGGGACTGTTTCATCCACTAAAGCTTCCATAACCTTTCCAAACAACACTGCCAGCTCAGAGCCAAGTATGCAGACATGTAAGCCTATGGACATATCCTATTAGAGTCTCGAAAACCGTCAAAGCTTACGTGACACCGTGCTGTATGCAGCCTGACGGAGTTCGGACTTTTCTGATGCATTGAAAAGATTGGAACCCTCTTACTGTTGTCTTTAAAAGCTCAGTCTAACTCTACGTGGATAACAGACGTTATAGTCAAAGAACAGAAGTCTAGACACCTATTAAAAGACAGTCCACCATTTTAATCTAGAGCATCTGTAGATCCTCAGAGAGGCCGCTCATTTCTATGAATTTTACTGTATATACCTATGTGTTTTGTTCATTGTTTGGAGTTGGAAAAGAAAAGTCAAAGAGACTCTCAGGATTTTAGCAGGAAGTAATGATATCTTTTCCCAGAAGGCACAAGACCCGAGGAGACAGGCTTCCAGAAAACAAACCTTGTCATGGAGAACTCGAGCGAGCATTGGTTATTCGTCATTGAGAGGAAATAATTTAATACGAGTGACGATATCACAGATAATACATGATGTATTTCATACAGTCTTTCCCAGAAAATCTGATCTATGTGTGGCGGGAGTGGTTAGCCTTTTAATGAAAACCAAAAATTTAGGTGTGAACGAACTGAATTTCTGCCAACTCCAACCCTATGGGATTAACACTTTGGAATCCAGGAGTTCAACCTCAGACGCTAGTGACGGTGATATCCTAACTGTGTCGATGTCATACTTTACCACGTATGAAACTGAGAGAGCAACAACAAAACGTGGAAACCTAAAGCTGATTACCGTCCTAGCAAGGGAGATATATATATATATATATTTGCATATATATATATGCAAATAATTAGTAAAACCACCATATGGGAAATGTGGAAGCAGTTCTACTAACCTGACATCCTTCATACTTATACTTAATTTATGCCAGAGTACATGAAAGGATCCATCAACATTTTTAAAATAGTCTGACACTGAAAGAAATATCATATAACACCCTAATTAAATAATATGGGGACTCATGCTACTAATTTGACTATTCTGCAATTTTAAAGATATACTACAGCTATATCAAAAGAACATTCTCTTACTAAATTGGACTTTCAAATTGCCTAAGAAAAATGATTCCTTGTCCCGGAAGGAATGAAGAAGCAGACTGCAGGGCTTTTGAAGTAACTAGACTCTAAAACTTCATCTTTCAATTACTCAGCAAATATTTGTTGGATGATGCTCAGGCACCAGAGATGCAGGAAAAGGAAAACGAATGATGAAGCTATGCCAATAACGTTCATATTTGGGCGGATGCAGAAGCAACACAAAAAACTAAAAAAATAAGGGACGTCAGAAGTAAAGGAGGAAAATTAGTAAAAAGAGAAATGGGGATTTGGTTCTATGATTACAGAGAAAGGGAGGGCTGGAGTTGAGATCAGGTGGAAGTGGCAAAGGGAGGCTTTCCAGGCCACATGTCAAGCAATTGCAAAGGCTCAAGGCATGCTTGCTTGTTGTGTAAACAGAGAGAGATAAATGAATGAATTCACTGGGGCAAATGGGTGAGGAAGGCAGACTTTGGGGCCAATCCTGTAACACTTCTGTTGTCTCACATTCTCTGCTTTTACCTCTTGCAAGCTGGGAAGCCACCAGAGTCTGTGTCTGGGACACATTTGACTTAAGATCTATCAGCTCACTTATTACTGATGTGCTGATAGCATTGGGCAAGCCCTGAAGGGGAAAACTGGATATCTCCACCCATTTGTGCTGCTATAAAAATGTTTGATACTGGGAAATATATGAAGAACAAAGTTGATTTGCTTATCACCATTTTGGAGACTTAGAAATCCAAGCTCAAGGTGCCATCAGATCATGAGCCAACCACTAATTTAAGCATGGTAAATGCTAAAAGATCTCAATGGAAGCATTTAAGTGATATTCATCTCCCAAAGCCAGTGCACGATATGCTGAAAATCAGAAGCACAGCTTTATTTAAAGAGTAGCCTAATTTTAAAAAAAGGTGATGGGGAGGGGGCCAAAATCACTCCATTAAGAAGGACTTTGTCTTTGAGGCTAGGGATGGAAACAGCTAAAAAAGTGAACTAAACAGTTTAGAAACTCTAAGTCCTATGAATACTTGAAACTGTACTAGTATATATATTCAATAGCTCTTGCTGTCCAAGGATCAAGCAAAGCCCTCAAGTAAGATAATGAATATGACGATGCTTACTCTCTTAAAGATCTTTCTCTACTTCTCCTCAGATCCATATCTTCTGGATTCAGACCAAGAACTCTAGTCGAGCTGCATAATGGATGGAGAAATTGTAAAACTGCTTTCTCTACTATGATATAAAAGCATCATCAAAGCTGTTAATTGCTGAATGATATATTGGGCAGGAGCACATCAAACCCACTTGGGAGTGACTTTTGACAGTGCCGAAACAAGTAAAGAGTATGTCAGACTGGGTGAGGAAAACATCTGGTCTGAAGACACTTTTCTGTGACTCCAAGATCATTGTCCTGGAAAAGGACACTTAAGATTTAAGTTAGCGCTAATATGCAGCTCAGATAGTTTTGAACTTGAGAAAAAAAAATCAATAGTTATTTAAGTAAGTGGTGAGGCTTAGCACTATTTTGGTTGGGTACAGATGGAATGGGTAGAGATGTTCAGAGGTTGTGGATTTTGGAATATATTTATTATAGAACCAGTAGAAAAATATAGGTAGACTTTATTACATTGGAAAATGCAGAAGATCTCTTTGCCGTGGATAATGTTCTAATGAGGGGTCAACCTCACCACTAAGAAGTTCAACGGTGGCTCCTCTCTGAGGGCAAAGGGTGACCATAAAATGTGCTTTTACGGAAGTGAGTTCCCCGACATGCGTGGGAATGATAAGCATGCAAAACAAAAGAGCTGAGGTGAGCGCTTAGTCATTCTTTACGAGCCAGGTAGACGTCAATCACTGAAATGAGACTCAAAGTCTATAACAGCAACTAGAAAGATGGGGCTTGTTGGAGACCTTTGGTGAAGGTGGAGAGCATGGACTGTGATGGTCGAGTAACAAATGAAGGTATTCTTTATATGAAAAATTGGAAAACATGACCTAAACCAAGTGAGCAGAAAATGGAAGGCAGAGGGATACTTAAAATTCCTTGATAAATTTTCGGCCTCAATACTTTTATCAAACTCAAAGCCTTTCACATGAAGCCAGGCCCCCATCCAGATCCAAGCGCAGATGTTGATAGTGTATGCACAAAATGTCCACCACAGCTTTTGCTCCTCTGTATATTTATGACCTGAAGACTGTTCCCCTACAGAGATGGCTCCTCCTGTGATTAGCCAAACCTGCCTCCTTGATCCAGCTGTATGCTGCGAACCTTACCTCCTTGTCTATGTGTATGTAGTTCTCTCACCTCTTTGTTCAGCTGTATGCAATGACACTGCCTCCATGTTCAACCGCAAATAATACATACCCTGAGCTTACAGAGTGCTGAGGTTTCTTTATCAGAAAGCCTAGTCCAAACGACCCCCACATGTTCTGTGTCCATGTATGCATATATCTGTCCTTTCTTTGTGTCCACCAATCAGGTGCAGCCAAGTAAATGTATAGCAGATATGCCATTGTTGCTATAGAAATCTTTGTTAAAACATGTGCCATAGTTAGGTGGGGTTGCACTTATTTTTCCAGCTGGTCAAGAGATTGCCTAGACTTACATCATGGTTCCACTAAGCCATGATGTGTTTAGGAGCTACATAATTGAGTCTAAAGGAGCAAAGGTTATCAAGTCAGAGTTAGGTTAATTAGTGTGATTCAAATGTATCCTAAATACTAATACTTCCTGAAACTTTTATAAAATTGCTGCCAACGAGGATTAAATAGAACTGAGAATTGCTGAAAGACAAAACAACTTTTCACTCTGCAATTTTGTGTATACAAAAAGCAGGTTGTGAAGCCACATGGTATATTCTGTAACAGTCTTTTCAGAGATGATGAGCTAAAATAATCATGGGCAGTAAGAAGTTTAGAAACTTCTTCAAGGGAATATGACATGATCTAAGCAAGCAGCCTGAAGTTCCTATGAATTTTGATCAGAAATATATTATAAATTTGTAGGAGCTATTTACATTGTTTTCTTGTTTTCTCCTTTGCAAATGAGGATGTGCCTTGATTTTATCTGGTCCCATGACACATGACATGATGAGCATGTATGCACTGATAATGGGGTAGATAGTTAGCTTTGTGTCTTTCTAGATTGAGGATCCATATTTTCATTTCTGATTTGTGAATCCTTCTACACCAGAGGTTCTCACGCCTTCCTAATGCTGAGTCTTTAATACAGTCCCTCGTGCTGTGGTGACCCCCAACCATAAAATTACTTTTGTTGCTACTTCATAATGGTAGTGTTGCTACTGTTATGAATATTAATGTAAATCTCTGATGTGCAGATGCTCTTAGGTGACCCCTATGAAGGGGTCATGGGGTTCCATGCGACTTCCAAGGAGATCATGACCCACAGGTTGAGAGTTGATGCTCTACACCATGATCTTGCATTTGGAGACTCTGAAATGCTGAAATCCATATTAACATTGGAAGGGTTAAGGCATCTATGAGCAATATTGAAGATTGGGATAGATTCCATTATTCTAAAGCATTACATTGTTTTCTTTGCCCAGTCTTTGTAGGGAAAACATATATATTTCTCTACTACATGACATTTAGCTCAACTGAGGGACTAGCTGGCTGGTGGATTTTATCCAACATGAAACCAGCAGAGGCTAAAAGTGTTGAGGCGCAGTTGATCTTAGCATCTTGTAGCTCTGCTATCACCAGCACACTCTGCTGTCTCCAAAAACAAACTTCTGACACTTGAGTATAGGCTCCAAATCTTAAAGGACGTGCAAAACGGAGCCCTCCACCGCAGTTAGAGGTCAGCATTCTATCAAGAGGTCAGGAGTGTCTGGTTGATTTTTATAGTGTTCTTCACCTTATTGTCGTTAATAAGTCATCCCTTTTATGTGAAGTAAGTACAGCTGTGGGGTCATAATGATGGAACCCGCTGGTTCTTCTAGATGTTGCAGCATCACTGGAACACTGCCAACAAGATGAGAATGTGAATTGTCTCTTAGAGCCATAATGAAGGGAGTAGTTTGTCCAGAACAGTTGCAGAGACCAACCTTCAAGGAGCATAATTTGCTTGAAGGTCATTGTATCTTCTGAATCATTGAAAATTAAAATCCAAAGGACAAAGCACAAAGCATGTGGATAGAAATACCCAATCCTCTGTCAATCTCAGAGATGTATTCAGGAGTAAATTTTTTTTCCAGCTCTCAAATTGAAAGCTCTTCTGGATTGAAGGATGGGTGTTGCCAGAAAGAGGTGTTATCTATTGAGAACAGAGTCAGAATTCCATCAGCGTTGGAGTCATGTTTATCCTCTGCTCCTTTGAGTCGCTGCACATGAAAACAGACACAGTTAAAGAAACCACTATATTGGATAAGTAAATTAATCTTGATGGTCAAGCGACTATATGGTTGCAGTTAAATGATGAGAAATTCGTACATCTCAGGTCAGGAAATTTACTATGATAGGAACACTACGCTTCTCTCTGAGTGTAACTTTAAATGGATATTTCCAAAACTGGATTCAAGATGACACAATAACTGAGTCATGTCTTTCTTGAAAACTGAAGCAGGAGGATCACAAATCTGAGGCCAACGTGCGGTAGACATAGAGACCTACTCCCAATACACAAGAAGACAATATTAGAATAAATAATTGAAGAGACTAATGGGGAAGAATTTCCTCAAGCTAGGTATTCAGATACAGATCCAAGACTTACTATCAGCATAGAGCCGAGTAAAAATAGAGTACGACTGAAACATGTTTGGAAGCTGAGGAAGATTTTTTTTAAGTACTCCTGAAGATTGGAAAGAAATCAGTATTGCCTTCAAAGGAATTTCGGCAAAATAGACAGCTTCCCATGGCAGAGTGAGAAAATTATGGAATGTGATCTTCACAGGGTCATGGAAAGGAGGAAAACAATGTTAACTTAAATTTTATAGCCAGTAAGGTTATTTTAGTACAATTTCTGAAAATTATTATCAGGCAAAAAGAGTGTAAATAAGTCAAATCCTAAAGACCTCTTCTAAAGCAAATATAAAAATGAGTTCTACAGACTTAAAACTTACTAGTATTCTCAGAAATACAAGAAATTAATTAAACTAGTAAAAAGAAATGTGGATAGGTACAATAAAATACTGATCTACACAACAATAGCATCAATGTTTTCAGGGCATGAAAATGTGGAAATGCATATGTTGATGTCTGCGAGTGCATGTGTCAAAGATGCATAAGACAGGGAGAGAAAGGTAGTTAAAATATTCTAAGATGATTATATTTTTTAGAGGCAGAATAACCGTTTGTTTATGTTTTATTTAATAGCTTACAAATGTGTGCCACAATCTTCAAAGTAGCTACTAAAATATTGTTCATAGTTGAATAGTCCAAAGTGGGAAACAGAGCTAAATACACAGGCCAGCTTCTGGATAGGAACGAGGGTAAGATGGTAGATACTAGCCTGAATGGATGGAATTCTAGTAAATGGTCACTCAGTGTTGACTAAAATGTAAAGACTGTACAGTAGGTAACCTCCAAGAGGCCCCTGACAACTCTCGCTTTTGGCCTGCACGATCACGTGTATTCCCTTTTCCTGAGCGTGGATCAGTGTAGTGATTTGCCTCTAAGCCTATGGGGACTCGCTTGCTTCCCACAGATAAAATGAACGTAGCCCTTCCGTGGCCTCCAAATATCTCATTCACCCTTCATAAGCTCAGAGTACAAAATCTTCCTACTCAAATTGGATTCACGTGCAGCTGTGGTAGGGAAAGCACGGCCTTGGCTCCATGTGTGAACTTGAGACGCTAAGACATTGAATCTTCCCCTCACCGTAGGGCAGGCACTGGCTGACCGCTGTGTTAGCTTCCTATTGCTGTGCAACAAATTACTACAACTTGGCTCCCGCAAAAAGTTGTTTTAGTCTGTACTGCCATGACAGAGTATTATAGATCGCCGGCTTATAAACAGCAGAAATTCGTTTCTCACGGTTCTGAAAGACAGGAAGTTCAAATCAAAGCACTGGCAGATCCACTGCCTGGTGAGGGCTCATTTCTCTTGGATGCTGCCTTCCCACGATGTCATCACATTGCAGAGAGAGCAGGTTCTCTGTGAGTTCTTCTGCCCATTGTCTTGCTGGTTTGTTGACTTGTCTGTCCACTTGTATCATCTGTGGTTCAAGGAGTCAAATGCAGGGACTCAAGCACATTAAGCAAGCCGTGAACTGCATTTCTAGCTCTGGGGTCATTTGTAGAAGGGCATTAATCTCATTTAGGTAGTCTCTTCTGTCACCACAGAGTATCTTACAAAGACTTAATTCTTTATACCTTGGGTTCTGATTTTAACATGTAAATAGAAAAGAAATGTTAATATTCAATCCAAAGTAGTAGCATGAATTTATCATTTCACTAATTGATTGACATACAACCTGGCAGTGTAGCCATCGATTTGGGGCAAAATGTCATTTACTCTTACGCCTAATTCGGTCCCAGTCCTAGTTCACTCGTCCAGGTCTGGATCATTTCAGACTCAGGACAATCCAGTCTTTAGATTAGGCCTGGAAGGCTTCAGCCTTCATACAATCTAGAACATTTAAACCTCTGTAAAATCTAATCAACCTTCATGACTTAGTGCTGACTGAGCCACTCTGACCAGCTCCTTTTGAACTCTGAGATGCAATGAACTCAAACTCTTCTTCAAGCTGCTGGTTCAAACTGACCTTCTGAGCCAGCCAGCTGTTTCTGACTGAACTCTTCTGACCTCAGCTTACTCTGACTGATTCTCACCATTTCTCTGACTATACTGCTCTGTTTGGCTTCAAACTGACTCACTCTTCCAGTCCCATACTTCTACCAAGCTGCCTCTGTGTCTCTGTGTCTGTCCCTCAAAGAGAATCATCTCTCTCTGTCTCTCAAGTACTGGAAATGAAGACGTTCACTGTTACACCTGGGTAAAAACTCATGTTTTTAAGCAATTTAATATATTTGCCAAACTGTATTATCTTTCTAGCAATATCTATAAAATCATCCAATTCTATATACTTCCAATAACAAAGCAAAAATGTTCAGAACATTATGTCCTAAAAGATGTTCTTTTTCCTCTTGTTTCCAAGAAAAGTTTGGTTCAAGGAAGTTTGAAGAACATATTTCCCGTATTTTGATATTCTTAATTTATATTATCATTTCATAAAAGTCTCACACTGTAAAACATGTTAAACTTTATTTAAGTCATCAGTTATTAAGGAAACCATAAACTTGAGAAAGAGCAGGGAGGGAGACATTGGGGAGGTTGGAGAAAACGGAGAGAGGAACAATGCAATTACATAATAATTAAAAACAAAAATTGTTATAAAATTAATCACAAAAGCATACATGCAAAAATTTGAGTAATAAAATAATAAAGAAATATAGTGGTAACCTTGAATAACATTATTGAGATCTCTTCTTATTCTGATACTTTATTATTCATATTTGATTGATATACTTTAAAACAGCATTTTATTTTTGTTATGTTTGAATACACATGGTAGTAAGCTGTAGTGTAAGGAAACTAGGTATTAAATAAGATAGAGTTCAAAGTTCATAGCATTTATACTTAAATAGCTAAGTATACTTCTCATATATAATATATTAATGTCATAAAGTAAATTAATTTCATGACAACTATATGTTCAGGAAAAGAAGTAAAATAAAAACACATGATCAAATACTTGAGCAGTTTTCATTTTGCTTTGGATAGTATCAACTCTTAGAAGGACTATAAAGTTATATTGACATTTTCATATGCCAATCAAATACCTAGTTATACATAAGTATAACATCACATTCATGAATAAAAAACTGCCCTGTCAATCAGATGTCTTGTTATACACAAATTTGACATCAGATTTAAATATAATAAGATATAAGATTGGCAGCTAATTAGTCAAAGTTAAGAAAAATAATAAATTGTCCTTTGTTTTCCTTTTCTTTCCAAAGAGACAACTTTTCACTTGCCCACGGCTAGCCTAATATATAATATTTCACATTTCAGTGTCTACACTGTGAATCCTTCAAATATTGTTGTCATCTTTCCTAATTTTATCGATATGTTCATGCATGGGATATAAATATATTAATGACTATATGGTGCTTCTTAAAGATCAATTACCAGTTGATACATAAGAATCAATCAAGATAATTTCAAAAATTAGATACAGAGTGCAGCATAGATTATCCATGATAACAATGATGACAAAAGCTTGAATAATAACCGCATTTTGCATTTTTTGACATTTACTTCTAAAATCCATAGCAGTTGTGTGTGCTGGCCAGGGCCACAGAATTCTTCATTTACTCCTCATTTTCCCAGTCTCTAGAGCACCCCTCAGCCTCATGGGATGGATCCACACTAAGGGGGATTTAATGCCAGACAATGGCTTAAAGATCATCAGCAGTAACACCTGGCAAAGGGAACCCCTGTGTGTTCACATCTACTTAGAACTGCAGGATTCTGAGCACTTTTCATGGTGGCATGATTTTTTTTTCTTCTTCTTTTTCTTTTTCTTTTCTTTTCTTTTTCTTTTTTCTTTCAGCAAGACTAAGTAAGTTGGGAAGAAACCAAAAACTATTGCATAATTTTGATACTGGAACAATCTAAGATTTAAGGTCCAACACCAGGTTCTAAAACAGTTATTAGGTTATTTGGACCCAAAATTGTGAATATACTACTGAGTGATTGCAGCTCAGTTAAAATAAGTATTTATTCAGCTATCTCCTTGTGGAAACCTCAGTGAAAGGTTAGAAGAAGGAAAAGAGGAAGGAGGAGGAGGAGGAGAATAGGGAGGGGGAGGAGGGGGGAAAGAGGAGGAGGGGAGGACTAGGAGGACAAGGAGAATGGTTGACAATATCTTGCCTCTTTTTTAAAAGTGTTGACTCTAATAAGGGAGTTGGGCAAGCAATGCAGGTATTCTAAGAGAAAGAAAATTCCTACATTTGCCTCCAGGTAACTACTACAAAAGTCAGCATGGATGGAAGAGGGAAAAATCTGTGTTTATGGCATAATATGAAAATACGTTCCCAGAACAGTCACTGGAGAAAAAGATAAAAGTTTGACTCAGTTAAAGGGAAGACTAGTTAGCATGGTGTAAGATCGTGACTGGAAGTGCAGACACACTGAAGGTGGAGAAATGGGCATTCCATGGAGCACTGGTCCCCAGAGAATAGGGCAAAAGAACCTGAAGGTCACGTAACCACTTCAACGACGCTATTAATAAAGTTTTTAATTAAACAAGACTGTTTTGTTTTTAATAAGCTTACCGAGTAGTGGGTTCCCACATAACTTTTTCATGCAGCCTTAGTTTGTTCCATTCTCCCAACTCCCTGCTTGCCTAGACCTTTCTAGTCCTTGAAACCTTTCTAGCATTGAAACCTTCTGCTTTCCTGCTCAATGTATCCCTCCCTCAAAAACTTGTTCCCAGTTCTCTCCCTCTAGTGGCCCCTTTCTACTGTGGCCTCTAATGATACACTAAGTGAAAATACTGCTCTAAAATGTCTTAGCTAGGATGCACACAGAAGGGAGAACATGCAATGCTTTCTTCTCAAGATTTGAGTTACTTCACTCCGTGTATTTCCCAGGTCTCATTTCCTGCAAATGTCATAAGTGAAGTCTCTTTTGTCACTAAATAAAACCTCATTGCAGACATGGAACACGTATTCTTTATCCATTCATCCATTGACAGACATCAATGTAGGTACCTCTGGGTGCCCAGAAGTGGTACAGCTGGGTCACACGGAAGTTCTGTGTATAGTTTTGTTTTTTTTTATAGCTCCATGCTAGTTTCCATAGTGACAGCACCAGCTTGCACCCCCAACAGTAATTACATGCTTCTTCACCTCCATATTCTCACTAGCATTTTAGTCATGTTTTTTCCCCTTGATAAAAGCCTTTGTGACTACAGTAAAATGAAATCTCAAATTAGTTTTAATTTGCAGTTTAATTTGGTTTGTGTGGGGCAACAAAAAGAAGCAGAATGAGCATCCAGGCAGTGAGTGCATTGTTACCAGAGAAAGGTAATGAAACCGTGAATCAAAACAGCTTCTGTGAGTAACTGGGAATTGGGAAACAGAAACACACCAGTGACTGTCACAGACCACTGGAGTACATGATAAACAATGGGATTTGAAAGAGAAGCAGGAATGGCAAGTTAAGACTGGAAGAGATAACAGAAATGTACAGTAGAGGACATATAGTGCATATTACAAGTTTTAGACAGCTTAAGAGACAGACAGAAAGAAAGCAAAAAACCAACTCAAAATGTCTCTTCCCAATCAACTAGCATTTTTTTAACACCACTTACTAAAGCAGCACAAGCCATAACCTAGAGTTAAATGGTTGCCTGCTCATCAAAGGGAATCATATTCAACCATACCTTCCCTTTCTTCTCTCTCCTTTTACTTTCTGATTGCAAGCCCACAGGGCATGAATGGCAGAGCCAATCCCTCAATTCAGACATATTCATCTTTCCCTGGCAAGATTTTTAAAACCCCGAATGGAAGGTTTCAATTGAAGCCTAGAATAAAAAGCTAATCTCTACTGCATTTCATAAGCATGACACTCAAACTGTATTATGGTCATGAAAAGCCTTTTCACAGAACAATGATATGTTTGCTCATGTGTCCCTTGTGATGTCATGAGACTGAATATCACAGGACTATTGCTTGGAGAACTCTAATCGTTTTCCAAGGGCTGTGTGTTCACAATATTCTTTTTGAAGGTTAATAAGTGAGAAGCTTTCACTTGAGTCTGACTGAGTCTGACAAACATAATTTAGCAAAGATCAATTTAAATATATATTTATTATGATCTGCCTTTATTAATCTTACTTTCAAGTAAATTATGTTTATTAGATTTTCCATAAGTACATAGCACTTAGTCCAGTAAGGTTATTACTACAGGGCTGTGATTGCAGGAATGGGAGGGGGAGACAGAGGCAGTGAAAATGAGCTGATGACCTGCTCAAACAGTCTATTCTGACAGATGTGATCTTATCAAGTTCATGTCTCATTGCTGTAATGTAAATGTTCTGTGAAAGAGATGATCAGTTACTGTAGAAGTTTGTTTCTCTCAGTTTATTGAAAAGGTGTTTAGTGACCTTTCAGTGACTTGTTCAGCCATCATTAGAGAAGCTTCCTCCTGCAGCAGATGGAGAAAACTGCAGAGGCCTATGGCCAGACAATATGTAGAGACCTGGGAACACTTTACCCTAAACAGAATGTCTCCATCAATTCTCTCCTCTATGGACTCAGAGAATCCTATGGAAGAAGAGGCAGAAAGATGGTAAGAGCCAGAGGGGATGGAAGACACCAAGGTATAGATGTGGATTCTGGTTCAAAACCATTTATTCTTTTGTCTAATTAAATCACTGGTTCTAACCCTAGCCCTGGAGCCTTAGAGCAGTTTGGTCTCTTTACCAAATATTCTTAATCGTTGAACTGAAAGGCTTCTGCTTTCATACAGTCTAGAACATTTAAACTGCTAACCCTGACCTAGAAGGCTTCAGCCTCAGCCTTTTGAGACCTACTGCTGACTGAGCCACTCTGACTAGCTCCTTCTAAACTCTGACTCTTCTGGTTCAACTCACTCTCTTCTGGGCTTTTTATGCTGAGCTGTGTCTTCTGTGTCTCTATTTCTCTCTCTGAGCTCTCAGTGCTCCATCCTGTCTTTATAACTGACTCTGCTATAACTTACTCCAGCCTCAGCTTCTGAAACTCCTTTGTAATTGACTTTTCTGCCTGCTCCTCTTAACCTTCTATTATGAACTGACTCTGTTAACTGAATGACTCTAACTCCTATCTTTAACTGTCTTTTACTGAGCTGAGAACCCGCCTTTTCTCGTTAGAGTTAGGCATGCCCTTATTCTGCTAACTCTTCCTCTGATTAGTTACTTTGTCTGCCATTCACTCTGACTCATCTCTGACATCACTTCCTCTGTGACACTGACTCCTGAGTTCTGCTTCCTGTGTCTGTTTCCACTGTTTTTTCTAGGGATTAAAAGATTAAAATTCTAAATACTGGGATTAAAGATGTATCTACATTACATTTAGACCATACAACCTCTGAATATAGTTCTTGGAATACAGCCCCTAGCTTACACACAGGGCAATTCCTCTACACCAAAGAAACAAGAAATTCTAAACACAGCAAAACCAATGCACAGATGAACTCACAGAGACTGAGGCAGCATGGACAGGCCTGCACCAGATGGGGTCCTAGAGCTGAAAGGAAAAGTGCACACACGCCACATCCCTAACCCACATTCTATCTCCAGTTGGTAGCCACTGGAAAATGAAGATTGAGTTTTCTCCAAGGGAATCTCTCTGGGAAAACAAACTACTCTTAAGGGTAGGCTGCATGCCCAAGCAGTAGATGGCTATCAGAAAACACACTCAACAGTATCTTGAACATTCCTTGTCTCATCTTGTCAGGGGTTTTTCCTTTCCATTTATTCTTTTTTAATTTTTTCTTCCTTTTTTTTTTGAACCCCACAGGTCCTTTGCGTAAGTATATGGCTTCAAGTTTTGTGTTTTTGTGGGATTCCTGAGTGTGCCACCCAGTAGGACTCTGCATCTGTATCTGTTCCTTGGGCCTCGGGGGGAGGGAGGCTCTGTTGCTTCTTGTTTGTTTTTGTTTTACCTTATTACATTTTATTCCATCTTAGACTGTTTTTCAGTGAGAGACAGAAAAAGGGTAGATGCAGATGGAAGGGGAGGTGGGGAAGAACTGGGAGGAACAGAGCGGGGGGAACCTTGGGATAATTTCTATGAAAAAAATCTATTTTCTATAAAAATTTAAAAATTAAGAAAAATTAAAAAAATAATTCTAGAAATAAGGAATATCACAAATGTATACATACATACTCTTGTACACACACTTAGAAGCATTCTAACAAAATTACAGATTGACTTTAGAAACCCAAGTGCTTAATTACCATGCAGTCTACTTTATTATAAATTAATCACAGATATGCCATCATAGAATAGAATTCTAGTTTCAAGAAACCATATATATAAGAGAGAAACATATATTCTTAATTAGTTGTATTTTTATATCAGACTTATTTGAATCAAATATGTAAAAGAAGATAACAATTCTATTCTTCCTGAATCTTTCTATTCTATATTAATACACATTCATGGAAAATACTTTTGTTTCTGTATGTGAAGATAAATTCATTCTAATGCACATATGTATTCCAAACTATCATTGTTAAATTTTATTATCATGGGGAAAAACACCTAAAATCTCACCCACTATTCCTTAGCAATTCAGCCTGAAAAGATACTTTAGTGTATCAATTGGCCCAATAAACACTTTGATTTTAGTAGAAGCCCTTACAAAATCTCTAATGGTAGCAGAATGTCTCTTTTAGTATCAAGAAATAAAAATTCCTTAATATACATCTGCCTAGAGAAGACATTTTGAGATAGCATGACATAAGCATCAAGTGGTCTGGTCCCAGATTGAGTCAATAGCATTTACAGAGCACTTCTAACTCCAAGACATGTTCCTAGGGGATGGAGAGACAACTGTGAATGAAAGATTTAAACAAAATCCCGGTTTTTGTTTGAGGATGACAGTGTTAAGAGAGTTCTGGATGACAAGATGAGTTACAGATCAGATATTGTAGAAGATGGCCAGCCATGGGGGAATCTGTTTGAACAAGAGTGGTCTCTGGTACTCCATCTTGAGAAGAATTTGAATTTGTGGATAAACTGTTCAAGGCAATGAGGGTAGAAAGAAAACAGTCAAGGCCAACTTCCTATGAGAGGAACTTGCTTCCTGTATTCACAGAATAGTAAAGAAATGTTAAAGAATGAGAGATATGAACAAGAGCAAGAGAGGGGAGCGAGGTGTCAGATTCTGCAGACTCTCTGTGGGCTATTACACTCTAAGTAGATTGAATGACATTGTGGAGGTTTAGCAGAGACTTCATCTGTCTCAAATTTCAAAATATCACTTTGCTGCAGCTTGGAGAGCTGTGTGGAAGCAAGAAAGGTAATCACTAGGTGATCTATTCCTGATGTAGAATAGATAAAAGTGATAGGGCTTGGAAAGGGTGAAGTCAATGGAAAGGTAGAAGGAGAGGCTTCGAGACCTATTTTGATAAAATATGTGGATAGAAGGTTGACGGAAGGCGCTGGAGAAAAAGATATTTTATGGATGAAAGAAAAGCTTTTGTCCTTAGACTTTGGGCATACATTTCATCATATCTCATACCATCCTCCTCTCAGGAAAGATTCACACCTAATACTTCCACGCCCAAACATGATCAATACATAGGAAAAGATACTTTAGGATGGCTTTTCATTACACATCGTTTGGTTCAAGAACTTTGAAGGTCAACAAGTTTTAGACAGACCAAAGATTCTTTTTGTTTGTTTGTTTGTTTTTTAGTATCACTCAAAAAAACCAAAAAAGAAAACCAGACAGTATCATCAACAAATTCTTAAGAGAGGAGAAATGTAAAATTTACTTTGAAAGGAAAAAATTCTTTTGCTGTCAGAGTCACTGTCTTCACAGGCAGATGCCCTGTGACTAGGTTTTACAAAAAGCTCTGTGAAACCTGAGCTTTGTAATATTTATTTTTTTATGTCATTGTAGACAGCTGCTTTACCTGAGTCAGCCATGAAGCTAATCTGCTGCTCACAAAATCTCACACATTCTTAGACGGACTTAATTATTAAAAACACCCAGCTTCCCCAGTACAAGCACAAGCATTTGCAATGACAAAGAGGGGAGAGAGGACTATTAACAGATAAGAGGTTTTGCAGATGTGATCATTGTTAGAGATAGACCCTCACGAAGAAAGCAAAAGTTTACAATATACATATAGAAAGACCTAATCAAAAGTAAGAGCCAGAATTTCCATCAATGTCCAGGAGATCAGGCAGATAAAGGCATCAGATTTGGGAGTGATCATGAGCTACACAACTGAAACCACCTTGAGAACAACCAGATGACCTTTGGCCAAACTGTGACCTTGTTAACGCATGAATGTTGGCCAGGTAGCCTTTGTCTACTCAAGAGAAACTAAATAACTATTGTCCAATGAAATGTGACAGTGTTGGGACAGGGTGACAGAAATAGGAAATAAGAGTAAATTTAAAATAACATCACATTATTTGTTAAGAAATAGCATAGAAATAGATTGACTGTGTGTGGTGCTATAGGCTTACAGTTCTAGCTCCTTGGGAAGCTAAGCAGGAGGATAGAAAAGGACCCTCCATGGACAATATACCCAAACAGGAGAGATGGGGAGCAAGAAGTCAGGGACAAAGCCAGGGCCCATTTAATGGCTTCATATAGTCGACAGATGAGCAAGATTGATTACCATAGGAAATATCAGAGATTAAATTTTCTCAAACGTAAGTATCAAAAAAGGTCATCGGAGATCAAATTATCAGAGATCAAATTAGCAGCTTATGTACCTGAGTCAATTAATTTTCTGTTGTTGTGACAGAATGGCTTAACAAAAAAGCAACTTAGAAGCTAAAAGGTTACAATCCACCATGGATAGAAAGTTGAAGTTGGCCAAGCAGTCAGGAAGCAAAGTGATCATATTTAATGCCCACACTATAAAAGGAGAGGGAGACCAGGAAGTATGGCTGGGCTATGAAACCTCAAACATGCCCCAAGTCTTCCACTAGCAAGACTTCACTTCCTAAAGCATCTGCAGTCTGCCCACTGGCACCACTGGCTGGAGACCAAGTGCTCAGCACAGGAGCCCATCAAACAACAAAGGTACCCAAACCCCGAAACCTACAATTCAATGCTAAGTTTTCAGTGGGGGACCCAGGAGTATGAATTTTGTAGCAAGCACCCGCTCGACACTGTAGGAAGTGGAGATTACAATGATGAGGAACAAACTGTAAGGACAGTTTGTGTGTTCTCTGGCTTTAGCGTTTGCATCCTCATTGGAGAAGACTTTCCTTGCTCCTTTATATTTATTTGCCCCTGACATACTCATTAAAATCCAACTGAGGTTTCACCTGCCTCCCTTGAAATCACTTCCTCTGCTGTGTGACTTGTCCTAAGCAGTCTAATTCTAGTCACCTATGAAAACAAATAAATTAATGGCAGACCAAAGAAACACATCCATGCAAGGCCAGCCGGGTCAGTTAATGAGTTTATTTATGGACTAAATAAAGAAATAAATAAAATTAGGGTTACTTATGGAAATATAGGTAAGGGATAAATTATAGAATAACCAATGACCCATTCAAGCAAATACTTCTCTTCCAAATCTCCCAACAGCTTGGGTGAAAAGGGAGAAAGTCGCATAGCTGCTGTTCCCTAGACAATGAGATATTTAAAATGCAGAACTTTCGTTAAGTAAATGAGATCACACTGTGTATATTTTGCCATGAAATGCATTAAGTGAGTTGGCCTAAGAAAATTCCAAGCGTAGGACAAGACATATGGTCACCATTAGTGTCCCGTGTAAGTAAGCACAACGAGACATTTGACCAGAAGTCACTTCTGTTGACTAAAGCACCTGTCATGTTTTGGGAGCTCAATGGATATTTCTTCCAGCATGGTTTCAATTTTAGGCGTCCTCAATTTAGTTTTTAAGAGAAACATGTTTCCTTCCCACTTACATGGCAAATGGTTATTGATTTTGTTTGTACACATCTCCTTTCAAAAATAATAAATTAATCCAGACTCTCATGTTCTGAAGTTTAGCCTTGAAGCCGATTTTCCTCAAAAAAAAATTGTTTGGTAAGGAACTTAATGATAATATCAAGAAATAAAAACTTATGGCCTTATAGTAATATATTTTTGACCAGTTTTTATCAAAAAAATAATAAGAATAAATTGAAAGCAGGAAATTAAATGTCAGTGTATTGTCAGGATTTATTTTTTCAAAAGAGGGATAGATGAAGAAATAGGTTTAAAAAAAATGAACCAAAATGTTGGGCAAAATGGAGTGTGGTTTCTATTTCTTGGTACGCAGTCACATGTAATTTTGAACAAAATAAAATAAATGCTACGTGACAAACATTCTTTTATGACGTTTCCTTTTCTAAACAAAGTTTGGCTATGATTCTTTCTCACACAGGAGAGTTTGTTCAAGATAAGGTAATAAACTCCGATCAAACTGCAGCAGGTGCCTGATGGCTAAACCAGTGAGGGGAATCTACTCACCTGTGTGATCCATCACAGGCTTAGCAGGTCACCTGAGGCAATATCCACTGCAGTCACTGGGAGCAAGGGATGACTTCCTCCCAGCATGGATGCAGGGATTTCGGATTTATCTAATGCATAGTAGGTGATCCAATTGATTGCAAAGTATGCAAAATCCCTCCAGCATACTATAGCAGAATTACTGGAATTGTTATTTAAAAGTGACATTTCCTGGGCATATGCAGTTCTCTCCGGGAAAATGGAAATTTGCATTTTAATAAGCATACCACGTGAAGCCTATGACTTGAAATTTATAGAATTATTGATTCAAATTTTAGAGTAAAAATTATATCGTTAGAATTATCAGGATATATTGAAAAAATGTTTGAACATTAAGGCAAAGTGTCCTCATTTTTAATACAGAAATAATAGAAATATGATTTTGTGAGGAAGATCCCTTTTCAAGTGAGTGACTTCATCTAGACGCTTTTGTGTATAGATCTAAAAGGGCGTTAATATACATTTTGAAGCAACATGTCACAACTCCTCCTGTCTAGATAGCTCTGCCAGCGATAACAAGCATAGCCTTCCTTTAAGAAATTAAATGTTAGATTTTTCACACTTAGTCTTGCTTTCCATAACACGCATCTTCTTTGCACAGGGCAAATGATCCAGTGTTCACTGGTTTGTGTTTTCCTCCATGATGAGAAATTGCAGTTTTTGCCTTTCTCACCATAGAATGTGTTAAATCAAGTCCAATCTTTTGAAGAAACTGTATATAGAAAGAAGTTGACGTGAGTATATAAGCAAGGGAGAGATCCCAAACAGAATCGGAACAGAAATGAGACTTATACCACTTCCACCAGGAAAAAAAAAAGGATTAAAAAAATTGGTAGGGAGCAAATGATTCCAACTTAATAGGGAATCACTGTCTCCATTTTATAGTTTATAGTTTATATGGTTACTGGCAGCTTAAGAGAGGGCGGGCCGATGAGAGTATATACCAGTGTGAATAGAGAAGACACTAAACACTGTGCTGGATGTTGCAAGCTGTATCTGGCAGACAAGGCACAGCCTCTGTTCCTGGGGAAGCGGCAGTTTTGGAAGATAGTCTTGACATCATGGAAAGAATGAAATGTTATAAAGGAAGCATGCAGAAAACATTAACTATCAAAGTTAACTCTGAGCAGAAATGATCGTGGTCCAGGGTCATATGTATCCCAGGAGATCTATGAACATGGCTGGAGACGTTTGTAGATGACATCATACCTCCACTGACATCCCCAGCCTACCTAGGCCTCGGACATTGTCTCAAGATCACGTGTTTATACGTTTCATTTCCTTTGTTTATTTTCACGCTTATTTGTTTGGGTGTGTGCACATGGGGTCCGTGTGTGCTGCAGCATGCACGTGGAGATCAGGGCACAATGTGAGGAAGTCGCTTCTCTCCTTCCATGTTGATGCCAGTGCCGAGGAGGAAGTGCAGATAGTCAGGCTTGGCAATAGCCAGCTGTCTTGTTGACTACACATTCATTCTCAAAGTTCTGTTTGTACACATTAGGAAAACCGAAGAACGTGATCAGGGTAGACCTGAAAAATAATGACTTTACTATAGTTTCCTGCTTTTCACGCATATCAAACTCCTGAGCTCCTGGGTTTAACAATCTCTTCTACTCCCCCACCCTACCCTGTCTCTTCCTATCTTCTCCGTTTTGAGAGAATAGAAGGAATTCAATATTAGCCAAACAATAGTTTGGTGACATTTGTGAAAATTTAAGTAAAATTCTGAAAACAATTACGTTCAATCTCCTTTATCTTTCCAATCCCTTCCAAAGGTGAGGACGAAACAAGGTGAGGCGGGTTGGCTGAAGTGAATGTCACATAACGATCACCGTAAGGACCTCTAAAATGCATGGAGAGAACGGCAGAAGTCAACGAATATGTCTTATCAGCGCATTAAAAAGTTGTTTAAAGTGAGGCGTGGTCTTCAGCCACCAAATGCCTCGGCTCTGTAAATAGCACAGTCAGAAGCGAGGGCGGGAAATGCCATTATGTGGGGAAAGCTGGCACTAGCTTTGTTTGTTTTACTTGAATCTGTGCTGCCCTAGTAAGCAGTTAATTTGTGTAAATATACACATTAGATTAAAAAAGGATTGATTACTATATAATCAATGGTCCTGCAGACGCCTTTGTCCCATATTCCAGAATCCACACGTAAACCACAAGCTGCGAAGAACCGGGATGGGAAATCCTAGAGGCAGGAATCACTGAGGAGACAGGCCACTTTGCTAGACAGAGACAGAACCCTTACTGGACACCAGAGTGACTACACGAGAAGTCCAGATATCAGCAAGGAAGCACAAGGTTTTTCAACGTAATATAAGCTCATTGTGTTTTCCTTGTCCTATGATTGTTTAGTATGTGTTTATTGTGCACTCCAATTACAACCCCCACCAACCCTGGTTTGGTTTGGTTCTGTTTTTTCACTCTCTACTCCCTGTCAGTGGCCTCCTCTCTACTGGCCTCCTTCCTGGATTCGTGACTTTTGGTTTTGTGACCCAGTTTAGTTTAACCAGGGACATCTGTGTAATCGTTGGACTGGAATGTATCCATTGAAAGCTGGTGGATTTATCAATGGGTACACAACTAAAGTCGATGACTGTTCCATAATCCATAAGTAACAAAAAGTTCATCTTAGGGAGTAAGGGGCCCAGAATCTCTCTCCCATATCCACAGAGGAACCCATTCTTCCATCCATATGGTGTATTCATCAACAGTTGTTATGAGTTCTTTATTGCAATGGTTGTGTCTCGGCCAGAAGATGGTGTTTTAAAGGCCTTCTGTCTTCCAGTCCCTATATTCTGTCTTCTTTTTTGTGATGTTCCCTGAGCTTTAGAAGACATGGTAGAAATGTCTCTGGGGTAAATATTCATCTGTCGCTTATTATCGGTACCTAGTGCAGCTGTGAACCTCTATATTTAAGAGCATTCATTGGAAAAATAGGCTTCTTTGAATACGGCTGAGGGTAGCATTCTACTGTGGGTATAAACCAAATCTATAAAGAACAGTTCATTTCTTTCTACGTTTAGCTAAAGAACGGTACACAAGTGGTACACAGTTCCCTCTAAGATCTATAACTTTCTCCTGCTGTGGTCTTTTTCTTTTCTTTTTTTGAGATTATGATACAATTACATCATTTCTCCCTTCCCTTTCTTCCCTGCAAACCTTCCCATATACCCTCCTTTCTCTCAAATTCATGGCTTATTTTTTTCATTAATTGTTGTTTCATGCATATATATTGTGTATAGATTTTTTAACCACATTTATACTACATGGCATGGATTATATTTTACAGAGTAGGCTTCACATTCAAAGACTGGTTAGCTGCCCCCATAACAGACTTGTCATGATTGCACAATTGGACATCTTGCTTGGCAGGTCGGTCTTACTGTTCACAGCTGGGTAACGGCATTGATGTCTTTCTTCCTCAGTAGCCTGCATAACACCTTTGGGACCATGAAAATTAGCTTTCAGGGAGAAAACTTCTAACTCAGCTCCAACTTGATTTCCCTGTATCATGAAGCCAAAGTATGTGGTATTTTCACCAAGAGCCTTTTATCATCCTGGTTTGATGGGAAACTAAGAAGAATGTTCAGAATCTGTATTGTTTGGGACACTTCTGGAGCCTCTCTGACCATACAAAGATATCACACCTCTGGCACTAAAGTTTTTATTAAATAACTCACAGCATCTAAAAACAGCTGTTTCAACCAGGCAGGCTTTATGCCTTTAAACTCTTTTAATTTGGTTACAATTTAGTTGGTTTCACTGTGACCTGTCATACTCTTAGTCTCTGCTCATTCACCTCCCTTCTCCCCAGTGACTCTCCTACTTAAACCTCTCTAGCCTCAATATTCTCACTTCTATTTCCAAAATATATTTTCTCTTTCTTTTAATGCATAGTCTCACTTCGTAGCCGAGCCTGGCCTGGAACTTACTACGTAGACCATGTTGATTTTGGTTTTGAATGGTTCCTTCTACCTCAACCTCCAAGTATTGGAATCGTAGGGAATCATAGTAGTACACCATCCTCTGCTCCAAATAAAACTCAATACTCATATTTTTATACAGAAATAAATTCATATTTTTTCAGAGAGAGAATAGTTCTATGGTTTGGGTATGAAGTGACTGAAAAAAATACATTCACATATGTAGAATGCCTGGTTCCCCATTTGGTAGGTAATTCGATACAAGTGCACTAAGTTGAGAGAGATGAGAGGGGATTTTTTTCTAAATGAGGGAACTAAGTTCTTCCTTAGAATAACATAACAGAACGGGATATTAGGTAGCAGAACCTAGGCAGAGAAAGTGGGTTATTGAGGGGCCTGCTTTTTAAGAACATACCTTGCTCCCTTATCTACCCTCTCCTCTCTACCTCTGCTGCAACAAGATGAACAGAGTTCTTTCACATCATGTCCCCCACTGCCAGGCTTGATCACAACACAGGCTTTAGAGCAAGATGGCAGCCAGGCATGAACTGAAATTTCTGAAGCCATAATCCAAAATAAACCTCTGCTTCTTTGAATCGTTTTATTTTTTTAATTATTACTTCGGATCTTTTCTCACAGCAACGGAACGCTAGCACAGCAAGCATGCAGCACAGGCAGGGTACCCGTTGCTCTACTATGATGTGGGCTGCCTTGTATTTTGGCCATCACAACTTTGTTCTATTTGCTTCTCATGCTCTGTTGTATTGACAGCCCTCATATGTGGTTATCTTCTGTAAATTTGCTAGTTGGTTTATCCACTCTATCCAAGATACTCTTGTGAGTGTTACATACGTAGAGGAACACTTGGAATTTTTATGTTAAGAAAAGTTCTTTGGTTTAACTGACTAGTCACTAGAGGTTGGTGTGCCCACCCCAGCTGTGGTTTAGTTGTTTACGAGTTGGGATTGGAATGCTTGATGCAGGTGGCTATAATTTGGTTAGGTGCAGTCGTTCTGGCACCTGTAGCTTGTCTTTGGGATTGGGTGCCGCATGGGTTTATGGGAACTTTTGACTTAGGGCATAAAAGCTCTGAAGCCCTGAGAGTCGAGGTGGACATTGGTTGGTGGTTCGTTAGTTGGATTGCTGTCATTAGTGAGATAATTCCTAAAAGAACAAAGGTTGGAGAGATTCAAGCTTAGGACAGCCTAAAAAGAGGCCGTGAAGATTTCTACCTTTCTCTCTTTCTGTATTAAGGCTGCTTGTAAAAGCAGTGAAGATGTCTATCTTTTCTTTCTCATTCTCTAAATTGAAGGTAAAAGATTGTAGCGTAGTGCTACGTTACTGCTACATACATGTGATGATTTTCTGGTGCAGGCTTGTATTAGTGATGATCACATTACTGCTCTTGGCTGACTCTCCTCTTCCTATGTTCCCCCCCCCACCATGCTGTCTATAAATGATGAGAATAATAAGCATTGTACTTTGAGTAGGACATTAGAAGCTAGACTGGACCTTGAGATAAAAAAAAAAAAATAGTAATTCCTAAATGAACGTGCTGCAGAAATGCGGCGGAACCAGTAAGAAATGGAGAGATATGCAGACTGTGGACTGGGTGGGATGCACGAGACACCAAGGAGAATTTTTTCAAAGAAGTCAGAGGTGCAGCAGGAAGACCTTCCCTTAGGGAATTTGTTTTTAGACCCTCTGTGTACAAGCTGCTCTTGGCCCAGCTGCTGGGCAAGGCAGTGGAGCATCCGACAAGATTAGTGAGGCCACCTGATGAATATGTGGGAGATCCTGTTTCAGAAAGAAAGTTCTGTGTTCTAAGTAGCACGAACTGCCCCTCAACCAGCTGTTTCTGTGGCCGGGTTACAGGTTCCTTTTGATCACATACGCCATCTCTATGTAGGAAGATTTCAGCTCTGTAACCACACCAGGTTGCAAAAAGAATTATCATCATTACATAGAAAACAGAAATCACAGGAGAAAAGTTCAAGGCGGCATCATCGATGATTGGTAATTCTTTTTCTTCAATCTGTAACAGAATTAAGCTCTCTCTCCATTTACTCATTTCTCATGGCACTCTTACTCTGCTTTGTGGCACTCGGTTTTCTCATTTTATGAAAACTCTTAAACTGAAAGACAATGCATGCTGCGTGTTATTCATTTGGAGTAGTCTCTGGGCTTCACTGTATACCTGCTCTTAGACTCAGCTGACTTAATCGTCACCGTCAGGAGCAACATTTCTCAATACCGTAAGCATCTTTAACATTGTTGGTCCACAGCAAGATGGAAAGCATACGATGCTGTCTCATTTACTCAGTAAGGTAGCAGCTAGATGCCCACTGGTAGCATCGGCAACAATAACCGTCTCTCCGCCAATGTTCCCTAAACAATAAAGGACTAGTTCCTTTCTCCTCTTTTATTGCTGGATTCTCATCAACTATAAATAAGTAAATCAATAAATGAGAAGAGTTATAGGAGAAAATTTGTCATGCGTAAGGCTGCCTTGACATCACACAAAGAGTTCTTTGTGTGCTGCTTGCAGGGTAGGCATTCTGTGCCTGTGGTCATCAAAGTCTATCTCACATAAGCTCTGCAAAGGCTCGTGGAAAGCCAGAGAAGATGCAGAGCCCGAAGGCTCGCTGTCACATCACAGACAGACGTGAAATATAACTACCAGCCTCCCGAAATAAGTTCATCAACTCAGAAAAGAACAAACGAGACTTGACAACACTCTTGTCAAGAGGATTGATAGGAAAGGCCAGGGCTTTGCCACATGAGTACACACTGATTGTTGCTCGGGGCTTGGTGAATGATGAACAAGTAGGGGCTCTTTGCTGAGAGTGTTAGCATGAACTCTCAGGCTGAGAAAAGGGGGATTGGACGGGAAGACCTGTGCTCTCACAGATGCCATTTTACCTGAGAACAAACTCCTCTCTCTGATTTTTTTTAAGTTGGTCTAAAAGGGAGAAGAAAAGGGCAATAAAAATTTTTCACATTTTTTTCTTTCATTTATGACAATGTTTCAATGCCAAAGACAAAATCTGATGAAAACGCCATAGAAAACAACTGTAGCATTCACTGTGTTTACATAGATTTCATGGTTCCATTTGTTAGCAGCCTTCCAGGTAAGCAACTGCTGTATCGGGGCGCTTAAAATAGAGGCGAACAGGCACAGTTCCCGTTTTTTAGTACAGCAAAAATGATGTGGAGGCCGAGTACAGCAACTTCCTTTGCTATATTGTAAAAATTTTGCAAGAAGTTACCACTCTAACTCAGAATTCCTTTACTGTTTTGTTCTTTCCTTCCTAAGAAGTGCTCACAGTGACAGCCACAGGCAAGAAGCTTTGCTATTTCCCGTGAATTTTAACCTGAAAATTTGTGAGTTTTGGAGCAATTGGAGTCTTAGAAAAGATTGGCTGTGATGTATTCTTGCTTATGCTTTATGTGCTCTGGTTACTGTCAAATGTTATTTCCAAGCTTTATTCCTTCTCCACACTCACTGCACACATATTCCCTTATTAATAAACATGGACACACACACACACACACATGCACACACAATATTTCAGGCTTGAATATAACTTGTATGCTTGATATGCTCAAAGCAAAACATAACATGTTCCATTTATCAGGGCTGCAAGTAAATCAGGTTGAGAAACATAGAGGAAACTCAGATATGAATAAATTATTCCACGTGACTCCATTACAATATTTCCAATATCATTGCATCAAGAATGCACCACTTGCATGCATTAAATGAATTATGGTACGGACATACAGTGAGCTGCTATTGAAGCCATTAATAATGGTGTCTTAATAGAATATATAATGATTTCCAAAGATGTCCTTGATATTGGGAGAATAAAGCAAACTCTGGAGCAACATCCACAATTTGTTTCCAATTTTAAAACTGTAAAATATGATTACATTACAACTAGTCCTGTCTTTGTGTAACTTGAAGCTCTAGAAAGTATGCATGTTGAAAAGAGAGTAAAAGGAAACATACAAACAAATGAGTTAAAGGTTTCCTCACTCTGAGTCGTAGTTTCTTCAACTAACTACCTTACCTAGTAAAGTGAGAAAGTGAATGCATCAACAATGACAGACAAGCTCACACTGACTGTATGTTTCCTAATTTCTATAAGGATTTTTGGAAAACAACCTTAAAACTACTACTATGCAGTCTTGTTTGTTTGTTTGTTTGTTTGTTTTTAAGTGGAGTTATGCTTCAATTACTTAATAGAAATTTCTGGTGAAGCTCATCTCTCTTCAATATTGAAAACTAATTAGACCAATTAATACAATTGTTAATGTAAATAACTCAAATTCAGAGTTCTCCATAATTTGGAGCAGTTATAAATAGGAGGTCTGATGTAAGGAAGAGAAAGATAATGAAATCTCTACTTCCCTCTGACAGTTTATAAGGAATTACCTTCTAAATGACATGAAATTCAAAAGATAGGGGTAAGCCATCCAAGTATCATTGTTTCTGCTTTTCTTCTGTGAGCAGGTTGAATTATTGTTCTTTCTAAAAGGCCACCCCCCAAAAAAAATTAAAAATAAAATATCTAGAGAATAAAGTATCTGATACTGGATTCTCTAGTGTTTTTCTTCAGTAAGCATTTTCCTGGACTCAGGTGAGTGGTCTCAGGATAGTGGTTGTGTTGACAAGTTTTATGTCAACTTGATATAAGCTAGAGTCATCAGAGAGGAGGGAGCCTCAGTTGAGAAAATGGCTCCATAAAACCAGGCTGTCAGCAAGCCTGCTGGTCACTTATTAAATTAATAATTGATGGAGGAGAGCCCAGTCTGTTGTGAGTTGGTCACCCCTGGGGTGGTGATCCTGGGTTCTGTAAGAAAGCAGGCTAGGCAAGCCATGCAATGTGAGGCAGTAAGCAGCACTCTTCCATGGTCTCTGTGTCATGTCCTGCCTCGAGGTTCCTGCCCTGTTTGAGTTCCTGTCCTGACTTCCTCTGATGATGAACAGTTATGTGGAAGTGTAAGCCCGATAAACCCTTTCCTCCCCGAGTTGCTCTAGTCATGGTGCTTCATCATCACAATAGGAACCCTGACTAAGACACCGATAGTGCTGACTTGGCATTCTGTAGACAATGCAAGATGATTATTTAATAAAAATGAAGTACCAAACCAACAAGTGTAATAAAAGTTGCCAACACCGCATCTTTACTCTGGCCTTTTTACTATGTTTGTATGTGAGTAGACATATGTGTGTATTCATATATGATGTTACTCCTGAGGCATTTTATCCTATAGTAAAGATTTTAACAAACAAAAATCACGACATAAGACTTATTCCAATTTATCCAAAAATCAACCATCAGTCTAGCCACAGAAAGTTAACAACTTTGGTTGAGACCCTGAGTACTGAATGCAGATTTTACATAATTTGTGATTTGGTTTTTGAAAGCAGAAATCTAGTCAAGCAGTTTCTCCAAAGTGTATTTTAAGAAATGCTTCTCCTTTAATGTGAAAAAAGTAACATGAAAAACATGATTGGATGTGCATTCAGATTATAATAAACTGGCCTAGAGCTACAAATAAACTTTAGAATATCATGGTGATCACCTACAAATTCTGTGTGTGCTGATCTATCACAGCGAGGTCTGAAGTAAGCTCTGTGTGCTGCCTGGGAAGTAGAATCCTTGCCGCAAGAATGAAGGCACTGTCCTCAGCGTTGTAGCTGTGTCCCTATGAACACCTGTTCTCAAGGCCCATGATCAGTATCTGGACCTGTCTGTTCTTCTAGAAAACAGAAAAACAGCGAAACAAAAAGAAAGATGAACAAAGAGAATAAATAAAATACGCAGATCCATGCCGTATTGTTTCCCTCTGCCTAGGACGTCCAATTGGTTAAATTCAAGTGTCCGAGATGTAATCTGTTTTGTTGTTTTTTGGTTTTTTAAAAAATAACAACCCAGATTGTCAAAACTGAAAAATAAATCACTGTTGATGTAACAAAATAAGTCAGAAAATGAGAAAAAAAATGACATCTTTCAAGATCAACTGTTCCGCAGCATCCAGCATACGCTGGCAGCCTGCAGATCACACATTAACTGGCTTAAGCACTAAAGGAGGGGGAGGTGAGCCCTGATGGTCAGTGGCTATCAGAGTCAGGAGGCAAAGAACCAGTTCTTCCTGGGGATGATGCGTTGTGATATCTCTGTTGGTAGCAAGCTCTTTGCTTTTTAAAAATTTATTTTTATTCTCTCGTATAATACAGCGCCCCTCCTGCCCTCCCTCCATTCCTCCCAGCTCCCACTTTCTCCCTCTCCTCCTATTATAAACCCTCCCCACTGCACCCACTCATCCCCTCCCCTGCTTCTCCCCATTGAAGAGAGCAGTCCTCCTAGGGCTGGTTACTAGTTACTAGTTACTAGTTACTAGTCAAACAGGGCACGACAAGCTGGGACAAGGCTGGGTACTAGTGCCTACACTGAAGGTGAACTAGGCAACCCAAGTGGAGGAAAGCTGTCCCAAGCGTAGGCAAAAGCAACAGAGAACCCCCACATGCATTCTAGCCCATAGGTTCTCTGCAAGAACACCAGGCCAGACAACCATACCAAGGAAAGTAACTTCTTAACCACAGCAAAGGCTCTTGTTTTATCTACCTCAGTATGCATTTTTATGTCTCTTAAATAAAATAAAATAAAAATAAATTGAAGTAAAATAAAAAAATAACAAGCCCCGTAACGGAATATGAATAAGATCTGAGATATCTTGAAAACATGAAAGTATGATTCCCTTTCATCCACGTGGGTAGTTTGTAAAATAACTCAGCCGCGGACAGTGTGATTAAGTTAAAATGGACAGTTGAAACACAAATTCACTTTGAGGAAAAAGGGCAGAATCACAATGATTATTCAAAAGACCATCATTTATTTCTTCCCACATATGTGTGTTCATTTCATTCATTCATTTTTCTCGTTAGCCAGTAACCTGAACCTATTACCTCCTGCACAGTAAACTCTTCCGTCGGTGGTAAACTACAATACTACACCGAAGTAACTTAGTCAAATAAAACTTTGATGAAAAATGCTGGTGAATCTTGAAAGTTGATGGTCTTCTGGAAATTTGAGATCCACGTGGACTGAATGAGATCCAAGAAGAAATAGCAATGCAGGAAAGAGATGGTGGGGAACTCCAGTACAGGTGGACAGGAGGCGAAAGGGATGGGAAGTGGAGTACACAGAGGGAGAGAGAAGAGCTTCAGACTGAAGGAAATACGGGAATCCTGAGCATCTGAGCTCAGGTGTGTTTATTGATTCAGAACTCCTCAGGTGCAATTCATAAGGTCATCAAGCGTCCCCCATAGAAATCCAACACCTGCAAACAATACAAAAGGCCAAGACGTAGGGTGCCCCTCACCCAACAGTACACAAATTATTTTAAACACAGCTAAAAATAAACTTCTACAGCAGGTGTCACTTCTTTTTGTTCTAGAGCTTTCTGGTGTGCTGGCAATCTGCGAGTCTGTGATCTCTCCATTCTTTATGGGTGAACACCTTGTGCTATATTTCCTCTTGGCACTGCTTTCATTGCATCCCATAAGTTTGGGTATATTGTGTATTCGTTTTTATTGAATTCTAGAAAGCCTTTCATTTCTTTCTTTATTTCTGTCTTGACCTAGTAGTCATCCGGTAGATGTTAAGTTCAATATCCATGAATTTGTAGGCACTCTGCTATTTCTACTGCTGTTGAAATCCAGTTTCAATCCATAGTGGTACAACAGCATGCAGGGAGTTATTTCAATTTTCTACTATCTGTTGAGACTTACTTTGCGGCCCAAGACATGGTCAGTTTTAGAGAAGTTTTCTTCTCCATGAAGTGGAGAGAAAAGGTATATCCTTTTGCGTGGGAGTGAAATATTCTGTACAGAGACTGAAGTGAAGTGGCAGGCCTGGAACCTGCAGGGTCCTCTAGATATGCCGTGTGGAGCTCCTACAGACTGGAGTAGGGGGTGTTCTCTGAGCCTTCCATCTGCCCTCCGGACTCTTTTCCCCCTGCTGGTTGCCTAGTCTACCCCTCGATGCAGGGATTATTATCCAGTCTGGTTCCATCTTGTTATGCCCGGTTTGAGTAGTATCCTGGGGGAATACTATTATCTGGGGAAAGGGAGGGCATGGAGGGCAGATCTGGGGGAGAGGGGAGATGGGGGAACTGGAAGGAGCAAAGGTAGGGGAGGAAGGGGAGCAAATGTATTCTAGGAGAGAAGAAAAATAAATGAATATATAATAATAATAATAATAAAATTATATTATTATTATTATTATTATTATTATTATTATTATTATTAAGCCAAATAAGTCTAGTTAGTAAATTGACAAATTTATTGTTCTTCTAGAAATATCTTTGTACTGAATAATACCTAAATTGATTCAGAAACATATGTTTAATAGACAAGCACAAAGAAAATTATGAAAATAAGAAGGTAAAAGTTGAAATATGATGATTTAATAATGTCACAAAGTTACCAGATCATTTACAGAGTCAAGATGAGCTAAATGCATGGCCCTGGTCTTAGCTTCTCTCCTCTTGAACATTAAAAACCTGTGTTGGATGGATCTCAAAGATGAATGATCCCCAAATCCCTTTCATAATTTAACCAAACTCCCACTTATAAGAGTTACAAGATGACACAAACTTTATTACGAATTCAATTTTGGATTAAGGAGATGAAACCCTTTAAAAATTATTCACTTACTAAATTATCTCATGTGCACGAATATTTTCTTGCATGCAAGTATGTGCAGCATGTGCATTTAGGACGCTGCAGAGGGCAGAAGGTATTGGAGCCCCAGGAACTGGAGTCACAGACGGTTGTGAGTTGCCATGTGGATCCTGGGAATAGAACTCTGGGCCTTCTTCAAAAGCAACCAGTCCTCTTGACTGCTGAAGCAATCTCTCCAGCCCCTAGGTGACTTTTTAAAAGCATTAGATTCTTGTAAATTAATACCCACTGAGAGAAGAAAGTAAGAGAAGATACGCAGTATTTTCATTCACAAGAATTAAGTAAGAAAAATAGGTTAAGGTAGTTCAAAATAAGTTTTCATGAGTATCTTAGCTACTTGCAAGTTACTGGAAAGTTTGAAGGAAGTGTCTCAAAAGTCTTTGGTATTTTAACTCTCTAAATGTGTGTTTACTTATAAAATAATATAAACACTTTATGCGAAACTAGAGAAAATTGCCAGAAATCGCATATATTTCTAGCAGATAAACAAATACCAACATTAGATACTCTCTTCCTGCCTGGTCTTCCTTTGTCATGGCTTGGATTTACAATCTTACAATTCATCCTACACTCTTGTTCATAATTTCCCCAAGAGAAAACGGATTTTCTAAGCAAGCAGCAGCTCTATCAGAGTGATCACCAATTCTAAACCATGAAAAGTCCAACGTAATGAGGTTTTACCCTATCGTACAGAAAATCTCCCATCCCTCATCTTTGTATAGAAAAATGCCTTAGAGGATATGCTAGACCCATGACTTGGGAGCTAAACAGCTAACAAGAAACAAGCACGCTCTCCTATGACACAGTTCTGTTTCCTCTCTTGCACCTTAGTGTTCTCTGCTATTTTTTAAGAAAATTTTTTTCTTATCAGGAAGCTTCACGGATTAGCAATTTATGCAGGGCCAGTTCCTAAAAAAAAAAAAAAAAAACTATAATTCTTATGCTTTAAATTCAGTTTCTCTGTTGCCTAGTTTTAGGTGATAAGCTGTGTGAAAATGTAAACCTTTTAAAAATTTGTTTAGGCTGGAAAACCAAAGGTACTTATATCTACAAGGATCTGAGAGTTTTGAGCAACTTACATAGAATTCAGTCATCTGTGTGTGAAGTCTGCATATAACCAGTAGTGACATTTTACAAATGCAACGCAGTCCAAATGTTATAAAAACCTTTCAGAGGCAATGCTAACAAAATACTCAACTTGGTGTGAGTGAAATAACAGTTTTTTTTTTCACTTAAAATGATAGTTATACTTCTGCAATAATAAGGAACTGTATAAAATATAAGATGTTGTTTAGGGGAATACATGTTTCTTATAAAATTAATTATATCTATTTTGTTATGATATTCTGTGCACATAAACTATAAGTTGTATACGCTGAATTGATCTGTACCTGTGTTTGAATCACCTCGATTTTATAATATGAATTTCCCTCTGTTAGAAAGAAATTAGGTACAATTTATTTTCTATAAAGATTTAAAACACATTCTGCAATTTGTTGTGATAGCTGACAGATCTGAGTCCTGGTAGATTTGAAATCTCAATCAACAGAACACCTACAGACAATTAGAGCAACAGGTCAGGTTTAGGAGCAAATAAATTATGTCCATTGGCATTTCCTCATACTTCTTCATTCATTGTATTCAGAAACCTAGCATCAGAGAGTCCAGAGGAGCCCTGGAAGAAGCTGTGACAGAAAGGAGCTGCTGGGAAAAGGTAACTCAGTGACTTCCCACTGGTTAATAGCCCTGGGTTCTATGAGAGGGTTCCATGTTAATAGCCTTGAGTCTGTTCTTTACATTCTGGACTGTAAGTCCATTAAAAGTACCAATGCTACACAGATTCAAGAACCACTCAAAAATTTAAAAAGCCAGCAATCATTAAGTGTATCAAGGACCCTGAAAAATGAAGTCTATGTCTTCAAATTCTTTGATGGTGTACTTTTTCAAGGAGTTGATGGACCCATTTATTTTCTTATTTGTGTTTAAAATACCATGCCAGTAATTGATTCCAAATGGGTAAAAAATAGTCCAGGAGTACTTATACATTCCTTCTCTAATTTTGAAAACAGAATTGTTTTTACTTACAGCTTGTTTTTATATAACCAGTTTTAGAAATGAATACAGGGTCAACTAAACCCCCGTAATTGTGGGATGTTTTGTTGAAATCCAAGTCCTAATCCCTAAGACATAAGAAACAGTGGAGGAACAGATAAGAATAGAAAAAGGCATCCTTTTACAAGGTTCCCTTGGTCAATGCCGTGTGGGTATTTCTCTGACATTTCAGGCACTTGAGAAACTACCCCTCCTACAAATTGAAAGAACAGAAAAGGCAAAGAAAGGGAAGGGTGATAAGAGATGCCATCCTCAGTTACTTATCTTGTACAATTATTCATGACAGAAATGGGAAACTCAACATTTCAACTTTATATTCTTCACTCATTGAGACTCTGTAGACTCTAGTGTTTCTTAGAATGTACTTTAGAAAATATGCAGAGAATCTTCTACACTACTAATTGGCCTCTATTTCAAAATGTATTTTCCTGGCCTCTGAAATAGTCATTACCTATTTATTTTGCTCTCTTTATAGTTGTGTTCCTTAGCTATAAAGCCTTTCCTTGATGTTAAATATCTGCCAACTTGGATAGCTAAGATGCAAAGTTGGCAGAGCTATATCACTGTCGTCCTCATGTTTCATATTCTCAGAGCCCAGCACAGGGGAAACATAAAAAATAAAGGCATATTTTCACATGCAACCAACACTAGCTCAGTTACTGAGATTAGCTCGTGAGGGTGGAGGAAGCGTGGACTCCCTCCTTCTCGTACATGTATCCTTTTTATCCACTTCCATCTGCAACTCAATGGATAGAAAATATGATGGTTGAAGAAATCTGTTCATTCTGGTAAAACTGTTTGGAGGTGTCAAGGCTAAGAATAGTCTCAGGCTGACATTAAATAGTAGGGACACATGCTGAGCTGGCTCAGCCAAAGCTGGTGTCTACAGCAGCACACTAAATTAGAATTCCAATGGAAGACCACTTTTAGAACACTCCTGGGCCTGATAACTCAAGGACATTTCAGTTTATAGATGCAGTGTGGGTCCTGGGCCAGATTGATTCAGGTGTCCTTAGAAGATGTTTTCAAACCAGAATGTAAGTGAGAAAGCTGTCACAATAGCCAAAGAATGGATTTTTTCAGAGCACCAGGAGCTATATAAGTCAAGCAGGTTAAACAGTAAACCCAATGTAGAAAGAACTATGCTTTCTAAGGTTAGGGAGCAATTCTGCTTTTTAAAGGTTTCCAGATTGCAGTTTTTCTCTGAAAGTTTAGCTGATTCAAATCTTTGCAACATCTAGTACAGAGTTGAAGTTGACTATATGTCTAAATCTGTGTCCCCATAAATGTCACAAGTATAGAAAAATATCTATTTCCTGTAGAAACCATGTGTCATTTCGACTCATTGCTGCTTTAAGTCAGTTGCAAATATTTAGACTTAAGTGCCTGGTTGGTTAAGGTGGTAGGTACAGAAAAGAACAAGCCTGTTCAGGAAACAATTTGTCTGTGAATTGATCTGCTCTGGAGATTTTCCTGCATTATCTTATAAAAACAAGTCTTTCTCATGCCTTCACGTCCTATCAAACTCTATTTGGTTCTGTTCTCTTTCACAATCTATCAAACAAGTTTGTTCAAAGAAATGTGTTAATTCACAAGTTTACAGGGCAACGAGCCTTAGGCTGGAGAGCTCATGTGGCGGTTAAGTAAGTCCATAACCCTACCTCTGGGCAGGACCCTGCCAAAAACCCATCAGACACTTACGAAGTGTAACTCATCTTCTACAGCTGGAAGAAAGACATTTTCAGTGATTCCAATGAATCACTCCATAGTCATATCTCTTCATATTTTGTTCACCACAGAGTTGAAATGCACTTTTAATAAATCTGAAAAGCATGTTATTTCGCAGACAGGCCAAATGACACCGTTCCTTTCTCTTGTCTGTCAAAGTCTCACTACTTATTTTCAGTAAACATTACAGCTTTGAGCCCCTGAAGGGCTATATAAAATATTTTATACATATATAAGTTCACTTTTTAAGCAAATATTTTAAGCAAATAACATACTTTCCAGGTTCATTCACTCACTAAAACAATTATTCATCAAAAACTCTTATGAGTTGTTCACTTTGGGGGTCTTGGTATTAAAGTAGCAATAATAAACAAAAAGTCTGCCTTCTTGAAGTGCAGAGCCAGTTCAGTGAGGGTAATTGGCTATCAGTCAGGTACATAAGTACAAGAAATGAAACAGGTACAACTAATTAAACTTTCTCCTCTTCCTCCTCCTCCTCCTCCTCCTCCTCCTCCTCCTCCTCCTCCTCCTCCTCCTCCTCCTCCTTCTCCTTCCTCTTCTTCTTCACTGAAATTAGAAAGCCAATAGCAAATACAGATTTCTGACACAGATTAGGAATTAGGATTAAGACATGTTGCTTGGGAGGCCTGTCAATTTCCCATTTCCATGTCCAGCAAGTAGTCCAATATTGTTTTCCAGAGTTAATGGGAGATGTCTATCTAGACTATGAAAAATTTGGAGTCACCAAGCCCTGATATTCCATTTCATCAAACTTCCTTCTAAACAGTTATACTTATGCCCACAGACAAGGACTATTTTTATACTTAATCAGAGAAGCCATCATTCTGCTGAACAGTGATGAAACATGTAAAGAACCATGGTGGTTCGAGGTATCGGAAATTAATTTCAGGTGATTGCTTGGCTCTATACCAAACATTTATATTCTAATTTCTGCCTTCTACAGCTCAGAGAATACTGTGTAACAGAAATTGGAAAAAATATAAGAGCTGAAGTGTGGGGAGTAACTGTGAAATGTGTCTTCTAGGCAAGACATGGCTTTGCAATCACAAAATCGCATCAGCCTGCCTTGGATCTGCACAAGAGAAGCCCTATCAATAGCCAGGCACGGATAGAGGAAGAAGGGCTGAGAGGATCTTATGCTCACTGCTGAATAATTATTTGCTATTAATTGTTTGTAGGTTCAGGGAGAAAGGAGTATTCACTAATGTAAATTTAAAAATCTCATCTTCTTTGTCCAGATTCCATTTTACCAAAAATTATTAATTATTTTGCCTTATATTACGTTAAGCATTTCCTTATGTATCACATTATCCTCTGAAACTCCCAGAGAGTAGTTACTATGACCTATCTTTTGCTTATAAAGCATTACAAGGGAGACAACAAACAGGTTGTCTCAGGTAAAATAGCCAGTGTTCTACACATAATGTGATACCAGATATGTATCCTCTCCAAAAAGTGAACTGTTTCTTGACACCAGGTTTCCAGATGGATACTTGGATTCTGCAAGCATCTACAAGGGCCCTCAGCGTGTGATACAAACATTTCTCAAATGGGGCTCATGAGAGACAAACATCCAGAAATGTCTTCATCGCTATCCACTGAAATAAGGAACAAATATGTGTTTGTGTTGCCAAGGGTTTATGCAGTTTCATAACTCATTATGCATCTATTCTTCACATATTACATAGGCAATATTAGTATACCAAGCCTCAAATAAATTAAGGAACCAGTCCATTCATTATAAACTATGGAAAGCCCATATTTTGAGTTACAGCAAGTCTAATTCCAGGAAAAAATTCTCTCCATCATAAAAAGTTGCAACACCAATGAAATAGGCAATTTTTTCCAGTTTGTGTTTACTAGAAGAATCAAAAAATTAAGGGCAGTTGACTGTGAAGGCTAAAATGTTCTCGTATGCTCTGTCACAAATTTTCAATTAGATAGCACCATGTGTCTATGAAAGATAAAATTCTTCACTCATTGAGGGAGACTCAAACTAAAATAAAGAAAAATGTACAATGAAGAGCAGTCAAGTATTCACCCAAGGCTGCACATAAAATTAAGGGCAAGGCATCGAACACGGGTGTTTCGACACAAATCTTGTTTCCACCTTGTTATGTATGGACGTAGTAGGGTTCTTTACTGCAGGTTGTGGAGTGAACGGAACACTGTGGGAACTGAACTGAGACCATTCTCTCAGCTCAGCATCAGTCTTCCTGTTCCTTGCCTCATGTTTGAATGATGCCTGGAAGAGAGACTGTTTTCTAAACTGGGAAAACTCGTGAAATTTAGACCATGAAACAAAATTATTAGGAGTGTGAAGTGATTTTTCTTATCCCTCTGCCTCTCGTGTATTTTTGCCTAAAACAAATACACATGTTAATGTAATTTCCAATTTCCTGTATAGCTTAAAACTGGTCTATAGCTGTGCTTCATACCTTAAGGACAACTTCCAGGAAGTCTTATGTATAAGGAGGCCATTTTGAAGTTTCAGTAGTTAATCCCCTTGGACACTTTCCAAGATACACCTGCCTTCTGATGAATTTTTCTCTGTCATGAATAGAATCTCAGGATATAGAAAGTTTGGTTCTAATATATCCTTAGTCCAAGATCTAGAAACAGATGACATCGAGACTGAACTTTCAGATAGTAACTAGGACAGAAATATTCTTACTGTGAGGACGTAGGAAGGAAATTAATTGCAAAAATAAAACAAAGTTTCCCTAGATAGTACGTTATAAGAGGAGCTTATAATAACATAAAGTGATTTATAACTGCCAGTGCTTTCATTACACATTCTACTACTCAGTTCTGAAAATAACCTGATGAGGAACGCTGAAGAAGGTGGCCCACACAGAAGCAGATGCCGAGCTAGGTTAGAACCTCGAGAAATTTACTTGCGGAAGGAGCAAGCGAAGAGGGGAATTTATTCAAACCACAATGGTGGTCTAATGTTTATAGAGAGAGAGAATGAAGGAGAGGACATTGAACAGCAAGACTTGTAATACAGCAACTCTGCAAGAAAGCTTCAACCTGAAGTTGTGAAATCTGTAAGTTAAAGATCTTCATCAGCAGAACAAGCCCATCTTCTTGCTGGAGTGGGCCCTTCTTCTTACCATCCTCAGCCTTTGGCAAAACGCAGCCTTCAGGAAACATGGCCACAAGGTGGAACAGTCTTAGATCCAGAGAAATCCTACCTAGGGATATCAACCAGTTATCCTTCAACAGGAGACCTGAGCATCGTATTTTCGTAACTACTACAGGTTCTTAAGATCACCTAAATGCCAATTAGAAATGATGGGCTCAGATGTTTAGTGACTCTTATTATTTCATAGAATACTTAATATCATATACATAATGCTTACAAAGGATTTTTACCACAAAAACTGCATATTCATTGGTCACGATTATATCCAATTAGTTGTCAATTCTGTTCTTTTTAGAAAGCCAAATCTATAGTGCGTTCGAACACAGAATTATACAGTGAGTATCCTGAAAGATTTAAGATGCATAAACATTGACCTGAGCAGGAATAGATAAAGTCCACCCATGAAACTTGATAAAAGGCTCCTCATAGATTGGTTCTTCTGCTTGTAACCTCAGAGCATATGTTACGATATAAATCTTTACCCAGCCTAATAGGTTAAATGCTTTATCTTAGAAATTTTTGGTTTACGTTTTCACAATTCTGTACATATTTACTATGTATTTTGGTCGCTAGTCCTCTCCCATTCTCTTTCACAGCTCCCAACCCACCCCTACCATTCTCTCTCCCGCAGTCATTTGTATTGTTTTGCTTTGCTGTTACACAGGATTTAATTAGGGTCATCTATATGAAAGTTTGACTGATGTTTGACATTCTATAGTCTATTACTTTTAGTAGTATATGTATTTAGATGAATAAATATAAATTAGTTATTTAAAAATCACCTCGTTTTTCAAAGGCATGACAAGTATCTTTGCAAAGCATGTTCTAGATAATGCAGTACAAGAAAACTCTGATTCTGAGAGCAATTTCAGAATAGAAAAGAAATAGAAAATAGAAATAGAATAGAAAATAGAAATATAGAAATATGCAACATAAATTATTATTTTATATTCATATAAATATAGAATATATAGTCTATATATAGAATAAATATAGAATATAATTCTACATTATATAAATAGAAAAAACAACAATAGAAATCTATTAATCTTTTCAAGACCATATGAAAAAGCCAAAGCTCAGAGTCATTAGCAAATCTGGACAGAAAATGGTAAGATCCAGTTTTAATTTGGCTCCATTGCCTACTAAAAACTGGTGAAGCATGTGAAATTAAAATACAGATTAATATGTAACTGCTCAGCTTTTCCCTAGAAACATAACACTTTCTACACCTAAGACACTCTTTTCCTTATCTTTCATGGAAATGTGCCTTTGAGCAATGTGCAACATTATCTCTGGATCCACCTTTCTTTGCCATGTGTGTCAATTGGTTGACTCTGCGTTTCCCTCAGCTCTTATTGGTTGACTCTGCGTTTCCCTCAGCTCTTATTGGTTGACTCTGTGTTTCCCTCAGCTCTTATTGGTTGACTCTGCGTTTCCCTCAGCTCTTTGCTCAGTACCTCCACAGCGGCTGTATCACACTGCACACGATGCACTTGTCTGACTTCTATGATAGCCAAATAATCCTGCAAAAAACACAATGTGATTTCCTTGACTTAAGTATATCCAGTTAATGATGTTTAATTAATGTTTGTTGAATGAAGTCAAGAGCATATTGTAGAAAACTAACAGCACAGAAAAATTAACAATCAATTTTAAGAATATTGATAGTGATGCCCATCTATACCTAATACTTGCGTTTTCCTTTATAAGCACAATCATGTAACTTTACAATGAAAACTGAGATGTTCTTTTTTATTTTATATGTCCTCATTGTAGTCATAGCCAGAGTCATGAGAGCATAGTATTATAATTATCTGTACTCTCGATATAACGTTCAAAATAACACATAGATGATACAATGACATATTGCTATATAGAGAAAATGTGTAAAACCTGTATTATGTTTACAGCATTTCTAGAAATCATAGAATTAAAATGATACTGACATATTTCATATGAATTGTAATATAACAAAAACTATACACAGAACAGATTCAATATTAAATGAACATTTTATGCACTAACCTGCATTTGTGTATTCTTAATGTGTCTAAATACATTAGCAAATTTTTACATGTGGAATAAAATTGGCCAACTGCATCGTAACTCTTCTGAGAATTGTATCATGGTGATTTTAATTCTGTTGAGCCGTAATAGAAAAATGTCAATAATGTTATTTATCTGGCTTAGTATTGTATGGTTTATGTATAAGCACATATTAGGAAATCAAAAACTTCTTGATTCCAGAACATCTTACGAAGCCCCCAAAGATGGTAATATGATGAATATAACATATGCTAATATTTATCAAACTCCATTGTAGCATGAAACAAAAATGGAGCTGAAAATAAACACTTTGAGAACAAATGAGTAAGAGAAAACAACATGCAGTTCCTTTTGGGCAAAAGAAGGCCAATGTGATGTCTTTACACGGTGGTACAGAGGTTTCCTCATTTTTGTCCATCATCAAAAGAGCATTCGTTTATGGAACATTAAGCTTCTCTGAGTGTTATTTTATAAATCCAAAGACACTGGATAGAAAATTGCTGTGTCCTGTATTCCAGTAATATCCTTGCAGAAGAACAAAGCAGCCTGCCTATCAGGAAAAATCAAATTGCAAATATTTCTAGAAGTAAAAAGAAGAAAAATGCTTTATATTACCGCCTGAAAAAAAAATACAACTCTGCAGTGACCGGTTTATGTATTCCAAATGTGTTTATATGGAGAATAGGTTGCTGTGGAGCTGGAATAGCTTGTTACACAGTAGACGAGAAAGGGAGCTGGATAAGGCAAATCTTCCCGTTGTTGTTTATTTACATGACCCCACACAAACCTCTTGGTTGCTCAGCTTCGCTGTCTTTTTCCATGGACACTGGAGCCAAGGTTTTTATATGGAATAATTGAGATCATGCTTATTAAACTCATATGAATGCCACAATAGATTGTGCAGAAACTATTGTTTTACCTTGCTTATTACTCACACACAAACTCGCAGACATCTGCTATTTATAGAGAATTAGAAACACACAGCAAGGAGCACATGCACATTTCACGCGTGGCACCCTGTCCCAGAAAATTGCTGTCACGTCGCATTGTCATCTGTAAGCATTAGTGCCATTTCACATACCTGTTAAGCAATCTTCTGTTATTACTTTGCAACACATCATTTATGTCTCTCTCTTTACTAACATAAGACCATTATCTTGCCATTCAGCAATGACAGATGATTCATCCGAGATTCCAAATGACACCCTTATAACACATGGAAGGAAAAACTTACTTTTTTCCCCACAGGTTTTATTCTACACGAACCTTAGGTGCAGCTTTTCCATAAAACGAACAAAACATACTTAGCTGTACAAACCACTAGGGACTCATGGAATTCTTGCAAAGGTAGAGGACAAAAGGCACTTTGTCAACAATCACTCATAAATATGTAAGAGATTGTTCTACTTGAAAAATGCAAAATACTGAGAGTTTGGCTGTAAAAATGGAAGCAAAAGAGAAACAGCACATGCACCTGTAAAGTTTGTCTGGTTATCTCGAGTCCAGGGTTGAAATGCAAGCGGCAGAGACTTCTGCAACGTGTGGCAGCATGGGCTTACTACTGTCTGTCTTAAGACAGACTTTCCTGTGTGTGTTATTCTTTCTTCGATTTCTATATGAACATGTTACTATTGATTCTAGCTAACTAGATTCGATACTTAAGTCTATGCCCTCAGTTACATCTCATTTAATCACTAAATGACCTTTTATTAACAAGTAAGTACAAGTAAACAATCCTAGGTCACATACAGAATTACAAAATACCATAGACTTGACCCTAAGTATATTTGCATCCCAAACCTCTCCTCTAATAGGTATGAGACTTGTCTACCAAGGCAAAACAGAGCAAATAAGTTTAAACAGTAAATATGAAATAATAAGACAGAAGTGTATGATTTTCAAATCTCCCTGATTTGAGAGTCCTTTGAAGAGTTTTAGGAGAAAGTCAGAAATACTAACCTAGTAAATATCCTTAAATACTGAAGCTGTCGAGTGACTTCCATAAGTACATCTGTCTGTACAGAACGACAGAACAGCAAACACTGTGTAGTCTGGGACATATCGCAAGGATCACATATTCATGTTCCTGTCAGACCCTAAAGACAGCCCACTGCCTGCTGTGAAGAGGTGGGGAAGGTCAGGAGAGAACCCTTTACCTCAGGTCCATGGGTGAAAAAAACTGTATATAAAAGAATTTGAAAGGCATTTTTTTTCTAAAGTAAAGAATTGGAGGTGGAATTTTGAAAAACAGTGTAGAAGGAAGGTGTAATTCAGAGGAAAAGAATTAGGTAAATGCATGTTTTTAAAGCACAGGACACGAAGATCCTTAAGGTACATGGGCATGGGACAGGAGCCGAACCATGGTCTTTGTGTCACTCAAAGAACATGAAGATTGTGTTTTAGAGAAAACGGAGCTGTTGAAGGACTTTCAGTGGGCAATGAGATGAACAAAATTATAATCTAGTTTCTTAGGTCTTCATTGAAAAGTAGATTTAATGGTATGGAAGCTACAAACCAAAAGAAAAGGGACCAGCTTTTCTCAAAGACCCAGGCCGGCCACGGCAACTGCTGTCCTCGGTGTCGCATGCTCACGGCACCCGCAGTGTTACAGTCTCCGCAGCAACTGAGGCTGTGCCTTCACCAATGGCCTCCGCTTGCCTCACTGAAAGGATCCCAACTCTGCCACGTGGTCCCGAGCTTTATCTTCTCTCCATAAACTCTTAAATATGGCCGCCCAAACCAGCACCATCTGCCAGGCTCTTGACCGTTTCCAAGTTCGGCTGCCAACATGAGATGCAGTTTGGGCTCTCCTGGACCATAGCTTCTGGGTGCTGACTCTGAAGAAATACTTGCAAATTTCACCTCAATCACGCTGCTCTCTTCTTAATCGAACTGGTTTCCCAGCCTCAGCCAACCGGTATCAAGTGTTCTAGCAAAGAAAAGCTCACACGTTAGCGGTACTACTCTCTTCTTGAACACAGATGATTCTTCAGCCCCACCTAACAAAAATCACGTATTCTTTAGGCAAAATATCATACAGTCAGTCCCAGGAGAGTCTTTGCTTCCCCCTGACACTTCAGAAACCAGGCTCCCATCGTGTACATTTCTCTAACAGTCTGACAAGCCACCACAGAATAGCTCATTAGGCTTTGAACCCTCAGTGGCTTTTGCAGACCAAGTTTACAAACATTTCCACAACCATCACCAAAATAACAGGGTTGGTTCTTTAATCGCCACACCCCACAGCATGGTACCATGTTTTTCTCCCAGTTTGCTTTGTATTGCTGTGATAAACGCCATGAACAAAAGCAGTTTGAGGAAATGGCTTATTTCATTTTATAACTTCCTTATCACAATCCATCACTAAAGCAAGTCTGGGCAGGAACTCAAGCAAGGTAGGAATCCGGAGTCAGGAATTAGAAAAAACATGGAGGCATGCTGCTCTCTAGCTTGCCCTCCATGCCTTGCTCAGCTGGCTCTTTATACAACCCAGAAAGGCCTGCACAGGAGTGGCACCACCTACAGTAGCTTGGGCCCTTGCCACACCAATCATCAATTATGGAAATGCCCCCATACATTTGCCTACAGGGCAATACTCAGATAGAGGGGAACCCTAACTGAACTTCCACCTTCCCAGATGACGCTATACTGAGTCATTTGACAAAAATCTAACCACTACACTCTGATAGGCTGCAGTTTATGGTGGAGTGGTGTGGAGTTTTCAGCAATAAAGACTCATGTTCAACCACTGAGAGGCAAGCAAGGCTTGTGTCAATAATCTGTGTTGTTTGGGGAGTTGAACGACTCTGAAACATTTGAAAGGCAGCGTCTCATGCCTGGTACTGGTGCTTTTGTTAGTCTGCGGTTCTTGTGAAGGCCACTGTCAACCACAAGTGGCTGAACTTCCTTCTTCCATATGTATACTTTCTCACTGCATTCTAGAACATATTGTTAAACTCACAGATACGATAGTATACTATACTATACGCTATAATATATAATATATGTTATACATATTATATATATATTTAGTTGTATATTATTTTACATATTTATTCATTAATTCATATTATTTATTTTACACTTATTGATTTATTATTTTATCTATTTATATTTAGTTATATATAACTATATACATACTATATACTATAGCATATAGGATAGTATACCATTGTATCTGTGACTATAAGATACTATAAAATCTGTTGCTATAAGAATATAGTACACTACGCAATAGTATACTGTGTATAATGTATTTAGCATGTATGATGAATTATATACCATATTTAATATAGTATATACTATATAGCATAAATATTTATTATATATATATAGTATATACTATAATATAGTGCACTAAGAATGACTGCTACCCTTCATTAAAGAAGTCTCTAGCTTCTTTAATGATCTTCTCTGTGATCATAGAAGATCACAACTAGACACAAAGCAAAGATATACATGTAGAGGGATGCTTTTAAGTTTGTGTGTGTGTGTTTGTGTGTGTGTGTGTGTGTGTGTGTGTGTGTGTGTGAGATGTACAGCTTTCCTTATGATCGTTTGCCACTTGGACTTCTAGGAACTTGGCTTAAAATACAACCCAGAGAGTAGGGACTTGGTAGTGGGCAGTTTGTGGGTTGGTTTGTTGGATGCTAGTTGAGCTCTTAACTAGCTCCCCCTCTCCAAGCTTCAGACAACCATAAGGGGCTATGTCTGTTTCTTCCTTTCTCTTTTGCTTTCTTTCAAGGCTGCTACAAGGACAGTGACAATTTCTTCCTTTCTCTCTTCCTCTCTTTCAAGGCTGCTACAGAGGCAGTGAAGATTTCTTCTTTCTATCCTTCTTTTCTCTTTCCTGTGCTAGAGGGTAAAAAGGCACAGTGGCTACTGTAGGGGGACACTTTGCTAAGAAGCTTTCTGTACAGTGCAGCCTTCCTTCTGGTTACATGCCACTAGGACTTCTGGGAACAGTTTGGGGGAGCTATTTAAGAGAGGGTGTCAGCTGGAAGAGATCTGGGTGAGCACCAGAGTTGGTTGGGTGGAGACAGTGAGCTGACAGTGAGCTCCAGAAGCTTATGACAGGGAAGGCTAGTAGAAACAAGGCTCATATAAAGACAGACATTTCTAGAGAATAAAGAAGAAGACAGACAGTTGCTAGGAAGCCTTAGGCAGGAGGTACCTGAGATAACTGGGGAAATGTTAACGGGACAAAGGATTTTAGAAGTTAGTCCAGTTCTCCAGGCCTAGACAGAGTAAGACAGCTAGAAAGGGCTGTAAAAGTTTCTGCTTCCTTTCTTTTCCTTCTTAAACTTTTAGCACTAAAGGAGGTTTTAAAAAGTTACAAATTAGGAATCTTTGTCAGTAACGGCCAACAGCTGGGAAAGGAACCAGGGGGTGGAGTTTCATTAATTACCAGTGAAAAAGTTAGGTACAAAAGGCTTTAAGTTTAGATACAGAGTTTAGAAATGGCTACTACCTTTTAAGAAAACATTTACCTTTTGTCCCCCAAACAAAGAAGGCTTGGAACCCAGACCCAAACATCACAAAACACGTTTATACATCTTTTAGAAACCTTGAAAAGCTACCAGTTACATAAACAGATTATGGGGAACCCAGCCCCAATAGATACACCTACATCATAGTTCCTACATCCATGGCTCAGGGAGTGTCACAGAAGAAGGGAAGAAATAATTGTAAGAGTCAGAATACCAGGAAGTCTGCTGTAACCGTGTCTTCTAGAAATGGCTGCAGGAACAAGCCTGGACATGTTAATGTGAAAGGAGGGACATTTCACAGGGTTCTAACCCTATACAAAGATCTAAAAAACAACTAATGAATGCTGGCTGAAGGAGGAAAAGCCTCTCCCTTGGATAAGCCTTGTTATTGGTTGTCCAGTGCAGAGTGGTCAGCCCTGAAACTAAATATGCACAAACAACAAAAATGGATTTAACAAGTTTTATTTACGTATATTTGTGCATACACAGAGACACATACGTGTGCATGTGCAACAATAATAATTTTTAAAAGACTGTCAAATTGAGAGTATGGGGATACATGGGGCAGGTTTGAGGGAACATAGCAGAGAAGGGATTGATGGAGAAAATGGAGGGGAAAGTGGCATGATTCTAATAGAATTATAATTAATTTAAAAAGGAAAAATTGCATTTGAAGGACAAATTTTCTCAGAATCAGTCCTTAGTTTCTAAGGGCGTTGGCAATGAATTAAGATTTAGGTAGGTGATCTTGAAAATGTGCTACAGTAGACAAGAAGGATGTGTTTCTATTTTTATTATCGTAGAATGTAAATAGAATAAGTGGACTTTTGCATCGTGAGTGTATGTTTGTGTATGTGTGTGTGTGTGTGTGTGTAGAGACAGAGAGGAGAGAAAGAGAGAGAGAGAGGGAGAGATAGAGAGAAAGAGATAGGTGGTCTACATATGGAGGTCAAAATACAACTTGTGGATGGCTAATCTTTTTTTTCTGCCATATGGGATTGTGGCTCAAACTGGAGTCCTTGAACTTAATTGCAAGTGACTCTACCCACTGAACCATCCCTCAGAGCCAATGTGATGTTTTAAATAATGAGTTTGTATCAAATAAAACTCCACTGAAACAGTAAATATTTTTAAAAAGAATTTGCAGTTATTCAAATGGCAAAAAGTATTAAAAATATATAATTTCACAAATCACAGGATAAGTAAATATGCATTATATAATCCATATCTTAGTATATATCAATTAAGGAGTTATTGATATACAACAAAAGACATTTTCACTATGCCTTGATAATAATGAATTCTGTGACATTGCAGCAAAATCATAGATCCACTTAAACTATTATCTGCTGGTTACATGGATGTTCCTATTTTATTTTGTGAAATACTGGACAAATTCATTCATTCACTCCAGCAGATTCCCCAAAGGCCACTCCCAGCTCAGCTACAGCTTTTAAGAGAAAGGATTCTAAAGTGATGGACATATCTTACCCTGGAGGATCACGGGAATTCATCAGGCCAATCTCTACACAGAGATCAGGAAACATTTCTCCAGGTTTTACCAGTGGGCTGTTTAGGAAACCCCTAGTCATCTGAAGTTTACAAGAATACTTTTATCATTTCCTGGGAAAACAGTAAGCAAAAAATAAATGCCAGGCAAGATTTCCTTAACAATATTAAAAATGAAAGAGATAAATAAACTAACAGCCTTCAGAGAAGTTGCAATATTCACCAAGCCCAACTCTTACTTCAACCTCTAGTCACAGAGGAGGTACACAGGTAGCCAAGTGCAGAGCATAAGGCTTCTCTTGTTGCCTGGCCCAAATGAAGACACTTCTGTAAATAGAAGCATGTTTCAAAACCCTATTTGAAGGCATTTGCTGATATTTAACTTACTTTTTAAATAAGCAGGGGAGAGAAAAGAAGGAAGGAAGGATGGAAGGAAGGAAAGAAGGAAGGAAGGAAGAAAGGAAGGAAGAAAGGAAAAATAGAAGGAGGAGCAGAAGAAGGAGAAGAAGAAGAAAAGGAGGAGGAGGACGAGGAGGACGAGGATGAGGACGAGGATGAGGAGCAGGAGGACAAGGAGGAGGAGGACGAGGAGGACGAGGATGAGGAGCAGGAGGACAAGGAGGAGGATGACGAGGAGGACAAGGAGGAGGACGAGGATGAGGAGCAGGAGGACAAGGAGGAGGATGACGACGAGGAGGAGGAGGAGGATGAGGATGAGGAGCAGGAGGACAAGGAGGAGGATGACGAGGAGGAGGAGGAGATAATAAGACAAAACCACAAATGCTAAACAAAAGGAAAAGCATAGAAAAAACACGAGGAGTCTGATCTTTGTTGGTCAGCTGCTCCTGGGCACGGGTCCTGCCCTGCAGTGAGATGGTTACATGTAATGAAACTGCATTACAGAACACGTATCTTCTACAAACAGCTTCCTGAGTGGGGGTGGGACCCTGTACCCACTTCCCCTTCCCCAAGCTGGGACTTTGCCTGGCTTGAAGCTGTGCAGGTATTCTGCATGCTGTCACAGTCCGTGTGAGTGCGTGTGTGTATCAGCCTTTTGTGCCTGAAAGATGCTGTTTCCTTGGAATCAGCTACCACCTCTAGCTTTTAACACTCTTTCTGCCCCCTCTTTAAAATAGATCGCCGACGCCTTGAAGGAAAAGGTCCGATAAATACACATCACTTGGGGCTTAGTACTCTAACATTTCTCTCTCCCTGCATATTGTCCAGTTGTGGATAATTTTTTATTATCTTCTACTAAAAGAAGAAGCTTTTCTGGTGAGAGTTGAATGATGTCTTACTCTATGAGTATAGCAGTATGTAATTTGAAGTCATTTTATTGCTGTGTTTCTTTAACAGAATAATAATAATAGTTTTTCTATTTTCCTTTGACCTGTGAAATATATAGTACCAGGTTCTTGGCCACTTTACTAGTATTATACACATAGATTCCATCTCACAGAGTGGGCCTTAAGTCCAAAGTCAAAGAGTTGTTGGTTACTCCCATAACGTTTTTTACCATTATTGCACCAGCAAATCATGCAGGCAGGTAGGTCACAGGGCTTGTAGCTGGGAAAAGTTCATGATTAATTTTCTTTCCATCAGTAGTTTGCAGAGTATGTTCCAGAACTGTGAATTCTAGGCAGTGGAGTTTAGCTTTTAGTTAAGCATCAGCTCAACTTCTTCATGCTCAGTGACAAAATCAAGTTGTGTTTTCAGTATTAGGGCCTTGGCATCAAGTTATGGAGAGTAACCAGTAGTCTTGGCAATAGCCTGTTATGTTTGTGGGAGTGTATGGGACCTCTCTGGTCAGTGACTCAAGAAACTGTAATCCATTTCCTGGCACTGGAGGTTTCAGTTGGTAGCATAAAATGTCTAATAGGGACATTGTCTTTCCCACTGTATGGTGAGTCCATTTAAATTCCTTTCATATATGTATATATCCTAGGAAACTACTGCAGTATTATATTTTCCATATGGCTTTTCAAAAGGCCTTTGGTGTTAGTTTTTCTTCCCAGAGTCTTCTTTTACCTGGTCCTCCTAGCCCCTCCCAATTCAGTCTTGCTATTCATATTTCCCCTTTACCCTATTTTAACACTATTTATAACACCATTCTGTTTCCTTTTTCTCAGAAAACACCCTCTCCATCCCAAATCCCTAAACAGTAACCTAAACTCTGCAGTTATTTGGATTGAGACACACATATCTAAAGTATAAACTAACATCCACATGTAAATGAAAGCCTGTAATACTTGTCTAAGCGAGGGTTAATTAGAATATACAAAGAACTAAAAAACTGATTAAGGAAACAAATAAATGAATTTATTCCATTCTATAGGCTCCCGTTTCATTCGAATGATGATTTTTCTCTGCCATACAGAGGCTTTTTTAGCTTCATGGGGTCCCATTTATTATTGCTGTGCTATTGGTATCCTATTCAGAAAATCCTTTCCTGTGCTAATGAGTTCAACTCTTTCCTTTTCTATCCAATTCAGGGTATCTAGTATTATACTAAGGTCTCTGAGCCATTCAACAGGGTGCTAGATGTTGATATAGTTACATTCTTATGCATTTAGCTATTGAGTTTGCCCAGTACCATTTAATGAAGATGTTTTGTTTTCTCCAGTGACAATTTTGGACTTTTTTTTGACAAAGATCAGATGTCTATAAGTGTGTGGAATTATGTCTGAATCTTCAGTTTTATTCCATTGATCAACATGTGTTTTTATGCCAGTGCCATGCTGTTTTTTATTACCATAGTTATGGAGTGCAATTTAAAATCTGGAATGGTAAAGCCTTCAGCAGTACTTTTATTAGGCATGATTGTTTTAGCCATTTGTGTGTGTGTGTGTGTGTGTGTGTGTGTGTGTGTGTGTGTGTGTATTTCCATATGAAGCTGAAGACTTATTTTTCAATTTCTGTGAAAAATTGTGTTAGAATTTTGATGAGGATTACAATGAATCTATAAATATTTTCTGGTATCATGGCCATTATCACCATGGTAATCCTACAGATCTACAAGCATGGGGGAATCTTTCCATCTTATGGTGTCTTCAATTTCTTTCCTCAGCATCTTTCACCTGTTTGGTTAGAATTATCCCAAAACAGTTTTGCTGCTACTGTGAAAGGTGCTGTTTCCCTGATTCCTTGCTCAATATATTTGTCATTTGTATATAGAAAGTCTACTAATTTTTTTGTCTGTTCATTTTGTATCCTGTTACTTTGTTGAAAGTGCTTATCATTTGTAGAAGTTTCATGAACACTTTTTTTTAGGGCTTTTTGTGTATAAAATCGTGTCCTGTGCAAATAAGGATATTTGACTTCTTCCTATCCTATTTGCCCTCCTTCAGCTGTCTTATTGCCTTAGCTAAGACTTCAAGTACTGTATCAGATAGTCATGGAGACAGTGGACAGCCTTTTCTTGTTCCCGATTGTGTTGGAAATGCTTTGAGTCTCTCTCCATTTAGTATGGCGTTGGTTATAGGCTTACCTTTGTTATAGTAAATTATGTCCTTTGGATCCCTAGTCACGCTATGACTTTTACAGTGTGTTTACTGTTTAAAAATATTTCTAAATATATTATTTAGGTAAAAATTGCTTGCCTGTTTGTAAAATAACCTTTGCTTTGATGTGATTATATGAAAAGAACAAAGGGAAGGGAAAGCAGGAAAGGAAAGGGGGGCGCAGAGGGAAAAGGAAGGAAAGAAGAGAAGAAGGGAAATGGGAAGGGAGGGAGAAGGCAAGGAGAGGAGAGAGACAACCTCCGAGGAAGGCCATTTTTTCTAATCTTGATGATGATGTCATAAACTAACGTCCTATCCTAGGATGTTAATCTAGGAGATATAAACTCAGGGCAAGTATTTCCTGTTCTCTGCCTTACTTAGATTTGCATTCCACCTAGTCCTGCTCCTCGCAACTCAGTTTTTGGTTTCTCAGTGGAAAACTAGAAGCAGGCTGCGGTGTAGCTCAGAGCAAGAGGTGGGGATTCCGAGAGGCGGTGTAGCAGAAGCACCTGCAGAAGGTCTGTTCTGAGTTGGTGTTTATTTGCTCGTCCCGGTATTTACCGAGTGCCCAAGGTGAGCAGCACACCGCCCTAGTGACCAAGCATGAGCGGATACTAGAAAATTGGCAGCCAAGGCTGCTGTTCCCCAGGGACAAGGCACGCTGCTTTGGAACCAACAGTGTGATGAACGCTTTAGAGGGGCTCCAGTCGAACTAATTACCGCCCACACCCATCTGTGCCACTTGGCTCCTTGCCAGACTCTTAGATTATTGTGTGGTTACGGGCATATTCTTCCAGAGATTTGTTCCAAACTCATTATTCCCAGAGGTTCATCTGAAAAGCAGCTGAATCCGGATCTCCTGGGGAACTTCAGAACAATGTAAACTCCTAGGCCCCGCCACAGTGAATATAGATTTGCCGTCTTTCAAAATTAAACAAAAGTACCATTCGTGGGCTCACTGCTCATCCTCAGATGCAAAAGTGTGCAGCCAAATTCCAAACCATTTCAATTGGCATGCTCAGGAATTCCCATAATGCGTATTTACTCTATTTAATTCGTAAAGCAGGTCCATATCACTGTAGGATGCTCAGAGCACCGCCGTGCCCAGGCACCAAGACCCGGGGACATTTAGTGGAACCTCTGAAGCCAGATTTAACTGAAATCTTGCACCTCCTCCAGTAGCTGCTCGTTATTTGACTAGTTGCTTAACTTGACTGGGTCGCTGACTCCTCTCATATGGAAGACAGTGTACTCACTATTTTTATTTGTTAGTTACTGGGAAAATTAAGTGCATTAGACTGAAAATCTGGCACATACGATAAGGCCCAATAAATGCTAGTTACCATTGACAAAGTGTGGCATTGTTAAGTTAATGCAGATCTACAACATACAGGAAATGCTTGCTGAGGTGCTAGAAAATACAACAAATTAAAAGCTTTTCCTGTGCAGTTGTCTTCGGAAGAAAGCTTTGGTAAAGGGTTAACAAGTAAAACATTGTTGTTACCCAGGAATAGAGCTCTTCACAGATATGTATTTCAAAAAGTTGAAAGAAAAAAAGACAGGAAATGTTATCTACAGGGGTGAAGGCAGAAGCAAAAACTGAAGGAAACGGGGAAATTAATGAATAACTTACCTTTCAGAGTGAATACCATTTTCTCCATGCTGACTTGTGCTGAGAACAAGAAACGGCTAGTGAATAAATGTATGCTTGCTTATTGAAGATGCAGCTAAGTCCCCACCCCTGCCTCTCAGATCCCACAGTCACGGTGCCCTTAGAAATACAGCAGATTCCTCAGTTCGTCTCTGCCTAACTCAGCTGGGGTGAGTGGAAAACTTGAAGAGGTTTCTGTGTGATTAAACTCCATGTAAAATGTGCTTTCACATGCACACTCCATACTTCAAGCCCATTAATTATTAATGAGCGTGTTATGACTGTCAGAGCAATGTGTGGAAACTCACCCAGAATCCCAAATCCCAAATAAAAGTAAATGGTTAAAAATGGAAGAGACAAAAGAAGACGATTCTATCGGTTTGGTTTGGGTTAAAACATTTCTCCTACTCCCTCGGCATTGATTTTAAAGATCTGAATGACACAGAATGATGAATAATTCAGATTTCATTTATTAGTCCACTGACCCTACGCATGGCTTCATAAAAATGAAAATAATGTCATTCTCCTGCTTCATTCTCCACAGAATGGGAAATGTCTGTGTGGCTGGGCAGAGCTTGGGATGCACTTTGCTATAGTACAGTGTATACACATATATTTGCATGTCATACATTTAGAAGAAACGTTGAGATAAAAAATTTCAATAATGCACAAAGGGAACCATTTTGCCCCCTACTGGCTACTGACTTGGTCTGGGGGGTGGGGGGGGGAGGCTGATTATTCTGTAACATCTGGTTTCCTGGCAATGGAACTTAACAATATAGGATGCTGTTCTATAATCTCTGTCTGAGGTTGACAGTACATCACAGGGTTCTGTCCTGGAAGACTGGGCTTTCTCCCATGGCTTTCCCTCTGTGTCCTAAGAATTTAAACCTGTCACATGAAATTGCCCAGCTTAGGAATAGGAATATTGGCAGTACTTTACACGCAACAAAGATTTCAGGGAAAGAAATTTCAGCTCCTCGAGGGTAAGACATTGAATTGCATCACTCAGTGAAGAGGCCTGAGATATGTCGGGGTTATCAACATGGGAAAAGGCTTGTCTATTAGAAACTGGAAGTCTTTGCGACCGTAGAGTATTTGCAATCGTCCATATCGCTCGTTTGAAAGGCATCTATTCCCAATAACAGTAAATGATCCGCTATTTCCTTTATTGGTAGTTATTTCCTCAACCCAATGCATTTGGGGGTGGAGGTTAGCTCAGTTAAGCAATGTTCAATAGATGTTTTCAGTCGATCATCGAATACCAAAATACATTCTTGGCTGTTTCCCTATGACAATCAGTCATTATACATTATATACATTATATATATTATTATATATATATTATATATATATATATACATTATATATACATTATCAAAGATATCTGGTATACAGTCTTGCTCAGCAGAACTTTCAAAAATAAGTGTGTGAGCCAGGCACAAAGGTGTAGCTTTGTAATCCCAACACCTGAGAGGGTTAGGCAGGAAAACTGTGTGAGTCTATAGTGATACCTCATCTCCAAATAAAGGAGTACATGAGGAGCTCCTGGCAGTTGATAGCTGCTGGGGGATGGGAAATCATTCTGGGGGTATGTGGCCAGTGCTCCAATTAATGTTCCTAAATGGCTTTAGTGGGTTGTAAAACCAAGAAGTGATCACGAGGTTGTAGGGGGCACTGTTGGGGAAATCTGAGGGGCTAGATTGACATGAAGAATGGATAAGACCACTTTTCATTATGTGTATATAGGAATGAAATTATCAAAGAATATGTAAAAGGGAATAAGTGAATTTTTGATATGAAACTGTTGACATAAGAGACCTTTGATTAAATTATAGGTATTAAACAGAATTACAAGAGACTAATGCATGATGTTTCTCTGAGAAGTGATAGAAGTATGGTTATCCCCAAATCACAGTGGGGTCAGGAAAAGGCACTGTTGGTATTTCTCTGTGTTATTCACTCGTATCTGACATAATGAACTTGTGCCAGCAAATTAAAGTGCTGTGGCTTAAGTACTGTACCTTCAAAGCCTACGAAAGCTCAGGCTCCATGGATAATTCCTGTAGGTCAGGCCCACCTACAGAGCTAGCAGGGAGAGCCCTGGTGCTAAGCCTGGCATACAGTACTCACAGGACACCAAAAGTCAAGTCAAAAGCATTCTGTCATTCCTAGGAGACACAATCTCACAGCAAACACCCTGCTCCTCCGGCTCTTAACAATCTTTCCACTCCCTCTTAAGAGTGTACATGTGCGTGTGTAACAAGAAATAACGGGATGAGAAAGGATGGATTTGGAAAAGAAAAAGTGAGGGTATACGCTTGGGAGGAGGAAACAGAAGGGATAAGTGACATGATCACATTATATTCTCAAAAATAAAAGAATAAAAATTAAAAAGCAATGTCAAGGGCAACTTTGAATTCCCAGGGGCTGAAGAAGGAATCACCAAGATGTTGAACAAAATTTTATCACCATTTAAAGAGTCCTGCAAGTGAGGATCCACATCCACATGGGACAAAGAACGTACCTGTGGTGTCTGCCTAGTCAAAAGAAGGTGCTCGTTGCACTGCCAGACGGGTGGCCTTGGAGCTCTCGTTAGAACGTCACCTTCCGAGCTTCACCCTAACGACGTCAGGACCCTTGATTGATAAGGTGAGGAGAGAGAGGGAGAGATTTCCCCGGAGGCAGCAGGTGGTATCATAATAGGATGGAAGGTATGTGATTGGGGAACTCAGTCCTTGTTAAAGACACTTGACTCATTCAAAGAGCTGTAACTGCGATTGTCCTTGTGTTTCTTTGTGGAGGGACTTCCTAGAACAATACACTAGATTCTTGCTCGTTGCTCAGTTAGGTGTCCTTGGAGGATGAGTTACAGCCACTGCTTCAGCTTTTGTGACGATTATCTCTTAGCAGATCGTAATCTCTGGGGCTGAATCTCTGCTCTCTCTGCCCAATAGCAAGAGGTGATAATGACTTGGACAGATTCAGACGCTGACTGTGCAACTTGCACTAAGAATGAAACCAGCAACAGGACAAAGGGTAAGAAAGGAGTATCTGAAGAAGAGGGACACGGAACAGTGTTATCAGGTTCTGCAAACAGTGTTGTCCTGGTTAACTGACACTTAGAGCAATTCCTCGGTTGGTTGCAAGGGAGAATGAGCATAATGTATGCCCCTAAATTCCAACATCTGGACTTTGAGTTTGGTATTGAGGGATGAGCAAAAGACAACGTATTATATGCAGAAAGTACATAAAACCTTGTTCTCCACATTCTGTGGGATGTTATCCTTGACCAATCAGCAGCAAATTGTCTCCAGCACTAGCAAACTGAAGTTCTGGGTTGGCTGGAAGAGTCTAGTTCAGTGGTTCTCAACCCGCTGGTCTTGACCCTTTGACCGGGGAGGAGTGACCCTTTCACAGGCGTTGCATAAGACATGCATATCAGATATTTACATTACGGTTCATAACAGTAGCAAAATTGCAGCAGCAACAAAATAATTTCATGAGGTAACAACAAAAATAATGTCACGGTTGAGGGGTCACCATAACAGGAGGGACTCTACTAGAAGATCACAGCATTAGGACCGTTGAGAACCACTGCTCTGGTTGCTACGTCTAAGTGTGTGGTCTGAAGCAAATGATCTTGAAGTATCCAGGTGCAAATAGAGCTAAGTACACACAGCTGAGACAACCGCACGATTACAGAGGAAGGCTGGGTTTTGTTGTTTGTTTTGGGTGTCTAGGAAGGCTTCCTAAGCATTAGAGAACACGTGCGTTATGACGTTGTTTGTTCTGAACGTTATTTACACGCAGTAAGGCATAAACTGCAAAGGCAGTGGAGTTCTCCATATATCACAGAGCACTGTCCAGACTCTGGCATCGTACTGTTAACACCAGGTCTGGATCTGAACACCGGGTACTTCCCCTAAAGACCTCCTGCTGAGACTAAACAGAATAAGAAGCTGGAAAGAGTAAAATTTAGAGTTCAGTTTCTTTGGTCTTTAAACTGCAACATTTCAAGAAAATCGTATTCGGGACTTTAAAGACTTGGACTGGAGTTTCTGAGAATTTAAACATGCAGCTTACTATCTAAGGCCCAATTTCTCTATTCATGCTAAGAGTGAGTTTATATTAAGACTTGGAACGCCTCTGAGTTGTTGGTCTTAAATCACTGGTAAAATTTACCATCCCCGTTAGCTTATAACAAAACGTGCTGAACCAGGCTATGGACACATGCCTGGGATTTTTGCAATGATAATTTAAGAGAGAATGAATGTTCATCTATAAGTGTAATGAGGTCGTGACACTTAAATCTAAACTGTCAGCTTGACTGCATTAAGAAGCACCTAGGAGATCACAGGGTGGACCTGTGGGGTTGTTTTTAGGGAAACCTTGAATATGAGTGCGACCATCCTGAAGGTTGGGGCCTGGAAGGGAGGAGGGGTAAAAAAAAACTAAGCACAGGCAGGAGCATGCTCTGCTTCCTCACTACTACTGTTAGTAGAAAGCCAGATAACTACAAGCAGGGGAGAGCTGGGTGCTCTGTGACCCTGCCCTTCTCCATGTGTGGTTAGGTATATACTGACCAGGAAGAAGGGGGCTAGACGTGAGGTAGCTAAGGATACTAAAGCTGTATCTCGGCATCTTAATGATCTGAATACTTCCTCTTGGCTTGACGCCCTTCAAGCCACAGGTGGGTCCTTCCTGCTGCATCAGAAGCTGAGTCACCAGAACACTTTTCCAGTGACCACACATGCCCACTGGTGAGCATTCTAGGAAGCAGGAAATGAAACCTCCAGGGTCACCTCGACCCTAGAATGTGCACAGTAGAGTGGCAAGGAGTGAAAGTTACACTCCAAGGAAGGAACTTACCGATAGCATCTCAAAGAGGGGGGCAGCGAAGAGTTTTGAAAAATCCACAGCCCATTGGGGAGCTCCCTGACTTTGAGGGTGATCCACTCTGGTCCTTCTATGGACTGGGCTTGGTTTTGTTGCTTAAGCTGTCTATGTGTCTCAGCTGAAACCTTTCCTTTCAAAAACATGAGAAGCAAACACCATGATGTGAACTCTTCTGCTCTCCACCATGCTGGACTGGAACTTCTGAAGCTATGAACCAAAATAAGTAATTTTTCCTTTAAATTGTTGCTTGAGAATTCTGTCATAACACACACACACACACACACACACACACACACACACACACACACACACACGTGGGATGGGGAGGCAGAGAGACCTTAATAACATTTAATCAGTATACTTTTACAATCCATTTTTGAGATTTCTAGAAGCAATAGTATACCAATAACTACAAATACAAGGAGGACCCACAGGGGATGAATTGTCAAAATTAGAGTGCCCACACCACATAGAAACAGGACTTAAACTGGCTTATTATTGGAGCCATCATCAGATGTGAACCATTCCAGGTAGCTGCTGCCCCAACGTCCCCAGATGGGTTGGGGTCGAGCTACTATGATTCCACAACAGTAACGACAGCACTGGAGATGTTTCACTGGTGCTGTGAATAAACCAACAGAACCTAAAATCAGACGTCCGGTGACGTCAGCTCTCATTCGTTGTTCCCAGCCTGTGCAATGGTAGCCTATCTTCTCTGAGTTGCTCAGCATCTGCTTTATTGCCTCTGTCGTGACAGTTAGCTTGTTGTCATGTGACTTTCAGGCAGTGAAGATCGTCACAGGCAAATGAGTGGTTTGTCTACAATGGCACAATCATATTCGCAGGGATGGAGTCACTGTGGGATTGAGTCCGGAAAGTGACCTCCTAAAGACAATAGAATTATTTCAGGGCCCAATTCAAGGATCTTTCTGTTAGGACTTACAGCTTATCCAGCACACGGGGTAATGCTGGCCTTCAATGTTATCTTTTTCTTTCAGAGTAAAGCGGTCAGCTGCACTGATTATCAATCTGGTGCCAACCTATACGGGCAGCAGGATGGATTTGACCAGCATGATTACAGCATATCTCGGAAGCTTTGAAGACACGGCACTGAAGAAGACCAGGATCCCTCAATAAAGGCAAAACCTGTGTGCCCTGGAGTGTGAGGATCAGTGGGAGCAATTCTTGACTGTGTAGAGCTCAGTCCTTTCACAAAGTGGAGTGTTGAGTTTGTGTTTTCTCTTAAAAGCTTAATTTAACAAAAGAAAAGAGATTTTATTTTAACTATATTTTCTTCTACCATGGGAGTTAGAAAATATGGTATCACTAGAAACACTGTCAGAATTTATTTTACAATTTGTATACATATGCAAAGTTATGTAACATTGACATACCCCAAATTAGTGTGTTCATTTATGTATGTAATAGATATTTGCGTTTAGTTCCATGGAACTTACGAGGAATTCTTCATCTTTCTCAAAGCTCTAGGTTTTACATGGCATTTCAGAACATTATTTACAGAAGTAAGTCTTAATTAGGTGGTAGAATGAGCACTTTGGTTTATGCATGAGTTTGAAATAGTTCTGAAATTTAATATGTATTTTATGGTAAAACTGCTTATATTAGATATATACAAGCAATTAAAACATAAATTTGTGTCAATCATATCAATTGGTTTCTGAAAATTTATTTTTACCTTACAACAACCCTTTAAGTTTCAGCTAATGTGAATGTAATCTGTGTAGTCATGTTTAATGGATGCCCATGGTTTCTGCTGCTGCATTTCTTCTGTGGAAATGATAGACAGAGTTTACTTTGGAGCAGCCTGAAAACTCTTCTGTGGTTTTGGGGCTAACAAGATATAACTTTTATCATTAAAGGGATATTATTCTTATGTAATAATGAAGACAATAATTTAAATACTTGTTATAACAAATGCCTATAAACATTTTATGAATATATTTTTCTTGTATAATTGGGGATATTGTAAAAAAAAATATTGCATTTGCAGTAATGCTATTTCTTGAGACAAAGCAATATACATACAACAATATAAACCAGTCCAAAACTGTTGCCGAGATCTGTGAGCTCTCTTGTAGGTGCCGTCAATTTTGCTACGATGCAATTTTAATTAGTGGAATATGTTGCAAACATACTTTTACATTGCTAAAATATTTTTGAAATGTTTTAAAGTCTTAATAGTTCAGACACATAAATTGAAACAACTAAAACTGAGAATGCTAAAGAAAATGATTTGGGTGAAGAATCTTTAGCTGCCATACTACGCTCCATGAGGAATCCTGTTGCCTAGCCTTCTACTCCCAGTACTTTCTTAAATGTTCAAGCCAAAGGAGGGAGGGCCTCGGATAGTGCAAAGTAGCCGCTGGCCTATCTTCTCACGGCCTAGAATCTAATCTACTACAAGCAAAACTCAGTAATTCGGTCTCTTTTTATTCAATTTCTGCCTGCAGACAGTGAGGAGGAGAAAGTGGATGAATGTCTCTGTTATGCACAAGTGAACATCTCCTCCAGTGGAGCATTCTGTTGCAGAAAGGGGGAGAGGACCCTTAATGCCACCTGAGCCTTATTCTGAGACACAGTGTGTGAAGTTGTTCAAAATGAAAAAATGTGCTCAGCAAACATACACTAAAAGAAGCAAAAAAAGAGAGACTTATTCATTCAAGAGACAACTAAAATTTAAAGAAACCAGAACTGACAAGATGCCTCTGCTGATCAAGGTTCTCACCACAGAGCCTGATAGTCTGCATTCTCTCTCTGTAACCAGATAGTGCAAAGAGAGAACTGGCGGATTTCTATACACACGCTGCATCGTGCACGTGTATACGCATGAACACACACACATACTAGCATACACAAAAAGATGTGCAAAGGGCTTTAAAGACATTCAGGAAGTTCACAAAAATTCAAGAAGACGTAAGCAATGAACATGTTAAACATGGGATAAGTCAAAATAAATTATCTCTAAAAATATTACAGCGCCTTTATTATGCGTAATTAAAATACATGACAATGCAGGTGTTGAGCAGAACGTGATGGGTGGAGGTGACAGCCTGTCAAAGTCCTGCTCTATCGCAAATTGGCCAGAGCGATCATGTTCATCAGAGTCAATCAACCAAGGTGTTTTGTACTTGCCATATTAACCAATAAAGTGTTTGGGGAAGAATCATAAAAAATACTAGTATACTACTGAGGAAAAGTAATTGATTTTTAAATAGTTCAAATACTGAAGACAAAATAGTTTCAACAGGGTCCAAGTAGAGACAAGATAGGAACACTAAACATATCCTAAAAGAGATCAGTCCCTCAAAAATAAAGATTTATTGTTAGACTGACTGGAAAAGCAGACTTCACTACGGGTCACTGATCAGAAAGTTTCCTTAAATGTCCAGTTGTCAGAGCTTGTAAGTAAAAGAACAAGAAGGGACATGTGGTATTTGACCCCAGAGAGCTTCTATGCTAGCAGAAGTATCTAAAAATGCATTTGCTGTAGGAATAAAGGAGGTTTTTGTTTGTTTGTTTGTTTCTGTTTGGTTGGTTGGTTTTTGTTTTTTCTTTTTTTAATCATAACAAGGCATACTAGACCAGAGCTGTGGTTTGAATGAGAAACTCCTCCTGTGGACTTGGGAACATGAACTCTTGGCCCTCAGTTGGTGGGGCTGTTTGGGAAGGGTTAAGGGATGTTGACTTGCTAGAGGAAGTACATGGCTGGCAATGGGCTCTAAGAGTATAGTTTTACTTACTCCAGTTCACCTCCTCTCTTCTTAGTGCTTGCTATAAAAACATGAACTGCCAGCCTCCTGCTCCTACTTCTATGACTACCATTTGCTGCCATGACTGTCGTGATGGATTCTCATCCCTCTGCAACTGTAAAACAAAGTAAACCTTTTCTTCTAGAAGCTGATTTGGCTGTGGTAGTTTATCACAGCAACAGAAAAAGAGATGCATACTACCAGAAGCATGAAATAATCCCAAGTCTGCATGCACCAAAAAATCAGAGCTGTGGGTGGGAGCATGTCTCCATGGTTAAGAAAGCCTACTGCTTTTGCAGAGGACCTGGGTTTGCTTCTCAGCACCCACGTAATAGAGACTCATAACAATTCCAGTACCAGAGAACCTGATATCACCATATGAATCAGGCACACACATGGGACACATACAAACATAAGGGCAAAACACTCAAACACATGAAATAAAAATAAAATAAATCTCCTTTGAAAACATAGATCTGGAGAGATGACTTTGTGGGTAAAGCTCTTCCCTGCAAGCATGATGACCTGGCTCAGATCCTCAACACCCATACAGATCCAGATGCAGTGGAACATCTGTAATCCCGGTAGTCCTGCAGTGAGATGGGTGGTGATGGATTCGGGAACATTCTCAAGGGCTTGTGGGCCAGCTAGTTTGGCACACAGTAGACAAGAACAAGGGTCTCAGACAAGGTGTTAAGTGAGGACCAACAACAATGAATTTGATATGGAGACAAAATAAAATCACTAATGAACTGGTAAAAAGAAAATAGTTTGTCATTAAAATATCTCAAAAAGATAAATTTATATATATATATATATATATATATATATATATATATATATCTCACATATATTAACCTTTATAATTATAGATGAAAACTTGTTAGCATTGGCATGTAATAACATTGAGAATGTACAATACAATTACAGTACAATAAAATTAGTTGTAAACAGCTAATACTATTATTAATTTCAGTGCAGAAAAGAGTTAACACATCAAAAATCAGTATAATTAACTGTATTTACAGAACCCAAAGAGGAAAGTACAATAATAATCAGCAGGTATAGGTAAAACTTCATACCTATCTGCGCTTAAAACCTGTTACTAGATGAAAACCAGAAAGGTCCTAAACCTGACAAAATCAAACTAGCACTATACATGTAATGATACTCTCCAGAAGGAGAGAAGTGTTTCCTAATCTGTAGTCGGCATTGATCTTGAACCCCTACCAAAGCAATGGGATGATGGAAGAATATGATGGTTAGGAAGACAGAAGTAAAACTGCCGTTCTTCACTTATTACAAGGTCTCAGAAAAATATAAAGAGAATTTCAAATGATCAGAATTTATGACTGAGTTTAGCAAGGCTGCTGGACCTGTAACTTCTATATACTGGCCACAGTAAAAACTGAAAACTGAAAAGCATCAATGGGAATAGTATCAAGTTAATCAAATATATAGACTAGATCAAATAAAAGATGCAGAAGCCCTCACCAGTACAACTATCTAACATGTTTTTGAGAAAAATCATGAATATCTAAATAGAGAATAAATGCTGCTCAGAGATTAGTAAGTTCAGTGTTAGAAAAGCATCAGTTTTACAAATTTGCTTATAGATTCAATGCATCTCTATCAGAAGCGCTGAAAGATTCTCTTTAGTTTGGAGAAACCTGTTAATAATATAACTACATCGGTGAATCTATTATATTTGTACTATTATAATTGTACTAAAAATGTTGAAAGAGGAAAGAAAGTAATGGGTTTTAGGCAAACAACAAGACTCAAAGTAGCAATAATCTAGACAGTGTGCTTTTTCTGAAGAGGAATGTTAATGGGGTAGATCAAAGCAATGAGTATCGAACTCAGATGCAAGATACAGGGCAATGAAGGAACAGAGCTCTGCACACATAATACTCTAATTTATAGCAGAGGTAATTTTACGGTGTATTAGAAACATGTCTTTTAAATAAATCATTCTATAATTTTGTGCCTTGTCTCTTAGATCTTCATCTGAGGGAATCAGCTACGATCCTGGTTCCAAACCCGTAAGTGTGTATACCCTCTAATGAAAGTGGAACACAGATCAACGATCAGATGAGGACATGGGGTGTCTTGTCTTCTGAAGGAAAGAGAACCATTACTGAATTATATTACTCTGTCTTCAGAGAAGAATTGAAGTGCCTGTTTCCTGGATCTGCCCCAGCCCGTTAGACTGAGTTTCTCTGGCATACCATCTCCAGAGGAGGTGAACTAATTTTTGCACTAACATCCTCTGGATCCCAAGTTACAGCTGTAACCTGCTACCTCTTGGCCTTTGATACGACTTCACCCAGCCTCAGAGAGCTGGTCCCTGCTGTGACAGTCCCGAGGTCCAGATTCTGCTGTGTAGCACCTCTCCCCAAATGAAGGTTTCCGTTGTCCCATTGATCCAGGATCTGAGTTGTAGCTGTGCCATGAATCATTAGGTCTGAACCTCTAGACTTTCTTTCCTCTTGAAATTATTCCAGAGCTTCTCTGTTCTGATTCCCAGGATGAGAGGCAAAGATAAATCACTGTCCCATGAACAGGAGCTACAAGAAAATGCTGCGGAATCACATGCCCTAGCTTGGTGGAACAGCTGTATCTATATATGCTTCAGTCGATAAGCCTAGGCCCATATCACAGGTGCCATAACAGATCAGCAAAGTAGTGAGACCAAGACAGCAATTTCACATAAACTATGGGAACTTTCTTCCTAGAACACAGCACCGTTATGACTGACCAAAGGTCACAGCAGACGTAACACCAAAAGGAACAGTCCATCCTACAATGGAGAGAAGTGTAGGCATGGAGACCTCTAAATCCCTTTGCCACTAAAATAATCTATAAATTTATAGTCTAAACGAGGCCTCAAAACTAAGTCTAGCATCCTCTTAAATACCAAAAAGAAATCTTAGAGCTGAGTTATTTAGTAAATAAAATAAAAAATATAATTGAGAGCTTCAACAGAAGACTACATCAAGATGAAGAAAGAATCTCTAAACTTTAAGGAAGGTCTTTAGTAATAACCTAGTGAAATAGAAAAAAAAATAACAGTAAAATATTGAGTAAGGCCTTGGGACTTACAGCGTGTGTTTAAGTGGGCATACTGTAGACGTTCTAAACATAGGAGGATACTGAAAATTTATTTGATAAAATACTTGCTGGAAATATCCTGTGTTCTGGGAGAGATACAGACATCCAGAGGTGGGAATCTCAAAGTCTGTCAAGCAGAGATTCACTCCTAAAGGAACAAAAGTCAAAAACAGAGGATTTCAAAAGCATCAAGATCAAAGCACTAAGTGTCATGCAAATGAATGTCCAAGAGATATCCCCTGGATTTCTCAGATTGTCTGTAAGCCAGCAGCAACAGGACAATGTATCCAGAATTCTGGAAGGAAGATCTCTGTGAATTCAAGGCCAGCCTGGTCTACAGAGTGAGTTCCAGGACAGCCAGAGTTACAACAGAGAAACCCTGTCTTGAAAAAAAAAAATCCACCTGAAAGATTTAGGGGTTCTAGACCAAGTATAATCAATTTATCTCTTGAATTCCTATTTTGCTTACCTGGCTTTCAGTGAAGGTGAATTTAAGAACATACTTGAATACTTGGTCTTGACTTTGTATCCACCAGAAGATAGACAGGCCCAAAAATACATGGTGTATTCATTATAAGCGTGGTTTCCAAGCATCTGTGGTTACCTGCACTGGGCCTGCACAAGCCTGGATTTGTGAACAGTCAATCATGGCTCATGGAGGAGTTTGCAGGGTCTTCTCCCTCCATGCTGAGCTATTGATAATTGCTGGATTTGAAGGCAGTCATTGTCTCTAGTATTGCCAAATGGTGAGCTCACCTGGCTCTAATGGGCAGTTCCAAGCCTGTGGCCACACAGCTTGTCCTTCTTAGAATCAACAACAAAAGAAAATGACATGTATAATACAAAGGGACCTGTAGAGAGGAGGCGTGGATGGCAGGGGTCAGAGGGAGATAAGGGGGTGGAGATGAAAGTACACAATGTACTATGCACATGTATGTACTATACACATGTATGTGCTATACACACGTGTGTACTATACACCTGTGTGATTGTCAAAGAACACATTTGATCAGTCTTTTAAAATTTTGCTAATAAAAAGGTCATTCTTAATGACAAATGTGTCTTAATTGCTTGAGAAGAATCATAAAATACTGTAAATATAGGTGTATCCAACAAGAGAAAACATACAAAAAAATATTGAAAACAAGAAAGAAGAAACAGACTTTTTAAAGAATGATGCTAAAGCAACTAGATATGCATATCAAAACAATAAGGTTATCACCTCCCTGCCTCATACTACATACAAAAAGCACATAGAAATGGATCCAATAAGGTTATCACCTCCCTGACTTACACTGCATACAAAACAAACAAAAGCATCGAAATGGATCCAAGGCCTAAATATACTGTGAAAGCCTCAGATTAAAACCAACTAATCTAACGTCGTAAATTAGAATCCCTCAAATTTAAAAGAGATTTTAATTTAATTTAATTTTAATTCGATATTAAAAGAATGCACAGCAAAGAATGCTATTAAGGAAGCTGTGGGTCTGGAGATAGGCGTCCACGGTTTAAGGAACTCGCTCTGCAGTCACGTTGAACAGCCTACAACTGCCTGTTGCTCCAGACCTCAGCGGTCCCCTGTCTCTGACCGCCTCTGAACACCCACGCTTGTGTACTCAAACCCACACTTAGACACACGCACATGCATACAATTTTAAAAATAAAACTATAAAATATAGTTATGATTTGCAAATAGAAAAAAAATGCACATCGGGTATCTGAAAAACGGCTAATGTGCAAAATATACAAAAGACAATTACAGCCCAACAACTGTGATACAAATAAACCAACTGATAGATTGACAAAAGATTCCAGTGAACATTTTTCTGAACAACATTTGTAAGAAGAAAATAGGCACATGAGAATATGCCCAACCTTATCAGCCATTAGACCAAACAAACCAACATTACAATGAATACTGGCTCTGGTCCCTTAGACTGGCCATAATCTGAAAATTTAAAAGCTTGTTGGTGAACATGTGAGAGGTTTTAATCCTTGTGCCTTGGTGAGAAAGCCGGTTGGCAGTTCCTAGAAATGTTAAGGTCACTATAAGACCCAGTAATTCTGCTAGCACACACCAAACACTTGTTTAAAGCCGTATTAGTTCATAGTAACCAAGTTAAAAGAAGCAAAATGCCCATGTATGGGTGCACGGGTAATATAGCATGGTGTAATCCTATAATGAAATAGTAGGCGCATTGAAAAGGTAATGAAGTATTGATTCGGAGCGCTACGATGAACTTGAAATACTTTACACCATATTAAAGAATCCAGACACTACTCTCCTGCCAGGGAAGTCAGTCAGCTAAGTGCAGATCTTCACCTCCTCATCTGCTTCCCCAAATCCAGTTACCCGGTCTCATCTCCAGCCCCGAGGCAGAGCACCTGTTGCGGTCTCCCTTTCCTCTCCAACCCAATTACCAAAGGATTGCAAAGATATGCTCCACCACCCTTCCTTCCCCTAACTCATCCCATTATCTTAGCATCCAACATCAGCAGGCGTTCCCTGGGAACACAACAGCCTAGTGAGCAGGCCAGGGACACAGGTGAGCCAACTGAAGGCCTTCGCCGCTCCCTCCCCTCCTCCAGATCCCAGGACCCGGGTCTCATGCCTATCTCTACCACGGAACACCTGCTGCGGCCTTCCTTGACCAGCCTCTGCTCACATCTCCTGTGGGTCCCACAGACCTTCCCTCCTCACCTCCCTGCCCTACTTGTTGCTTTATCCAAGCCCCCAAATCCAACAGGCACCCCTGGCTAACCCACAGGCCATTCCTGCCGGACCCGCGGGTGGGCTGACAGCAGATTTTCATCTTTCCTTCCAGTCTTCTGGGCTCAACCCCACAGTCTCATCCCTGTCCCCAACCCTTCATCAGACCTTCTGTGGTGACCTCTCTTCACTCCCTCCCCCCATTCCAAGGAGACAAAATAAGCAGATCCTTGTGGAACACTCTGCTTTCCTCCTCCTATGAACTTTCTCAGACTCCTAGCCTATCCCCATTACTGAGAGTCAGCTCCCAATACCCAGAAACACATCGTACCAGGAAACCACATTTATCAGGTCCACAGAACATCTCCTACCAGGCAACACACAGCCACTGCATCTCCTACAAAGCAGAGAGGACGCAGAAACCAACGAACAAACATCTATTCAACAAAGACAAATATCAGACAGATATCAGTACCTAGAACTGTAATCTTCCAAATCCCAGATGCCTAGGTGCTAGAATAAGAAGCCAATCAGAGGCCAGGACAAAATGTCTCCACTAGAGTCCAGCAGCCCTTACACAGCAGGCCCTGAATATTCCTACTTACCTGAAGCACAAGAAAAAGACTTTAAAACAGCCTGTATTGAGCACAATAATGGTCCTTAATAAATCCCTTGGAGATTCAAGAAAACTCGTACAGTAGAAGGAAATGGAAACAAAAAGGTTTGAGACTTGAAACTGATATTGATATTGATAGAATCAAGAAAGAATATTCAAACTAAGGGAAATCTGAAAATGAAAAATTTAGGAACTCAAAGAGGCAAGCCTCACCAGCAGAAGACAAAAGGTGGAAAAGAGAATCTCAGGCACTGAAGACATGATAGAAGAAACCTCCATCAAAGGTAACATTAAGTCAAAAAAATAAAAAATTCCTGGAAAAAAATTCAGGCAATCTGGAACACTATGCAAAGATGAAATCTAAGAACAATGGTAACGGAGGAAGGAGAAGAATTCCAGCTCAGAGGCACAGGAAATATTCACAAGAAAATCATAGAAAATTCACTAACCTAAAGAAGGAGATTCCTATCTATGTACAAGACACATACAGAACACCAAACAGAACAGACCAGAAGAGAAAGTTCTTTGGCACATAATAATGAAAATATTCAGCACACAGAAAAAAGAAAGAATGCTAAATGATCCAAGAAAAAGGACCTTGTAACAAATAAAGGCAGATCTTCTAGAACAGTACCCGAGTTCTCCAGGACAACTCTCAAAGCCAGCAGGGCCTGGACAGATGTTATACAGACTCTGAGACCACAGACGCATACCCAGACTACAAGACTCAGCAAAAAGTTCAATCGTAATATATAGAAAAAATAAAACATTCCATAATAAAACTAAAATTAAGCAATATCTATCTACAAATCCAGGCCTACAGAAGGTGCGAGAAGGAAAACACCAACCTAAAGAGGTTAACCGCACACAAGAAAACATAGGGAATGAATAATCCCAGACTAGGAAATCAAAATAAGGGAAACACACATACACACACACCAGGAGCAACTGCAACAACAAAATTAAGCACTGTTATTTTGTTCTTTAATATCTCTCAATATCAATGGTCTCAACCACCCAATAAGAGGATACAGATTAAGAGAATGGATGTGAAAACAGGATCCATCCTTCTGCTGCATCCAAGAAACATGACATCAAGGATAAATATCACCTCAGGGTGAAAGTATGGAAAAATATATTCCAAGCAAGTGGAGCTAAGGAGCAAGCTGGTGTAGCACTTTTCGTATCTGACAAAATAAATGTCAAACTAAAACTAATCAGATGAGATAGGAAAGGCCACTACATATACATCGAAGGAAAATTCCATCCAGCAGACACTGCAATTCTTAATATCTATGCACCAAATATCAGGAAGATGGGAATCGATCTACCTCAAGGTCCAGCTATTACCACTCATAGGCATATATCCAAAGCATGCTTCATACTACCACAAGGACACTTGCTCAGCCATGGTCTTTGCTGCTCTATTTATAATAGCCAGACATTGAAAACAACCTAGATGTCCCTCAACAGAAGAACGGATAAAGAAAATGTGGTACATTTACACAATGAAATATGACTCAGATGTTAAAAAAATAATGTCATGAAATTTGCAGGCACATGAATGGAACTAGGGAAAAAAAACATCCTGAGTGAGGTAACAGGACCTAGAAAGAGAGACGTGGTGTGTGTTTGCTTATATGCTGATGTTAGCTATTAAGTAAATGATAAACAAGTTACAACGTGTGGACCAAGAGAGGTTAGATATAGAGGAAGGGGCTGGGGTGGGGGGTTGGCACATGGATCTCCCTGTGATGGGAAAATATAATAGATTTTATGGGTGGAGTTGGGGTGGGGAAACAGGAAAGGGAGAATCAGCGGGGAGGAGGAATGCTGGGAAAGATGGCTGGAATTGAGGGGCATTTGAGGAGTGTACAGAGCTCCAAAAATATACGAAGACCATCCCAACGAACTCTCCAAAGAATGGGGAGACAGAATCCCAGCTGGCCATCTCTTGTCACCAAATGAAGCTTCCAGTACCAGGACTGGGTTACATCCAATTGGGTTGTTGACCACAGTAGTCCCATGGGAATCCCCAAACAATCCAGGCTGTTGCCAAGACATTAAGTTGCTCTCCACAAACTGACAGTGAGACCCCATTGCTGGAGACAACACCCACACAACTTATTGAACACAGAGAGGTAGAGCTGGTGCCTACATAGAACCTTCACTCCCGTGTCCTAGTGACTTTGGAACAGGACGATACTCAGTAGGCTACCGAAGGAAAAATGTACACACTGAGCCAGCCAGAAAACCTTTGATCTACAATGCTTTCTTGCCTGCAAAGTGTGCTAGGGCAATGGTGGCACAAAGCTTGTGGGAGTGACTAACCAATGTCTGAGTTGACTTAAGACCCACTCTATTACATGGAACGCATACCTGACGGTGCTTGAGGGACCAATACCCAAACTCTAGTTAGACCAGAGACCTAGGGTAAACCGAAATACTACTGATCTTAAAAAATTAAAAAAAAAAATAAGAGTGATAAAATGACCCTCAGTGATATTCTACTATACTCATGGATCAATGCCTTCCTCAAAGAGCAGCAGAAAGGTTTCCTCTTGCAGCAAATGGGAACAAATAGAGACTCATATCCAGACATTATACAGAGAGAGATATCTTGGAACACACAGCTCTAAATGGGATCTCTCCATCAAATCCCTTCCCTCAGAGCTCAGGAAACCCCAAGGAAGAGGAAGTGGAAAGAACAAGTCCTTGTAAATCAGTTGAGCAAAGCACAGAGCATGCACAGGTCTGCACCAAGTTTTCTGTGTATACATTATGGCTTTCAGTTTAGGGTTTTATAGGACTCCTGAGTGTGTGAGCGAGTGGGCCTCTGATTCCCGTGCCTTCTTGCACTTTAGGTCGATTGTGTCCAACTTCGATGTGTAAGTTCTTGTATTACCTTATATTTTATTTTTTATGTTTTGTTATCTCTTAGAAGCCGGTTCTTTTCTAATGAGAGACGGAGAGGGAGTAAATCTGGGTAGGAGAGGAGGTGGGGAGGAACTGGGAGGAGTAGAGGGAGGGAAATCAGGATGCATTGTATTCGAAAGAATGTATTTCCAATAAAAGGGAAAAATAGAAAAAAAAAGAATTCAGACACTAAAGAACACAGATTGGGAGATTTGATTAATACAAATATCTGATATAGCTCGATAAATTCTTTTTAAAAAGTAAAGATGGAGGAATGCAAACGATGCACACCAGTACTCGTGTGTGAAATTCTCAAAAATTAAATTTAAATTAAAAAAGGGAATCAGGGAGCAGCTGCTAATATAGGGCTTTCCTGGAGTAACAAAATGTTCTGAAATTACATCATGATAGTGAGCATACAAAATAGAAATACACATTGGCAGACACTGTGTTCTATACTGTAGCAGTTTTATAGCATTTTTATTATATCTCAGTTTTATAAAATATGACCACCCATCAGTACCATGACAGCTTCAGAATTACAAAGACTAAGAACCTGACTGGTTATTCGGTGGGTGGGTCATCTGTTCCTCTCCTGTGCTTCAGGGGAGGGAGAACTGTAACAACAACTCTGAAACCTGTTTCTGCTGAAGCTGAAAATATGCAAATCGTGTTCTCCTGCTATTTCCTTCTTCGCATATAAACTACAGATACATATTTGTGAGTTCTCATACTATATGATACAGGATGTTAATATCAGCATTACCCATAAAACTCCCCAAACTAGAAATAGTGTCAAGCAATAGCAGAATGAATCAGGACTGTTGCAACAGTATTCACAGAATGCAGTGTAGATGAACAGACCATTGTACTTGCAGCAATATGGATTAACATCAGGAACATAATTCTGAGTAAAATGATCCGTACACAAAATAAGAAAGACTAAACTATCCCATTAAGAAAACCCCAAGGAACATGTTAAACCCGTATTAGAAATCAGAAATCAGGGGATGCCTTCCTTCCAGACTCTGGTGATTGGAAAAATGAAGCATGAGAAATTGCTGAGGCCCTAGCAAGCTTCACACTTTAGTCTGGATGTTGTGGAGATGCAGGGAGAGCTCACTATGAGAATTGCTAAATTATATATTCAGGCGTGGGAACTTCTCCGAGCATATATTCGACTTCAGTGTATAAAGTTCAGGTTTAAATCAATATGCAAGAGTCAAATACGCATGGATACATACAGGATGTTTGTCCAGACTGCTTTTGAAATCATTCGATAGTATTTCGTAACATTTCCGGACTGGCTGTGAGCAACAGGGCCACTCTGTGGAAATTTACCGAAGACATACCTTGAAACTGAAGGACAATTTACCATGCACTTCAGATGTTCAGTTTATTAGCTGTAGAGGCTCTGTGCCTTAACACTAGCAGAGCACAACGCTCATGCACAGTCAGTCACATCTCCATGTCCATTCTCAGCGCCCGAGACACCATGTGCCATTTCATTTGACTTACAGTCTCACTGTGTTGACACTACTGGCCTCCTGCGACAAACTCAGCAGAGACTCAAAACAGGAGACGAAAATACACGTTACTTATTTTCCTTCGTTAATTTGTACTGGCTCCTGGATATTACGACCATCTTTCTTCATACAGACATGCATATGTACATGCATAAATACATATACATACATAAATACATATTACCTTCCCTTCTTTCATAACTTCCCATATAACTTCCATTGCATGTTTTCAATTTCATGGCCTCTTTTTTTTTGTAATTGTTAGATATATCTATCTATATTCATATATGTATATATTAGATGACAGATAAATAGATGATAGATAGATAGATGATAGATAGATAGATAGATAGATAGATAGATAGATAGATAGATAGATGATAAGGATAGAGATTCCTTCTATATCACTACAACCTGCTCAGTCCATGTAATGCTACTTGTATGTATACATTCTGAGGGCTGACTACTTGGTGTTAGATAATCAATCGGGGTGCTTTTCTCTAGGGAAGATTATTTCTCCCACTCCCAGCATTCCGTAGTTGCCTGTAGTTCTTAGTCTAGTGTTGAGACCTCATGAGTTTTGCTTTTCATGTTAGCATGTCTATTGGTATCATTCTTGTTCAGGTTATGTTTTGGTAGCCATGATGGAGAAATGTAATGGTGTAACCTCTCTGAGATTTCTAGTATACACAATCTCAAAGAAAACTTCCTGCTCCTGGGCTTTCACACCCCTTCCCTATTCCACAGCGATGCCTGAACCTTAGGTACAAGAGTGGTTTTATACAGTATTAGTTGGGACTGGGCTCCACAGCTCTGCACTTTGACAAGTTTTCTGTCATGGTGTGTGTCGGTTCCAAAGAGAAGTTCCCTTGATGAGGGATGCAGAATATACATACACGTGGGTGTAAGAATAAATGCTCAGAGAGTAGGGACCGTACTGGTTTGGAAAAGTAGCCGTTAATAAGCTCTCATTCAAGAGACACGCCTTGACCAGCCCCAGTAGTGGGTTAGGTTTCCAGTATCAGACAGTCTCCCTTTTGTTAGAGAGCTGTTGGCTACCACCTAGGTATGCGTGGCACTATCGTACCCTTGGGGTTATTATGCCATTTTGGGTTTTGTTGTAGTTCAGAGGATCATATCCCGGTAGAAATATTGGCCAATGAAAATAGATCTGCCATGGGTGTAGCTCCTCAACATCCCAAAGACTCATCACCTTACTCCACAAATGCCTGCCCAGTCACGTTCATTATGGCTGTATTCACAATAAAAAGCTGGGAAATGAAACAACCTAATCGTCCTTCAACTTATGAATGGATAAAGAAAATGTAATACATTGTGGAATGCTACTCAGCTGTACATAAAAATGAATTCATGAAATGCATGGAACTAGAAGAGATCCTTTGAGTAAGGTAACTCAGACCCAGAGACAGATGTCACATCTTCTCTCTTATCTGTAGTTCTTAGCTCCCAGTATTCAGGTATGAGTGCATAAACCAGAGTAACTGCGGAGACTAGAAAAGTAAAAAGGACCATTACAGTGTGGGGGGTGCAACAGAGAGAACGGAACAGCGAAGACCAGGTGATCTGGCTGAGAAAAATGAGGTTTAACTGGAGATGGCAGAGGAAAATAAACGCAGAAGGAAAGTAAAACATCTATAAAATAAAAGAGAGTAAAATAAGGAGAGTGACAATGTCTGAAAAAAGAAAGTCATAAGGAATTACACCGTTAACTATCAACTTAAAAATACCCACGCCATGGTCTTTTCTAGACTGGCGCTGGCTAGCTTAGATACAAGCGGACGCAGAAGCAACATCGACATTACTGGACTAGAGTTTGAGAATCTATATTAAATTGTTTAGAAAAAAAGAATTTATTTATCTCCAGTTTGGGGGGTCATGTTTCCATGATTTATCAAAAAATAATCAGCGTGATTCTATGTCAATTCATGTATTTGCAAAGAAATTCTAAAGTTTTCTTACTTCAGTCTTTATAATCAGATACTACTTCTGATCACTGAGGCTTAGAGTTAAAAAATATATATTTTTTGATATTTGTAATTTTACAAGCTGTGCGGTTCCTTGTGAGGAAGAAAAAAAGTCATTTTATTAGCTACTAAATTCTTTACACCCGTAAGAGTTCACAACATTTTTCAAGGCTGAATTCAATTCCAATTCCCTGCCTTCACATTAAAGTCTATATAAACTGCTCCATATGGATAGTTATTTAATATTTTATTATAGCTTTTAATTTTACTATATCCCTTCAGTAACTTATTCCCAGGCTTGCAAACCTTATGGTCAAGATTGTCTTCTCAGGAGCTGGTATAAGTTTTGCATTTTGCATTTCCCAGCATTCAAAGGCATTCAAAATCTCCCCCAGCTCCGCACTCACACACTTTCTCTAACAAAACTCAGAGCCTTTATAGCTTTGTCACTTTTAATGGCAATGTTTTCCATACATTTAGTGGCGTGAGGGGCTCAAATGCATGGAGCATGTTTGCTGGGATTACCGGTGTTAGTATAAGAAACCTAGATTTGCTTTACTCCTGATCGCAAGTGTGATCCTTATTAAGTTACTTAACTTCCGCTAACCTGACAGATGTCAATAATAACGTCTACGCTATAAGATTGCATACTATGGGATGTAATGTGATATGATATCAAACGTAATTTAAGCCAATGGTTGCCGATATCAAGAGTTCAACAAATATTGTTGCAGTTGTTATAGTAACAGATGTTAATGTCTGCAAATAAACGAATGCATGGTTGGGTTTACTCATACAGGGGAGGGGAGGGCTGGAAATTTCATTGATATTAGTAAAACCAAAAAAACAAAAAAAAACAACTGTAGAATTAGTGCTTCAAACACAGCAATTAGGGTCAAGGGACAGGGCAACAGCTGCAAGGGCCCTGTGTGCCAGCATTGACGACAAACTACCATGTTCATATCCTCATTTCAAAATTTAAATGCCTGAGGGACAGCAAGGAATTTCAACCACCTCGATTCGGGATGTTTATTAGTCTGTCAAAGAGCAGAAAGCCACAGATCTGATGGATAGAGAACCACTACCATCTGTGAAATATCCTCAATTTTCAAGGAATAAGTTAAAATATTACTAATAAAGAAAGGGGTAAATATCGTCAAGAAAGGTAGCATTGGGTTAGATCCCACGTGTGAGGGGAATAACACCATACTGGTGTTCCAGCCACAAAAGTGTATGTGTTAATTGGCTAAACTTAGTCACTAAAAAATTACACACACGTACATATTCTAAAATATTATGTTGTATATAATAAATATATACAATTTATCTGTCAGTTTAGTAACAATGTTTATTTCATTTTTGAGAGTGGATCCTGTATACTCCAAGCTGGCCTCAAAGTCCATATGTAGCTAAGTAGGACTTTCAAATTTTGATCTTTCTACCTCAGCCTCTCAAATGCTTGGGTTGCTGTGCACCACTATGCTCAATTGTGTGCAATGTTGAGAATCAAACCTAGGACTTCGTGAATGCTAGACAATGGTATACCAACTGTGCCATATTCCCTACCTTTAATAATATTTTTCAACACTGGGCTTCACTATATACCCCAGGTTCCAGGAACTTCTTAGGTAGACCATGTTAGCCTTGACTCTAATTCAGAGATATCCAATTGTCACTGCCTCTGAATCACTGGGATTAGAAGTATGCACCACCATGCCCAGTCGTAATGATATACTTTTATAAAGTTACATACAGCATATTTTGACCCCTCCCTAAACCACTTCAAGATCCTCTCTATATCCATAACCACACAAGTTCATGTTATCTTTCTCAAAATAAAATAAAATAAACAAAGGCCCAAATGACATCATAAAACAAGATAAAAAAATACCTAAACGAAAAGTGCACTAAAAAATAAACGAAAAACAGGGAGTCAATTTTGTGTTGGCCAACTACTTCTGGGCATGGGGCCTGCCCTGGAGTTGGGACGATCCACCCAGTGACACACCATTGGGAAAAAACAGATTTCCCCTTTCCCAGGAGGTATCAGCTGCAAATGCAAAATATGGGATCCACTGTAGGAGGTACATGGGGCAGGCGTGTATGGGATCCACTGTTGGAGGTACACGGGGCATGCGTGTATGGGATCCACTGTTGGAGGTACACCGGGCATGCATGGTGTGAGCTTCTTCTATCACAAGTGGTACCCTTGCTGTAGCATCAGGAGCATCCACTCCTGCCGCTGCCGCCGCCGCTGCTGTTGCTTCTGAGGCTACCGCTGCTGTGGCTCCCTTAGTATTGTTAGCGAGTACCTCGACCTCAGCCTGTGGAACCAGTAAGAAACAAACAGCAAAAATCCGTGTCTCACAAATCACACAAGTTTGGGAGCAGTTCTGCTGCTCCTTGTGTCACAGATAACAGTGTCCTCCTTTAATTCTCTCTTGCTGTGATAAAACGCCTAAACAACTTGAGGAGTGTGGGGGAAGGGGGGGTTAGCTAGAAGTCCATCAGCCAAGGAAGCCAGGACAGGAGCTTGAGGCAGGAACGTGGCGTCCAGAACTGAAGTGGAGGCTGTGAACAGTGTTCACAGTGCTCACTAGTACTGGCTAGCTCGGCTACTTTCCTTGTACAGCCCACATCCACCTACCCACACACGGCACCTTCCATGAGGTGGGCCTTTCTGCATCAATTAGCATTTAAGAAAACACACAAGTGTGCCCACAGGCCTATCTGATGGACACAACTCTTCAGTTGAGAGCGCCCCTTCCCAGCTGACTATAGTTTCTGTAAAGTGGACGAAAACTAACCAGCATAGAAAGGAACAGAGGAGTGACATTAAAAGATATTAAAATTTAAATGAGACAAAACATAGCCTCTGACATTCCGCGAGGCTTTGGGAATCCCCTACCAAGTCTGAAGCAAGAATCCGCAACAGTGATAAACAGCTTTGAGGCTTTGTCATGCCGTCTAATTTGCACATTATTTCTTACATAACCTAGCACACTCTAAGCAACATTAAATTTACACATTATTTTTGCCTCTATTTGACAGTTTTGCAAATACGTGTTTATGAAATAAGATTCAATTAAGATAGATTTAAATTATCCAATTCAGACTGGATTTTTTTTTTACTTAAATCATTATTACTTCAACAAGTAAATTGCCATGGCTATTGTACAATGTTGGGTAAATATTACCAACCATATCCAGGATTTCAGAAGTAAACAACATACTGTATAATTAGGCAATGTGAAATTAACAAGCAGGGTCTAGTAATATCTGCACTATTTCACCTAATTAAGAAGCAGCTGGCTGGTGCACTAAGGAAGAAGCAGCCAAATTTAAAAGAATATTGCAAAAATCAGAAGAGGTGTTCTGGCTGAGTAAATTTATATTGATGGTTTGACCGTATTTATTAGTACAGCAGCAGAAAACTGGGCGAGAAATTTAGCAAACAGATAGGACATTATGTACAAGTGGCGCTATGGTTTGATGGTTTTGTCCTCCTAAAACTCAGGCTCAAGAATTAATCTCCATCTGTACCTGGCCTCCTAAATGAATTGATGCTGCTAAAATAGTCCTGCAGACATGGGCTTACTCTTTCAGTATTACCTTTCTAGAGAATTTGTGGCAAAGTGTCATCTCCAAAGCAGAGACCAGGACCTAAGCAGCCACCAAACCCAGAGCTGCTTTGATTTTGGACTTCTCAGTCTCCAGAGACACACATCTCTATTTTGCTGGCAAATTAGCCAATTTGTAGTATTTTATTACAGCAACATAAAATGCACTAAAAAGAAAAAATTGAGTCCCTAAATGTTGGGATAGAAGCAGACATTACCAATGCTGGGGGCTTATAAGCTTGGGTCCAAAGCCAGTCCTGCAGTTTCTTTATGGATATGTGATCTGCATGCTCTTTAGTTTCCTCAGATGCAGAACATGCACAGTGGAGTCAATTTGTGCTTCCACCCTTCGAAGACAACACATAAACAGCAATGAGCAGAAAGTGGCCCTCAGTGGATTCTCGGTGATGTCTTTCTCAAAAAGAGATATGTCCCATCAGACATCAATACTCTGTGCAAACTCACAGAAGACCAGATGATTGTTATAATTTTTCCCTATGGAAGTACCAAATTTGAGTTGATAAAATATTACTTATTTTCTCTTTAGCTATCCCAAGCATGATATTTTGGTTGACTTACAAAGAAACTGCCAATCATATAAAGGACATAGAAGCTTAAAGACACAGAGTCATCAAGGGATTTGGTCGAGGCCAAGTAGAATTCCGTGACTGAGTCAGAATAAAGCCTGTCTTCCTGACCCTCAGCTGTGTGCAAAAATAATGTGTATCATTGCTCCAGCAGCAGGTGGCATCTGACCCAGTGTTTCACATGAGGACAGGCCATACCTTAGCCATGCACGCCATCATTAAGCATCAGATAGGTAGAAATCCACAGATATTCACTGTGCAGACAAAATGCGTTGCATATATATATATATATATATACAAAGAAAACTGACAGCATTCCAAGAAAAGAAAGATACAGGGAGGATTTGTATGTGGGTGGCAATTGGCGAATTGAAATATAAAGCTATTGCGTAACCCACTTGGGCGGTACTGTAAAGTGATGGCTCCATTTAACCACCACTGCCCCCTTCAGTCTCAGCAGAACACTTACAGCTAGGAAACCAATAGACGCGTGGCAGGTTCTAGTTGAAAACTAAAAATATGGAATGGGGTAAAAAAAAAAAAAAAAAAAAAACTAGAGTGTCCTTTCACAAATACGTATGGTAACTACACGATGCCACAGAGATCTTGAAGAAAAACAAAGAAAAAAGAAGATTCTGTGAAGTGAGAGGTACCAAGACAAGGGTAACAGAGAACGGAAAGCCTTTGACAGGATTTGGGGTACACGGTTGAGGGGGGGTGTTATTTCATGCTGAAGATGCTGCTGCAGAACCTCGCAGGGATAAACTATTATTTATCTCTGGTTATTAGCCAAGTCTAAACTGTGTAACCAAAATAACAAAAGATTTTCTTTACGTCTAATTGGGCATAAAGGCTGGAACAAAGCTCTTTGAAAGGATGCTTTTAAGATGCTTTTTTGAATTGAAATAGTAACAACATTTGTTTTGTGTGGTAAACAGAAGGCTTCTGGCAGTGCAGTTGCTTTCCGCTTAGAACTGCCAAGAATTATTTGCTTATCTGTGGAATTTTCACTACTCTCCCTGCCTGTGAGTCATGTGGGTGCTGACTTAGAATGAATGGGCTGCACAGAACTTTGTGGCTCACTGGTGTCATCGTATGAACTCCCTAGCATGAGCGCATGTGAACACACACACACACACACACACACACACACACACACAGAGGGGGTTAGAAGAGAAAGACGGATAGAGACAGACAGAGATAGAGACTGAGAGAGATGCTTACAGTACTCCACCAAGGGCAGAAGATGGAAGGAGGTAGGGGAGAGAGGGATGGAAGGAGGGAGGCAGAGAGGAGGGGTACAGGAGAAGAGAGGAAAGGATAGAGACATAAAGCATCATAAAAACAAGGAAAGTGGTGCAGGGTTGGTTGTGCTGCACACCTTTAATCTCAGCATTCCAGAGGCAGAGTCAAGCAGATCTCTGTGAGTTTGAGGCCAGCCTGGTCTACAGAGAGAGTTCAAAGACAGCCAGAGTTACAACAAAGAAACCCTGTCTCAAAAAAAAAAAACCAAAAAGAAAAAAAAAAAAGAAGAAGAAGAAGGGGTAAGAAGGCAAGGAGATGGGAGACAAGGAAGAAAGAGCAATGTCAGAAGACGACAGAATTCCTAGAGATAAAATAGGCAAGAGGGAGAGCTGCCAAAAATAAATGGCCGGAGAGCTAGATGAAACTGGAGGAAGCAGGAGAACGGCGCAGGTAAGGTTGATGTAGCTGGGGAAGCAGAAAGGAAAGGAGGTTCCAGGGGAAGGGAAAGGGGCTTGGGAAGACTGAGTTAAGCAGGGTTTGGAAGGGACTGCAGGGTTGTCTAAATGATAATGGTATTTGACAGTTTGATAGGTATTTATAGCTATTTCCCACTCTCTCTGAATACTGTATAGGATTATCCGGATTTCCTGGGGTTTATCTTCAAGGGCATGTAGGATTAGCAGCCTCAAGAAGTAAGGAATTATTCGCCAACCTGGTCCTTAGGCTTCCAGAGTACTCTGTCCAAGTTCCCTGAGCACGGTATATAAGACACAAATGTGTGTGTCTCTGTGTGTTTTTCTGTACATGTGATATTGTGTGCAGGTGTATATATATGTCTCTGTGTGTCTTTCTGTACATGTGATTACATATATATATATATATATATATATATATATATATATATTCATCTACCAACGTCTAAGGTACTTCTTTGAGGCTTAAAATATACAAAGGTACAATACAAAGAAATTGTCCTAACTGGCAATTATTATCATCAAACAGCACATTCAAGAATTATAATCTTTTCCACCTCTTTTCAGAGACCAAGATTCATTCTAAATCTTCTTTAAACTGTGATGTGTAACTCAATTAATTTTCACTGGGCCTCTTTTATCAGCTGGTTTGTTTTAATTGAAAACATTGCATTGCAAGAGCCCTCTTTAAGAGGAAGAAGAGCCTTCTTCTAGATCACAATTGTGGAGAACATTACCCTGAACCTATCTCATCCCCCCGCCACACACACCCTTTACACTGGTTTTACATTGCCACAATCCATTTAAACTAGCCGTGTACTTCTGCGCTGAAATGGTAATGTATATGCGTGAGGAACTAACTGTTGCAATACCTCCTAGAAGCAAGTAGACGAGAAAGACACAACTGAACTGAAGGGTGAGAAATACAGATTTCTGAAGATCAGAAATCCATGAGTTCCAGCCCCAGGAATTGTCATTAATTACCTTAATTGGAAAACAATCCTCTGAAGCTTCTCTCACCAAACACATGCTAAGACGTCATACATTTGCCCACCTCGGAGGACCAGGTACCACACATTTCCTTTCACTAAAAAGAGGTATAAAAGAGGAAAAGATACCTGACCCTATTTTCAGACATTATTTTCAGACCACAGTATTGTGGTCCCTGTCAGGGGGTGGGGGGAGACGGAGATGAAGTGAGCATTATGAGTGCACTGTGCCTACAATCAGCATTCAGACTAAGATGCACAAGGAAATTCTAACCAGATAATGGCAGTCCAGAGAATTTGGGTGATAGATTTTGGAGCATCTAAAGTGACTAGAATTTGTGGGAATAAGAGAGATGTGCAAAAAAAGAAGAGCAGATACCTTCAAAGGAATTCTTTCAAGTCTTTGGTTGAATACTATTAACTGTTTTGTAAGGTCCATGAGCAAGAAACAAACAACTCCTAGAGGGCAATGAGTTACAAAATTTCCCTAACTCCTGTGCCAGAGCTGGGGCTAAAAGTTCCAGCCTGGAGCATATTAGCATTCTGTCTAAACTAAGTAAAGAAAATATGTTGAATATTATGACATTCAGGAGAATTTCAGAAGGCTGTCACTTTAACACTGAAAGGAATAGCACTAGAAATCAGGGTACTTGGAAACACTTGGGAAAGGTTCAAGAGAAAACCCTTCAAAATTATCAAGCTGAGCCATATATTATATTGCTGCTAAGCATATAGATTTCCACATTCTTTAAAAGACAACAAATCTGAGAAAATATAAGTGTGGTATCCACAATGTACAATATTCACAGGCAGCACCCGTATTTGTCCTTCTTCACAGGAAGAGGGAATTTGTATGAAAATGTCATTTCACAGTAAAAGGATAAAAGAAAAATGAAAACAGAAATGTTTTAGTGGTGTATATATGTTAGTCATAAGCAACAGTGTTCTAACTGGACACAAGCCCTGCTCAATAGAAGGGAAATACTGCCTGGTGATGGAAATCTAGCCAACGATCCAGGACCAGCGAGGTCATAAAGGGGAATTCTCTGTTTCCACTTTACCAAACTAGTACAGTCTCTAACTGTACTCCAAACACGTGTTCTTACACCCACATATAAGTATAAGTCTCACCCTTCACCACAGAAGTGTCTCCTTGCAGAATACTCATCTCATTACAAAACACCACAACTGGTCAAGGTACAGAAAATAAACCAGCCAACTGACCCTGGGGTGCCTCGGCCCAGTGGATGTATCCACAACACCACTTCCGTGCTTAAGGCAAGAGAACATCATGGAAGAGTGGTCAGAAAGATTCTACGAGTCAGAAGTTCAGGAAGTCTGTCGATAGATTGTGTCCTTAGACATGACGCACAAGCTACACACATGATGCTTCAGTATAGCTGGCTAAATAATTCCTGGGCCTGAATGCTGCAGCCTGTGAAAGTAGATGTAGATGTATGTATAGATTTACTATTTATTCTTCTGGTGGGTTCATGGCATAGGAAAGTTTATTCTTTGCTAATTCAATTTCAGGTCCCAGAGAATTTTAACCTCTGTACAATCAAATGTTAAGCCTAGACCAAGAATGTTTCAGCCACCTTACAATCTAATCTGCACACCTAAATGTTTCAGCCTGAGACTTACTACTGACTGGGCTCACTCTGACTAGCTATTTTCCAAAATACCTCTTTTCACTCTGATCTGTATTGTGAACTTTGAACTGTAAATCGGTCTGCTTCCTACTCTCTGCTTTCTCTGCTTATTCTGGACTGGCTCTGCTCTTCTTGTCTTCCTCTCTGCTTTCACACTCTGCTTCTACCCTGTTTCCACTCTCAGAGCTACACTACAACAGCTTCTCTCTGAACTAACTCCAACTCTTATGAACTGGGAGCCTCCATTTATATCCTGAGAGGTGGGATTATATCCTGTGTGTGGGATTGAATGCATGCAGTACCTTGCCTTAACCACAGAAATTCCTATCACCTAGCATTAGCTCCGAGGACAGGATTAGTCTGACTAACATTCTTTCTGCATTCCATCCAGATCTCACAGGCCTCTGAATGTGATCCCTTTGTACAGGCCTTTGGATGTGTTCCCTTCTTAACTATCACACAGGCCTTTCAATGTGATCCTTTGCTAAAGCGGCCATGCTGCTGGAAGAAAGGATTAAATGTTCCTCTACAACACCCCTCCAGAATCTCTTCAAAACTCTGACAGTGCTTACTATAGCCTGTGTTGTTATTGTCCTAATATGTGCATGCCCAGACAAGGCCATTAAAAAGTATTTTATAATCCTTCATACAGAACATTGCACATAGTGGCTATTAAACTCTCATGATTGCAGAGTGATCAAAAGTAATAGGCCTTCAATTCAGCATCACTTAAATGGAAGACAGAATGTAAAAACTCTCAGATTCGCCCTTTCATTTCTACGAATGGGTTTTAAAGAGTCTTAAACATTTCTTTTGCTGATACTCTTAGTCTTAGTGACTCCCACTGACCACAATTATAGAGAGCTGGCCTCCATGTAGGGTGTGTGAAAGTTGTATTCCTGTTAACTGTAAGTTAACTGTAGTTGTTAGGTTGCTGTGGTGGCTCAGCAAAGAAGGCACGGAGGCACTTTCATATGTGGAAGCCCTTGCCAGACCTCAGCAGAAGGAACCACCATCCTGGCCAGTGCCAGACTCCATAGTGGAACCTCGAACATCTCAGCTCAGGTGTTTTTATTCATTCAGAACTCCTCAGGTGCAGATCATAAGCAATCAAACCCCACACACACACACACACACACAGAGAAATCCATTACCTTCAGATAATACAAAATGCCAAGACCTAGGCAAACCTTTTCCCAATAGTGCACAAATTATATTTTAAACAAAACTAAAGGAACCTCTGCAACTCCCCTTTTCTGTATAAACCAATCAAAAATTGCTTTTTATCTCTACAACACAATTTAAAACAGTACACCAGCAAAACTATGTACAACGGGAAGAATCATGAGGCTTCTAATGCACAGGTCCAAATGAAACCAAACATCTATCAAGTTTTCACAATGTCTTTGGACAGCAGAAAAACATTATCAATGTCTAATTATCTGGAATTCACTCACGATCTTCTGGGCTACTTCAAGGGGATTGAACCTGACTCTGCCCTCTGCAGCACACACAGCTTGTCCTCCAGGCTCTGACTGGCTCCACTCCACTGCTGCTGCTGTTCTTGGTGGTATCCCATAGTACTGGCATCTCAAAACTGCCAGGGTCCCTTGCTGCAACTGGGCTGCACTGTCACCAATAGCCTCTCCTGGGCTCTCTGCATGGTGCCAAGCCTCACATTCTTTACATGACCCCTTCATCTGGGCCTGCAGTTACTACGGAGGCTGCATCTCTCATCACTATCACCGGAAGCTCTCATCATCACCAGTGCCTGGGCCATTTGTCTTTCTTTTAGTCAGGTTTGCAGGGGAAAAAAAATTTAAAAAAACAAAAACAACAAAAAAACAAACAAACAAAAAAAAAACTGGCCAGTTTAACTAAGCTGCATTTTTACTCCGGGCTGCAGCTTCCACAACAAGGGGTCCTGGACCAATGGGAAGAATCTGTGGTTGAAACTTTCTGGTGGTTTGGCACTTTATCTAACCACTGCTATGGGGAAACATACACGGGTCTTCATAGACCTCCAATACAAGATCTTGAGCTTCACACACATACAAGGCAGCTATCAGAAAACTCAGTTAGTGAAAAAGCGAGCTACCACCAGAAGCAGGAGGAAGCCTCGGCTCCATGATCAGGAAAAGCAGTAAGAACCTTGCTTCTTCCTGCTCCCAACTGAGTTCTTTATCTCTAAGGGCCTCCATTCTGTGGCTCAGAGCCCTTTTCCTCATTTATTTATTAATTTCACAGTCTTTGCTCTTCATAGAGGCTTATTTTCTTTCTCTCCTCTTCGTTTAGGAGCCTTCTACTCATTATTTTGCAGATATATAATCTCTGTTCTCTGGGAGCTGCCCTGAGTGTACTTTACTGGACTCTGTAAGGTCTGGAGTTTCTTTCTCTTCTTCCTTATCTCCACGTTGGATTAACTGGTGTGATGTCCTGCCCCATGACCCTGGTGCCATTTTTAGTAGTCCACTGCTATGATTCACCAAGAATGACAAGGAGGCACAGTCATGGTTGCAAACTCTGCCAGACCTCAGCAGAGGGCACCACTGTCATGGCAAGCACCACCTCAACAGTGGAACTTCAAACATCTGAGCTCAGGTGTTTTTATTCCTTCAGAACTCCTCGGGTGCAGATCGCAAGCACTCAAACATCCCTCACAGAAAACCAACACCTGCAGACAATACAAAATGCCAAGACCTAGGCAAATCTTTTCCCAATAGTACAAAAATAATATTTTAAACAAAACTAAAAATAAACATCTACAACAGTTAACTTAGGTTTCTTCTCTTTAGAATACCTATTTGGTGTGGTTAGTTGATCAGAATTAATAATCAACTTCAAATTCTAGTGCACATTCTAAAGCAATTGAGACTGCCTTTGATCAATTCGTGAAACACTGAGAAATCAGAGAACTAAAATCAAGTCAAAGGTGTCAGATAAATGCCGTAGCCGGGGGTCCTATGCTACGGGGTCCTATTGGTCGGCCCTGGCATGTCGTCTATCAAATCAGTCCTTATTTCCCAACCTGGTCATTTTTAAAATTCATGTTTAGCAGAAGAGTAAAGTATAATGTCTCTCTGAGCTGAACGTGCATACAAAGCAAATAACTAATCATTAATTATGCATGACATTACATACCAATTATTTGTGAAGAAGCCTGAGAGTGTTATAAATATAATCTCGTTAATTTTCTCAAATTCTCCATGAGCACGAGAGGTAATCATTATTATCTCTATATTTAACATATTACTATATTAATAAGTACGTAGAGACTATAATACTCTGCCATTTGGAAGACTTACAGCCCCTGAGCTTCTAAAACCAAGGCTTTCTCTAGGTGACTCAACACTCTATCTGCGAGGGGAAAGGCTAAGGCTACCATCACAACCTCTGCCCCCTGGTGGCTGATATGAGCCGTTGCTACAGGCAGCCACTTGGCAAGTGGCTGGATGGACCCAGCTCTTGTACCTGGGAAGCTGAGTCAGCACCAGCTCCCTCTTCAGGGGTGCTGGATTCCCATCGCTGCTGCGGCGGAACACCGCGTTATATCAGGAGTTTTGGTGTTTATATTGCAGTGTTACTAATTTAGACATCTGATAGTGATGACTTGAAACGCTGTAAAAGCGGACAAAGGGAACAGGGACAAACAGAGGGTTGCAGACTGAGAGCGTGGTCGCTTTAAGCCAAAATTGGCCTCACGCTGTACAGACTCCACCGAAACAACTGACTGGGGGCTATAGAACTACGTATCTAGAGACTGGGTGAAAGTCGACCTCTGAGAGTGAGCAGAGCTACTGCCTTGACATAGGATAATCTCTATCAATGCGCATTTCTCGTAGGATAAATGGAACTAATCGTATCTGTACCCCTACATTAGTAAACTCAGATTTTTCTTTGACAATTGGCATAATTCTCAAAAAAAAAAAACTGTATTAATCTTAATAAGTGATGTTTCTGTTTGTGGCAGCTTTGTTCTCTCTTGTTTTTGTTCTTGCTTTTTGGTACTCAGGATCAAACACTACGTATGCTCAGTACGCACATCTCTACTAAGACGCATTCCAGATAACCCTAACTCTTTTTAACACTGCAACTATAAGGGTTGTTCCTGGTATCTGGTGGGATCTACCACATCAACTCAAAACCAGAAGCTCAGTCCCTTTCCTTCCAGCCACCCACATGACCTCTGACACTACCCTTTCGGAAGAGAGCTGCTCTGCTAACCCAAGGGCAGATATCTTAGAAGCCTCATGTTCAAGGTCAGCATGGAGGAACGAAGAGCAACACCAGTATCTCCTTTAGAACCTTCCGTGTGAAGCAATGTTTGTTCCCACACTGTTACTGCTTTCTTACCACGAGTTCAGGTGACCACGATTGCTTTATGGTCATCCTGTGCGCCTGTAATCTTACCACAGAAGCCTAGAGGGTTTGTGAGTGAATATGCATTATGAGGTTTTTTTTTTTACAGGTTTTTAAAAATAGGTTATCATTTCTGTCTTATTTAGAGTTTCTATTGCTGTGATAAAACACCATGACCAAAAGCAACTTGGGGAGGAAAGGGTTTATTGGGTTTACATACCCTGATCGGGACCATCACTGAGCGCCAAAGCAAGGACTCAAGGCAGGGCAGGCACCTGGAAGCAGGAACCGAAGCGGAAACACAGGGAGGAGTGCTGTTTACTGGCCTGTCCCACTTAGTTTGCTCAGCCTGCTTTCTTATACCATCTAGGATCAACTGCCCAGGGGTGGTACCTCCTGCAGTGAGCTGGGTCCTTCAGCAGCAAGCAATAATCAAGAAAACACCCTGCATATCTGCCCACAGGCCAACTCTATGGAGGTGCTTTCCCAGTTAAGATTCTCTCTTCCCAGGTATGTGTAGGTCTACATCAAGCAGTCATTTCTCTGATAATTTCATGGAAATATTGAAATGCAGTACTTCAAGAAGTCTCTACATGTGTGTCACTCAGTGTCTTAGCTTAACAAAGTTTAGTTTAATCAACTCTAATGACTATCACAATTGAAAGGATCCGGATCCGGATCAGGATCAGCTGCAGAGGTGGAGATTACAACAGAAACATTCTGGAGAATAACTCTACACAGAGTATGGGAACTGCCTCAGTGAGAAGAATTTGGATTGATTTCAACCATGAAACATGAGTGAAAATTCTGATACAAGCACAGAAGTCTACAAAGAGCTAAAAAAAAAAAAAAATCAATGTGGTTGAAACTCAGTCAGTGAAAGAGCAACTTGAAATAAAGCTAGAATGAAGTCCTTCAGGGTAGCGTATGCCACAGTTGGATTTGTGGAGCAAAGAGCTTTAAGCCAAGGAGTAGAATCATGAGAATTATGTCTACTGGGTGCAATGCAAAGGCATACAAAGAGAAGAATCAATGAACTTAGAGCATTTATCAGAGGAAGGAAATCCATGAAAAGTAAAAAGAAGAAAACTCAGACGTGCGGTGGTGGTATGAAAAATGGAAGCAATCAGACAAAGCAGTTCTGAGTGTGTAGGAAACCCGTGACTCAGGAATGACTCCTAGGCTTCTGAGCTGAGACATCGAGTGGGTGGTGCTGCCATTTAGGAAGCTGATGAAGACGGGGGACAGGACAGGCTTTGTTTCATTATTGTTTTGTTTGTTCCTTTTTTTTTTTTGGCTGGCTGACTTGTTGGCTGGTAGGGGTGGCTGGTTGAAAGTTCTAGAATTTTATTAACAAGTTAAATACAAGGAAGAAGTGAGAGGTCGAAGTGCAGATCAAACAGGCAATCAGATATACATGTCTGAAATCCATAGAGACCATCCTGGGCGATTGTATACACTGAAGGGGGAGGCAAGCAACAAGCAGTTGGGGAGGGAGAATGGGATGAACGCATTCAAAATATATTGCGTTCATGTATGAAATATTCAATGAATAAATAGCTAAGGGAAGGGAGAATATGATCAAAGCACATAGGAAATGTTCAAAGAGCTAGTAAAAACATATACAAAAATGATAAGCTAAAAATAACCAGTCTTCATATGCAGTTATTAAAACCAAGGACAAGTGTGCCATATTGCTTAGAAGTGATTTAACAGAAAGGTGAATGTTTACAGTACAGCACTTAAGAGTTCTAAAACTTAGACGCTGGAAAGTAGAGCTGGGAGAAGGGCCTAAAATCTGACAAGGACAAAGAATATTTCCATAGACTCCAAGGGCAAGGCGTCCTTAATTATGAAAGCAATGGAGAACTGTCAAGTCTTCTGGAAATTAGATTAGGATGGAAACCTAAATTCATTCATCTGTCCACTCAGCACAGGGCAATCTTCCAGCTTTAATTTTTCATTTGACAAATGTTTATTCTGGGTCTACTATTCTGGGGCCAAAATTTGTTCTAGGTGTTCAAATCCGGTGTCACCTACAACAGCCAAGTTCCCCACTCCCTGCCCTGAGTCTTACACCCTGTTGATTCATACAAGCAATGGACAAGGAGATTACATGAAGAGTGATTCCAGTGAGTGAAAGTACTGTCAAGAAAGGCAAATGTAAGAGCATTCTAGGCCAATGAATGCTAATCTAAGAACAGATGTGGGCCATCAAAATGCCATTTAATGTGTAATTGTTAACAACACCTATTTTTTTCGTGAATTGAATCATAGCAAATACGATTTGGTTCAGAGTTTCAATACAATGTGAGCAGAGACAACAACGGAAGATCTGTGCGTCAAGTGGGAATAACCAGCAATACTATACCGTGTTCCCTACCATGTAAGATTAGGGGGCAGATTGCCCAGTGTGGATGTGGTTAGGCATCCCGTACTTTTACCTTTTGGCTGAATAGGTGCAAAACTTTGCCAATGACCACCAGGTATGAGCATATTTTCAGAAATCTCAGCTTATGTGAGTGACCTCTCTCAGGAATAGCTAGTCTTCATAGAATCATCACTCCTACAGCAGGCTTTTTAAAGGAGCTAATTCTAGACAACCTGAGAACATCTGGAGTTTAAAGGGAAATCCGTACCAATTAAAAGCATTCCTCTTATTTTCTTTATAATTGGGCAATTAGAAACTTCTCCTGCCATCCAGTTGCAAGTAATTTTTGGTCTTCAATTTTTCTCATGTATCAAACAGAGCCAATAGTAATCACCTCCACTGTTTTGCCTTCTTAGAATAGATAGGTTTAAGCAGTTTTGGCGTTTCAGGTAAGGATAAAATCTATTCCAATTGTAAACTGTAAAGGAAGGAAATAGGGAGAATTTTTCCAGGAGGGAATTCATGCCCTCATCTCCTCGCAGTTGACAGTCCGAGGTCAGTTTCCTTGTGGCCAGTTTATCATCCTATCGGAAGTATGAGAAGCTATGACATAGAATTATTTTAACCCATTCCTATAGAATCAAAATCACCAATGGGTAAGTGTGATTAATTTAGCTTCCTGCCCATAAAAGAGGGAGAGAAAACCATTACTAAGTAACAGAAGCGGTTTCCACTTTGTTTTCTCACAGATATTGTGAACCTCAAGAAAAAGACGGGGTGTGTCATATCAAACATGGAGGAACATCACGAGCCCCTGAGAATTCGAGCAAGGAATCCGCTTCACGCGTAGCATAGTTACATAAAAGCTGAACTCGAGTTCAACGAGCCAGATGTTTCTTCTTTAATTTTCATCTATTTTTAATCTAAGGATTAATTGTTTGAACTGACCAACATGCTACAGGAAGATAATTCTAAAATTAGAAACAATTTTAACAGTTTTAGAGTTATCTAACCTCTCATATAAGTGCAAGTGAACTGCAATGCCAGGGACAGGAGGAATCTGGGCTCCCCTTGGGTCTGTTCTTCACACTGCCTGAGTGGCTTGCCTTTCATCTTCTCAGGTGTGAAATTCTACCCAGTGAAGATTCATTTGGGTTAACAAGCCCATTTTGAAAGGTAAATAACTCTGAGAGAATTAGTTTAACAATTAAGTTCTTTATGCAGAGTGTACTGGCTGCCTTGTCAGATGACTTCCCTCTGAAACCTCATAAACTAATCCCCCGGAGGAATGAACATGCTACCAGAATAGAAAGAAAAGAGAAGAGCAGTCCTGGGATACGGGAGAGGGGACTAGGAGGGAAGATATGCTTGGGGGAATGTTAAAATAGAAGAAGGTTTAAAGCAGCCAGGAAGGGTAGGTGGAAAGAGAGCTAAGGGACGATAATTATGATTCCTCTAGAAACAAAAGATTAATTGCTTCAATTTGTCCCTGGAGTATTCATGTCATATATAGGTATATATGTAATGTATAGGTGTTTGTGTGTGTGTGTATTTGCATGTATGTGCATATGTATATATATATATATGTTTACTATATATATGTACATACGTATATATGTATGTGTGCAGTTTGTTAGTTTGAACTACACGCTTTGTCAAAAGTGCTTTGATAAAATAATACAATGAAGAGGGAGGCTTATAAACAATCTCTGTGCCATCCTTTCGGAGACTGCAAGTTCAAGACCCAGGTAAGAGTGTTTGGGAATCTAGGGAGGGTCCAGAAGCTCACTTCTCTGATCTCCAGTAACAGATTCACTGAGTTTCCTATTACAATGGCCTAATCCCACTCCTAAGAGCTCTACTTCATGACCTAGTTACTCCCAAGGGCATTGCTCCCTGATACCACCAGATTCAGGGATAGGATTTCAATGTGAGAGTTTGGAGGAATTTAGAGACCTGAGTAATAGCTACTTGTCCTGTTACTATGAGAAAATAACTGCCAAAAGCTACCTATGGAGGGTTGGTTTGGGCCCACGGCTTGTGGGGATGTCATACATCGTAATGAGGAGTGTGTGACAGCAGGCGTGGGAGAGGCCAGTCACATTCCATGGACAGAGCGTGAATCTGAAGCTCTCATGTGGCTCCATCTCCCTAAAGTTCAATTGGCCTTCCCAAACAACACCACCATCTGGGGCCAAGAGAACAGGCCCAAGAGCCTACCTGCAGGGACATTTCACATGCAAACCCTTAACAGGCCACAAGTTGGTAACAGTAACCAGTACACACACACACACACACACACACACACACACACACACACACACACACACAGAGCCACAAGTTGGTAACAGTAACCAGTACACACACACACACACACACACACACACAGAGTCCAAAGCAATCTCAATCACTTCAACTGCCAAAGAAACAAGTCATCTCAGAATCTAGCAACTCTTTGATTAAAAATCTCCATATGTCATTCTATTCTAACGTCTGGAAACAACTGAATAGTTAAAAAGGATAAAACCTGTTTCCAGTAGTTTTTTAGTAGCCATGTGCATTCAAAGGGCAGGGGAGGGGTAAGTAAGTCAGAAGGCGTATGAGTTTAAGGAGGTGGGTTGTCAGTGTGGGAGTCAAATGTGGGGCATTTATCTTAATTTTCTGTCTCAGGCACACGTTGCTCAGACCATTATCCTAGTCAGCCGAGGATAAAAATAAACACATTTTCAAGCTCAAGTACAAACTACCCTTCCTTGAATATTCTAGAGGTTTGACAGGCCTTTAGAGAAGTTGTACAATGAGAATATGGGAAGCTTAAAAAAACCAGCTTTTCCCCAGTCTCGAGAGTCAAATGAAGAATTTTAACTCAATTACTTGCCCTGTAGCTCAAATTTTGCTAAAGGATTATTCATAGCTGTGGACACCGAACAGAAGATCTGTAAACTGCCTGTGGCGATGGTTGCTTTAGGGAATCACAAACTGAGCTCAAAGGAGCCACACAGAGATGCTCAGCCGCCTGGTGACTCAGTGGGCTGAGAGCACTCCCTCCCGGGACTCTGTTGTTACAGCAGATCTGGCCCCCACGGCTTTGCCACACAATGCCGGGCAGTCTTTTAACCTGCTTCAGCCATACTTTGCTCCTTAGCTTGTGAGTTAATCAGCAGCCTGTGGGAGGAAAAACTAATTTAAATGATTTGTAGATGAAAATGAAAGGTTTTATAGTGCACAGCTAATAATAAACACGAGGTCTTAAGGCTTGGTGATGTGAGTCAGTTCTCAAGCAGGATCAAAAAACAATCATCTGGCAGATTACCAGGTCCCCTATTAGGTAAGGCTTCCTAGCCACGCTAGGTTGGAAAATCTGAAGATTTTTCAATTGGCACTGCAGTCCATAACCCAAATCCACAAAATAAGTAAAGTCTAGAGTTAAGTCTCCCTTGAGCCTAAATGAGAGTTGACATGGGCTTCTACGCAGGATGGACTTGGAGTCAATAAGAGAACCAACAGGCTAGAAATCCATATTTATACTAAGTTAAGATCTAACATGAACCTAGTATTTCGGAGCATATTAATCTGTTAGTTTCACAAGAGTCCTAGAAACGCTCCACCATGTATGCCCAATATAGCAGGCTCTCCTTCAGTCTACTACTGTGCTAGTTTTATGTCAGCCTAACACAAGCGAGGGTAATCTGAGAAGAAAAAAAAAAATAACTTTTTTGTTTTTATTGTTTTTGTTGTTTTAAGAGACAGAGTTTCTCTGTTGTAACTCTGGCTGTCCTGGAACTCACTCTGAAGACCAGGCTGGCTTTGAACTCATGGAGATTTACCTACCTCTGCCTTCTGAGTGCTGGAATTAAAGGCGTGTGCCACCATTGTCCAGCAAAATAAAAATCCTTATCAGAAAAATGTCTCCATAACATTTCTCTGTAGGCAAGTCTGTACAGCATTTTTTTATTTCATAACAGATGTGTAAAGTTCCAGCTTACTGTAGGTGGTGCCAACCCCTGGGCAAATGGTCCCAGGTACCATAAGAAAGCAGGATGAACAAGCCAACAAGCAGCATCTCTTACTCGCTTATGCTTCAGTTTCTGCCTCCAGGTTCCTGACTGATTAAGTACCTGCCCTGACTTCCCTCAGTGATGGATTATAATCTGTGAGGTGAAATAGACCCTTTAATCTCAGAGTTGCTCTTGTTCCTGCTATTTTATTACAGTTACAGAAGCTCTAATTGAGACAGAAGTTGGTGCCAGGTCATGGGTATTGTTGTGGCAGACCTGACCATGTGTTTTAGGGAAGATTATGAAAAGACTTTGGAATTTTGGGCTGGAAAAGCTATTGAATGTTCAAAGCTTAGTGGGTTGTTCCTGTGGAAGGTTGGAAAAGAAAAGCATTAGGAGAAATGCAGATGGTGGAGATTTGATTCGTGTGGTTTCATAATGAAATGAGAAGCTATCAAGGCTCTTTGTGTTCAGAATATGTGGGTTGTGATTAGCTGGGTCTGAAGAATTAGCCTGATTAGTAAGAGATCAGCCCCAGTGAAGTGGAACTTTTACTTTTCTGAGACAATTGAAGCTGGTTTGCTGGATCTGAGAAATTAGTGGCAATTAATAAGAGACCAGAATCACTGAAGTGAAATCTTCTGGGAAGTGCTTCCTTGGAATCTTCACACAGAAGCTGCAGTCCAGTGGAAGCGAGGTGGTACCTCATTCACAGGTACCTCGTGCACAGGTAGTGTGCTCTGAGAGGAAAGACTTTTCCCATATCCATCATGTCAAAACTACTGACACCTTAATGCCCTGTCCCATGACTGGGTATTGCCCTGCATTCTCAGCAGGTGTGGTACCTCCAGGGCTCTTCCTTCCGGGCTTGACTCATCCTTCTTGCTCCAGGACAAAGGTGCTGCAGTGACTACTGCCTTTCCATTGGACACCTTAACTTAGCTCAGTCCCTAAGTAACTTCCATCTTTCTTCTACTTTGTGTTAAACTTACCAAATTATCACATTTTCCCCACCACTCTCACTTGACTGAATGAGAATGGAAAAATGGCTTGCACAGCACCCAGAAAGAAAACACAAAGGGAATGTATAAACATGTGCTTGCCTCCATTAAAGGAGAGGCATACTCAGAAGAGCCAGCAAATGTAATTGTGGGGTTTAGGGTCTCCTTCTACCACTTCCGAAGCACAAGCTATGGCCGTCTTCGTGCCAGTATTAGATTAAACCCCTCAGTGCTAGCTCTCCCTGTGATTACCAAGTAGTCTTCTGAATGTAGGTCGCCTGCCCACATCGCTTTTCCCATGCCATACTGAGCAAAGCAGCTGACACAGTACATCAACTTGCTTAGCAACTAAACCTCTCATTATAAGCGCCTGTGTTGCTCTGATTTACTTAACACTCCCTAATGAATTTGGTTAGTATAGCCCATCGGATAGAATAGGTCACTTTTTAAAAAGTACAAACATTGTGATCTCCAGACACGGAAATCTTTATTCCAGACTTATGACTTTTAAGAGATTTATAAGGGTGCATAGTAACCTGTGATAAGTGTTTAATTCAGCTCTATTCCTTGCAAATTAACTAACAAGAGGGCCTCCGAGTTCTTTGATTATTGCTTTCAACTTCAGTTTCCACGTTATACACTCACTCACACATAGCTACACATACACCGATAATTCTTCTATTAGTTTCATTGGCATGTGTTAATTAACTTGTCTTTTGAGTTCATCTATTTTGAAGTCTATGTTAAGAATAGCGTTAGCATCTTTAAAATCCTCAGTCACTTTGCTTTGCCAATGATTTGATAAATTTGTGAAAGTCTAGATGTCTTCACAAAACCTAAGAAGTCCGCAAAAATTTAAGCCAAGAGCTCTTTGGAGGATCTCATTAACATTTTACTAAGGAGAAATCAATGCAAAGTTTCCTGCTAACATATATGATATATTTCTAATTGCCTCTTCTTTTTTTCCCAGAGTGTTGCTTGAAGACTTATGTTCAAGGCTTCATTCATTTAGTTGGATTAACCTGTCTCAGCAACCTTGCTTTTCTTGCTTTTCTTCCTTAGCTATTGGTACACAATGGAAGACCATGGCTCTGTCTCTTATCACTAGCAACGAGAAGGAGTTCTCCAGCCTCTCCCCCTTCCATGATTGATGATTGACAGAGCCAGTCATGTGTGTCCAGCGTAAGTAACTGAAGCTGTAGTCAGTTCACGGTTGCAGTGTTTTTATCTGATCTAGAAAATGGTATTTCAAAGCACATGAATTTTGTCATGATGGGTGTTACATTTTGTCAGAGGATTTTCTTAACATGAAATGATAATATAATTTCTGTCCTTGAGTCTACCGGAGTAATGGATAACACTTATTGATTTACAGGTGTTGAACTGTCCCAGTATCTCTAAAATGAAGCCAACTTTATCACAGTGAGTTATTTTTGACAGGATATTCAATTAGGTTTGCTGGTATTTTCTAGATAATGTTTGCATATATGTCTATCACGAGATCAATCTGTAATTTCCTATTATTGCTGTGTCTTTATCTGGCTTTGGTATTAGGTTTATTCTTACTTCATCAAACGAGTTTGGTATCATTCCTTCTTTTTCTGTTTATGGGATAGTTTGTATAATAATAGTGTTGGTTTCTTGAAGTTTTGGTAGATATTTGCAATTGATCCATCTGATCTTTGAATTTTTTATAGAGAGGGAATTGATATTATAGCTTCCATCTTGGTGCTGATTTGAAAGATGCTTAAATTGGTTGTTTTTTCTCAGTTGAATTTTGGTAGCTTATATACATCTAGGAATCCATCCATTTTTTTCAGAGTTTCCAGTTCACTGGCATATAGGTTTGATGGTTTATCTTTATGATTTTTCTTAGTTCTATTGGTCTCTGTTACAATGTTTCCTTTTTCATCTTTCATTTTATTATGTTTTCTCTCATTCTTTTGAGAGAATTGAGTTAATGATTTATCAATCTTGTTCATCATTTACTCCAGTATTTCTGTTTATTGTTTTTGCAGAATGACCTATCTATTGGTAATCGGTACTAAAATCCCTCATTATTACTCTATGGGAGATAATCTGTGTCTTTATACCTACTAAAATGGGCTAATGAAATTCAGTGAACCTGAATTATAATATCTTCTTGATGAATTTTCCCTTGGTGATAATTAAGTGATTTTTGTGTATTCTCACTCATTTAGTTTGATTTTTTATTTGATATTACTACCATTATGTCAGTTTATTTTCTAGTTCCATTTTCTTGGTGTACTTTTCCATCCTTTCATACTGAAGTGGTATCTACCTTTGATGGTGAGGTGTGTTTCTTAGAAGCAAAAAGAAGATGGATACTTCTTTCGAATTCAACCTTCTACTCCATGTATTTTGATTGAGAATATGAAACCATTAATATTTAAATTTATTATTGAAAGATACATATTCATTCTTGTCATTTTGTTGCTCTTGTGTTGTTTTCTGAGCCCTTGCTTGAAACACTGTCTTGGTATTGATTAATTTTCCCATGTGGCCTTGCGAGTGTTTAAGCTTTTATTCAATCCAAAGTATTTCTTTCTCTTCGTAGATGGCTTAGTGGTCAGTCAGTTCATCCTTTAGTCTTTTGTAATCTTAGAAAGTTTATTTCTCCTTCAATTTTCATAGATAAATTTGGAGGATATAGTAGTCTCTGTTAGCAGTTGTGATATTTCAGAAATTGGAATGTAACATTCTAAGAGCTTCTTTATTTGTACATTTCTATAAAATAACCAGCTCTTATCTGTAGGGTCTGACTTTATGTGTGGTCTGGTCCTTCTCTCTCACAGTTTTTAATTTCCTTTCTTTAATCCCTATGTTTAGCATACAATATGGAATGTAGAGTTTCTTTTCTGATCCTTTACATTTTGGTTTCTGAGGACCTTTTATATTTATACACTTATATCTCTTTCTCTAGAGTTGGAATATTTTCTTCTGTGATTTTACTGAATATATTAACTATGCCTTTCACCCATAAATCTTCTCCTTTTTCCAAGCCCATAATTCTTGGGCTTAGACTTTCTACATATATTCCATTGATGTGTTTTTAAATTGTATCTTTGATTAAGTGATCCAGTTCCTCTGCTTTGTCATCAAGTCCTTATATTCTCTCTTCTTCTGATCCATCCCATTTGTGAGGCTTCCCACTAAGATTTTCATTAGATTTATTAAACTTTTTAAGTTCCTGCTTAATTTTAGTTTGGGTTTTCTTTAGTGTTTCTCTTTATTGACTTTCATTTTCATCTCCAAGTTGTCTGCCTTACTTCATTTGTCATTGATTTCTTGGACTTCATTCACTTTTTTCCTGTCCTCTTTACATTCATCCAGTTACGTATTTATGTTTTATTTCGTGTCCTGAACTTGATGAACATGTTTATAATTTTTCTTCTAAGTTATATTTCTTGAACTTAATCTAAGTTGTGCTCCTCAGGAAAGAATGCTATGGAATTGGTGATAATTTAGGGAGAATATCATTTTGGTTTTTCATATGATATGACAGGGACTTCTGGATTGGGGATGGTGTTTTCTTTTTGTATGAATTTTATCCCACCAGTACAGAATCTCAAAGTGGGATGGTGGTCTGAGGAAGACTAGAGGAGCCAGAGCCAAGACTGCTATCCAAGGACATCTAACATAGTGGTGGAGTTTTGTATCAAGTCCATGGCCAGAGGCATACAGACTGTGTGAAGTGTATGTGACCTATGGGAAAGTAGGGGTCAAGTGTGGTTTTTAGGACTGAAAAGACTAGGCAGAACTGTTGTGGAGAAGGAAGGGAAGGAGTGGTGTCACTAACTGGGCTTGAGGCTGTAGGAAAGCTGTGAAGCAAGTGTGCTATATGAGTTCAGTAGCAGAGAAGGCCCGGCTTGAGGGAAGGATAGGATCACTTATAGGCCTTAGGCTAGATGTACCACACAGGCATGGATAAGCTTTGGTGATCAGCGTGGGAAGTGGCTACAGAAAAAGTCAAAGCTGGGTGGGAATACTTATGTGCCCCTTACCTAGGCTGGGGCTTGAAGTACCTGAGGAACCCTCAACTTATGCAATGTTGGTTTTCTTGCATTTGGGTAAGCTAACATTCTCTCAGTGGATTTGTGATGGACTCGCCATTTATGCAGCCATTGTGAAAATAAAGTTTTTTTCCTAAAACTCATTTCTGGTCTTGCGGTATAATAATGGCTAAGTCCCCTCTGAGTGCCCTTTATGAGAAGGGGAATTCTGAAGCAAGTACACAAGCGCTTCCTATCTGCCTTTGTCTTCCAGGAGTCTCCGTTCTTGGAGCTGCTTACTACACAGACCCCAACACTAAGAAGCTAGCAGAGTCTCCAGACACTTGATGCTCATGCATATGCTACTCCCTCCAGCGTAATTCCCTTCCCTCGTGTGGAAACTTTAAATTGTTCCCATTTATTTTTCAAGGCATATTCG